>CM051460.1:25197500-26397500 GCA_028095005.1 Rhynchospora pubera | reverse complement strand
CATGTTTGAGAAAACATAAAAGTTATTAACTTAAAATTATGTTAGTATACTTTTCAAACAAATAAAATTAAAATATGAAAAATAATAAAATTCAACTAAAAAATAAAATATACATTTGGTAATATGCTAATTAAGATCAAAATGTATCAATTTTTCATTAGTAATTTTATTTTAACTAATTAAAGTGCTAATTTGAAATTAATTAAGTCTATTCATAACTGTTGATTTAAGATTGAATGTATATTGGACATGATTTATGAAAAAATATATATATAGCATGTACATAAATGAGAAATTCATCATGCATCATATTTTTATAACGCTTAATGTGTCTCTATTTCGTGTTTGTCGTGTATAATACATGTCTTGTCTCGTGCCGTGCCTCGTCGTGTCTGAAAAATTCACGTGTCGTGTCGTGCGGTGTTTATTTCATAAAAGTTGGACACGATACGCTAAATTTTTATGTCGTATCCGTGTCCGTATCTTACCGTGTTGTACCGCTTCCGTATCGTGTTTCGAACACGTCTTTTTTTTTTTAAAACTGTACTCGCATTACAAGTCAAGCCCAATTAATAATTTCTTTAACACTAGACCCATTTGTCTTTTGAATTAAATGTTACAACTTATAAAGAATGTGATATGGGCCAAGGCCCCATGTCTTTATCCCCGTCATAGTTCACGGAATCACGATGCTTACGGCGTTGAAATTAACTGAGCTCCCCTAATCAGAGACCGCTTGAGAAGGGAAACTACTTTGAATTAGATAGAAATAGAATTGATAAATAATGTTTAATTAGTCAATCTGACTACAGGATAAGATATTAAATTAGTTATTTTATTTTATCTGTAATTGAAATTCTGTAATCCAGCTTCCAGTGGCGTGTTTGATCATGTTGCGCATTCACGATTGAATAAGATCCGAGAGGCGTTTCGCTAATAAAAAATGTCATCACAAGTGTTAATACGTTCGCATGGAAAGTTTTCTTATGATCTTTATTATTTAAGAAAAAGTAAAAAAAAAACACGAATATATTAATAAAATTTGAAAGAAAAAATGACTGAAACTAGCTAAAATTATTCAAACAAGAATAAAGTTAATAAAAAATGGTGATGTCGATGCTTTCTTTACTAATTTGCACATTTTATTTCTCTGTATTTGCTGTGATTTGCGTGCAAGTCAAATTTCATTAATCGCCGAATAGAAATACCTGAAATATAATCAAAGTTACCTCTTTTGCATCTTGCGTTGCGTCCCTAAAATGCCATATTTTTAGTGAAACTACCCACACAATAAACAGTTTATTTTTGCCCAAAAAGGTTGGTGGACGATTGACACAAACCTTCAATTCATTCGTTGTCACGGCATATTCTAAGCATTCTCACCGAGACCGACCCGCCCGGCCGCTATCACTCTCCCACCCGAGTACCCGACACTTGCTGTTTTCCCTGCAATAGCAAACAGCCTCTTATACACTCCGTGATGGTTTTGGCGGTGATTGTAAAAAACTAAGGACTCGTTTGTTTGTGACTTAGATGCATAACTTAAGCATCTTTTAGTCACCAAACGCCTCTTACATAAGCAGGAGCAGAACTAAGTGGTGGGAAAAGTGTGCTCAGCACACGCTAAGATTTGAGTTTTTGTTAGTTAATATAAATATATTTGGTTAAATTTAGCATGAAATGATATCTTGGCATACACTCAATAAAAATAAATTCAATCTTTCCATCAAAAGAGATCTTTTTCTAAAGAGGTTGCATAAATTATGCATGGTCCCCTTTAATTCTTTTTTTTTTCTACAATACCACTTAGAAATAATTAATAATAATATTTAATAAGTAACAATAACTATTAAAAAATAATAATTAATAATAAATGTTAATTATTATAATTAATAATATTTTTACAAGTAATATTAATTATTAATAATAATGATTTAATAATTATTATTATTAATTAATTAAAAATAATTAATAAATAACATTTTTTATTATTAAATAATTAATAATATCCATAATAATAAAATAATTTCTTATTATCATTAATAATTAATTTTTATAATAATTAATATAAATAAATAAATAATAATAATATTTAATAAGCAACCGTAATTACTAAAAAATCATAATTAATAATAAATATTAATTATTATAATTAATAATATTTAACAAGTAATATTAATTATTAATAATAATGATTTAAGAATAATAATTAATTAAAGGCATGAATATAAGGACATTTTGATCTTTTGACATGAATATATACATGCATTAAGTTTATCATTTTTACTACACAACCAAACATTTATTACATAACGCTACATAAACACTTAGCCATCTTTAACTTATGAAATTTTCTTACTACAGGAAAAAACGCCCCTAAAAATAATGTCGGTTTAGCATTGGCCGTACATAGCTCATTATTAAACTTTTTTTAATTCACATCCCTCTAGCCTCGGCGGAAGTGTAGGGGGTCGTAATTTCTGTTTCCTTTCTTTGTATCGGACTGTGTCATCAGTACCTGACAGAGCGATATGTAGTGACTAATGACCCGCTTTTTATATAACCTCGACAAGGTCAGTTTAGAAGGTGTCACAGAGAATCTGATATAGAAGAGAGATTGTTATCCGTCCCCGGCGCTAGTGGCCTTATTTTCGATAATTATCTACACAAAACCTATATTTTGTTAATTTTATTTTTATTAGGTATATTTGTTGAGTAAGGAGAGGAACGGAGAGGAGAGTAAGGATTGACCGGAATTCGTTACTCTCGATTTGGGGTGTAGAAGTTTACTCTAAAATTTCCGAAATTTGAGTATGTTGTTCCATAGTCTTCTCTTCCCTTCCGTCGCTTTCTCTTTCTGCGTGGAGCGAGTAAACGCTCGGACAGAGTAAAGTTCTCCAATTGTTTCGTTACTCTCCTCTCTTCTCCCTCCGATTCAGTTTTCTGGAGCACAGCCTTAGTAAAAGGGGGGGATATCTGGTCAGAATTCTGATTTAAATTAAGTAAAATCACAATTTATTATTCTAAAAAAAATCAGAATTTATAATTAAAAGACTCGGTACATTTTGTACGACATATTCCTGTTGCAAACTTGCAATTGAAAGCCTCGTTCGAACGACCGGTCCTTGCGAGCGTTTTCTTTTCTTTTCTTCTCTTCTCGGCGTTAATTTCAAGGGTTAAAGACTAAAAGAGAGAGAGAGAGAGAGTGTGGGGGGCGTGATTAGGGGAAAAGCAAAGCATCGCTAGATATCTTAATCGATTCATAATCCAGCGATTGATTGATTAATTTATTGAGAGAGAATACCTTGCAAAGCGAGCAACCTACCTCACTTTCGATGCAATCAAGCTTGTGATCCCTCTCTCTCTCTCCATCCGAGCTAGAATCGATTTGGGAAGGTCGTGTCTTTGACTGGGCAACTATGTTTCCCAAAAGTTCAGAAAAATTGAGTTCAAGTTCTGATTTAGTAGGTCAATTGGAACGAATTGAGTGATTGATTTGGGATTTGAGGCGATTGGGAGAATTGGGTTTCTGATTGTCGATTTCGAATTGAAATATTTGGGTAATTGGAAGCATGCATATAGAGGAATTAGGTGATGGGGAGGCAAAAGGGGAGGAAATTGAGATTAGTAACAATAGCAAGCTTGGGTTGATCGATGCAAAGAGAGCAGCGGTTGGGGTTGGGGCAAGGATGCTCTTTTACCCCACTCTTTTGTATAATGTTGTGAGAAATACGTTTGAGCCCCAATTTCATTGGTGGGATCGGGTGGATGAGGTTTGTTCTCCTGTCTTCCCTTTTTTATTTTTTATCTATTTTGTTATATCTGTTTTCTTAATTGATGGCTTTAATTTGTTTGCCCTTGAATGCAAATTCATGTTTCCTCTTGTCCTTGAACCTTTACTTTCAATAAATTCGGCCTTGTTTCAGCTCTGGTTCCTCAATTTTAATAACAAGAATTGAGGAAAGAGAAAGTAGAGGTAAAATAAGGGGCCAAAAGTTGTCAAACATATGAGCAATGGGGAATGCTATCTAATTGGTACAGAAATCAGTTGTTGCTCAATGCTTAAAATACATGTTAATTTACTTAAAAGTGATTTGATTTTTTTTTTCTGTCAGTTTTTACTTTTAGGTGCTGTGCCATTCCCTAGTGATGTTGTACGCTTGAAGAAGCTTGGTGTTTGTGGGGTCATTACTCTCAATGAACCTTATGAAACTCTTGTACCAGTATCTCTATACAATGTAAGCGCCCCGTGCCTTAACTTTTGCCTCTTTAATGGAGAGGTGATTGATATTCATGATGTATAAGAGACTTAATTGAGCACTTCATGGTCCTTTGTTTTTCTTCTCTTTTCTATTTTGTTGGGTATTATGTGTTTAGTTGATTAATTCTTAATTAAGATTGACCAGATTAGGCTATAAGAGGCTTAAGTGTGGCTAATTGGTTTTAAATGCGTTGTTCCTTAAATTGTAGGAACATGGAATTGAAAACCTAGTACTTCCCACGAGAGATTATCTATTCGCACCATCCTTCGAGAACTTGTGCAGAGCTGTTGATTTTATCCACAGTAAGCATTAACTTTCTGTTCCATCTTCTAACTTTTGGAAGATATTGGTAAGAGCTGCAAAGTTGAAAGCGTATCCTGTCTTTAAAATTTTAAAAAATAATGTGTCTAAGAAGCTCCTTATTTTGAATAATTCATGGATAAGAATAGAATCAGAGGCATTTTTCAGATTAGATAACTGAAAGAGTTAGCTTTAATCTTTTTCCCCCAATACTTGAAGGGAATGCAACTAACAAGAAGATGACATATGTCCATTGCAAAGCCGGTCGGGGACGAAGCACAACAGTTGTTCTATGTTACTTGGTCTGTCAGTAAACATGTTATTTATTATTTATTGTTTTAAACCATTTTTCGAGTGTATTCCATAAAAGGTGCAAACTGCCATCTTGACCCTCAAAAAATATCTACTTGTTGATGTTTTTTGGTTCATACTATCACCTCCAATATGAACTACTTTTCCTCCTGAAACTGAACACAATATTGTTTCCTACAAATTCCTATTTTCTCCTTAAAGTATGACCTAATTGTTATCCTCACAACCTAAAAGCAGTTCAAACTTCTTAGTTATTAAGTTGACTACCAAAACTGAGGCTTCACTTGTTCCTAGCACGCTTTAGGCTAGATTCTCTTATACTTCTCTTACTCTCAGCTATAATCAAATTAATATTACTGCATTTTTTTTTTCTCCCTTATTACTTTCTTTGTGAGGTTCTGAGGGAAGTAACTAGGACCTAAATTGTACACTTAGCAATGCTGCAGGTACAAATGTGGGATTCATGTTGTAATTGTGGGCCATTTATGTGATCTGCATTTATTTAGCTATATTTTAGCATTGCATTTTCTTATGGAACTTGCATGGTTCAGGTTCAATATAAGGGGATGTCACCAGCTGAGGCATTTGAATATGTCAGGGTCCAAAGGCCGCGAGTACTTTTAGCATCATCACAGTGGCAAGTGAGTAATTATTTCGATTCTTATTTACTTCTTTTTGTCCTTGTGATGTTCAAGTGCTAATTGTGTACATGTGGACATGTAATTCTTTTCACATGATTCTGAACATGCTATTTGTACATATTCATTTATTATTGGGAAATGATTATCATCCCCACACATATATCTGCACTGTTGTTAGTCCCACAAGCATTTGACTTCATTAGAGTGTACAGTTCAAATAATTGCACTGGAGAGTCATTCCAAGAAAACGCTTATCTAAATTTGATGCAGAAAACATCCCTTTATTTATGTTTATGTATCTAAGTTTTTTATTTTAATATTGCAGGCAGTGCAGGAATTCTACAGCCTCCGTGTTCTGAAAGTGGACAATCCAAGTTGTATGGATAGCTCTATTGTAAAGCACCATTTAGTTGTACCCACCAGCCAAAATTTCATTTCTTTTTACGACAGCACATTTGTGGTCATTTCCCAAGCTGATATGGAGGGCTACATTGCAGATTCCACTAGAGATAATCTGAACAAGAACAGCATATTGGCCGAGTTAAGTTTCGTATGCAGGCTCTCATACTTTTGGCTCAGATGCCAATCTCAAAAGAAGATGAAGAAAAGAATAGTTTGTGATATGAAGGCGATAGAGAGTTGCTCCCTTGAAGCAGAGCAAGTCGGTGCTACTTCACATTGTTGCTTAGCTCAAGGTGTTGCTGTTAAGCTATAATGACTCTTACTTTTAGTTCTGGAAAGTGCATTGGAACCAAGTGAAAAATATGTTCACCTAGGAAGCTCTAAAATGCATTCATCAAGTTGCTTGACATCCAAAACTGGCAATGCATATGGCAGTTATCGTGTTTACCACTGTGAACATGCTAATCAGCTTAGTCAATTGATGTCAGGCCAGAGGCTCTCTGTGCGGTCCTATATTTCTTCAAAGCATAGGTAGGGGTGACAGGACACTAGATAAATGGAATCTCTTAAAGACTTGGTGAATTTGAGCTTTGATGTAGGTTACCGGTTAGGAAGCAATTGGAATACAAGTTGAAACTCATGTGGCCATGTCTACGTATGACATATGGTCTGTTCCTGACATTGGGCCCACACCTCTGATGGTAAATAAGGGCTCAACATGCAGTGTCTCTGCACATGTGGTTTAGACAACAAATTTAGATTCACCCTGTGTTTGTTTATGAGGAAAAAAGTGTTGCATATAGGAGTTGCCAGCTGTAAATATGAAACTGTTAGAATTTGGGGTTCTTTGGTGAATGGCAGTTTTTCAAATGGTTTCCATGCAATTTCTAGTTGTGCATTAACTTTTTGTTTGAAAGTGTATCAAAATCACCTAATGGGTCGGCATCCAAAGTGTGGAATGGATGAGTTTGTATATTGCCTTGTATTAACTGACGCAATAAAAGACAACTGTCTTTGTGTGGTGTATGTATCTAAGAGGGTTATTCATGAAATATGTACTTCCATGTGTCAACCATTAAGGATTGCAGTTTTGAATTTGGAAATTGCTGCTCAGCTCCAGATCTCCAGTACCCTCACGATACTGCTGGTTTGGCAAAATATTTTACTTCTGTTCTTTCAATATTCTTTGAAAATAGAATTAAGCCTCCTGACCTTGAATATCTACAAAATTTTTAGCTGGGTATCTGTTCTTTAAATTTTGTTTGTGTGGGTTTTTGGGGCGCTTAATTGGATCAGTGTCCTAAATTAAAAACTTGGGATCAATGTCCTAAATTTGAACGCCTTGGGGCTGAACGGAGGACATCATTAATCAAATTTAAGTGCAGATCAGGTCTTGAACTACTTAACCTGAGGGAAAACGAGCACATTTGCATAATTAAGAGCTTCATTGAGGTTCTACGAAGTAATATTGTGTGCTAAATTGATAATAGTCGCACCGTTGATGATGGAAACCTTAGTAAAATTGCCGTACAAAATTAGTTAGATCTATATATTAAAAGGGGCCCAACTCCCTTTATATTTGGATCATGCATGCTTTCAATTCACCGTCAAATTCACAAACAAGAATTATGATTAGCAACACAACACCGTATTCAATTGCTTTCATTTGAACAATCTCAAGCAGCTTTTTATCACTGCTTCTTACCTTTTTTATCCTTGACCAAAACTTTATTACCATGCTATAACCCCCAAGGCCCCAAGTACAGTCGAAACAGGCTTTCCAAATTCCAACCCCACGCTTTGAAGAAAGTAACATAACATTGGAAAAAATAAAAGAGAACCCAGTTATTACCGTCTCATGGATTTCCTGTCTGCTCGCCTATTCGCCTATCCAGGACACTGTTCTCAATTTATCCAATCACAAACTGCCTTGTAAGCTCTTTCACCGCTGCCTTCTCTGCCTGCCCTCTCTGTCTCTAATAAAAAAAGAGATTCCTCAAATGGTCTGCATTTATTTTGTCTTCTTCTCTCGTCTCTTTCCTCCTCACTCCAATCACTCCCCAAACTAAAAACCAACTTTGCCTTTCTATGGCAAAGCACCGCCACCTCATAAAGCTCCTCCCCTCTGCTCCATTTCACCCATCTTTCTCCTCTTACTTCTCCTGCTCTTCCTCCTCCTCTACAGAAGATTAACACACCGAATCAAACACAACCATCAAGCAAGGTCTATAGAAACAGCCGTATACAACACGGTCTACGACTCGCCGGATGAAACAGAGGATCTCATTACATTCCCTGGTGGGGAAGATCTGACGGCCAGTGATATATTGGAGGCGCCAGGAGAGGTGATTGGACGGTCCAGTTATGGCACGGTGTACCGGGCCTGTCTACGGCGGACCGGGTCCACTGTGCTGTTGAGGTTCGTCAGGCCGACTTGCATTGGCTCGGCACAGGATATTGTGCCTGTGGTGAAAACACTTGCTTCAGTAACGCATGGTAATTTGGTGCCATTGAAGGCTCTGTATGTGGGACCCAGAGGAGAGAAATTGTTTGTGCACCCGTTCTACGCTGCCGGGACACTGGCTCAGTTCTTGAGAGGTTTGTTATGTTTAATATTCTTTGATTAAATAAGTTTGGCTAGCTCGAAACATGAATTTTAGATTTTAGATTAGATCTTATGTGTTAATTTGGTATAATACCGATGAAACTTTTTGCAGAATGGTCTGTTGTGTTTGAAGTAATGTCCAAATAGATCAATTTAGCACATTTTTTTTTCCTGACCAAATGGCTCCAGCCAATTGCTGGTGCCATGAATCTTTTCCTATTTGGTAAAATTTTCAGTAATTTTTTAAATTAAAAAAATATATTACATGTAGAATATATATAACACTTACTGAAATACTGCTTTTTTATGTTTATATTTTTCTGGCATGTAAAATTGTGCAATGCTATGAATTAATATATTATAGGATGATATAGCTTAAGGCCCACCTTCGACTTTGTCCTTAGTTTTTGATTTGTTTGTTTCTTAAAAACAAAAGTTGAAATATATAATAATTGTAGCTATTTTGAATTTAATTGTCCCTTATAGATGGAGTAGTTGAATCTCAAAGATGGGAGATCACATGCAAGTTATCTCTTGGCATAACCAAAGGATTAGACTGTCTACACACAGGATACAGCAAACCAATAATCCATGGAAACATTAAAACTAACAATATACTGCTAGACGAAAATCTCGAACCACGCTTATCGGATTTCGGGCTTCATCTACTCTTAAGCCCGACCGCTGGCCAAGAAATGCTAGAAGCCTTCGCATTCAGTGGCGGATCTAGCAAAAATATTTAGGTGGGGCTGAGTGCTATAATAAATCATTTGATCGAACGGTTTCTCTTTTTCTGTTCTTCAGCCCCACCTTTGAGTGCTCCAATGGTTGAAAAAATTCATTGAGACTAAAGAAGAGCTTCAGGGCTCGACGGCAGTAGGTGGGGCTCTAGCCCCACCCGCCCCACCACTGGATCCGCCCCTGTCCGCATTGCGAGGCTACAAGGCGCCGGAGCTTATGAAAATCAAAGATGCAACCAAAGAGACTGATGTATACTCTTTAGGTGTTGTTCTACTTGAAATGCTCACTCAAAGGGATCCAATCAAAATTCTCTCTTTGTTGCACTCCAAGGATTTGGTTTTTGAGAGAGAGATAAGTGAGGTGTTTAAAGGGTGTGGCAATGGAGAAGGATTGCTAGAGTTTTTCCGATTAGCCATGGATTGTTGCGTGCCGGTACCGGGTTTGAGGCCGGATGTCAAGAGTATTTTGAAAAGGCTTGAGGAAATTTCCAGGTGATAATTTGATGCGTTTGGGGTTGAATTTTGTAGAAAGTTCATGAAAAATAATTTTTACCTGTCACCGAGTTTTGCTCCTTAAGATAAAAAAAAAGGATACAGAGATGTTAATTCAAGTATTGTGCGAATTAACATCTGATTTTTAGGCTCTCTAAATTAAAACCAAAATACGAAAGTCATGTTATTTGGGAAGAAGAAAAGTAACAACTTACGTCTATAAGCTGGTTGTTGAAACAGGTGATGAATGTTGTGATTATAAAATTAGCTTATTATGTTCGTTGCATAGAAATATTAACAAGTCAAACACTCAAAATGGCAATTTTTTAGAGTAGGTTGCGTTTGAAATGGATATGAACTTTTGCATTTCCGGCCCCACAGTTATTTTTGTTTGGTGCAAAGTGTGCTTTTAGAAAGATTTAAGGAATATTTGTGATATGTGGCCCGTATTTGGAAATGTCAGGCTATCTTCTTTTGCTTTGTTTTTTAATAATAGGAGATTATAGGTGGATGTATTTTTAGGGTATATATGATATTTCATAATTGAGAGAGGTGGGTTGAGAAAGTACAGTGTGACATCCCTCGTGAGGTGAGGTTGGATTCATGATATATGGAAGACTGGTAATTAATTAATTGTTCATGGCCCATGTGGTAGTTAAGGTATAATTTTTTTTTTATTGCTTGGGAGTTGGCGCTTGTGACTTGCCAGTGAGAAATCAAGAGACCGTTTTGGAACAAATAAGATTTCTAATTTCTGTTGCAGAACTTCATCCTGTTAAATTAGTCTCTGAGGAGCATTCCACTCCCTGCACATAAATTTATTAAAAAAAGAGAATTTAATTAATTATTTCTATTTAACATCAATTATATTATCATAAATACAGATGCTATATTGAACAAAACTAGCTTTTGCTTTTATTATGGATGACGACTGGTTGATATGGGAAGTAGGAAACCAAGCCTGAATAGTGATATCGTTTTGGCATTAATTAATTGATTTTGGCCTTATCTTGTGATGTGGTTTAATAGGCTTTGATCAACTAACTTGAGGTCGTGTCGCTAAAAGTGAATAACTTACTACTCAACTACTTTCTTAGGACCTCAGATTCGTAGAAAAATAGTGGAATATTTTATGCAAATTAATTTAAAAGATAACCAACGGAAAAATACGATACTAAAAAAGGCGTGCTTTCACACAAGTATGGAACAATTATTAATTTCATTAAATCAGCTTCAGAATGTAAAATTATAAAACATATACAATGATTTTGCAACCGCTACTCTTGTTAGAATTCGTCTTAAATTTCCAGCTCAGTCTGGCTCTACAATTTAATTTGTACCAAGAAGTTCAATCGGGAGTAGCACAACCATCTACCAAATAAACGTACCGACCTAATAGTATGAATTCTCAATTTCGGCCAATTACGAAAGTTAAGTTGTCAATCGATGTATTAATATCCATAATTTTTAAAATATCACATCTATTTGCTTTACAATTTATTTGTTTTCTGACTTTCGAAGTTTAAGCAAAAACGAACAACCTTTTTATGTTCAAAGCACAAGAAAAGAAATAAAATGAAATGACCGACTGAAATAGTTTATTATTTTGAGGTGATATGACTGAAATCTTTTAGACTTATAAATTGAGACTTTCTTGTGTGGATCGATGTTTTTCAGCTTAATTAGTTTGAGTGTATGTGTTTATATATATTTTTTTATACTCATATCAATCACCCCCCATTTATTTTATAAATTTAAAGGAACGGTCCTCTTCTTGTTTTTCAAACCGCCATGATTGCTGGTTTGTTTTGTTTTCATTTTTGCAGTGGTTTGGGATACCGGCATTGACTACTGCGTTAGTCAGTTTACTTTATTTCTCTTTTGTTAGTTTTCGAAGTTGCTAATTTTGTTAGCTTCCAGTTGTCTAGATTAGTTAGTTTCTCCTCTCTCTCTTTCTTGTTTGCTACTGATATCCCAAGTATGTTGTAAGATACTGCTTTGTCTCGGCTCCGTTTGGATAGGTGTGGGAAGAAGAAAAAAAGAGAAGAAGTGGGAAAAAATATTGGAAAGTGTGTAATTTTGTGAAGAGTTTGAATTGTTTATAATTTTTTTTTTCTTTCCTTCTTCCTTCTTCCTACTTCTTCTCAACACATCCAAACGGAAGCTAAGTTTAATGGAAGCCTATGGGCCTTAACAACGAAAAAGAAAAGAAGTTTGGTCCACAACATAATTTGCCATATTAATTTAATATATTAAAATCAATACTGAAACATTTTGAAGACCTTTACTTTTTGGTTACTGTAAAATGATATAAGTAACCTATTTTTCTCTTGGAAAGAAAATGATTTGCAAGTCACAAAAAGCGCAAGTTACGTCTTGACAATCCTTCTTCCGTATTTTTGTTAATATTTCAATAATCCACAGAGGTAGGATAGATTTTTTTTAAAATAAAGTAAATAAAGTAAAACTAAAGGAGAATATTGCAATTTAGCTCAATATTTTATTTATAAAAAAAAGCAAGTTTGAAGAAAAATATTGCAATATGGCTCAGGCTATATTAAGGACCAGTATCCTCTTAGCAGAGTGCCAACTTTCGATCCAAATCGTCCGATCTAATTTTAACGGTTAAATTTTTTCAGGCCTATCAATCTGATATTATTCACGGGACACGCATCATTGATTGGATGGTTCAGATCGAAGATTAGCTAGCACTCCCTGCATTAATGTGCTTCCTTAAAAAGTCAGCAAAGGATGTGATTCCTTATATCAATGTTGTGGTAGTAAAAAACACTAATTTTCTTGACAAGGAATAGACCCAAATTTAAAGCATTTTCTTTCTTTTACAATGACGAAATTATGTTTTATATCCAGTGATAACTTTTTCTGAACATATACATTTTAGAACTGTAGACATGGCCGTACATATTTTTTAGATAAATTGTCTCAACAAGTGTTCAGACAATAATTCTCTGAATGCATAAATTCAAACAGCATAATTTCATATCATACATCTTTTACTTTTACCATGCCGGTTGTTTTCTTTCCCTCTCTAAAAAACTATGATCTTCGATCAGAATTGTGAAACTATCCATTATTATTGAATCATCATCCTTAATATATATCTAAAGTTTTCAATTTATGCTTATGCCGAAAGGTACAGAAATTATCACACTATGATCGGATTATGCGATGTGACATGGTATCATGTGAAATTTTTTTATACCATACGATTAAATTGTCTAAATCACAGTGAGGGGCCGGGCTGCACATCATGAAAATTGAATGTCACGTGTAGTCATGTCGTGATGTGGTAGCCTTACATGCCGTGGCGTCATTCGTCGTGTAATTTTATAGAATAAAAAAAGACAAAATTGAGAAAATTAAAACAAAGTTTTTAAACTAAGAGGGGCTGTTTGGATTGATGGTGGATTTTGAAGAATTTCATCTTCCTACCATAAATTTATTATAAACAATCCAAACTCTTCACAAAGTTACACACTTCCCAATAAATTTATTCCTAGGAATTGCAACTTCTCCAAATTCTCTAAATTCCTAAGCGATCCAAACGGCCCCAGAAAGATGTTATAGAATTCGGACTTGTATTTTTCTGTGAAGTATTTACTCATGTAGGTAGGTATTTGAGCTATATGATCATACTGTACAAATGAGAATCTTAACGACTTAGCCCTTTACTGTGCCTCAATTTGAACCGCACTAGCAATACTGATCAACTAATTTTGAAATCGGTGAGAACTGAGAACCAATGTATATTCTGTCAAGGGGCAGCTTCAGAGAGTTCCAACACAACATTAAAGCTTGCAAAATGATAATGCTCTCAATTGTGGGCCCTTTGGAAAGCTATGAATTTGTTTGTTTTCAATCAAAAGGACCAAACAGTTGTGCGAACAAAATGGCTGCTGCCGTGCTGCCATGGTTTAACATAGGCTACCTATAGGTATCAATACTGATCAAAGCACCAGCATCTTTCCTTTCCCTGACTGCTAACAAAGTCAAGGAATGGACCAGTAAGTTACAATCATCTATGTTTTGTTAGTTGTTTTAATTTACTGATTTCCAAATCAAACAAGGAAATGCTATAATTGGTTATTATCTTTCAAAAAATTAATATCAAAGTGTTTAAACTTCTTTACCTACTACTCGTGATTTCATCCTAAATGAATTATTGATTAATTTTAAGAGTTTAATTCTAGATTAGCTATCTAATTTAGTGTTTGAACATACATTAGCAAAAAAATATATATATATTCTACAAATTATGACAATGTAAGAGTAGTTCTATTTCATATATTTTTTTTCCTCGGTATCAGGTATGTGTCTTGCCTTCAGGATTTAATCCCAGGCTGCTTCATTACTAGACATATTTCCCTTAGGCCATATTATTTCTCCTGGTGCCAGGCTTGATTTATGTGGTTTTGTTAGCAGATTTGGGACTTTCTGGTGCGGTACCAGGTTAACGTACGTGTCTCAGAATGCTGATCTGGTAACAGGGATGATGTGGCTCTGGATGCAGAATCTGGAACCATGAATATCTGTACCAGGATTTCCTTTTGATTTTCTTTGACTTAATTGGATGGCTTCCAACTGAACCGATATGATGTTTGATTTTCTTTTCAGTAACCACCATGCTGTGAAAAATATCCCTATTGCGGCAGTGTCTTTCTTACTTATGTTACATTATGCAACCTTATAGGATAGATGTTCCGTAAAGCGTCGTAATTCAACTATTATGTTCGGCTTGTTTATGACATTCCACCACATCAAAATGACAAGAACTTTCAAGACTTCTTCAATAGGTACAATGAGGTTGCTGAGAAGAAACAGGTGAGTTATCATGGCTGACTAATTGGTTATATAATTTTAGGTACTTGAATTCTATCCAGATGATTGCACATCTCTTCAGTGGGAACAATACTGCTAAATATTATTTGTTAATTAAGGTCATGTTTTTATTAGTGGGCTTAGTAACTCTACTAGTTAGATGGCATTGTGAGTGTTCATATTTGACTATTTGAGATTTTATGTAATTATTATCTAAAATATTATCCAAAATTAATTATAGGTTTCTCTGACAAAGTTGATCAGCATAGGACTATAATAGCGACCTTTCCTTTGATCGTCACTTCAAGGTAATTTTTGATCTTTTTCATGTCTCTATTTTATTAATTGCCATTCAAATTAATTTGGTCGAGGTAATCTTTCTTTTTATCATGTTTATAGTTTCTTAATTGCTACTCAAATTACTTTGGGTAAAGTTACTCGTACAGTGAGATATAAGAATTTCTAATTTGTTGTGGTGCATGCAAGGGTAAGGTGGAATATATTCTAGACTTCTAGTACATGTGGCCCAGTTTAGGAATGTGGTGTCCATCAGAGCATATTTAATGCATCCATCATCCATGCTTTAACTGGTAACTGGAATGGTGTCTACTGCGCATGTGCAACTTGTGTCAAGCATGACTGATATTGACTAGTCAGTTTTATTTTGTTGTTATATTAGTTTGCACGGTTGAGTTCATTTTGATGACCAAGAGACGACATGACTATACTAGATGAACAGCGCTATACATTTTTGGCTGAAAAGCCAGGTGCCTAATGATTTGATGTTAACTGATTTGATTGTACTTTGGTCTATCAAGTGAACCAAGTAGTTAATGCATTTTGTAGGTATTGCAATTTTGGAGCCATGGCACTTGTGGTCAAGAAGAACTAATTTTCGGATGGTCTGTGATATCTCATAATTATACTGATATTTTGGCCAGACTTTACATCGAAATTGTGACTAAAATCGTGATATTATCTTGTTTTTCTGTTTGTTTGGCAAGATTGGATACTGTCGTGGAATTTGACTTGTCTTGTAGGAATTTGGTGGATCACGCATAATCATTGTATAAAATGGTAGATTTAAGAGAATCAAATGGCTAAATGGAAGCAATAGCATTGTAGAGCTCATTGTAAGCTTTCCGTCGATCTTTGAATCACCTCAATCGGAGCCCGGATGAAGAAATTATGCTCAAAATACTATTGGTGCACAATGCTGGCACAAGAATTCGGACCGAATTGCGTCGCAGAAAATTACAGAGAAGCTAATTCGGACCGAATTGTCTGGAATTCGGTCCGAATTGCTATACACGGAAATGTTTCTAGCTGCGTCCTGAAGGCCTTTTCTCTATTAGGAAGGCTATTTTTCCGCCCAAAATGAGGGAAAATCGCGTCCCAGCTGTCCAGGAGAGGGGAGAGGAATAATATAAGCATATTCCATCTTTGGAAGGGCTATCTTTCATTCCATTTTCCACCTTTCTCTCTCCAGCAGATCTGGATCTGGTTTGGGGACAATTTCTCTCCTCTTGTGCGACTTAGACAGAGGTGGGAGGCCGGATTAGAGTTGTTCCTTGCTGCTACAACGAGTTCCGAAGATCTCAAGGTGTTCTCTAGTGCGACAGCAACAGTGGACAACCTTAGAAACTTGGCTATTTGTTGTATCGAACCAATTCTCTCTTTAATTTCTGAATTTATGTCTCGTTTAAACTTATATACTGTTATTTGCATGATTTCTCTTAGCATGTTAGGCTAAAAACTTGTTGCTTTAGGGAAAGATGTAGCTTAGATTTTGGTTTTGCTTGGTTTGCTTATTTTGTTGATGGACGAAGCTAATTACCCTTGGGGTTTTTATTGAAACTGCTTGTGTTTGGACCCGTTATTACTTGTATCGCTCGACTTTTGTACGCGTGCAATTGTTGGGAACTTCTTTACATTATATTAATCGAGTCCTGTGCAAGTATTTCGAGGTAGGTCAATGGCGAAAGTCGACCAATTAATAACCAAAAGTGAACGTTTCTAGTTAGGCGAAAATCTAACTAGATACCTCGTAGAAAACCATTGGTAAACTCGAGTAAGTCCACCGAACAACGAAAGTTGGGGGTGCAATACACTCGATGAGGGTTATTCAACACTAGATCCCATTCCAAATACCGTACCCAATAGGCGAAAGCAGAGGGTTAGGGAGTTAGATTTGGCTAGATGGACCTTTGACTTGAATAGATCAACAAAAGAGTAAACCACAGCATTTACACAGTGGAATTCGATCCGGAATTCGGACTGAATTAGCAAGGCGGAATACGAAAGTGCTAGGTCTTGCGACTCTGTGGCCAGTTCTAAGTGAAATCAAACCCTAAAGCATATTTACCATCATATTTTAATCCGTTAGAAACCCCAAAAATATTTATTTCAATTGTTTTGCATATTCTTGTTACCTGCAATTGCATAATTTTATTTTCCTTTAATTTGTTCAATTTGAGTTACCGATTCTCTTCTCAATTTTTATCGTCTAGATTTAACGAAATAATAAGAATAATATTCATATCCATCTCTGTGGGTTCGACACCTTTACTCTACTACAAGCGACTAGTCGAGTACAAGGTTTATTTGTTTGACCTTGGTTCACACCCTCGATCAGTCTATCAAAGTTCAGTACAAGGTGATGCGTTTTTCTCCTAGATCTTCTTTTAATTTTATATTACTGTAAACTCATCTTTATTCTCTGTTTTCATCTTTTACCGCTTCTCAGCAATGTGATGTGGAAAGTTATTGTAATTATTGAGTTCTTGTAGGTCATATATGCCAATCATTATTCAAAATTAATACTGCATCAAGAAATGGTTTATTATGTCTTTAAGACTTTAAGTGGCAAGGGTCCTATACTCCTATTACTTATAAAATTATAATGATTCCATGACATGTAAAAAAAACATTGATGTTAGACAGTAGTAATCAACTCACTCAAAACTTTTGAGATTACTCATATTATCTGATTTCTATTTTAAGGTTGCGAACGGAGATTATTCACTGTGTAGTAGGGGGGAGTGCAGTTGTATATACGGAGGTAGTAGTCGAAAGAACCATCTGAGTAGCATGGTGTGTCTAGCTGGTTAACAGATTGTCCTACATTGCATCGTTGATGTTGGTTATTGGCTTTTTGCACCTATGTAAAAGGAATAAGGTTATGGTGCCACAACTACTTATATGGAAACGTGTCGCTCGTTAAGTTGTATAAGATCAACGATTTTGATTCAACATTTTAATTTTAAAATATTTATTTATTAATGAAAAGTAAAATTGTGACATTTAATGGCATTCTAAGGTTGTGACACCGGAACATTTTTCATGTAAAAATTGAATACAATGCGGAAAAGTATCGCGTTATATCAATGCCATTTGCAAGATAGCTAGTACTGGATGCTCTTCATTTAAATTAATTTTAGGGAATTTATTGTATTTCTTCTTTTTCTTTTATTTTAGAACGTAATAGCATAGATTTGAACAAATTATTATCATGACAAACAGAATAATGCGATCCTATGCATACGATTTTCAGATAATAAACTTTAATTTGCATATTAGGACCTATCAAAACAAAAGATATGACAACGTTGCGTCAGCTGCATTGCTTGCCCGGGTTTTTTGTGGTTCCATTTTTTTTTCTTTAACCAAAAGCATCTCAAGCAGGGACTTACCACTTCATTATGCTAAAGCTAAAAGATACCGAGTCTTACAATAACACCTTATGACAAAAATCAACATGAAAAGTCCTCATCCCAAACAGCACTATCACAAAAGTAATAAGCCAAAGCATGACTGTCCACAGCCAAAACACATCTGAGTAACTCTAACGCAACTCTTCATCATTTGAGGCAAAGTAAGCCTAACGTTAAGATAATATACTGTAGCAGGGCAGACTAATCAAGTCGATCTGTATCATTTGTCCTTGATGGTATTTCTATCCAGAAATGAACATCTCTAGTTTTACCAACTCTTGCGATCGCTAAACACAAAGGGCTAATTTGGTAGTGCCAAATTTTATTTGACTTTTGGATCAACGAGCTAACCAATGAATCTTGCATTGCCAAACAACTTTGTAGTCAACGAGATTAGTACTAACTCCCTAACTTGATCATTTTATATTTGAGCGTTACTTAAACACCAAAAAATAAGAAAAATTATATCATATCTAAAGAGAAAAATCTTGAGAAGAAACCTTAAAATTTCAAATTTCAAAATTTCAACTTTTTAAATTTTAAAATTTTTAAAATTTCAAATTTTGAAAATATCAAGATTTAAAATTTTCGAATTCTAAAATATTTAGATTAAAATGAATGTTATAAGCTATGTTACACGGACACGTCATTTTCATGCCGTATCCCGTATCAGATTCATATCCGACGCGGATACGCATACGATTCGTGTGGCGATACGCACCGGATAGATACGGTGTAATTCGCGTATCAGAAGCAATTGGGTAGTCGTATGATCGGTATTAATCCGAATTTATTTGACATATAATATATATATTATATATAAATATATAAATATGTATGTAAAGGTAAGGTGGGGTTCTACATCAAGCCTAGCGCATTAATTAATTAAATATATTAATCCGAATTTATTTGACATAATATATATATATATATATATATATATATATATATATAGGGGGTGATAAAATACACTCTGGTGTACGGATCGTCCTCGTACACCAGAGTCGTTTTTGAAATCCAAAAATCAAACGGTCGATCCGAACCGTTCAACTTGTTCTCCATATTGAAAAACTCTCGGAGACCAAATTTTATATTTTTTCGAATTTTTTTGCTATATATTATGATATTTTCAAATTGGAGGGCCTGAAATACTCCAATTGTAGTGTTTTTTGAAAATATCATAATATATAGCAAAAAAAATCGAAAAATGGTAAAATTTGGTCTCCGAGAGTTTTTCAATATGGAGAATAACTTGAACGGTTCGGATCGACTGTTTGATTTTTGGATTTCATAAACGACTCTGGTGTACGGGAGACGATCCATACACCAGAGTGTATTTTATCAATCCACTATATATATATATATATATATATATATATATATATATATATATATATATATATATATATATATAAAGAGATTTGCTAAAATACTATGCATAGCACGGATTCCCTTCGTGCTACGGATTTGTTCTTACATTTCATGCTTCAAACAACCGATCCAAACCGTTTATTATCTTCTACATATTGAAATCTCATTATAAACCAAATTTTACATTTTTTTTAATTTTTTTACTATTTTTTTCGGATTTTTGAAAATCACTGTTATTGAAGGGTCCAGAATTTATTAGATTAAGTATTTTAAAAAATCTGAGAAAAATAGTAAAAAAATTCAAAAAAATGTAAAATTTGGTTTCTAATGAAATTTCAATATGTAGAAGATAATGAACGATTTGGATCAGTTGTTTGAAGTATAAAATTCAAAAACGAATCCGTAGCACGAAGGGTATCCGTGCTATACACAGCATTTTAACAATCCTCAATATATAAATATGTATGTAAAGGTAAGGTGGGGTCCTACACTAAGCCTAGCGCATTAAAGGAGGCATGTGCCACATTGCCCACGAGTACACGTCATGTGCTTTTGAATTAAACAACAATGCTTTATATATCCTTCAGATATAGCTTCAATACAATTTGTGGGACTAATATGTCATCTCAAAACCGGATAAAGAACAATGATTGTTGGGTCGACTGAATATTGGACAAATAACTTTGGGCCAATAACGTCTCTTGTAATATTGGATTATAACTTTGAAAGTAGGCCTTAAAACGGCGACCGTTTCGACCGTCTTTTCATTTCGTTTCGTCTAAAATGAAACAAAACGGTTAAAAATTTTAGTTGCGTTTTAAAAACGAAATGGTTAACACAAGTATGAAATGGTTTCGTCCTTGTGTATTTTCGTGATTTCGATCGTTTCGTTCAAAACTAAACGATTAACACAAATGATAATTAGTTTTGTGTCCAAAACGTAACGATCAACGCAACAGTCCAGTTGCGTGATCGTTTTACACGTTATGCACCACTATTTGAAAGATTATAATATAATGTTAATAACATTATATTAATAAAATATATAAATTACAAAATATATTATTTTAATTATTTTATATACACTGTCGTATCCTAGTTTTTTTTTTAAAATGCCGTATCCCCGCACCCGCATCGAATCAGATACGATACCCGCACCCGCACCCAAGTAACATAGGTTATAAGTGAATGCATTCACTTTGATTGCTAACTTTAACCTTTCATGTCAAACGACAATTACTAACTTTAAGTTAGTGCTAACTTTTACTAACTTTAACCTCAAACACTAATTTCAAATTGCTAACTTTAACCCTTGATCCCACTAAACTTTGATATTGCCAAACGAAAGTGAACACATAAAATAGACAAAGTAAACATATAGACGATCAAAGTGAACACTTACAACCAAATAAGTGTTGTCATCTCTTGTTCAAATTTTTATATGCACATTCAATTTATTTTTATTAAACCTATTTGTTTGTATGTGTTCACTTTGATTACTATATATATTCATCTTATTTATTTTATGTGTTCATTTTCTGTTTAGCGATGACAAAGGATGACAAAACTATAGATGACATTAATCAATTTCTATTTCTTCTATTTGTTCTGGCCAGGTCAGCAAGAGATCTAAA
Source organism: Rhynchospora pubera (assembly GCA_028095005.1). Taxonomy (NCBI): domain Eukaryota; kingdom Viridiplantae; phylum Streptophyta; class Magnoliopsida; order Poales; family Cyperaceae; genus Rhynchospora; species Rhynchospora pubera. The sequence continues at coordinate 26,376,189 of CM051460.1, read as the reverse complement.
CCTGTGCGCTTTTTTTTTTCCCCAGAAATATGGCACGTTTCGTTGTAAAACAAATTTAAATCTCTAATTATCATTTGGATAAAGAGCTCGGGCCTTAATGTTTGCAGAAGCCCATCTAATTTTCTCCCTCCACTGCTCACCAAACACTAATTAATAATGTTGAGAATGTTAGTAAGCGTGTAACTTTTAATTTTTAGTGCTAATTATAAGTTAATTAATCAATTAAACATCACACACATAAAGATCTAGCACAAAAGCCATTCAACACAAGAGAAAAGAGTTGGAAATATACCTCTCTTGGTATCGCAACCAAGAGGCTCATTCCAACGGCTTTGATGTCGGTGGCGTGCCCTCCAAACACCTCCTAATCGCGCGCCTCGAGTCCACTAAGGAATTAACCACCTTCTCAACTAATTATGCTAGTAATTAGGAGAAATGAGACTAATTTCTAAGCTTTCCATCTTCTAGTTAATTCTCCAATTAATTTTAGGTGGGAAGCTTGCTCAACACATGAGCTAGAGGTGGAATAGATGGGAGGAAGAAGTTAGAAAAATTCTGAAATTTTTCCTCTCTTCTTTGAATTTTCGGCCAAGGAAAGTGGAGAGAGAAAGTTGGTATGGAGGCTAGGGTTTTCTCCCAAGGAACACCTCTATTTATAGCCCTCATGACCTAGAGCTCTACCAACCTTTCTATGGACAATTATGCCCCTCCTTAGCCGCCCCCTTTAATGGGCTTTTAGCCTACAACTAGTTGTTGGTTTAGCCCATTAACCATTCCTTTTATTTGCACCTCCCATTGGACATTAAATTAACCAATTAATTTAAAGGCCCAATTAGCTCAAATAATTAAATGTGTTGATTATAATTAATTATTAACTATTTAATAATTAATATGGAATTAGTCAATGCATTAAATTATTTCTATATGATCTATTTGACTTAATTAATCATAACGGTCCATAACGGCATACGATTAATTAATCAACTTATCATATTTTGCAAAACCAATTGTTGCAAATAAATAATTAATGCACGTGTGGTTAAACACCTTATTATGTGTGACCCTTTGAGTATTTATGCTATGTTGGACATGGAATTAAATCGCTATTTAATTCCAATAATCATAAGCGGTATCTAGCAACACGTTATGATTCCCAATTCACATAAATAGTGTACTGCTACAATATTTCAATCCTGCATAAGAAAATAATTAGTTTTTCTATTTTGATTCTTATGTCTCACGATATCATCGTATAATCCAAGATAGGAATGTGTCATTCTTGCAGATTATACGTTTCTTGATCTAGAGTTGATCGCCTAGTTGCGCGCATACGATCCAACTCCATCAAGGGGCCCAAACAGATATCGCCACTCACTAAGTGAATTAATGAGGGACATACGGTTTTCTTGATGATTATCTTTTTTTCCCCGCACAATTCAAGAGAACATAAATAAAGTCCGTATAGCAGCCCTTATCGGGAATCAGTGGTAGACAATATTTATTGAACCTATCCTCATGTGGAAAAGATAAACATCTCAAACTTAGAACCAAAATCATAACGAAATAAACAATGACACATAAACCAAAATCATAACGAAATAAACAATGACACATAACACAATCCATATGTTTATTTCGTTGGGTCAAGTCCTGTACTATGTTCCATAACATATATATATGCAATTAAGTTGGTAACTCTTTACCTATGATTTGTAGAACTTAATCATCACTTAACTTGCATACTAATCTTATATGATAATTAATATTCCTTATTAATTATCAAGATTATGGACCATTTAGATTTATTATTGTCATTTTAAAGAATGATCCACAGAGATCCACAATTCAGATCCGCAACCTGAATGATATGTCAATAATAAACCTAGGAACAGATGATAAAATATAATCCAAGACATAAACTAACAATTAAGTCATTAAATTATTGACTTTTAGGACATAACTCTAACAGAGAATGCTAGTTACAATGTAATTAGGCTTTTCTTTTTATATATTCCTTTCCAACTTGTACTATAGGCGAACTTACGCTATAGGCCTATAGCCAAGATAGCGATCTCAATTTATTCATTTTTTTAATATGTCTGTAATACTAGTTATTTATGCACGGGCAACTGTAAACAAATTCATGGGTTGAATGAATGGATTAGATATGACAAAGGAGCGGAATTTGGTAATTATTGTCCAAAATTACCACTACTATCAAGTATCAACTCATTTGTATTTTGTATATAAGTAAATACAAGGTAAAAAGTGCATCAAGTCCAAACTACATTTTGGTTTTTATCTGTAAATACGGTCAAAGAGTAGGACTGGCTTGCAAAGAAGGTATATAACTCCCAACTAAAAAACGATTTCTCATTTGTCAGAAAAAGAAGAGCGTTGCAGAGTTAAATACGAAGCGGCCATATCAGTTCTTCTCACCTCATTTTTTTTTACCTTGCCAGAAGCCCGGCGATAAAAAGCCAATCAAGAAACTATTATAATTTTTTAATAATTCTATCTAATATTCACTAAAAAATCTCTAAACTGACCCTAAATGACTCCTGTATGCATAACTATAGTGAATCACATACATCTTTGAGATATTCACAAGAATTAATTACCAAATAGATCTATAGTTGCAAACGTAAATTGATCTTTAATGCACCCACACAAATCTAATGGCGTTGGCCAGATTTACCCTCTGCAACGGCAGCTCATTTTCTGACCTTTTCCGATAAAAGAAGACACGTGACAATGTGACTTCCACCCCCACCCCCGCCCCACCCCACCCATCACCCATACAAAGAACAAAAATTGCTGTATTTGAAAGTGTATACGTAATCTATACATACACCTAGTCAGTCACCAATACATGCGCCAAACATAACATAATATACTGAGACTTCTCCGCTCCCGCTCCCATCCAGTCTCACCATTTCTTGAAGCGAACAAAGGAAAAAAAGAAAGAAAAGAAGCATGACAAAATCAACACCAACACCAAAACCAAAACCATAGCTGGACACGACTCATTTATCTCTCTCTCAGATCCAGCCATTTAACAAACCTCACTCCTCATAGATAAAAATTAATTAATAAACGTAAAAAAAAAAAAGAGGGAAAGAAACCCTCGCTTAGGGTTTCATCGGAGATGAGCCGCCGTGTGCGGCGGCGCTGTGCCGCCGCCGCCGACAGGGGCAAGCGCACTGTTGCGTCCGTATCCGCTACACCCGTCGTCGTCGACTGGACGTCTCTTCCCGACGACACCGTGGTCCAGCTCTTCTCTTACCTGAACTACCGCGACCGAGCTTCTCTCTCCTCCACGTGTCGCACCTGGCGCGCTCTCGGCTCCTCTCCTTGCCTCTGGGCCTCCCTGGACTTGCGGTCTTATCGAGTTTGTACCTCAACAGCAATGGCTCTGTCGACCCGCTGCAGCCACCTTCAGAGCCTCCGTCTGCGCGGTGCCGATTCAGTTTTCGCAATTTCATCCCTCCGTGCGCGGGGTCTCCGGGAAATCTCTGCTGATGGATGCCGGGGGCTCACTGATGCGACACTGGCTGTACTCGCGGCCCGGCATGAGTGTCTCCAGAGTATCCAAATTGGGCCCGAACAGCTAGACCGTGTGTCAAGCGACGCGCTTCGCAATGTGGCAGTGTGCTGTGAACAGCTCAGGCGGGTCCGTCTCTCAGGCTTGAGAGAGATAGATGGGGAGGCAATTTCAGCCTTTGCAAGGCATTGCCCCGATCTCGAGGAGGTCACATTCCTTGATTGTGGGAATATTGATGAGGGGGCATTAGGAAAAATCTCGTCGTTACGGTTTCTGTCTATTGCTGGTTCCCGCAATGTCAAGTGGGCCACCGCCTCTCTATCGTGGAGTAAGCTTCCCAAATTGCTAGGTTTAGATGTGTCACGGACTGACATTTCTCATATAGCTGTGTCTCGGCTTCTCTCCCAGTCTAAAAGTTTGAAACTTCTGTGTGCTTTGAACTGCCCTTCTGTTGAAGAACAAGAGATGCACAATCCAATTTTCTCGAAAGGAAAATTACTTCTCACCATTTTCACTGATATTTTGAAAAAGGTCGCTTCTTTTCTGTTCCCACACTCTTTGACTGACTCGAAATTGGTGTTTGATCAATGGCGGTGCAACGTGAAACGCAAAGATAGGTGCTTGGCCGATATGATGACATGGATGGAGTGGATTCTGTCTCAGTCCTTGCTAAAAATTGCAGAAACCAACCCTCATGCCATGGATGAGTTTTGGCTGAAACAAGGGGCATCTTTGTTGCTAAGTCTGGTAAGAAGCGTACAAGAGGACGTGCAGGAAAAGGCTGCTACAGCTCTTGCGACATTTGTAGTCATAGACGATGAGAATGCAAATGTGGATCCTGCCAGGTCAGAGGCGGTGATGAAAGATGGCGGCATTCCTTTGTTGTTACATCTTGCCAGATGTTGTAGAGAGAGTGCTCAATCTGAGGCCGCAAAGGTTATTTTTTTGGATTTGATTGAACACACTATATTTTGGTAAATACTGTTGAAATTGCTAAATGATTGTTTCTTCGACAGTCTGTATGTAATTCTTTAATATAGAGAATGCATTCAAACCTAGTTGTTCTGAAAATTTCACTATTGGAAACACTTCTTCAGGTTGGTTGTAGTACTGAAATTTACATGTACTCTGCATTTAAACTCAGGGTTAGTTCCAGCATCAGTACAGTCCATTCCTTGGCAACCCTGACTTACAATCATGTGTCAGTATCATCCTACCTTGATTGCCAATTATGTCTAAGTTTGATTTAACTTACCTGATTTTAACCTTAATTGTTCAATTTTGGCTTCAACCCAAACAGAGTTGGCTCAAATAACCACAATTTGCTAGTAAGCCTTTGTTAATTTCAGTTTTTTTCCTTAGTAACCACTTGAAATGTAACATCAATTAAGTGATTACCACTAAACAAGCCTAAGAAGAAAACACAATAAGGAGAAAATTTTGTTGCCTTCCATTTGATGTTGTGGACCACAAGTTGGTAAAGCTTTCTGTAACAAGTCACTTAATGCAGTTTATTATAGATACTTATTTGGGTTCATTTTGTCTCTATAGGCAATTGCAAACCTCTCAGTAAATGCAAAGGTTGCAAAAGCAGTCGCAGAGGAAGGTGGCATTGCAATACTCACCAATCTTGCAAAGTCGACTAATCGTTTGGTGGCTGAAGAGGCAGCAGGTGGCCTTTGGAACCTTTCAGTGGGAGAAGAACACAAGGTTCTGTATTATCCTTGGTTATTTGATATTTAAATTTTCCAGGTTCATGTAGGAATTTAGTTTTCCTCTCTTTTGTTTCTTTTTTGTTCGCTCTCATCTTTAGCCAGAAAACAAAGAGAAACATGATAAATGTGGACCTTGTGAACCGAAAGGTAGACCAAATTTTGATGTCTCTGGACTTTACGGCACATTATACTTGTAACATGTCACACAAACGACATGCTGTATAGGACAATTCACAATTATTGATAAAGAATCATATCCTTTACTGGTTGAAACACTGACAATTACATCCTTTCTCCTCTCCTTGTAACTTTTCCAACATATCTAACACCCTGATAAGAAAACAAAATAATGAGTAACATTGATGAAAGAGTGGAGTTTCTAGGATTTTTCTATATTCCCTTATGCCCTTGCACATCAAGTAGTTCCTTTGTGTGCTCGGAAAGTACAATGTTGCACACGTGAAGGTGCTTTGTTCAATATTAATCTTTTTTATTTTAAATGATCCAGAAAACATTTATTGCGACTAGGGACTCAAAATGTAAATACTCTCTAAATAAGAGTTGCGAATGGATCCATAAATTACTTGCAATGAATTGAATTTGATGACTAAATCCTTTGGAGCTTGCATGGTATTTACTACTTTACTCTCTTTTTTTTTTCTATATTTAGGCAGCAATTGCTATGGCAGGCGGGGTGAAAGCTTTGGTTGATCTCATTTTCAGATGGTGTGAGGGAAATGATGGAGTTCTTGTATGCTTTTTTTTTTTTAAATACTGCAACCTTGTTTTTTAAAAAGATAGTACCAATACTTCACAATATTCGTAAAAGAACAGTAAAATGATTGAATGTTCCTTTAATTTTCCCCGTTTTGTCGTAGTAGTTCCAGAGTTTTTAAAATCTACCATATCAGTCCTGTATAAGTTAAATTTTGTATTATGTTAGTCTTCTCTTAGGAGTGCTTTATACAGGCTTTGAATGATCATTGTGTTATTATCTAGTTTTTTATTAGTTTTACTGTTCCTTGTATAGACTTTTTTTATTTAAATTTTTTCTTTTTGTAAATATTTTTTATTTAATAAAATTTGCCGGTGTGGTACTTTGCCACCCGACCCTCAAAAAAAAAGATCATTGTGTTATTTTCTCCAAAAGGAAAATGGACCTACTGTTCTAATACCTTTTTAAAATTTGCAGGAAAGGGCTGCAGGTGCACTGGCAAATCTGGCAGCTGATGATAAATGTAGCTTGGAGGTGGCGAGGTCTGGAGGTGTTCATGCTCTTGTTATGCTTGCCCGTTCTTGCAAAGCTGAAGGGGTCCTCGAGCAGGTCTTCTTGACAGCTTTTTTTTTTATTTACAATTTAGTGTGTGGATTTTGAAAAACCTCAAGTTCCTTTGCTTGATTGACCTATAGGTCAAGTGAGATGTGTCTCGTTTTATGCTTTGAATCATTCAAGATATTTCTCACATTCTCCTCTTGTTTTAGTCCAAAAAACACCCAACCTAAATTCTATTTTAATTTTATTCATCTAGAGAGAAGTGGTGATGTAATGCTTGCGAATGGTTGGTTTGAATTCTTTTGTAGAAAGAAACCATGAGATCTTGTGCATACACATGAACTTTTCTCAATTTATTTTTTTGAAAAATGTGATTTTTTATGATCTCATCATTTAGATGCCTTGCACATATTTGCAATGCAACTGGGTTATCTTTAATTCTACTCTAGGATTCAAACAGGAAACATGAATACAAAGTCACATGATAACTGTTCGTGTTTGTCTTTTAAGTGAGATTTTGGAATATTGAAGTTTGAGGCTCTTACTAAGTTGCAATCTCTTCCTCTAGGCTGCTAGAGCATTGGCAAACTTGGCAGCACATGGAGATAATAATGGTAATAATGCAGCAGTTGGTCAGGAAGCTGGTGCTTTAGAAGCACTGGTACAGCTCACTTGTTCTCAAAATGAAGGTGTAAGGTAACGACTATGCTTTCTATAAACCTGAAAATAAGTCGCATTGCCATTCTCCTAGCTACATGTTATATTAATCTTTTTCTTAACTCTAATATACCTTCCCTTTCATGTGAAAAAAATATTTATTTATTTATTTTTCTTAAATAACAGGCAAGAGGCAGCTGGTGCATTATGGAACCTATCATTTGATGATTGGAACCGCGAAGCTATAGCTGCTGCTGGTGGCGTAGAGGCCTTGGTGAATAATATAACTTCTTTATTTATTTATTTATATTTTTTTCAGTCAGGTCTTAGATGTTAGCTTCACAAGTCTGAATACCAGTCTTGACAAAAAAGTGGACTCATTGTAGTCCTTTACCTTTCTAGGAATCACAAAAAGACCTCTCCGTAATACTACCATGGTGTTATGTTACTCGGGAAGTTTAAAATAGCCCTTGTCATTACTTATGGAAGTAGATTAGTATTATGAAGTGGTCGCTCTTAATTTATTTCCTCTCTTTTGCAACACAAGCAATGTCTTTTCTTTTTGTTAGAATTTAGTTCCACTTAAATGTGCAGAACTTGAGTGCGCTAACTCTGAACCCTGTTCTCTGCAGCCAACTAGGTCCTAGAGTATATTTGTAAACATCTAATCTCTTAGATCACAAGTCTTCACTCATAAAAAGGGAAGAAAGGCATGAAATTGGGCAATATCATTTATTTATAGCCATCTACCCAAATTAGAATCCAAATCAGTATTATGCTTCTATCCTCAAAAGATCAGGAGAGATCAAAGAAAGAAAATTATTAGTTAGGTATCTGGCTGGGAAGCTCAAGTATGCACTTGTGCCTGCTTCATCAGGCCACAGTAGTATTGATGCAAAATGGGTTTGAGAGTGGTTTTTACGGTTAGAGTCTAAGAAGATTAAAAGGACAGGAGGGAGTTGAGTTTTCTTTGGCATAAGTTACCATGAAATAACACAACAATAAGTAATTAATTTGGAGCTAAAAGTTCCCCGATGCAATCCTTGCTTTTAGCTTTGCCAGACCTTGATTTTGTTGCAACATTGACATATGTGTAAGCAGACAAAAGAGAGATTTTTGATACGTCTTGACACAGTAAAACTTTAGGGAGGAGGGGTTAACAGAAGAGAGGAGGATGAATGAGAGGGCAGTATGCAGGGCTTTTGGTTAGGCAAAGAGTGACAATTGGGATACTTTTATGTTATATTATATATATAATTAAGCATAAGCTAAACTGTATTTTCATTAAAAAATAATTGGGAATCGTTTTAAATTTTCTAAAGAATAAAAGGGTTATCATTCCACATTCAACATGGTAGATTGTTTAACAATTCATACACAATTTGAAGGTTTTCTCAAATTCATCTTTTCTTTTGTTGGTTCGCCCCTACAATTGCATACTGTGCATATTACCACAGGCATAGATTGCAAAATTTGCATTTACGAAAGGCACTAATGTAATTTTGCTTTTGTTCTTGTTTTTTACTGCCATGAATTTAGGTGGCACTGGCACGAGATTGCACAAATGCATCAGAAGGCCTCCAGGAGAGAGCTGCTGGTGCACTGTGGGGATTGTCTGTTTCAGAAGCTAATAGGTACCCTTTTTTTTTGCTATACTTGGAGGATGTTATGTATAATCAATTTCTTTAAGAAGAAAAGTAATGCTTTCCTGTAGGTTTTGTTTTGTTCTTCATGCTGAAGCTGTTATTATTTTTGTTAACTTACGGTTTTGTTTTACATTTTTGATGAAATCTTCTTTTTGGTTCTTTTGTATAGCATTGCTATTGGGCGGGAAGGAGGAGTAGGTCCTCTACTAGCTCTTGCATGCTCTGAAGTCGAAGTAAGTCGTTATTCTTATTTGACTCTTTTTGTTTATGGTTCTGGTTTCAAATTTAATTATATGTGCTTCTTATTTTATTGAAATCTTTTTCCTTTTCCTTTTTTGTTTTTGGAAAGGATGTCCATGAAACAGCTGCAGGGGCGCTTTGGAACCTTGCCTTTTATTCTGGAAATGCACTACACATAGTGGAAGAAGGTGGTGTACCAGTTCTTGTGAACCTTTGCTCTTCATCTGGATCAAAGATGGCTCGTTTTATGTCCGCTTTGGCTCTTGGTTACATGTTCGATGGGAGGTATGCCTTTTAGCCTTTACCTTTTTCCTTGACAGTTTTTCTTGGCCTTGCTATTTGTTCACACTTGCCTCACTATGATGCAATTGAGAGCGCTACATTGTGTGAAGCCATATCTTAATTGCTGCATTATCTGTTGAGGCAGAATCCACAGCTGTTGGTAGGACTTTACCATTACTCATTTCTGATGAGACTACAGCCCGTCTATTTAGAGAAGACCAGTGGGATTATGCGGTGCGGCTAGAGCTCTAAGTGATTGGATATACTTACTATTTTAAAATTGTGTTATGGACAATCACCCCACAGATAACAGTTTTCAACTTTTCAGATTTATTTGCACGGCCATTGCCTAGCTTAGTGAATCAACCTTTTATGTTACCTGCCAGACTTCATTACTTTTTTGGCTGTTAATAAATTGGTGTTGTCTATGACTGTATTTGTCATGTCTGGTATCTGCCGACATGATTGTAGAATTTCAATTCCTGATTAGAAGTGGTACTTCAATTTGCAGGATGGACGAGGTGGCTATCATGGGGACATCAGGGGAAGGGTCGTCCAAAGGTGCATGCTTCGAGGGGGCAAGAAAGATGGCATTAAAGCACATCGAGGCGTTTGTTGGCACCTTCTCCCATCCCAACCTCTTCTCCCTTGCTGCGGCCTCCTCTGCTCCTGCAGCCCTTTCGCATGTTGCTGAGGCTGTCTTCATTCAAGAGGCTGGACATCTCAGATGCAGGTCAGTGAATTTCTTCAATGAAGATGGTAGTTCTTTCCTCGGGCTTCAAATTTTAGTTGGTTATAAGTGGGTTAAGCTACTTGTTCTATCATAGTGAAATGAAACTTCATACAAATCTATGTTTTATTATGGAATAGCTTAAGGTAGGCAACTATCCTACTAAAAGGTCGAACGGTACTTGTTATATTTCTCTCTTGGATCTTGTGCCACTAAGTGCTTGTTAGTCCTATTTTCCATTGTCTAATTAATTAAGGCTAATTATTTAGAGCATTTATTAAAAAACACACTGAACAGTAAGGTCCTTTCTGCAGACAAAGATTAATGATGGATCTTGTTTCTGTTGTGGAAACTACCTTCATTTAAAGTAATTTGAGTCTATTAAGCCAACCCTGGTTGGCATGCTCAATCACTAACATTCTGTTTTATCCAAATGCTCCTGCCTGATGGATTGTAACGCTTCAAGCAAGAAACTCCGCAATTTATTATACTATGTTTTGTCCCTAATATCGCTGGTGATTTCTTTTTCAGTGGTGCTGAGATTGGAAGATTTGTTTCAATGCTGCGCAATCCTTCATCAATTCTTCGTGCATGTGCTGCTTTTGCTCTTTTTCAGGTTGGCTTTCTATTGCACTAGGGATTATACAGATAAAGAGCTGAGCCAATCTTTGCATGTATACTCCTGTAATATCTACCATCTAGAACAATTTTATTAAGACAAGGGTCATCCATCCTATCAGCTTTTTGATACTTACTTTTCTCACATATGGCACCAACAGTGATCCCTGACAAGTAAAAACAGTACTCTCATTGTTCCTCTCTTTCGTCAGTATTTGTTCGTTGAATGACTGAGGTATTATGTAGGATTATCAGGATGGGAGTAACTGAGGGCTATGCATGAATGATTAGGCCAGAAATAAAAGAGCTCCATGTTATAGTGTTGGTACTATGCAGGACTAGTCAAGCACGTTATTGATATGGTTATTTTCTCTTAATTAAATGCAGTTTACAATCCCTGGTGGCAGACATGCAGCACACCATGCAGCCCTTCTACAAAAAGCTGGTGCAGCACGGGTTTTACGTGGGGCTGCTGCATCAGCAACTGCACCAATTGAGGCCAAAATCTTTGCCAAGATCGTCCTCAGAAATCTTGAACACCACCAATCTGAATCTTCTGCATGACAGTAGTGTTAAGCAAAAGAACCATCCTGATCAATTAAGAGAACTTTTCACCTGGTCACTACTTGGTTTATCTTTCATCTGTGCCCTCAGGAAACCTCACAATATTAGCTATACTCCAGTTGGAAAGGTGGGGAGGTTCGAAGTATGTTGAGGATGTGAAATTTCACTTGGACCTTTTCTACTGTTTATAGGGCATATGCAACATTTTCGACGTACGGGGGTACATTTATACTTTTACAGGGACAGGAAAATTGGCCCTTGAAGAATAAATTGCCCCTTTCCCAGACTGATGTTATCTTGCCTTTCTTTCTGAAGACGACTAGTTTTGAGTGTATTTTTTTTGTCCCCTTTTTGTTCCTTAGATTTATTTGTGTGTTTAGGTTGGATTTGTTGAGTTGGGCGTGTATGTAGGAGGTTAAATTATGTCAAGCATTTAGACATATAGGCTTTTTTGTGGTGTGCTCTACTTAGAAAAAAAAAGTAATTGTATATGAACTTAGAACTATGATCATAGAATTATTGTAATGGGAAGTTAGTTTTGTTTGTTTTTTAATTAGGCTTCATTATTGCGGGTGATAGTATAGCTTTGCGGATCGTACTATCTTTGGGCTAAATAGTTGTACCTGAAACCAATTTTTCCTAGAATACCAGAATGAACTGTGTTTGAAGTTTGAACTACCTATTGCGGTGCTTCTAATCTCAACTGAGTCCTGCACCTTAGCTCGCTTAGTTGCCCTCTTGATTTACTCTTGCCTGTGGAATTATCTTCGCAAGATAGGACTTTCCACATTTTTTCTGCTCTTCCAATTTTATTTGTAGATTTGGTTGTCAGAGGTTTTACCCCTGATGTAGCATATTCAGTGGCTTAAAATGGAACTTAACAAATGAATTAGCTTGGGTCAATTAAACATCCTTCAATATAACATAATCTAAAGCCAGGACGTGAAACCATCAGCATCTAACACCACCTTATTTACACTCGTGGTATGACATGACCCAAGGCAATACAAATACAATAATACAGGGGTAGGCATCTGATCATTCATTTGATAATAACACTATGCCATGATTTAATCCCAGGGCCTCCTTGATAGTGTCTGAAGCTGATGAAATTAACTGAGAAATGGAAGAAGAAATAGTTGATTTTTTCTTCGCCTTTAGGTATGGCACCATATAAGTTTTCATGTCACTTCTGGAGATGCGGAGATGGCCACCTTTTACCGAGACAAACTTCACCTTCCCGGCTTCATCTAGAGTTCTCAAACCAATCCAATCTTCCTGGTACAGTGTTGTCTGCATGACCACATTTGAGTAAAACAATGTGTGAGAGAGAAGAATGAGTTGCATTGGGCTTATATAACATATAATATTATACTTTATGACTAACTGTGTCCAAATAAAATAATTATGAGCATGGACAGCAAATTCTTAAATACTTCCAGTTTTTTCTTAACATTTTTAGAGTTTCTATCAGCAAGCTACAAGGTGCCAACTAATGACCAATCCATTTGGCAACCAAAAGTTCAGGTGACAATGGAACCAAAAGAAATAAAGAATTCACGAGGTGCTAAACAGCAAAAAAAAAATGAAGGGCCTAAATCAGGCTTCAGTTTTGAAAAAGAATCTTTTTTTTTTCTTTGTTTGCATTCTAAATTCTTTCAATACAAGCAGTAAATGAACTTTTCATATGGATACCTCTTGAGGAGACAGTACGTTGTTGAAGCTGCCGTCAGGGTAAAAACCAAACCAGGCTGTTTCCTTTGGAATCAGCACTACGTCATTCTCAAACTATAGACCAAACAGAAAAAATTCAATCAGACATCAGTTCTATCTCATGATGTAATAATTTGTGCAAGAATGAAAATTGTCTTCACAGAAATTTAAACCGAAACTATATTCATATTATGGCATCATTAGGGATTGTCTTAAAGAAAAATAAACTTCAAATTATGTTCATACTACAACATTATTGGGACTATATTCAAAGAAATACAAACTAAAAGCTACATTACTACTATAATGTTATTGGGACTTTCAGTAGTGGACTAGTGTTCCTTTATGCAGTGTCATTTCTATCACTTTCAATGAAAAACTAGACTAAGATCCTGCGAATGGCAGTGAACTAGGTTTCTTGCCAGCAGCGAGAACAGTAATGTTATACTACTTAAGAATCAAAAAGTGAATCAGGTGATATTTCAGTAACATTCATGTAATTGACTCCATTATGACTAAAAGTTGCTGGAAATTGGAAAATGGAAAGCTGTTGCTTCATAAAGTAACTTGCCATAATTAGAACCAAATTCTGTAGGCTGCTAAATCTTTCTTTGTAAGTGGAATTTCGTTGCTCGGCTTTTTCGTTGTTGAGACTGGGAAGAAACTTGCATCCTTTTAGGTACTCATCTATTTGCTACATTGGAAAAAAAAAAATGAAAACATGCATTAAAATAAGCATTTCTTTTTTGTAACTCAGAATATTGATAGCTATTTTATCACACTACCCAAATTTTATCCATCAATTTCCCTAAAATTTATTTCAAAAGTTATTCTAATATTTCATGTCTGATAATTGCACCGAACATAATCATTACAATAAGACAACAGTACCTTCATAATCTTTTTGCTAGATTTAAAATAAGTTTAAAACTACTGCTCCAGAATCAAAGAAAAACTCAATGCAGAATTTGTTCAATACCATACAGTACATAATGCTCCCATAATACCAAAATCAGAGATCGCTATTAATAGAAAGGATGACAATTCTTTGAACATTAGAATTTCAATTCAGGATCCAGAAACTGAGTTCTAGATCGTACAAAAATGGTTGACGGACGCATATGTTTTTATATATAAAAAAAATACCATGGGTTAAACTTACAGTAGGGATCTTGAGATAACCGCTTGGGGCAAGATGTTCCTGTTGTTTTAACCTCAAATTAATATATCGTAACTAAAAGAAGTAACAGAAGGAAGATTTATAATACCATGGTGATCAGGTCTGGTAGAATTAGTACCTTAGGTTGAAACATTAACACCCTGATCGGAAACAATATCGAGAGAAGATTTGATCGGAATGGATCAGAAAAGACATGATTGGATTTCACAAATCAAATTCGTGATTAGAACAAACAGAGAAGAAACCACAGAAATTGAGTTTGAAGGTCATGTATATCCCTTCTTGCTCCAATGGAATGGTCGTGATCCTCTCTATGCAAAATCCCGTCAAATTTCTTCATTTTGAAGAGAATTTGCAAACAGGATTTCAGCGATGAAAACTCCCGTCGAATCCGATTCTTGTCGCCTTTTAATTTCATTCCAATCATGAGATTTGATAACTCCCATGAAATCCAATTCCCACCCCTTTATTTTTGTGGCTCCGATCAGGGTGTAAATTGCATACTAAAATATTTATTCTGCAAGCTCACAATTTCTAAATCAGCGTGTATAGCAGCTACAAGCAACTCAATAAGATTACACCAACCTGAACATAATCTGAATATATCTCTGACTTGATGAGGGCATTAACTATGACACAAATAATGCCTTTCTGTTATTAGAGAAAACGACAAACATAAATTTAATATTCTAAATGACGTCAACGTGTTTGATTCTAGCATTACTCATAATAAAATATGGATAACTAAAGAAAATTCAGCACTAACCAATGTAGAAACAACAGTAATAAACTAATAATTAACAAGTAACAACTAAAACAAAGTAATAAACAAAGTGGCTTTTAGCAGTCCTCAGCGGTAAGGGAGTCATTTTAGCATTACAGTTTCTTTAACAGCAAAAAAATGGTTGATAAAACAAATATGGACATTTCCTTATAAACAATTTATATGTTTCATGAAGCATTATTAAGATTAAATATGATATAACATTGCAAACAAAATGACATAACATGTAATAATGTTATTGCATGTGGTCTAGCACTTGGCTCACTTCTAAGAGGTCCAGGGTTCAAGCCCGCATGCTTGCGATAGGCTTGGCGAGCCAGCATAAAAACTCAGCTATATATACAAGAAATGACCAGGGTCGGGGTGTCATTTCTAGCCTACCCCAACTTGTTTGGAATAAAAAGCTTAGACTTTAGACTTTAGACTTTAGACAACTTGTTCTAGGATGGAAGGGAAGTAAAAAACCTCTACTAACTCATATGGCAATAACAACCTAATAAACGAGAGCCCAACTGAAGATATTCATGAAATATTGAACTACTAAATTGAATACCTGATATTTTCTGCTTAATCTAACATAATTGAGAACTAGTCACTATGTCCAACTTTAATGGGAAGAACTACTAGATACAGATTGTTGCATATTTCAGGCAGGTCTTAGAGAAAACAATAAAGCGTGAAATTATGGTGATAAAGAAAAAAGTAACTGACAACATAGATAAGAAGATATCATTGAGCAATTAAATTTAAAAAAAGTATCAATTACTCCAAAAAGTAAAAGAGTTTGTGTGTTTAGTGTATGATATTTTTGGTTTTTTATAATAAAGAGACAAGTAAAGAGGCACTCACGCCACATAGTGGAACTGATGCAGTGCCAGCATGGGGACCACCGAGTGAGATAAAATTCTTGACCTGTTGTAGACAGTCAGTTAGTAACTTAACCAACTTCAATGGTTCACTGTGTAGTTAATAGTTCATACAAGGTTTGAAGCTTCATTTGCATGTTAAAAAATATTCCATTATTAGAAGAAAAAATAGAAAACAAAGCAACTTTTGTACTGAAAAGGTATACAATTACTTACTGGTGGACCCCCATCACAAAATTCTATCACAGCTCGTCCAATCACATTTCCCTGTAAATGACAACATAATGATTTAAAAATAATAATGTGCGTGCAGAATGAGAAATGGGGGTGTCAGTTTTAACAGGCTCATAAGGCCACGGGGAATAACTGGCTTTTATATAAGTTTTAAGTTTGTTATGTTGGGAATGATCCACTGTTACATATCTTTGTGCATGCTAATCGTTGCACAAATTAACACTGAACCCCAAATCAAGCCTAACTTGAATTATAAACACAAGCAGTTAAATAAATAAAAACAGCCTGGCTACAAAGCTGCATAAGGGTGCGACCATGTCAATTGTTGCAGGAAAATGGAGGATTAATATACTATACCTGTGAAAGGCCAACCATGTTGTAGCCTGCACTTAATTCTTTCATTTCTTTAACCTAATCATTCAAAGCAAGCAAAAAGAACTCCAACATTATCCCAAGCTCATTTTAGCATAGTTAATAAATATGATGAAGAAATAGAAAATTTCAGATAACTGTTTAACCTGTTCACACACAAGATTTGCCTGAAAAAGAAAAAAAAAATGAAACAAAACAGAAAAAGTAAAAACAGTCAAAACTCCATGTAATTACCTATTCAGTTCAATCAAAATTAAAAATATTGAACAATTAAAAATAGACCTGTTCTGTAAGAGGCATGACCCAAGAATCCCAGCTTCCATGTCCAATTTCACTGAAAGGAGCATTATGAACAACAAAATAAGAAAATATAAACTTGCTTTAGCAAACATGATCAAACAAAAATTTCACAAGAAACAATCGTTTGCAAATTTTGCCAAAATGTCTTGCTTTTCTGACAAACACAAAGTTTGATTCAACACTATCAGTTCTATAGATAAACAACAACACTTATCTATTTCCAAAAAAGAAGCTCAAGTCAAGCAAAATCTCAAACAGATGGACATCTAAATAATTTCCTTCTTCAATTACTGTGGTTACAGGGATTAAGTTTAACCAAATAAATAGAAATGCGAAAAAAGAAGCTCACATGCAGTATCCTTTAGAACCAGACCACTCGCTGAGCAATTGTGTGAACTCCGATATTCCTCCATTCGTGCACTGATCTCCAATCCCTAGAACAAAAACACCCATCAATGAATCAAAAAGATAGAGGGAGAGGAGAAAGAGCAAGAGAGAGAGAGAAGATTCTCGCACCATGGAGAACGATGAAGGGGAGAGAAAATGAAAAAGAGGCCGAGATGCAGAGTAGCGCGAAGAGAAAAAGAAATCGCGCTACTGAGACCGCCATTGTTTCTTTATTCTCACAACCTTAGGTCCTTACCTTATTGTTATCGGACCTCAAGCGAATAGATTAAAGAAGAAATTCTAGAAGCAACACCAACAGATTAGCATGTGATTTGGGTTTTCTTTTTTCGACTTTTGGTAAATTAGTTGAGAATGAATCAAATCAATAAATAAGTAATAATAACTAATAAGACAATTAAATTGTACTGTACACAAAAACCTTGTGACCTGTCGGGGCCAATGGTTACTAATCCTCTAAAATTATCGCACGTGCAAGTTCGAGAAATACAAAATTTTGCAAAGAAGTAAATATTGAATTTTACTTGGAGAGAAAAATTGTTCTAGTTAATAAATTTATATACAACTTTTGTGATGAAATACATTTTTTTTTCTGTGACATTATTTCTAAGGCCCTGACCAAAATCCCATTTTTTAACATGATATTTCATTTTTATTTCATTTCGTTGGAAAATTCACGATCAAAATGAACGGATTTGGATTTGGTGTATAATTTTAAAACAAATTTGAAAGAATCTCCTTTTTTAATAATTGAATACAGTTACAATATTACGTGCTATTTTAGTATTATATTAGTATTTACCTTAATAAATATTATATTTGACATTCAATTAAATGCGAAAATAATTTTATTATTGACCTTTATAATTTATATCATTGGTGTGAATATATATGAGAATTGCTAATGTGCCATCGATTTTCTATTAATTTGTTTTTCGAGATTTAAAATTTAAACGGTCGATCCAAATTTTTCAAGTTGGTCATCGTATTGAAATACCTTTGGAGATCAAAGTTTACATTTTTCAAATTTTTTTGCTATTCATTATGATATTTTAAAATCGGAGTGCCTTAAATACTCTAATCATATAATGTTTTTAAAAATATCTTAATAAATAGCAAAAAATTTCGAAAAAAATATAAAATTTGATCTCCAAGGATATGGATAACAACTTGAATGGTTCGGATTGACCATTTAAATTTTGGATCTCGAGAAATGACTCGATGGCGCGAGACCCTCCATGCCATTAATGACACGTTAGCCATTCATGAGATGCATCATAAAAAGTCTTCCGTGAGTTGCAATCAAAACACCTAACTCTTGTTCAAAATGACCGATCCAAACCGCTAATATTCTTCCTATTGAAATCTACTTGCAGAACAAATTTTACATTATTTCAAAATTTCTAAGTATTTTTTTAGGATTTTTAAAAACTGTTATTTTTTAACAGTTCAAAATTAATCAGATTAACGATTTTCTAAAATTTCAAAAAAATACTTAAAAAATTTGAAAAAATTGTAAAATTTAGTCTGTATGGTGATTTCAATAAGGAGATCATATTAGAAGACTTCGATTGACCATTTTGAACTAGATCTAAAAGTTTTGATCGCAATTCACGGAGGACTTTTTGTGATGCATCTCACCATAGCCAAACTCTGTCTGTCTCTCTATATATATTAATGTTAATAGGTTACATAATGAGTTCTTTACGGTACATTGTAAAGTAAGACACGCTGTAAAATGTTTACTTCGGGCTATGTTTTCGAAATTTGAATCTCAAATGATCAATCGGAGCCGTTCAATTTTTTTTATATATTGAAATCTCATGGCCAACCAAAATTTATATAGTTGTGGAACCTCCAATTGTAATGGTTGTTTAAAATGTAAAATAGTTAAAACATATATATATATATATATATATATATATATATATATAATAGTTTTCTAAAAACTAAAGAAGTTAAAAAAAATTAGAAAAAATAAAATTTGGTTGGCAATGGTTTTGATATAAAAAATAAATTGAACGGTTCATATTGGTTGTTGAGGTTCAGATTTTGAAAACTTGCGCGAAGTAAATCGTTCTTTCTTTTAATTTGCAAAGCACAATAAATTTTCCCTATTTGACTCTAATGCAGTAATATTATGTTTTTTTTACCCTCAAGTATGGCAGTAATTAAGTTAATAACTTAATATTATTCAGCTAATCATAAAAGGTGTTTATTTTCTCGTTGAGACTTTATATCTAAACTAATATAATAAATTGGATCCGGAAGAATCGTGTCACGTTAATTTAGGAGGAATAAAACTAGTAAGTGAAGAAAACGCACAGACAAAGATTGCTAGCCTGTCATGGACCAACCCACTCTAGTTTAGGAAATTGACAATTGTATTGTATGGGTACTGCCGTACTGGAATCTGGAAGTAAGACAATCGTTTGGGTGTATTGATAGCTCCTCTCTTACTCATGGGGAGGATCTAGTGCGAAATAGTGAAAAAAGATAAACCAATTACCAATGTCGTTTTCTACAAATAAAAATAAACGAAAACATTAACAACAAGCTAACACCAATGTAAAAAATGACGACAACAACAGGAATGATGTAAACAATAAATAACGCTTGAAACATAGTGATTACACAATTTTGCATGTCACAGTTTAATTGCCAGAGATCTGCTCAGTATTCACGTGTTAAAGACTTAAAGTTCTTTTTTTTTTTTTTGAAGATAAATTGGGGTCAAGCCTCCTAACTTATTTTTAAATTAAATGTCTATAAAAACCCCTAGTCGGATTTCGAACCTGCGACCTCTCATTTGAGATGCATTGCTCGTGTTAAAGTTCTTATGAGCATCGTTTGTGTTTTCCTTTATTGTCTTTTAATTTGTCAGTCTTAATCGATCATAAAAAATTGAAATATTTTTTCTCTAAATTATATATTCTTTTTATTTGTTTCTCTTAATATTAGCAAAAACACTTTACCAAGCTAAGAGAGTTTTGACATAGGTGTCTGACTAACATAGGCTATTTATTTTTTTTTAAAAAAAAGAAAAAAATCCTATTCATAATGCAGCACATCCCGATTAGATGAATATTAATTATCAGAATGTACCCACCAAAACATTTAGTACCCATAAATTAAATAATATTATTAACAATATCAGCAACAATAATACCAATTAAGATAATTATGACGAACAAGAAGAACAATAAAAATATGGTACAATGCTAGTAAGCAATTTCTCATCGTAAATACATAAAATGAGTTAGTTTGAAACTTCTCAACCATATTACATTCATATTCTAAAATGACCAATCACCTCCTCCTTTTATTTATTAATTTATTCATCATAATCAGGCGACGCATAATTTCACATATTTATGTCATCATTTAAAAAGAGTACGTTGATTTATCTAAATACAAAGCAATAATACAACTCTAGGAAAATAGGAATTCTTTCGTGACTTATTTAGTATTATCTTTCATTATAAAAAATTATATTGTTTAAAAAATATATTTATACGTCTTTCTGTTTTGAGCATTGTTTCAGCTATTAAAGTTTCTCGGTATAAGCATTGTTGCGGCTACAATGAGTTCTTTTTCTAGGGATAAGAATGGGTGCTCTATTCTAAAGTTATTGCGTGCCCGTCATCGCAGCTATAGGTGCACGCCATAACACCTTGCTACTCCAAAATATTTCAACTTGTTTCAAAATTGGATCAGTCCGTGCTAGATGAAATACCCAAAAAGTTTCTAACTAAACCCCATAGTACATCTATGAACTCTGACAGTCAACAGGGATATCTAGTTCTCTTATTTTTCCCTAATATATTTTTGATAAAATATAAATTAGACCTAGCTAGGTTGATACGAAATTGGAGTTACCAGTTTTCTTATTTATTTTGATTTATTCAGTTAATTTGAACAAGAGAATCAGTAAGGTTTGTACAACAATTATACAAATTAATAAGATCAGAGAAAAAAATATATTATGATATGAATTTTAAATACTTTGACTTATTTTTTCTTATGATATGGATATATTTATTCTGTTATCTGATAGCATACATACAATTCAGAAAATCCTCAACTTGACAAAATTCTTGGTCCTGCTTTTATTTGTGCCAAAATTAAAACATCACTTTATTATTATTTTTTACTTTCAAACTGAAGACACTAAGGCCCTGATCAAAATGTTTTTTATGTAGGATTTCATTTGAATTGATTTTTTGGGATCTTGTTGGATCTAGTTACATGAAAATCCCAACTAAATGACATCAAATCCATTCATTTTGATAAAAAAATTTCTAATGAAATGAAATCCCACGTTTAAAAAAAAAGAGAGATTTTGATCAAGGCCTAATATACCTGCTCACACAACAGTACTCTGGAGTTATAAGAAAAATTGAGTTTATTAATTGCTATTAATAGTACCTATGATCAGAGCAATACACCCTTTTCAACAGACTTGGGTGTGCTGCTTCTTATTTGGCAAGTAAAGAAATAAAAATTGAAAATTTTTATTTTGCTTCTTCTTTCAATGAACATTTGGTTTTTGTAATGAGAACTTTAGTGAACCTTTTGTTATAATTAATTGTGCTATCGAGGACAAATAAAAGGGGTACCATTGCTTTTCAATTTGTCAACCATAAATGGTGAACTATAATTAATCTTAAACCAACAGTAATATGAACTTTATAGGTTGAGGCCTGCCAAGAGAATCCGAAGTTCCTTTACTGGACCATCTGCCAGTCCCTTAGAAAGAATTTAGCGCTCTCTCTCTCTCTCTCTCTCTCTCTCTCTCTACCAACGTAAGGAAAGTGATTCGCAATTAATAGTTGTCGGTTTTTACTTTTCCATTCCAAAAAATACTCTCATCAACTGGAAGTTCGTAGGTGGTGCTGCTCATGAGCTCATCTAATCATCTACTCGGGAAGTTTCAAAAAAAAAAAAAAAAATCATCTACTCGGGACCATTCTACCAATCCCTATGAATTTTGTGGGCCCTCCAACTATGTGACCCAAATCGCCTAAATAATATCTTAATTAAAAAATTAAAGAACAACAAATTTTTTATTTTAATCTTATATTATACGTAACCAGCGAACATACTTGTCCGAAATACTGGTTTTAATACGTTTTCAATTTCAATAAAATCTAGAGCCTGAGAAATGATCTTATTACCCTCTCCATTTAGTATTATACAAACTCAAAATTACCAAAATAATAATAATAATAATAATAATAATAATAATAATAATAATAATAATAATAACATTGTTGAGTACACAAATTTGAGTAACATGTGAACAACAATGATGATTTTCATGTCCACTCGATCAATCCAATTATCCAAACCTCTCAATATGGTGTAATATCAAAATATGGTATATATTTATAAAATATTATACCTTGAGTGAGTTATACGGTTTGCGTGTTGAACATTCTTAGGAAGGTAAAAAAAAAAGAGCTACATTTAGAATTATAAATATAAATATATTTGTACTATTCAGAGGATTCTTTTTCCAATCCAGGAAGTATAACTTGGTTAGTTAATTACTTATTGTTTTTATTAATTATGAAATTAAATCCTAATTAATACATAATTAATCTTAATCACAATCATCCGGATCGGAAATTGGCAACTCTATATCATAAAAAGGAATGCATCATGAAGGCTCCGTTTGGATGCGTTGAGAATAAGGTAGGAAGAAAGAAGAAGGGAAGAAATTTATTGGGAAATGGTAAATTTATTGGGAAGTGTGTAACTTTTGTGAAGAGTTTGGATGGTTAGAAATAAATTTATTGATAAAAAATGGTTATTCCTTATTCCTTATTCCGGGAAGAAACCATCCAAACGGAGCTGAAGACATGCCAGTTTTTTATTTAGGTAATTTGAAAACTCGTTTCTAAATAAGAAGCATCTAGCAAACCGTGGTTCATTTAAATGTTACGGCTATAATTTTGTCCCTCCACTATTATTCATTATTGCATAAAAAAATTCAAAAAGAAAATTCCTAAAAGAAACATGCAATATTACAGTACTTAAATGAGATTATTAAAAACAAAATCTAAAACTTATTATTTCAAATAATATTTTCAGATTATCGAAATTAAAAAAAATCATATAGATATTTTGCATTAACCATATGAAAACTCTGAGCCTTTTTTTTTTTTGGCAGTAACTTTCAGTTGAGTTAACTTGGATAAGGGTTTTTTTAGGCTCATTCTGATACATTGCAATAATGCAGTGACATAGAGCGCAGTGACAAAACTATGTTGAGTGCACGATACGATAACTATTTTCTTTTTCTAGGAAATGTAATTGGCAGAATTTTGACGCCCTGCTGTGACGCTATCACAAACTCATTTTTTTATAACAGGAATCATTCATCTTCACAAAAAATAACAGGTATCATTCAAAAGGCCGAAACAATTTTTAGATGAAGCAATATCACCTACTATGTTTTATTTCCCACAAAACGCATAGATCGGTTACTTTTTGCTTATGTAATGTACAACTAAAAAAGATTAAAATAAAAGAGGATTTGGATTAATGGAGTAATGACCTCAACAAAATTTATACTCTAACCCTAGCTTATTGGAAACATCGTCAGATATTTCCATTTTATTATTTTTTTTGAAAAAATGGTTAGTGCTATTAATCAACTATCTAGCATTGGATGTTTGCTTTAGTTATAAGTTTAAACTTGGTCCATCCCGTGTCAACCAGTTGCTCTTGCTCACGATTCACGATAGTATCTCTGTTTACATCAAAACCCAAAGAAATATAATTATATGGAAGGACTTGGTCATACCTCTATTAATTCTTCATTTGATTTCATCAAACGAGTAGCTGTCTGGTCTCGATAATTAATTAAGTTGCTATTTTGTTACTCTAATTTTCTTTTGTAAGCTTTTATGAGAAAGGTCCAAGTTGATGCTACCTATTAATTATGTAGATGAAAAAATAGATGGCAGAGCTGCGACGTGAAATACGTAGATTGAATTGTATTTGTCAATTTATGATAATACCGACGAAAATGACCATGATGTGCAAATTAGATTTGCCGATATAAAGGAATTTTTCAACGCGAATATGACCCGTCGATTTGATATAGTCGAAATCAGAAAAAAAAAATTATATAATTTTCTTTGGAAGAATAACTGAGGAAACGAAGTCGTAATGCGACAATTAACAATAGGTGGCCACTACCATTTTTTTTTTTAGAGAATATGCCACTACATTTTTAAACGCTTGCTGACATGATGTTTATATGATTTGTATTGGAGTTAAATGTTCTGAATATACCTTTGTTTTAGTACCAAACAAAGATCTCACAAAACATTTGAACTTACATACGGCCATACAACTTACCAATATTCAAACATATGGAAGAGATTTTAATAACGAATAACGCAACAAGATCTCTAGAAGTAGTATGTACACTTACAAATCAATTCCTGATCCTAAGGTCATGGGCCTCTCGGTAGCAATTACATCACACCACAAAAACAATCCACAAAAAAAAGAAAAAAAAAATGAAACAAACCAAACAAAACCAATGAATAATTAAACTAGAAACATGGCATACTAGCCAATCAGCATGTAATGGGTCTACTGTGGAGCTAAGATCTAGATTAGATTTACAAAAGAATCAAAATGGAAGAAGAGGGATCAAAGACAATATATAATCAGCTATCTTTTTCTGAACTCATAACTCTTGGCGGTGTCATTTCACTGTTCGGAGGTGTTGTCAGGAGTTGGTGGTCAAGTTCTTCAAGACTACTTTCGGCTTCTATTGAAGCAAGGATCTCCATCTCATCACCATCTGGATGAGGAGAATTTTAGGTCACAAGAATGAAAAAAAAAGCTTGACAGAGTCACTATCACGCTTCTTAAGAAAAAAAAAAAAGAAAGCGAAAAAAAGGTAACTTTTTTCACACAATGAAATGTTTATAAGTAATGAAATAAGTATAACAGTGCCATGCTCTGAAACAAAAGTAGACATGGCTTCTCCTACAAAAATCTTCCAGTGTCAGCTAGGACTGGTACAATACTGAAACACTGAAGGTAGGAACTTTTGAGGGATTATTTGTATGATTTTTAGGTATACACAACTGTGCATAACCCAACCCAACAGCACAGTATTTAACTTGATATGTTTTCACTGAGGAAACACTGAAAATCTAGCAAACCACCACAATTAAAGACATCATTTTGCGAAGTTAAAAAAAAACTTAAAAAGGAGTTACCTGAGAGAGGTGGCTGTGTTGTTAGGTCTCCCACCGCATTGACCTTGATGCTATCTGGCAAGATGCAACTGCAGAAGGACCCTGAACAATAAATGTTTCTATGGATAAGTGACAAAAAAAGCAGCAATTTATTTTGAGTAAAAGAGCAAATGTAGAAAATCTCACAAGCATTTAAATGTTCGTCCACATGCCGACTTTATTATGGTAAACTATGCAGTCAACTTCATTAAGTCAAAATGAATGAGATCCAGGGGCAGAGACAATAGGGGGGCTACATAGGGCTTTGACCCCACTGTGCTCCAAAAAGTTTACAATTTTCTATATATTGCCCCCTTAATTAATCATGAACTATTTGATTTAGGAAGAACTATTCTCCTTCACAAATAAGTTTCCATTTAATTGTTCAATCTTCAAAAATTTCCCCCCCTAGCAAAATTGAAAAAAAATATATACAAACCCAATTTGGCGAGGCGGTTGACCCATCGAGGAATTCGCTTCCCAGTGAGGCGTTTGCTGAGATCATCGGTGAAGTGATTACAGTTTTTAAAGATCAAATGATATGTGTCCCCATGGTAGCCCTCTGCAAGGTCCTCCAGGAAGACTCGAAACTCCAATCGTGACATCTCAGTTGTCCCTAGCCACATGGACCGCCTGAAGGCAAACCCGGGGCAGTTCTGTGGCTCCACCTCAAATACCCCACTTGTTGGGTACTCATGTGCTCCATACCCATACTCCATTCCATGTGCTGTTGTTTAAAGTCATTTTAAATGTAGGTATTATTACTTTCACAATAACATTGTTCATATCATAATATATTTGGTGGAGACTACAGTTCAATGCAAAGCAATGATAAGTAGGTGAGGTGGCTACAGATCATGATTGTAGAGTTATGACAGCTAATCCGAAACCATGCAATGTGATTTTCATATCAAAATCTAGTTTGAAACTGAGGAATCTAAGTTTTTCAGTTCTTGTACTCTTTTTGATATGAGGAAAACCATTGATTCTGAAAATTTTGGACTGCGCAATATCAGCACTTTCTCTCCAAGTCTAATAAAGTAGTAAACTGGATGTAGAAAACTATAACAATTGATTCACAACAAAGGTTGAGCGGTTTGGGTAGGCCCTTTGAAGCTCAAGATTGAATTTGGTAGCCAGTAGGTACTACTCATCTTTTTCTTTTTTGTATTAATAAATTTGGTAACAGGTTCTTTTCCTTTGTAGTAGGATAGAAGTTCATACATATCATTCTCCTTTCAAAATGATCCTTAATCCTCAACTTCCTATTACGGGTACCAGGACAAAAATTGATACTATGCTTATATAAAAATTTTCGCTTGCATTCAGGGTACAATTGACCATCCATTAAATGCATATGAGGTTTCAATTAGCATCAGCTATCCCACAAGTTTGCATTTATGACGACCACTTCACTTCAAATTTTTCTGCACTTACCCCTCAACTATGGAATAACATGACCACAACTATACTCGTGTTAGCTTTTGAAAATGGTGCAATCTGACTAACAACATATTGTTTAAATCAGAGTATTTATAACTACTGATTGTATAATGCCAAAACAATGACTCATAATGCAGAGGTTTCAAAAGAAGTAAATTGGATAATAATAATATTGAACCGTCCAAACATATTTGAACTGTGATACTCACCCAGTAAATTTAATTCTCATGGTGCTAATTAAAACGAATGCTCTGGTAAAAAAATAATGCTACAATTTTTGTTCAATTACGAGAGAAAAAGTAATTAATTTAAAAAATGTAAAAATATGTCCAGGAGCAGACATAAAATTTTTGTCAGGTTTTTTTACTTTTCTTAATAATATACTCATGTTTTTTCCCAAAGAAATACCAACAAAAATTGGAATAACTTATTTTAAAATTTCAGTTATTTCAAAAAATGCATATCTATAATACTTGTAGAATTCATTACATTACTTCAACATGAGTGGAGAAAATAAATTAGGGGATATTCTAATCCTGCCATGATGTAACCTGGGAGTCAGAGACTAATGAAAAATTCTCTTTCAATCGCTTCTTTTATATTTGGGTTTTATAATTTACATCATCTAAATATAGCGTATATCAATATGCAACCAACTTGGGATTAGTTCTGTCATCTTTGAAAGATGTTAAAGCCAAAAAAAACGTTAGAATTTGAATCATTGATGGAATGATTCCTGGAATGGGCCAAATTCGATAAATACACACCCAAGCTAATCAATGAAAACTTAGAAAAGTATATGAACGATTTTAAATTTTATTTTGACAATCTCATCAAAGTTACCTAATGGATGTAACAAA
Organism: Rhynchospora pubera; assembly: GCA_028095005.1. NCBI lineage: Eukaryota > Viridiplantae > Streptophyta > Magnoliopsida > Poales > Cyperaceae > Rhynchospora > Rhynchospora pubera. The sequence continues at coordinate 26,348,496 of CM051460.1, read as the reverse complement.
AAAAATAGATGCATACTAAAATATTTTTTGAAGGTGGGCTGGTAATTTCATTCCACTTTTGTTTTTCAAGTGGGAAACTGAGGCGATGGTCATAAAACCCGTAGTTTGAGGGGTTGGAGTAGGTCGGGGGTTATTCTCAAACTTAGAAGCACAGAGGGTGCAATAATGCACAAATCTGGGATGAAATATGGCATTTCCAAAATAAGAAACAACAAAGTATGTCTATTTCTTATCATCAGACCCAGAGACTGGTTTAAATGAAACTGTCATGCATAAACATCAGTAAAGATTGCCCCAAGAGCCTTAAAAATTTGTAAGAAGGCATATGATTTTCATTCTTAAATCTTAATTCAGTTTTCCCAACAACAGCACCCTTGTTCCAATTATGATTCCTACTCTCATTCTATGCAAATCATAATTCTACAGAATGAGTGTTCACACAGGCTACTGGAATAGAATCAAATTCTGGTTCAGATTTGGTATTCTTATTCTAATTCTAGACAAAGCCACATAAACAGTGAATTACAATCCCACTACAATTAGACATAGAAGTTAGAACAATACATAACATACAGATGCAATTTCCAGTTGTGTCTATCCAACAAAAACTAGAAAATTTATTCTAAACCCTCTATATGAAAATAGAAAGGCAAAAACAGAAAGAGAAAAGGGTAGAAGAGGTGAGAAATGGTTAAATTGTTACCTTGAATGCCCGAATGGTAAATCCCAAGGCCAAACCAGTAGAGATACTTGTTAATTGGAGAAATATCATACACATTGAGATAGATAGGCGTCTTCTGCGCCGCCTCTGTTCCTCCTCCAGCGCTCTCTCCTTGTTTCTTCTCTTTCTTCTCGACTAACTCCTTAGTCGAAAAAGACTTAGCTAGCTTCAAAAACATGTCGACACAACCCCCTTCAACTCATTTGTACAACCCAAGATGTAATTGGAGAGAGAGAGAGAGAGAGAGATCTGTTCTCTTTCGTCGGAGAAGAGAAGTTGAGTGGAGAGGAGGATAAGGAAGGAAATTAAGTTTTGTTTAATGTATTTTCTTTCAGGGTTTTCGTTCCTCGGAGCATTGAAGAGGGTCTGGAATTAGATCAAGTGGAAATTAATTTTGTATTAAATTAAATAGTATTTAATACTATTTAATGGTTATTTCTCTTTCGGGGACTCGAGCTCAGCCCCGTGGAGGGAAAGGGAAGGGGAAAGGCAAGCAATAGCTTTTCGTGAAGCTAGGGAGACAAACTGATCCAATTCTCTCCAGTTAGTAAAACTGGAAGAAGCCGGGAAATTTGTGGAGTGTTTTGCAGGAAGAAAGAATCCCTCTGTTTCACTCTTGAGAAAGGAGAGGAAAGGAGAAAAGTGGCAAAAGTTGGAGGAAAGCGACTGGAAAGAGTGGGCACATTAAGTTTTTCTTTGTGCGTTTGGATAGGTGCGGAAAGAAGGGAAGAAGGAAAGAAGTGGGAAGAAGTATTGGGAAGTGTGTAATTTTGTGAAGAGTTTGGATTGTTTATAATTTTTTTTCTTTCCATCTTCCTTCTTCCTCTTCTTCTTCTCTCATACAAACGCACCTTTTGTTTTTTCCACAGAGCACTCCAAATTATTATCTCCTTATTATCTTTTCAGGGGCGAGTTTTCTTTTGGTCCTTCTGAAAGTTCATATTTATGATTGGAGTGTGCAGTCCACTGTTTACTTGTTACTGATGTTTTTATATCGCTAAAGAGATCAGGATTGCACCTATAACACCTGATTTTTATATCTCTAAAGATAAAATAGTGCATCAATTCTGTACGAAGCTCTTTAGAGAGTTGTTTGTGTGCACTGAAAAATTATGGCATAGCAATGCCAATCCATTCAAATGGGCAATTTTATATTTTAGATGTTTTTAGAAGGTTCCGATCGATGGCCTTTCCAAATTAAAATATATATTTCTTAGAGATTATTTTTATCAGATTGCCCAATAACTGCCAGAACCAATAACAAAGTGCTGTTCCAATTAAAAAAAATAACAAGATGGTGGTAAAATAGCTGTCATGAATTTTATAATCTACCAGGACAAGGGACAATCATACTTAATTTTGTTAATATCCGTCTCTAGATTGCCAGATTGGCATCTCCATATTCCATTCTTTGCAAGAAAAAAAAGATATTCATTATATTTGTTTATTCATTAAATTTTATTTTCCATCCTAACTTATTGCAATTTTAGTTTGTTCTGATCAGATTATCCTCTTCATAAAGAGATGACTCATTAAAAAAAATTTATTGAAGGAATTATTTAGATTCCTACTGACATTGACATTTTATTACAAGATATGATTCGGACAATATAGAGAAAAACTAGGTGTTTTGGATATAAAATTATCCACAATTTTTTATGCCGTATGTACTGAACAAGGGCAAAGCTTAATGACCATAAAATAATTTATCCAAAAGGACAAGAATAGTTTGTGTAGGTGTATGTTTGCATAAAAAAAAAAATTTCTACAATGAAGATATTTAAACTTTGCAGTGACTATCTCCACATACTACTTATATTGCCTCTCGTGCATCTTAGAATGATTTATTCTTTCTTGAATACAAAATAAAAAATAAATACAAGTTCATTTCAGTTGAAAGATTTAATGCTAGTTGTAAAACATATTATTTTGAAGATAAATTGGGGATCGAGCCTCCCAACTTAATTAGTTGTAAAACATATTATTAATCGCTATCAATAATTATCTTCAACTGTTAGAGTTATTATCAACAATTTTTCAATTTTTACATTTGTCTGAACACAGTTACACAAATGATGCCTTTTTAATAGTAACACGCTGAATGAACACTTGAAGTCTTGAGATTTTAACTTCATTTTGCCAATCACCTAAAATTCACACATGTCTAAACTATTACGTTGAAGCCAAATAGATATTTGTTAATTAAAATGTACACATATTTAATTTATCAATAAAAGTTGATAAAAAAATATAGTTGGAGCGAAATTGAGGGTTACTATAATGAGTATTTCCATACTTTTTTGATGCCATAGATGCCACAACTTATCTAATTCATCAATATTTCAAAATTTCAAATTCAAACTGTTGATCTTGTTCAATTTAACAACCAATGCATTTTCATACAAATTTTATAAAATTAAGAGTTAAATTGGTACTCAATCAAAAAGACACAAATGAACAGATGTAGTTAATTATGATATAGTAATTTTAATACGTCCATGCTTTGGTCATTTAATCGAGCATCAAACAAACATCAAATGTTATAAAATTTATATAAGAACACATTGCTCGTTACATTGAACAAATTTAATGGTTTAGATTCAAAATTTAAAATATTAATGAAATAGAAAAATTATGATACTTAATAAGTTGTGGCACTATAATATTCTTAAATTGTAATATCTAATTTAATTTAACTTTAAGAGTTATGCCGAATGTGACGAATATCAAACAGTATTTAAAAAAAAAAACGATAAACAAAGAGAGAAGCATGTATAGAAGCCGGAAAGCCATGCAATCAGAATGAATAACAAAAAAAAAAAGAAAGAATCAGAGGAATAAAGGTATGGACAATGTGACTTCTTAATTGAAAACCTACAAGCTTAGCGTTCTTTATATAGTAGAGTATATATATTCTTAAATTTTAACATGTATATTTTTCTTGAATAATCTTTTCTTGCAAGTCTTTCAATTCGTTAGTGATATGCCGTTTTTTCTGCTAATTATTTTAGAATTTTTTTGAGGTCATTCACGCTTACAAAGTTTGTCTTACTGACATCAAGATCTTACACGTCTTTTTTCTATATCTAACGCCTGACCTCCATACAGAATTGAATTAAAAAGGAAAGAATATATGCTAACGCCTAGCAAAGGTCCTGATTGTCAGCCTCAGCCAAGATGCAATTCTGCAGTGCGGTTTACACGCCAAGTGTTTCAACGAATTTAAACAAATTGTATGAATCTCGGCGTAACATCCTAATGCAACTATATATATATACAACCAAGTGACAGAAGATCTGGATCACGCCTAAAGAATGATTGTTTTACCACTTGTTCTGCTGGAAATGGAAGGATCTTTAATTTTTGTTTCCGCTGAAATTAAGATGCCAATTATGGTAACTTTTAAAAATGGGTCCGTTGTAGGATGAGGAGACAAAATAAGCGCATTGAAGAACGCTGTTATTCTGGAAAGAATTCAAAATTTAATTAAGCAATAATCACGCCACATAATCTGCCATGCACGCATGTTTTTGTGCACATTGCACCTTTCTGTCAACTGATCTCCTAATGACTTTACCATTCCAAAAAACAGAGAATGAGAGAGATGTTTGTAACATGCATACCGTGCCTCAGAAAAAGAGGGTTCATAAAGGAGCTTACAAATCATGTAAAAGCAATAGAAGAATTTCCACATTATATCACAGTTTTTCTTACCATTTTGTTTGCTAATTTTGGAACCATGGCTGTTCTGGTCTTGTAGATAAAAGGTTTGTCCTTGAAGGTCTCAGGAGTGAAAGAGCAAAGCAATCCAATCTACCAATCAAATCAGAAAAAAATTGATTTAAATGGATTGCTACAAGAAGAAGTAACTAAATGTAAAGAACAGGTGCACATAGTTACAATTGAAGAAGTGAAAGATACAGAAACAGTAGAACGACAAGATGATGATGAAGAAGAAGTGAATGAATGGAATTCAGAGCCGGAGCCAGGGGTTTTCATCACATTAGTGCAGCTTCCTCATGGAGGCAACCTTCTCAAGAAAATTTCGTTCAGGTGTATTTTTACTTATAGATTAAATAAGAAAAGAGTTACTCATTAGGGGTGTGGAGCATCTGTATGGTAATTTATCAATACAGACCATCTAAGAGAAAAAAAACTTTTCAATAACAAATCTATTTTTTGATGGAAATAAAACAAATAAATATGTTTTTGTTTGCATTTTGTGTCGGACATTATTATACTTTTATAGTGCACACTGGTAGATTTGATTAGATCATAAGGAGAAAAGTTTTAATTATCATCTATGGTCACAATGCTTTTTTTCCCCTTTTTTCTCGTGAATATTATTCTTTTAGAACTTAGGACTTTGACGGCCAATGTAATCCTTTTTATTTGTACTAATATTGTACATATTGTTATATCTAATGCAGTAAGGAGCTTTTTGATGCATTGCAAGCAGAGATTTGGTGGAGAACGAACTTTGAGAAAATTGTAGGCCTTTATAGTATTTCAGAAATCTCATCTGCTCAAACCCCAAGCCCTTCTGACCAAGAGGTTAGGCAATGCTGTCAATCAATTTCAGAAAAGTTCTACTAGTATCATCACCAATGAGGACTACCTCATGTTCTGCATAATAATTTCGGTAATTAGTAATTACTAATTAGTATGGATCATGACAGAAAAAAGGAAAAAAAAAAGAAACGAGATAAGAGAGTAATATTTTTTTGTGGAACCAATATTATACAATACTACTAATAATAATGCAAATTGATTGTCAATTTGTCATGGCAATAATATTGGGAATGTTAATTTATTTGTTCTTCATTTCCTAATTCTTCCAGAACCAATATGGCGCTGAAGAATCAGCTGAGAGTTCAGGACAAGGCAACAGTTGCTACCAGTGGTCAGGTTCAAGAGATGATGAATCAGAGGAAATCAGTGAAAAAGAAATTGACAGAGAGGAAACTGCTGCTGAATGGGAAGTGGAGGACGAACCTGGTGTGTACGTCACTCTTCGTTCATTGCCAGACGGGTCCCGGGAGTTCGTCTGTGTCAAACTAATGTATGGTTTACTAATTTTACCATAGTGATCAAGATGACATTGGAAGTTTGGAACTTAAACCTGAATAATAATTGCATACATATTGGTTGTTCAATGGTTGTTTGAATAGGATTCAATGTTTTATTCCTTAACTACTTATAATTCCTGATTACAGAACCTCATTGAAGCCTAAGGAATTGAAAACATAATGGCAGTGCCCAACTGATATGGTACTAAGGCATTTTGGTTTCCAGACTTAGAACAAACTGTCTGCTTTACAAGAAAGAAAACAGAGATAGTAACATCATTATATCAATTAGCTCCTTTAATCCATTTTTTGTGTTAATGTAAATTATTTCTTACTGTGCAGGGGTGAGAAATTTGGTCAGGTGAAGTCAATAATATGGTGGGAGGAAAACAAGGAAAGACTGGAGAAGCTCTATTCATGAAATGTTATTATATAATCATGTTTTTTTTTTTCCAATTTCTATCGCACAAGGAGTAGTTGCAGCCAGTTGGCTTATTTTGTTCTAGTTATGTCTAGTTGTCTACTGTGACAAATGACAAGTATAGTTTTTAAAGAATCCCGTATTGTGACAAAATTGAACAGGTACCAGTACCAAAGATTGAAAACCTGGGTACCTATCAAAAAACTTGCCACACCAACTCGTGCTAGCAACAGTAATGGGATAGGCACAGTATCATGCTTACATTTTAATAGCCATCCAATTATATTTGAATTGAAAACCATAGGATTCCTTTAGTACCATTTGCAAATTATACTTAGGTTCATTATGCTTGAGAAGTTAAATATACTGACAAGTGACAACTTAGAAGAATCGGAAGAAAAATGAAATTCCAAATCACATTGTACAAATGACACCAATTTTAACGTTTCGTTTTGAAATTACAAAATAAAAATAGAACAAGAAATTACATTTTTTTCATCAAATATTAGTATAATACATAAAAAATCTTATAATCAAATTCGGTTGTTCAACAGAACGTGTATATCTATCGACGGGTGCAAGGCATAAAATATTAGACCATGATGGCCACACTATGTAATACCACAGTCTCAACTGTGAGACCTGGCCCGAAACCAAAAAGCACTCCCCAGTCGAGCCCATCTCCAGTGGTTGCCTTGCCTTCCTCTGCAGAACGATTCCTCATCTCATCCAAAATGAATAGAACAAATGCACTAGACAAGTTTCCGTACTCGCTCAAAATGTGCCAAGTGGCACGCATCTTTTCTTTCTGTAGTTCAAGCTTGGCCTCCACCTGGTCAAGGATTGCTGGGCCGCCTGGGTGTGCAATCCAAAAGATGGAATTCCAATCGTTGATACCTGTCAAATAAATATATAGCATTCAGAATATTTCTTTTGGAGGTAGTAGACCAAGAACAAGATATCAGAGTATTAAATTGTACATCAAAGGATTCTAATAAAATTTTCAACATTTAATTAGGTGTTACTGTTTAATTTTAGCTTTCTAATGATTTGTTACATACCAATAGGAGTAAAGGCATTGACAAGACTCTTCTCAATGTTCTTGGATCAGATGAGCCCTGGCACATCCTTCAGGAGGTGGAAGGTGTGACCTACTTCACGAAGGTGGCCGTTTACTTACTGCTCCCTCTGAGTCAGGCACTCAGGCAGGATTGTTTGTGAAGTCGAAACTAGCTGGAACCAAGGCCTCTCAATTGCTAGGTCGGGGTCGGCTCCAACTATGAGAGCTGCAGCCCCATCCCCCAAAAGTGCCTGCCCAATCATGGAGTCAATGTGCGACTCTGATGGACCATGTAAACTAAGAACTGCGATCTTTGAGCAAATTACCAACACTCTGGCTCTGCTGTTGTTCTCAGCAAGGTCTTTGGCCATGCAGAGGACAGTGCCTCCAGCAAAGCAGCCCTGCTGGTACATCATGAAACGGCTTATTGATGGACAAAGAGACTAAGGAGTCTGGTGACTTGATAATCGGCACCGGGCGTGTCCACGCGCACTAGTGGTGCAGAAGATCACATGTGTGATCTTTGATTTTGGTTGGCCCCATTAATTCCTTGATGGCCTTGACTGCTGCTTCGTTACCGAGCTTTGGAACCTCCCTGACAACAATGTCTTGACGTGCATCAAGAGAAGGCGCCATGTAAGCACAGATGTTTGGATTTTCATCCAAAATCTACTCTGTCAAGTGCATGTACCTCTTTTTGATCATCGACTTGTCGCCTGAATATCGTTGAACATAAAAAAACATTATTAGAAAATCAGTGAAGTAATATTAGTGTTCGTCATATCAAGGAAAGCAAAGATACTATGTCACAATAAAGCTTGCACTACTGTGCTATAATGAAATGCTTACAAATGCGCTTGAACTTCTCTTTCAGCTCGGTCATATGCTCGCTTTTGATGACATGAAAGTAGTAGTCAGGATAGTCAGCCTGGTACACGCAATTGGAAGGTGTGGCTGTACCGATGGCCAATATGGTGGCTGGGCCCTGAGCACGCTGACACGCTGTGCCTGTCTGATTTCATCAACCTTGGCCATGACTAACTTGCTCTTGACATTATAGTGAATAAGGTAAGGAGTACAATTTGGTTCTCAATTACCTTCGTAACTGAAGGCTAGATGCTTTCGAGAGCTGTTAAAGCAAAGTGAAGAGCGGATTGCATTGTAGAGTGTGAGGGTAAGGGAATGTAGCACAATAAGGGAAGTGGCATGGGCTAGGTTAGAGTTGGCTTTGTTGAATGTTGAGTCAATGATTCAATAATTTATATGCTGATGGATTGGTAAACTGGTCAACGGTAGTAAATATTCAATTTCAGTGATACCGAAGGCAATGCCAAATTGGCAATCGAGAGATGCTTTTGCTTCTTTAAAAAAAAATAATATTAATAAATAAGAAAATCCAAATAAAAAAGATAAGAAAGAAAGAAATATCAATTAATGGCATAATTAATGCACTTAATTTCAAAACGTATAATTTATATGGATCTTTTAAAAATTTCAATATGAACGAGACTTGACCTTTTGACAGAAGGAAATTAGTTTACTAACAATTTACTATCTCAATCGAAAGATAACAGCGATCAACCAAAAAAGAAAAAAAAGATAGAAAACAAGATCATTTGTCGTGAGATTTGGATTTTCCTAATTTCCATTTGGACCCGGACATTAGTAGACCTACTCCTTTTCGCACTTTGACTCGGATAATAGGAGTCAATAAGCTCCCTTGTCGATTTTGTTAATCAAAAGATGACGGTACCCAATCTTCTAAAGTTGGCTAACTTGATCATTCATGAAGCATGTGCTATCCAAATGTAATTACACGTGGTCAAAACGCTAGTGCTTGTTGGGTAATTTCGTTGAAAGGATAACAAGTAATAATCAATAAGTCGTAGAAACAAATAATATATGCACGGTGTATGAACGAATAATATTTTCTAGGCCAGTGGAATTGTTAATTTTTTATCCGGTAGAAAGTTAATTCAATAAAGAAATTTTATAACACCAGTAGTGATTTTTACTTTAAATACATAGAAATTTAGCACTATTAATACAGATATTGAATTTACAAAAATAATAGTTCGTAATTAAAATTAATTTCACACTGTAGCACACAGAATTAAGATTAGAATCACCAAACACCACTGAAAGTAAAGGGAAAATAAATAAATAAAAGCTTTAGTACTTACGACTGGCTTATTTTTTTTAGAATAAGGAAATATAAATAAATAATAACTAAAATATTGATTTTTTAGAGAAGGTCCGTTGGCACAAGTTTTTCATACCACAAATTAATATTAGAACTTCTCTATTTTATTAATTTTAAATTTATTAAATTTAAATTTCAAATATAAACCGTTGATCTTCTCCAAATTAACAAGCGATGTATTTTTCATACATTTTTTAGTTTGGAGTTTATTCGATACACGGTCAAGAAGTCAAAAAATAAATGAATCTTGTTAACAATGACATATTGATTCTAACACATTCATCTTCTTTTGACCTCTTAATCGAATATCAAAAGAACTTAAAAAATAATTAAAATTTATGGAGGTATCTCACACATCATATTGAAGAAGATCAATAATTTGGATTCTAAATTTGAATTTTAAAATTTGAAATATCAACATAATAAACGATAAGATGCGGTATTTGTGGCACTAAAAACTAGTGGCAGTAGAATCTTGGTCTCTCCTTTTTTTTTTTTTTTTTTGAATACATGCTATCAAAAATAATGAGTAAATGCATTCAAATCTAAGTACGTGCGCTCCAGGTATTTTTTTATTTTTTAGATGATTAGATGCATGCATCACAACTGTTTGAATGAAATGTTGAAAGAACATAATGCAATTAGAAGTTCAGCCTAATGCCTAAACGCATATATTAAAGCAGCAGTCTAGACGCATTTAGATCCCTTTGTCCATCTTACTTAGAAAATTTTACAACAGTAGTACTACTGTCAAAATTATGAATATAAAAATACAAGGAATTTATTAGTACGTGATAGATAAATAAAAAAAAAATCATTTGTAGAACCATCACGGAACAGCTTTTCTGTCGCTCGATATGAAAATACTGCAATGTATCACTCCGTTGTTATTGATATTTTACACATTTTGACATTAAAAAATGATTTCAATTAATTATTTTCAAGGGTGTGGATGCTCTAATTTTTTGCAGTACAGATTGCAGAATATGCTTGCTGCCGTTGATTCGCTGTTATATAGCTAATTCATAGTACAAACGGAAAACTCGAAATCAATCATAAATATGTTCTATAATAGAAATATCTGTTCAACAAATTATGCATTTTATTATTATAATTATTATTCTCTTGCAGACTTGTAGCTAATATTATGCTGGTCCCACCCCCCCCCCCCCTTTCGAGGTAGGTGACCGTGCGTTTCCGTGAAAAAAAAAAAACCAAAGATAGATTAAGGGCAGGGGAAAAACAAACAATTTAATATCATTTCATGATGGGATCATTAATTAATTGTCAATGGTGACACGGCGTTATATTATTTTTAGACAATTGTCACAAAAGTACTTTATTATATTAAATTATAAATTATATTTCAAAATCACTATGGATTTTTCACATCTTTCGCTGGTTGAATAGTCCATTAATTGGTACGATGCTTTTTGTCCAAATTCAGAAAACTGAGCATTACGAAACTCAAGGATAAGGCTGAATCAAATAAAAACACATTTCTTAGTTAGTTTAAACATGCATGTCCAAATTAAGAGCATCTTTCTGTTTATATTTTACATGATAATGAGTTGCATCTTTTACTAAGAGATGTCTCTTTCAATAATTTGTCTGCACACCTACTACCTAGTTTTCTAAATCCAATAATTTGTCCGCACCCAATAATAGAATGTCCAACATAATCATGACCTATTGTTACAATGCGGGGTAGTTGAAAAAATAGTTCATACGTCAGAAATTATAAGAGAAAAGGCTTCTGAAACGTCAGCAATTTGAAGAGCAATTAGCCCTCAAAAAGATTCAATTAGTAGTTTGGGAAATGGACGCGTTATCATTTTTAATTTTTTCCTATTTGTAATTGTGTGTGGTGCGGAATTTGCCAAATAGAACTTTATGATAGCTTATTGTCTCTACGAATTAAGTTACTGTTTCTTACACCTGTCACTTTGCTCATACATGCTGACACAAACACAAATTAAAAACACTTACAGGTTTCCTATTACCATCAGAAGTTTCTCCAGGTGCTGTATTGCCGGGGCGGATCCAAAAAAAATTTTAATCAGGCACAATTATAATATAATAAAATTTAAAATTAAATACATAATAAATTTAATAATTAAAATTATTTTAAACATATATAATTGAAATATTATAAAATACATCATCTTTTTAATAAATTTAATTAATTTTTCATGACCTTTATTTCTCTATCAATCACCAAAAAACACAAATAAAAGATTAAAATAACACATTATTTTTAGACATGTTTAATATTTTCTAAATTTTAGCCTAAGCACCGTGATTTTTCAAGTCCGGACACCTATCAAATTTTACTATCCGGATCCTTAATTTTTCACGCCTTGGATCATTTGTATTTGGATCCGCCACTGCTGTATTGCCTGGTTCATTTGCTTTCCCTTTATTCATGGCACTATGGTTAGATCAACTAGAACAAATTATGATAGAGTGTTCTCGGGGAAGCAGCGACATGATCATTTTCTGGTACGCTTTGGGTTACAGGAGGCGGCATGTATGCTTTAACAAGGCATCTAGAACTGTTGACATTTGTAGTTTTTTTTCCTTTTTCATTTTCTTTTTAGGAAATTGGCATTTGCAGTTGAGAAAAGGATAGGCAGTATCATAGTCTTCTAAGTTTCTAACTAGGATAGTTTAATTAAGCTTTGTTAATTTTCTTCTTTTCATTGTTTTATTCGGTGGCTGCTATCAAGTCTTCTGACTAGGATAGTTTCTGGTTTTTCCAGGGATGGCTCTCATAATTTTTGTTGTTTTTAGAAACTTGTGGATTTTGGATATGTGAGTAATAGGATGGGAAGAGGCGGCATCTGATCAAACATTCTATGCAGTAACAAATAGATAAGTGGTTCATTACGAAATGGTCAGCTTAAAATATGTGTTGAGAATACGAAAGAAAGGACAGCTGGGCTCAGAATAATCCTCATCATATATATAGGCCAGCTAGGAATATGCATCCAGCAAAATAAAAAAGATTAAGGGTTACAAATTTTCCATGTATAGCAATTAGAACGTTAGAATTTCCTAACGAGTAGGAATTTAGCCGTTAGAATTTTCTGCCTATAAATAGGCATGTATACTCTCTGTAATAGATCAGAAAAAACTTATACAAAAACTTTCATCATCTCAAGAAAACCTGACAGTATCAAAACCATCCAAGTATCCAATGTAATATTATCGATGCAAATTACATTATAAAGGTGTTTCCCAGATAGTGTCGTAATTAGATTAATAATTAATGCAATCAATTAAGCTAATTAAGAAAGGCTAACCGGTGCAATGTGAATCATTAAATATGGTTTGACTTTCATTTAAATAAAGGACCAATTGAATGATTGGTGCACGGTTTGTTAAGTGAAAGGATCATGGAACATGTATGACACATGTAGCCGAACAATTGGTGTACCGTTTAATGGATTGAGCAATATTTTCCGAGAATATCGTTTCTAAACGATTGATTTTTCGTTTAGACGTTTCGCGGTTTCTTTGAGTTGGCAAAATTAATTAAACAGATAGTTTAATTAATTCGACCAAGATGCAAGAATTTATTTGCACCTTTTGAATTATGATCTCAGCATTAATTGTAAACTCTTGAATTTGTATCAATCAAGTGATTCAAATCTTTTATATACTCTATTATTATGATGAAGAATGATTGGAGTATTTGTCATTTTCCTTGTCTAAAAAATTAAAGACATCATTTGAGAGGAATAGAGAGAGGAGAAGGGAGACGAGGTCAGGACCAATATTTCGGAATTCACTATCAAGACAAGAGAAGTAGTTCGGTTATGTAATGTTTTTCTCGGTGTTATTCTATGCAAGAATTTTATTCCGTCATTCATAAGTGAAAGCATGGCTGGAGATAATCAATTGATCTTGATTTATTCTGCATTCAAAGTCGTTAAATTGTTAACATCCAACTGAATACTAAATAATTAGTTAGGTTTGAATAAAGATTTGCAGTTATTACTCTTTAATGATTATAATAGTGGTAGCTGTTGAGAACACTTAACTTCTTTAATTTTTTTAAGATAGAGTACATGATAGTGGCGATGCCACACCGACAGAAATTTTAATTAAAAAAAAAGAAAGTATACACAATTTAATTTAAAAATAGAAAAAAGGATTCTTGTCTTCGAAAATCGTTGTATTCCTAACTTTTCATATATTCCACAATGTGGCTGCGCCGTGTTGTTTCTGCAGTTTGCCAGATGTACTCTAACTTATGGTCACATTTCTTCGGGCACATTTTGTAGATTTTTTTTAGAAAAGGCTAGATAGTGACTATATATCCAGAAAGAGTTTGTAGGTAGTCAGTAAATTTTTAAATCGATACAATTAATAAGTCAGTGGCAACTGGACAGATATAAGGAGTACCGTACGTTAAAACAGTATATATCGAAAAGTAATTCCAATTTCCATCTTTGATTACTAACATCGCCTTGGAACTCATGGAAATTAATTGTCTTATTGGCAAGTACGGAGCTTTTTATTTCACAAGTGACTGCATGAAGTTACATTTTGTACATTTTGATTTATTTTTATCAAACAAATAATAAGGGGTGTTTCTATTCAGTTAGCTTAACTGATCAGAATCTAGCCCGTACAAATCTAATTAACTAGTAGTTTGTCGTTCACATTTGTTACAGAACGCGCGCTACAGTAACTGGGCTTCTCAGATCCTTCAATTTACCTTTTCTAATTAAGCTGTTCTCCTTTGCTTCAGACCACATGATTTCAGTTCAACAATTTTCTACAAGGTTGCAGAACCCTCTCTCTCTTTTCTCATCGATGCTTACTACTTCTCATGGCTCCGTTTGGATTCCATTTGGAAAGAAGGGAAGAAGGAAATAAGAGAATAAATTTATTATAAACAATTCAAACTCTTCACAAAGTTACACACTTCTCTTCATTTCTTTCCTTCTTCCCACACCTTATCCAAACGGAGCCATAGAGCCATGAGTCAGTTAACTTCTCTTTCACTACTGATCTCTCATATACTGACGCATTTGAATAACTCTGGACCTGCTGATAATATTGTCTCTTGGAAGCTGAGCAGCTGTTCAGTGTTTTTAAGAACTAGCTCTTGGTCTAGTGTCAAAGAACAATATATCTCAAGTAAGAGGTCGTAGGTTCGAAATCCAACTAAGATCTTTATAGACATTTAATTTAAAAATAAGTTGGGAGGCTTGACCCCTAATTTCTCAATTAGGTATAATTTCAATAAAATTAACTAAATACTAATAACTAAATGAAATTTTATGTGCTCTTTAATTAGTACTTTATTTAATATTCAAATAATAATTTAAAATAATTCATTTAAATTAATATCAATTTGCTTATTTCTAACTCACCATCTAAACAACATTTCTTATTCTCGGTTCCGGAATAACATCTTTCCACTTTTCCGGGTGTGTTTGGATCGTGGAAAATAGGGTTTTGGATAAAAATAAGTAACAAATTCTTTATTCTTGTGCAACCTAAACAACACAAGAATAAGAAATTTGGACCCTTATTCTTATACTAACAAAAGCATAGTATAAGAATAAGAAGTTTGGACAAGCACGCATACCGAAATTTCTTATTCTTATTCCTTATTCAAGAATATTAAAAAGTTACACACTTTCCAATATTTCCTTCCTAAAATTCTTATTCCTTCATTATTTCCATACCATCCAAACGGCCTAGAGAATTGAAAGTTCTTATTCTCACATATCAGTCAGTGGGTCAACTGACCAATGGTGCTGCAGTTCCTGCCCTCCATTCAGCCATCATTCACAACTCTGCAATTATAAAAGAAATCAGGGACCTCTTTGCAATATCCTATTTTGTAATATGGAGAGAGATGCGGGTCGTTTGGATCGCTTAGGAATAAGAGGAATAACATATTCCTAGGTGGAAGACATTGGAAAATGTGTAATTTTGTGAAGAGTTTGGATGGTTAGGAGTAAATTTTCGTTCGAAATTTGCTATTCTTACTTATTCCTTACCCATCCAAACAGGCCCTTAGAGAAGTAGTCAAGCAACCAATCCAAGTGGCGCGCTACACCAGGTGTCGCGCATCACGAGCCGTATGATATTGATCGGACGGTTTATATTTTACGGGCCTATCAATCTGTTACATGCACGGGACTTCTCTTGTCCATTGGATCTTGATCAGATGATCAAAGTGGCGCGCCACACAATTTCAATTTGTCAAGCAACCTCCTGATTTACTCCTTGAAGTGCTTCTTGACTGGAATTTTTCATAAGTTAGCTTTTCTGTATTTTTGATGCTTTCGGGTTTCTTCATGTAGGCTGTAATAGACTAGTTTTGCTTCTCTTTTTTTATTTATTTATTATTATTATTTTTTTTCTTCCATTAGCAACTTGCTGATGATGATTTGTATTTAACTTTTTCTTTTAATTTATATAAGATAGGGGCTTGACATCTATTTTTTTCTTGAAAAAAAATTATCGTCCATCTCAATTATATCCCTTTTATCCCACTTATGTTCTTTACGTATGTTGGAGTTATGTCCTAGAAGTCAATAATTTAATGACTTAATTATTAGTTTATGTTATGGATGATATTTTATCATCTGTTCCTAGGTTTATTATTGACAGATCATTCAGGTTGAGGATCTGAATTGTAGATCTCTGTGGATCATTCTTTAGAATGACAATAATAAATCTAAACGGTCCATAATCTTGATAACTAACAAGGAACATTAATTATCATATAAGATTAGTATGCAAGTTAAGTGATGATTAAGTTCTACAAATCATAGGTAAAGAGTTACCAACTTAATTGCATATGTATATGTTATGGAACATAGTACAGGACTTGACCCAATGAAATAAACATATGGATTGTGTTATGTGTCATTGTTTATTTCGTTATGATTTTGGTTCTAAGTTTGAGATGATTATCTTTTCCACATGAGGATAGGTTCTATAAATCTCGTCTACCGCTGATTCCCGATAAGGGCTGCTATACGGACTTTATTTATGTTCTCTTGAATTGTGCGGGGAAAAGCTAATCATCAAGAAAACCGTATGTCCCTCATTAATTCACTTAGTGAGTGACGATATCTGTTTGGGCCCCTTGATGGAGATAGATTGTTTGCATGCAACTTTATACAATTATCTCTAGATCAAGAAACGTATAATCTGCAAGAATGACACATTCCTATCTTGGATTATACGATGATATCGTGCGACATAAGAATCAAAATAGAGAAACATATTTATTCTCTTATGCAGGATTGAAATATTGTAGCAGTACACTATTTATGCGAATTGGGAGTTATAACGTGTTGCTAGATACCGCTTATGATTATTGGAATTAAATAACGATTTAATTCCATGGCCAACATAGCATAAATCCTCAAAGGGTCACACAAATAGGACATTAATCACACAGTGCATTATTTATTTATTCACAGCAGTAGGTTCTGTGGAAATATGATAAGATTGATTAATTAATTATATACCGTTACGAACCGTTATAATTAATTAAGTCAATGGATCATATAGAAATAAATTAATGCATTAACTAATCCTAAAATAATTATTAATGATTTAATAATTAATTTAGTTCAACACTTATCAATATAAATGGTTATATTGATTAATTGGGCCGTTATTTAAATAGCAAATATATAGCCCAATTAAAGAGCAAAGTTGAGGGACCTTAATTATATGAATTAATGGTCCAAATGAAGGGGTTTAATGGCCCATAAAGGCCCATTTCGTGGCAGCCATTTATGGTGGTAGGTTGGATGGCATAGTTGTAATTATGCAAGAGGTCAATTAGGTTTTGTGCTCTATATAAGGACCACTTATGAGAGCCTCCACCTAGACTTTTCTCTCTCCTCTCTTCCTCCCATTCTAGGCCGCCACCTTCCTCTTCTCTCCCTCTCTTTTGCTCATGTGTTGAGCTATTTTCTCTCCACTAAATCAAGGTTGTTGATTGATGCAAGAGAGAAAACCATAGGGATTAGGCTTGTTCTTTGGGTATGCTAGCACGTACCTTGTAGAACGTGATTAATCCTCCTTGGTGGACTCGAGGGCGGTTACGAGACGTGGTGGAGACGGTGGAGAAGGCACGCCATCGATTCCCATGCCTTGGTCGAGCCCCGCGAATACGATTTCGCGGGAGGTATCGATTTCCCCTTTTTCTCGTGTGTTTGAATAGCTTGTGTACTAGATCTTGTGTGTGCTATGTTTGCTTGGTTAATTAATTGGTAATTAGCATAAAAATGAAAATTAGCACACTTTCTAACAGTGGTATCAGAGCACATGGTCGTACTTAAGCTATTTTGACACTTAATTAAGAGAAATTGGCTAATTAACGGATTAGTAGAGATGATGCGTTTGTTTGCTGTCTGGAAATGGTATTTTCTGTGTTGTTTCGCGTTTTTCGCTTTGATAAGTTCTCTGGAAGTTTTCTCCATCTATATGAAAGTTGTAGATCTGTGGATTGTGATTCTTTTGGCGTTAGATTCACATTTTTCTGAATTAGTATGGATTTACTGTGAATAAAACGGCGACAGTGCGCAGAACCGGTTTCTGCTCGCACTGTCCTGTTTGAATGGCTTGAAAGATTTATATTTTGAATATAAGTACCAGTGTTCTATGGCTAGATTTAAAGAGGACTTGAAGATCTTTCTGAGAATGTATAAATTGTTGCATGACTTGGATTAATTTGTGTGTTTTCAAGTATGAAAAGGAAGATCTCGTCAGATCCAGTTTGTTGAGCAAATCGATTGTTCTAATAAACTGTACCAACTGAGAACTCCTTTAAAAATTATGTTTAAATGGAGTTGTTCTATTTTGAGTTAGAATTCCAGGAAAATTAATTTCATAATTTTTCGTGGAAGTTAGGACCTTCAACTAGGTTAGAACTTTTCAATCGACTGTCTGTTCCAGTACAGAATTTGTTGATTGTTTAGTTTGTAACTCGAACCTTTTGAACTGAACTTGGTGGTTTTCTTTTCATAGATAGTTAGCCTATAGACTAAACTAGTTTTTCTATGTATATTGTATATATAAAAACTGATTAGAAGGTGGTCTAACAGACCAAATGGTTGAGAGGATAATCTGAAAGTCTCATAACGGTGTTTCGTGCACTTGTAAGAGATTTGTCATTTTTTATTCTCCCAGATGGTGTAAGATCTCTTCTTGAAATTTTTACTGGTAATCACAACTATGATAAGGAGCTTAAGTAATTTATTTGAGAATTTTTGGAGACCTAAAACCTTTGCTTTTATTGGATTCCATTAGGTACGTTTTTTAATAAATTATTGTTTTTCTAAATATTCAAACTAGTTGAAATTAATTAGAAAACTCCTTGTTTGATCTCCTTTCTGTTATGGGATGTTGAAAGAACTTTCTAAATGAATTTAAACAAGTTTTGTTGTTTAAAATTGAGGATTTGTACACGGAATTTACTTATGGCAAACGATACGCAAAGATGCTTGAAAATCGTTAATTGGAAACAAAGTTCTTGTATGTGCTAACTTTGTTTTGTAGGTGGATAGTGGGTTTAGTATGGCTCAAGACTCAATGCCTTGTGGTTGTATTTGAATGCATGTGTGAATGTTTGTAATGCGGCCTTTGGTGCCATTAATTAATTAATTTGTTGATTAATTTTTTATGTAACTTGTGAGGCTTGCATGCCCCTAAGGTTAGGATGGGAATATGATGTTTTCACATGTATTTTGTACCTTTATTTCATATAGGATTTGGATCCTTATAGAATTTAGTGGGAGGGACAAGGATTAGATTAGTTTTGCTCCATGGACGATGTGGCGAAACTAATGCAAGCGGGAGCCATACAAACCCACAACTATGAGATGCTTATATGTGATTGCTTGTGATTGCTATGAATTGTCATAGGCTAGGTATGGGTGTATGCTTACACGACCACCAAACAAGTGTCATATGATTGATAGTCCCAACTAAAACTCGATTAAGTGAAATCGCCCTCCTTCTCTCTATCCCCTTCACGCCGATTGTCACTCATGGCGCGGTCCGCCCAAGCGGACGTCATGGTTGCCAATTCGGTAGTCGGGGTGCAAATAGCTAAGATTTGCAAGGAGCAAATAGTGAGAGGTTATTTTTCGATGGACCCAACTAGAGTTTGGACATCGGGGCGAAGTTTGTAAATATACTTAGATATTCACAAACCAAGAATCATATGGAACGATATGATTGGTTGGAGAACCTACCTTGTCTAATTAAGTAGGGTGACGTGCCATAGCAGGCTCTACTTGATGAAAACCGGGATCTTGGAAAACCAACTACATTTGGGACATTAAATAAATGTAGTGGGAGTTTTATTTGTTATAAATAAAACAATTGCATAAACTAAATGACCTTAAATTGATTTTGTTATAGATGTTAAAATTGTTAATTTTGTTGCGATCAATCTTTGAAAATTAACAAACTCGTTTCCAAAAGGTATTTGCTTAAAGAAGTAATACCGATTCCTAAGACACGATCTTAGTGAAAAGAAATTTGAGTATGTCAATTCCCAAAACTTTCCTCAAACTACCCGAACGTAGCAACGCGATGATTGATTGACTTTTGGCGAAAAGTTATTCAATAAAGCGTATGGCTAATATCCTCATTTGAAATTTCTAGACCTTTGAATTAGAGAATTCATATGGACTAGATTTAACTCGTACGCTCTTATCCACTTACTCAAGAAAGTGTTCTTGGAGAAAGTAGATATTAACTCCATCATTTATGATCGAGTATAAAGAGTATGAGTTGACAAAGAGATTCTTCTTTTATAAAAGGATACATGAACGTTTCATTGGCTTACAAATCGAAAGATTAAGTAGCTAATTGATAACTAGAGATATTGATCTCCGATATCAAGGATTATTGATATTGTCATACGATCTCTTTCTAGTATTAAAGGATATGATGTTACCTTCTTCGCACACTTGTTGATGCAAAAAGGTAATTGGTTAAGTATTCAAGAAATACTTTGCCAAGGTATGAGTTAAAATTTCGAGACTCTTGATTGTGATTATGTATCACATGAGATGTTTCATTTGCCGTTTATTGGAGGCATTTTGAAAGGTTGTCCGAAATACCATGATTGTAATGTTTTAAAGTGTATTTGTCGTTCAAATTATCTCACTATCTCTAATTTACACTAGTAACTTGATACTAGTTCATATGCTCGCATTTAACGAAATGTGTTAGCAATAAGAGAATGTTCGAGAGATGTAAAGTAAACTCCGTATAGGAAATGACTTGTTCGTCTAAGTCATTACCATTGAATACGTAGAGTTATCTTTATTAAGAGTTTGTTTAGAATTGAAGGTTGCATACCTTAATTCTAAAACCTCTCAAAAATATCTCCATTTCATATTCAATGATGGATGATTGTGCTTTGTAAAAGACAAGATCTTTTATTATGGATTTGTTTATATGATTTCATGCATCTTGATTGAATTTGCTTGAAATAGATAAGCAAGTTTTGAATGACAAATAGGATGCATAAGACTTGACATAAAGTATTTGACTTTCATGTTATATATAACCGCTTAGTCACATACATAAACGAGAATCGCATTACGAGAGTCTCCGTAACGTAGAGCTCGTAAATTCAATTCGATTTCAAATCGATTGATATGCAAATCATGTTTGTTAAATGACAAAAGCGCCTTTAACCTATGAAGGTTTAAGGACAAGTGAACTAATTAGGACTTATACATATCGATGTATAAAGACCTATAAGTACTTGTGTAATGAAAGGTTGTTGATACTTTACTACTTAACCAACGATCATTGTAGATATTAACATATCTATTTGATAAGGTATAAGTATGAACCTTTTGACTAGTTCAAAGGAGTTCAAGAGTGAAGTTTAAAAGACCGTTCAAGAAAAATGGAAGTCTTACAATTAATCGTGGCAAGTAAATAGTTAAGTCACATGATTTGAAATATTATCTAAAGAGTATGAAAGTAGTTTCACAACTCGCTCCATGAGGAATAATATGTCCAAGAATGGAGGTATCGAACAATATTTCGTATAGTTCGATCGGTAATAAATCAAATTGACTTATTCGACTCGTATTAGGGAATTATGTTTGAGGACAATATTGTTTACACTGAATAATGTTCCATCGAAATCTATTGAAGAAGATATCTTACGAGATTTTGATCTCTAAGTATAATACTTCTCGAGATTTGGTGTTAAGAAGCTTATTTCAAGTATTGTTGACTTGTAAGCTTAAACCAAATAAGACACTATATATTTGTAGGATGCTTTATATTAAAAGGCACTACTTCCACGAATATGATAAGAACAAAGTAGTTGTTGCTAATCATAATGTAGTCTTGATGAATTGAAACTCTCAAGAAGAAGTAGTGGGAGTAAAGTGAGCATTAAAGGAGTTTATGCGTCACTACAAGAAGTACTCTTATGGGAAACTTGTCACTCCATACATGGTGCTTAGTGGGAGTTGAGCGGAACTTCATTCACAAGTTGTTTTGAAAAGAAGTTTAATAGTACGCTCCTTCTAATGAGGACTCAACCATCTCACGAGTTGATGATGTTTGAGAAACTCATGGAATATATGAGGAGTCAAGAACTCGTTCAACAAATCGTTGTGGAAGTAGTTCTTGAACCTCAAGTACCAATCCTACAAAAGATCAACGAGAGTTGATTGCCTAAGCTGTTTGGTGCATTGGCTTCACGACATTCTCAAACTTAGCATATGAGAATCCGTTGATAAACAAGAAAAACGATGGAACGATCCGATTCCACATATATGGTTTGAATTCATATGATCTTTAAATAAAATTCATGTATAACAACAAGGTATAGACCTTGGTTGATGTTCATGAAGGAGCAATTCATCAAGAACGTTTTAGATCTTCAAAAGGAAAGATCGACATGGATAACAAATCGACTATGTACAAAGCGCGGCTTCTCGCTTGTAGCTATGTCTAAGTCGATGACTAGTTGACTACGTACAAAGCACAACCTCTTGCTTGTGGCTATGTAAAAGTCAATAAAGATCATTCTAGCAATAGTTGTATTTCATATATGTTGATATATGGAAAAACACATAAAACCGCCTTCTTCGTATGAATGAAGGAAGATGTTGTGCATTTGACACAAATCGAGGTTTTATTAATGTATTGCTAAAATCATATGCATGCTTCAAGGATCCATTAATGGATTAAAGCAAGTGTTGTGGAGATTGGAATAAAAGATTTGACAATGAAGTCAAGGAGTTGAACTTCGTCAAAAGTATCTTGTATAAACAAGATATTCAGTGGGAGCATAATTGAATTACTTGTATTGTTCAAGATAACAATTCATTAAATTGGGAATACCATTAAGAAAATGAATATTGTCGAGATCTCTTTGGAGAATGCTTTCTCAAATGAGAACTTGGGCGAAATCACCTGATCCTAGGAAACAAATCTATGAAGATAGATTATGATGGATGTTAGGTTTGAGCAAATATGCATATATTGACGAAGTGTTCTAGAAACATGAAAGTTACACTCCAAGAAAGGATGTCTAACTGTACGTCACATGGCATGACTTGAGTGTTTAACTCGGTCTATTGCAACTCAATTCAAGAAAGTGCATGAAATAGTTCAAGCATTCTTTCATTATGAGTTTCATTTTGTACGCCATATTTATGCATATGCCCCAATGTGTAATATCCAAAGGATATGACAAACAGTAGTCAAATGGATACAAGAGAGACACATTTGGACGATAGTCAAGGATATCCTCGAGTACCTTATGAGAAAGAGTGATACAATGTTTCATCTCCTAAGATGAAAGAAATCTCGTGTAAGTTGTTACACTAATAAAAGTTTTTCAAAAGATTGATATAATCACAATTGAGCTACATATTTTGCTTAAAGGTGGTGTTGTAAGTTTAGAAAGTGTTCTAAATGGAATATTACAACCGTTTCCGTCACCAAAACAAAATACATAGCAACTTGTGAAGCAATAAAAGAATATTATTTGGGATCAAGTTCTTAGTCGAGTTATTATGGTTCTATGCATCTCGAACCACAACTT
Organism: Rhynchospora pubera; assembly: GCA_028095005.1. NCBI lineage: Eukaryota > Viridiplantae > Streptophyta > Magnoliopsida > Poales > Cyperaceae > Rhynchospora > Rhynchospora pubera. The sequence continues at coordinate 26,324,936 of CM051460.1, read as the reverse complement.
ACTCCTAAAGAACCCAATGTTACATTGGAGATTCAAATATGATCTATAACAATATCACTTGATATCATATGATGATGATCAAGAACGTATATATAGTAGTATATATATATATATAGGGTCGAACAAATTTGGATAGGTTCGCGAACACAGTGAACACTCTAACTTGACCTCTACCTTGAGCAGTATACGAGATGCAGTTATGCATCCATACGTGGTGGACGTATGAGTAACTAGCTTTAAGCGTATTATTTATTTTGAGGTCCGAGACATGTATATATGTAGATATATGACATTGTTCTCAATTCTTCGTTGGCTAGAAGTCACTACTGATTGACTCTAGGCCAAGTGGGAGATTGTTGGAGTTATGTCCTAGAAGTCAATAATTTAATGACTTAATTATTAGTTTATGTTATGGATGATATTTTATCATCTGTTCCTAGGTTTATTATTGACAGATCATTCAGGTTGAGGATCTGAATTGTAGATCTCTGTGGATCATTCTTTAGAATGACAATAATAAATCTAAACGGTCCATAATCTTGATAACTAACAAGGAACATTAATTATCATATAAGATTAGTATGCAAGTTAAGTGATGATTAAGTTCTACAAATCATAGGTAAAGAGTTACCAACTTAATTGCATATGTATATGTTATGGAACATAGTACAGGACTTGACCCAATGAAATAAACATATGGATTGTGTTATGTGTCATTGTTTATTTCGTTATGATTTTGGTTCTAAGTTTGAGATGATTATCTTTTCCACATGAGGATAGGTTCTATAAATCTCGTCTACCGCTGATTCCCGATAAGGGCTGCTATACGGACTTTATTTATGTTCTCTTGAATTGTGCGGGGAAAAGCTAATCATCAAGAAAACCGTATGTCCCTCATTAATTCACTTAGTGAGTGACGATATCTGTTTGGGCCCCTTGATGGAGATAGATTGTTTGCATGCAACTTTATACAATTATCTCTAGATCAAGAAACGTATAATCTGCAAGAATGACACATTCCTATCTTGGATTATACGATGATATCGTGCGACATAAGAATCAAAATAGAGAAACATATTTATTCTCTTATGCAGGATTGAAATATTGTAGCAGTACACTATTTATGCGAATTGGGAGTCATAACGTGTTGCTAGATACCGCTTATGATTATTGGAATTAAATAACGATTTAATTCCATGGCCAACATAGCATAAATCCTCAAAGGGTCACACAAATAGGACATTAATCACACAGTGCATTATTTATTTATTCACAGCAGTAGGTTCTGTGGAAATATGATAAGATTGATTAATTAATTATATACCGTTACGAACCGTTATAATTAATTAAGTCAATGGATCATATAGAAATAAATTAATGCATTAACTAATCCTAAAATAATTATTAATGAGTTAATAATTAATTTAGTTCAACACTTATCAATATAAATGGTTATATTGATTAATTGGGTCGTTATTTAAATAGCAAATATATAGCCCAATTAAAGAGCAAAGTTGAGGGACCTTAATTATATTAATTAATGGTCCAAATGAAGGGGTTTAATGGCCCATAAAGGCCCATTTCGTGGCAGCCATTTATGGTGGTAGGTTGGATGGCATAGTTGTAATTATGCAAGAGGTCAATTAGGTTTTGTGCTCTATATAAGGACCACTTATGAGAGCCTCCACCTAGACTTTTCTCTCTCCTCTCTTCCTCCCATTCTAGGCCGCCACCTTCCTCTTCTCTCCCTCTCTTTTGCTCATGTGTTGAGCTATTTTCTCTCCACTAAATCAAGGTTGTTGATTGATGCAAGAGAGAAAACCATAGGGATTAGGCTTGTTCTTTGGGTATGCTAGCACGTACCTTGTAGAACGTGATTAATCCTCCTTGGTGGACTCGAGGGCGGTTACGAGACGTGGTGGAGACGGTGGAGAAGGCACGCCATCGATTCCCATGCCTTGGTCGAGCCCCGCGAATACGATTTCGCGGGAGGTATCGATTTCCCCTTTTTCTCGTGTGTTTGAATAGCTTGTGTACTAGATCTTGTGTGTGCTATGTTTGCTTGGTTAATTAATTGGTAATTAGCATAAAAATGAAAATTAGCACACTTTCTAACAACGTACGGGTGTGTTTAGATAGTACGTAAATAAAATTAAGAATTAGTTACTTAGGATCAAGATTGTTATTTTAAAATAATTAAGAATAAAACATTGTTAATTTAAAATAATTAAGAATAAATTTATTCTGAGAATAGAAATATTGATTAAATGATGTGTTGCAATTAAAAAATATTGTTTCTGCTAGAGTTTTTATTTTCGTGGCTTGTTTATTTGTACTTAGCATCATATATACATTTCATTTCATAGTTTAATGTTAATTTTTTAAAATTAATATTAAACATTAGAAGTTAATTAGTCACTCATCTGAAATTTTTTTCAATAAAATTTTAATTGGAGTAGTTCTTAATCAGTCCTTAAGTTTAAATGTGTTATTCTAACAAAAAGTTGGAATATATAGTTAATCTGTACATAATTCAGATACACCCGTTGAGGATTAGCTAAGATTAAGATACTCGAAATTTATTAAATGTGCATGATTCCTTGGGTATAGGTGAATGTTCAAAACAAGCACACCTTCATATGGACAGAGCTAGAAAATTTATAGATTGAAGTTATGTACTTTATTAACTACTGATATTAATATATGATAAATAACGATCAAAATTATAATTATGAAGATCCTTAATAAAATAGTTGAATATAATTATAAAAATTAAAATATTTTGTTGAAAATTACTTATATAGCATTAAATAATAATAAATATATACATATATTGTTAATAAAAAAGTTATTAAGTCATTGTATCTCATTTTTTGCTAAAAGTAATGTCGGTACCTTTATTAATTCTTGTTCTTGACTTCATGTTTTATCCAAGCAGGCTTTAATGTCCCAATCAAACAAATATATGTAAGAGCTAGCAACAACCAAATCGACCACAAAGCTGGTCTTTTGAAGGACAAGGATGAAAACGGATCGGATACGGTTTGGATAGTGATCACATCATATCTGTATTCATATTTTTTTCCGGATACGGATTCGAATACGGATATATTCGGATACGGATACGATTCGGATGTTAAGCGGATACGAATACGAATCAGACATTACGGGATATAGATACGAATACGAATATATTTCAGATATTAAAACAAATATATATAAATTAATTAAGAAAAAATAAATAATTTATTTTATATTATCATCATAGTATGTTATTATAAGCCAATCTAACTAATTAAAGCTTAGTTTATCAAATCAAAAAAATTTTCTATAGTAGATGAGTAATTAGGTTAATCATCTTGTGTTATTCATTTAATTAAGGGTGAAAACGATTCGGATAAAGATCAAACGAATTTTTTTGTCGAATACGGATACGGATCGGATAGTAATCAAACCATATCCGCATCTATATTTTTTTGTCGGATAAGAATACGAATATGGATATATTCGGATACGAATGCGGTTCGAATATTAAGCATATTTTTCTGATTCGGATGCGATTGGACGTGGAGTTTATCCGCACCGTTTTCGTCCCTAGCTACAAGGAGAGGAAAAAAGGAAACAGAATTGATCTAATGTTGCATAATCAGTGTAGACTTCTTGTGCCGGCTCGATGCTAAACAATGGACAAGCTGTATTTGGTCTAGTTGGACCCACATTACAGTCAACCATCGCATTATCACAAACAGACCAATTGAAGGATGACCTGAGAACCGTGTTCTTGGTATCAGCAATTCAGCATGCTCCCAACTAACCCTCGCTCGGCCCAAATTTAACCTCCCTCCCACGCCACGTGGCGATCCATCTGCCCGTCCATTGGACCTACCCATGGCATTTCATTTGCTATAAAGTACCAACCAACCTCCTTGAAAAAATCAGAAGCATTGGTCGTTGCAAGCTTCTAGCAGTAAGCTGAGAAAGCACCAGTCCTATTGCTTCAAAGTTCAAACAATCATCCTAACAATCCTACTTCCAAGCTTCTCTAGTACTAAAATAAAAAGAAAAAAAAAACAAACAAACGTAACAGTTTAGCTATGGCAAAAGTCGAGGAAATTAGACAGGCACAGCGTGCTCAAGGTCCGGCCACCATACTGGCCATCGGCACAGCCACTCCGAGTAACTGTGTGTACCAGGCTGATTATCCCGACTACTACTTCCGTATCACAAAGAGTGAGCATATGACTGACCTCAAGGAGAAGTTCAAGCGCATGTGTAAGTCTCTTTCTCTCGTTCTATCTATAAAGCATGCATATGCCATCAGTAATTCAGTATAATTAGCTGGAAAGACCTAAATTATAAAATAAAAAAAGTACTATATCTGAATACATGAAGTCAAGAGATATTTTAAATATTTTTTCCAAAAGTACTATATCTGAATACATGAAGTCAAGAGATATTTTAAATATTTTTTCCAAAAAAAAAAACGAAATATTTTAAATATATGTATGATCCAATTTAGAATCGAAAGCTTCACAGTGTACGTTCATCTGGAAATATTAGAAGCCATGACATATTTAAATAATGGACAACAACTTAATGTTGTTATCAGAATAGTTTTCAACTATAAATATCGAGGAATCATATTATTGCGCACTATTTAATTATCCTGATAAATAGACATTCTTTCCACTACTAATTTACAACTTACACTTTTTTGTCAACGATGATTTTCTCATTTAGGTGACAAGTCGATGATCAAAAAAAGATACATGCACTTGACAGAGGAGATTCTGACTGAAAATCCAAACATCTGTGCCTATATGGAGCAGTCACTTGATGCACGCCAAGATATCGTCGTGGTGGAGGTTCCAAGGCTTGGTAAGGAAGCGGCCGTCAAGGCCATCAAAGAGTGGGGCCAGCCCAAATCAAAGATCACTCACGTGATCTTCTGCACCACCAGTGGTGTAGACATGCCCGGTGCTGATTATCAAGTCACCAAGCTTCTTGGTCTCCGTCCGTCTGTTAATCGGTTTATGATGTACCAACAGGGCTGCTTTGCTGGAGGAACTGTCCTACGCATGGCCAAGGACCTTGCCGAGAACAACCGTGGGGCTAGAGTATTGGTGATCTGCTCAGAGATCACTGCTGTTACCTTCCGTGGTCCATCAGAATCGCACCTTGACTCCATGGTTGGGCAGGCGCTTTTTGGAGATGGTGCTGCTGCTCTCATAGTTGGTGCTGACATAGACCCAGCAATCGAGCGACCATGGTTCGAGCTAGTTTCAGCTTCACAAACAATTCTGCCTGACTCGGAGGGGGCCATTGACGGCCACCTTCGAGAAGTCGGTCTCACTTTCCATCTCCTCAAGGATGTGCCTGGACTCATTTCCAAGAACATCGAGAAGAGTCTTGTCGAAGCCTTTACTCCTCTTGGTACATATAAAACATCGTTTTGTGTTTCCTTTATATATTATGTTGTTGCCAACTTGCCATAATGCCATGCACCAATAATTAATATAGTCGCACAAATTATTCTAACAATCTATATTTCAGGTATTTCTGACTGGAATTCGATCTTTTGGATCGCACACCCAGGAGGCCCGGCAATCCTGGACCAGGTAGAGTTAAAGCTTCAACTGCAGAAAGAGAAGATGCGTGCAACAAGGCATGTTCTCAGCGAATTCGGCAATATGTCAAGTGCTTGTGTACTGTTCATCCTAGATGAGATGAGGAAGCGGTGTGTTGAGGAAGGAAGAGCAACCACCGGAGAAGGGCTTGAGTGGGGAGTGCTTTTCGGTTTTGGACCAGGTCTCACAGTCGAGACAGTCGTATTACATAGTGTACCGCTCTCCTCTCAGTAAAATAAAGAAGCCAGTCCGAACTGTGCTGTATCATCTATTGGTGCTCCTTTCAATCAGAACCAAAATATCAATGAACGTTTATTTGCATTCTAATTAGATATTATGTTGAGCTACAATGCACAACATATCAAATTATAATTTATTTTGTATTTGGGGCATCGCCAATCTATATTTGGTATGTATGTCCATTTATTTACTTTGCAGTGTATCTAAGAGTTGATATTGTTGCTCTTGTTTGTTAAATGATTCAGAAACCAAATGTACTATTATTCAAATCATATTAGCCCAAGTAACATTTGCATAAGGAATAATTACTAAGGAAACGTTCAGAAATTAATATCTCGCCCCAAAAGAGGTTAGTAATATACAAGTTAAAACGAATGTTAATGATAACAAAAACAAAAAAAAAGTTAAAATAAAACAATAAACTACTAAAAAAAATTTCCTTATATTAAAAGTTCAAAAACTTGACTGTGTCTTTCTCTATTTTTTTTTTTTTTTAAAAAAAGTTAAAAGACATTTTCATTTTCGTGGGAGTATGAAAGACTTCCTTTTTCCTTGGAGTAGGAAAGACTTAGTCCTGATCAAAATCAATTTTTTTATGTAGAAATTAGATTTGGAATTTCTATGATATTAAAATCTCCTGATGAGAATCTAATAAAAAGTAGAATTTCATTTCATTTGATCAGATTCCATGGGAAAATTTGACCCCATTGAAATCTTGAGAATTGGGTCAAAATTAAATTTGGTTGGATTTCAAGAGGGAAATAGATGCTTAATTAGAAAAGACCTTAATATCCCTCCTCTCCTTTAAATAGATGAGGACAAAATAGTCCTTTTTTAGAATTCAAATTATTTCCTTCTCATATTCATATGGTTTCTGTTCATCAGATTTCAATTCTCATCAATTCTTCTTATATTTGTTTTGATCACGGGATTTTAATTGGAAATCATCTCCAATCAATTCTAATCCAATGAAATGAAATTGGATCCCTTGTCTAGTTGTCTACACCATTTTGATCAGGGCCTTACATTTTACACGGCTCGAGAAATTGATAGCTAACAACTCATTTTTCATTTTTCCCCCCAAAGAAAATTCTAACAGAAATTAATGTAGATGTAGATTGAGAAACTTTTATCATCGCTATAAAAGCAATAATGTTATAGTAACTTATAAGTGGGCTGAGAAACTCAATATAGCTTTGTGTTTTTAGGGGTGCGTTTGGATAGGTGTGGGAAGAAGAGAAGAAGGGAAGAAGTGGGAAGAAGTATTGGAAAATGTGTAACTTTGTGAAGAGTTTGAATTGTTTATAATTTTTTTTCTTCTTCTTCCTTCTTCTTCTTCTTTCTTTCAACGATCCAAACGGCACCCTAGGAGATTCTTAGGCTCTGTAACAAAGGCTTGTACCTGTCACCCATGTTATTGAGTTGCATTCTGAAATGATGTGGCATCTGCTTCACTTGACGTCTCCACGGCTCCACCTAGACTACAGCATTTATATATGCATAATTCTTAAAATGGAAGTTTATTTTGAGCTTCTAATTAAAGAGATTAAGGGAACAAGCAGATATACCTACTAACATTACAAAAAGTCCAAAAGTTCAATTTGTTTTCGGTTTTAGGGCTATAACACCCAATTATTGAATATTAAGTATATATAGTCTAATGACGGATGTGATATAATACTAGTGCAAGAAACTTTGTTTTCTATATTGACGCAAATTATGATTCTTTCGGGACAATGATGACAAATTTTAACAGTCAAGTGTGAAAATGATAAAATCAAAATGAATGTTTAACTCTTGACCATAGGATGGCAGGGGGTAAGAGATTGCCCAATGTGCGGTATTAGTTTTGAAACAGGTCTACACCTATTTGTCCTTTGCAACTTTGCACGGCTTATCTGGGATAACTTCCTACAACAGGGAACGCAACTGATCCTCCATAATGATTTAGGAGATATTTGGTTAAGGAACAGGCTTTTGACGAGGACGACTTACAAGACTAACCAGGATACGGTTTGGATGACCGTGTTGTGAAATATCTGGAAGACACGCAATTCTGTCGTGTTTGAAGATAAGCAGATAATTATACAAGATATTGTTCGAAAGACGATCCAGGATATCGGAGCGTGGATAGCTAATTGTTAATTTCTTCTTTGTTACTTAGACTAGTGTAACTAGGTCTCTGTACAGCTTTTCTGGACTTTTTTCTCTTTTGTTTTTCTTACTTGTACATTGCTTTTTAATTCAAAAAAAAACTCTTGACCATAGGAAAAAGGCAAAAAGGAGAAAAAATAAAATAAACGAGACTTCTTTCTCTAACAAAATAGACTCGGAGAAACTAGGAAGTTGCAGCTGGTAGCTACGGCCTACGCTTATATATGCCTCTTCAATTGACCAAACTTGAAAATTAGGTTCTCTCTTTTAAAGCAATTAATATATTCTCCCTCTGAAGAATTGACCACACGAAGCATTTTAATTTGATAAAGCTAGTTTTGGTTTGTGCTCACGAGTAGTTATCAGCCATTAATTCAGCATTTTTATTTGAAACTGGAAAGAATCATTGTATACTAGTCAAGTAGTCATCAGATAAATTATTTTACATTTCTTGTCATGTGTGACTTAGAGAAGTCCAAGTAAGAATGGCCAGGTAGGTGGGTCTCTTCAAATGTGCAACACATACACAGCTGAGCTTATAGTCTTATACCTACACACAAGTCAACTAACCTTCTTTATCAAGTGCCGCCTGGCATCCCATCTTACCGTCCATACAACCTACCCAAGGGAGTGCCTTTTCTCATCTCTAGGAACATTGAAATAAGTCTTGTTCAGGCGCTTTCACTTCTATTGGTACATTAAACTCAAAAAAAAAAAATTATTAATCACTCATTTATCTTTCGTTATGAGTAACCATATCTCGTAATTACATGTCATACCTTTGGCAGGTATCAATGACTGGAACTCAATCCAGGAGGACCCAGCAATCTTGGACCAGGTTGAGGCCAAGCTTGGGTTGAAGAAGGAAGAGGTGAGCGCAACAAAGCACATTCTAAAATAGCACGGTAACATGTCTAGTGCTTGTGTATTGTTTATCTTGGATGAGATGAGAAGGCGATCAGCAGAAGAAGAGGCAAGGTGACGATGTTAAGAATTCGAGCATCTACGCAGCGGAAGTTAGATTTTAGGTTCGAGGAGGCACGATCCAAGTGCAACTTGCACAAGAACCGTGCCCCTTAGGGCTAGTCAGCACGAGAATCTCAGTACAACAATCACACAATTTAGATACAAGAGAACACGAGAATTTAATGAGGTTCAGCACCAACTTGGTGCCTACGTCCTCCACGCACACGCACACTCTTTTTATTATTTTCTGTTAATGTCTGAGATACATTGTTAGAGGAAGAAGAAGAATATTAAATAGGAAACTATCCTATAGAGACACACATCTCTTTCCAATTATTCTCCATTATTTCCTTCTGTTTTCTTTCTCTTTTTTCTATATTTTCATATCTTTACATAAGGAAAGCACAACCCCATACAGGGATAATATCCCTAGACGTGCCAGCAGTAGTTACCATCTTTGGATCGCCTAGAACCTTTCTTCCTTGCAAGATACGCGTCCATTCTGGGTACCATTCGGCTGGACCTCAGCCGAACACCAGGCCGAATGCCATGTTCCTGATCTCCTGTGGCAGCACACACTGTTATACTTCATGTTTTAACACTTCCCTCAAGTTGTACAGTTTGTAATGACAACTTTCCAATTTTATTTTAATATTTTGTGCCACGCATTCGATCCATAACTTGATCTTCTGCAGCACTTTCTCACACTCCCCCTCAAGTGGACATGTACTGACTTGTCATGTCTCACTTGCATGGAGTGCTGCACACCGGTACACACCGTCTTCTAAGGCACACACCTTTTTGTCTTCATTGGCACACACATGCCACCAATTTCTTTGTTTCACATCTTCCATGAGTTGCACGCACAACGACGACACACATCGCCACATGGATCAGTTTATTCACTTGGCACGAGTCACACATCTTGTGCTAGACTCTAGCGCCTTGCAACAAATCATTTTGCCCGGTCCGTGCCTTTCTAGCACGCCCCGTGCACTAAAGCCAAGTAACCCTTTTGCTTTAAGCCACCTTCACCATTCATATCATCACACATGAAAGATATTATTTACTAACCTTATTCCAAGTAGATTACTCTTAGTCTTCTTCTATCGCATCATATCTTCAACTTCTACTTTTAATGGTTTTGAATCCTTTGACCTGTCACATGTTAGACTTGAGCATCCTTTGCTTGACTCGCACATGACTTGATCATTACCTTCTTGGCCATCTTATAGAGCTCATTGCATGACACGATATCCACCCGACTCGAGCACATTTGTGCTCAACCCGAGTATTCCTTGAGTATATCTTCATTACTTGGATTAAGGTTTAAGTCTTGACTCGCCTTGACCACTTGACCCAACCTGGACCATATGATATGACTAGAGCCTCTCGTCCATTGATCTCTCATGCTTATTCACTTGATATCCAACTTGAACACCAAATATTTCTCTCACTTCAACTCTCCCCCTGAGAGGGATATTTGGTAGCTTGCAATAATTGGTTAGAACCTTTGACTTCACATGCCCTCGACTTGAGGACATCTAGCTCCTCTACTTGAAGAACTTTTCTTAGACTCGACTTGAGCCTCTTTTCTTGACCCGTCATGGGCCACATGTTTGATTGATACCAAAGATCTCTCTCAATTTTGCTCTCCCCTGAGAGAGATATTTGGTTATACATGCAACTTGCCTTTTTTTTTTTTGTTGGACCTGACTTAGATCTTCCTTACAGGACTCGACTTGGGGCCCTTTTTCCTGACCAGATTCGACCACCATCATGACCCATCTTAGGCCTTCTCCTTGGATCCGACTTGGACCACTTTCGTTGTTTCAGAACAGACCATTTTAACACCCATTCGGCCATCCATTCGACCAAACACGTGGCCGAATATACCCATCATGGACATTTGACCTATTCTAGGTTTTCGATTCGGACCCGACTCGAGCCACAACCAATACTTTTGATCAATTGACATGAGACAAATCATTTGGCCTACCATTCGGCCTACCATCCGGCCAAACATACAGCCGAACAGACTTAAACCCAACTAGGGTTACATTATCGACTCGACCTGAGCCTTCAATCTGACCCAACTTGGGTTACTTTGATGTTCTATCTTTGGTCATTTCATCTATTGTCACATTCTTTCTATACCCAAACCATACAATCAACCATACAACAAGATCTTTTCTAAGCAAACCACAACAAACTAGTTTTATTCTGGATAAACCATGGTCACACAACCAACCAACATCTAATCACCTTGTTGATTCAATCTTCCAGAAAAACAAATAAGATACCTTATTTTTATTGTGGCTAGACAGATCTACTTCTTTATGGTAGATTTGGGCTCCAATCACCGCTCATAGGTCACACAACCCAAGCGATACCTCTGTGACAATTTCATATGACTCAAAAACACCTTTAATCACCAGGGACGTGACCGTTCTGGCTCCCGTTCGGCCGAACACACAGCCGAATGCCTCTTTTCTGGTCCCGTTTGGCCGCGCACACAGCCAATAACCCTGTTCTTGATCCTGTACGGCCGTACACACAGCCGAATAGTCTGTTTTTAGCAGTTATGTCGCTGCTCGTGCTACAAAGTCGATGTAGAAAGCCACTCGAACAGTTGTCTATCTCCATACACCTTTTTGGTTGAAGAAACACCCGCCTTGCACTAGCTTCGAGTCGTTCTTCGCCTTCCATCGCCTTCGTTTTGTCCTCCCATCTCTGAACCACGCTCTGATACCATGTTAAGAATTCGAGCATCTACGCAGCGGAAGTTAGATTTTAGGTTCGATGAGGCACGATCCAAGTGCAACTTGCACAAGAACCGTGCCCCTTAGGGCTAGTCAGCACGAGGATCTCAGTACAACAATCACACAATTTAGATACAAGAGAACACGAGAATTTAATGAGGTTCAGCACCAACTTGGTGCCTACGTCCTCCACACACACGCACACTCTTTTTATTATTTTCTGTTAATGTCTGAGATACATTGTTAGAGGAAGAAGAAGAATATTAAATAGGAAACTATCCTATAGAGACACACATCTCTTTCCAATTATTCTCCATTATTTCCTTCTGTTTTATTTCTCTTTTTTCTATATTTTCATATCTTTACATAAGGAAAGCACAACCCCATACAGGGATAATATCCCTAGACGTGCCAGCAGTAGTTACCATCTTTGGATCGCCTAGAACCTTTCTTCCTTGCAAGATACGCGTCCATTCTGGGTACCATTCGGCTGGACCCCAGCCGAACACCAGGCCGAATGCCATGTTCCTGATCTCCTGTGGCAGCACATACTGCCATACTTCATGTTTTAACACTTCCCTCAAGTTGTACAGTTTGTAATGACAACTTTCCAATTTTATTTTAATATTTTGTGCCACGCATTCGATCCATAACTTGATCTTCTGCAGCACTTTCTCACAGACGACAGGAGAGGGACTTGAGTGGGGAGTGCTATTCAGGTTAATTCGGACCTGGACTCACTGTCGAGACTGTTGTCTTGCATATGTTCCCATCACAGCCTCGTTAGAGAAAATGAGCATTTTTCTTCGATGAAATTTAATTATTTGCCCAATCTAGCTAGTGAAAAACTACTAATATTGGTACTGGTGCATGAGAAACGATCATATTAATCTTTACATTGTGTTCATGTATTTTCAACCAGCTCTTAAGAAACTCCATTTTTTTCCATTTTATCGTCATTTTGGTTCATGGCACGCTACTATTTTTTCGTTTTATCACCGTTTTATTACTGATAAACGCTAAATCACCTTCCAACCATCAAACTGCACAAATCACATTTTAAAACCTTGATTTTTCAAAGAGAGTAACAGTAATGTATCCATGGAAGTTCTTTTATTTTTATTTGTTAAAAAGATGTTGTTGGTTAAACATTTTCTCTCGATTTTCCGATTTGCAAAACAACACCGAAACTTTTAAACTAACTCTCTTCTTAGTGCTTTATAGCTAGATTTAATGAAGAATGGATTAAAGCAAGTGTGGCACCTATTTTGGAGCTTCAAGAGATTGCTTTGGTCTAGTTAGAATCAGTAGTTTAAGGTTTATTTAAACTCTAAACTAATCTCAATCAATTTGCTGGTAAAATGTTCAGTTTTTCTGTCCAGCGTCATACAACGCCAGTTGCCGTTACACAACGCAGCGTTAATTCGCTCCTAAATTGCAAAATCTCTGACAAGGTTGGAACAGCGTTACACAACGCTCAGTAGCGTTGTGCAACGTTAGTTCATTTGTTTTTAAACCTGTTAAATCCAGTTTTTCCCCTTGTCAGAACGTTGTGCAACGCTAAGTAACGTTACACAACATTTCCGCTCCTATGTTGTGTAACGCTATTCAGCGTTGTACAACTGAGTCATGAAGCAGGCAACTCTGCATTGCTCAGACATCGATCAGCATCGATGCTGCATGCATGCTGCAATGTTCCATGCATCGTAGCGTTGTGTAACGCTCTAAACTACGCTCAGACTTCGCTCATTCGCTCTGGACGCGTAGTGCAACGCTGAATAGCGTTGTGCAACGGCGACGTTGTGTGACGCCAGTCAGCGTCGTATGACGTTCTGACAATATTGTTTGAGTTTGTCAGTTCTGCCTTGTTCCTTTTCTTGACTTCGTTGTGCAACGCTACGAAGCGTTACACAACGCTCTGACAAGTTCCAACGGAACTGTCGAGCTTCTGCTTTGGACTTTTGCTGAAGCGTTGTGCAACGCTATACAGCGTTACACAACGCTCTGACAACTCACAACGTTATTGTCTGTGACCGTTTGATTTTTCAACGGCTATTTCAGCGTTGTACAACGGCATATAGCGTTGTATAACGGCAGAGTCTGTTTTTACTGGTTTTTGGAGCTGTTGGCGCCCTCTATATATATGGGGCCTCTTGGAACTGTTTAGACACTTTTGAAACCTTTGAAACTCCTCCCTTTTGAGCTCCAACCAGTTAGACATTACTCTCTCTTGTGTTTGAGCATTATTCTAGCAAAATCATTGAGATTAGAGTGTGCAAAACCAATCCACTAGTGTTAATTGCTAGATTTGTTGAGTGATTTGGTTAGAGCCTCAATCCTTTGAGTGTTTGAGCTTGTTTAATTGAGTTAGGCCAATCCACCTTGAGAGTGATTGTAACAAGGTGATTTGGTTCGAATTTGTAGTCCCGTTCGTGTGGAATTGAACGGAGCGCGCCCATTTCGAGGTTGCGGAACTCCCGGAGACGTACGACTAAGGCTAGCACTTCCTAGCGGGTCGGAACTCCGTAATACATCGCGTGTCACTTCTTCTTTTCTCTCTTTACCTTTCTTGAACTGTGAATTGCTTGTGCTTTGATTGTTTTTGTTAGAACAACTTTGAATTGAACCAAATATTGACCATACCGGTTTAGAACTTTGTTTTTGTGCCTATTCATCCCCCTCTAGGCCTTTAATTTAGAGACAACAGATGTAATAATTCACAGAGATCAATCATAAAGTGGACTGCTTTTACTCAAGTTCGAGTGAATTTAAAAAGGTCAGCTTTAGCCTAAAATTGGCTTAAGACTATTTCTCTCTGTTTTTTTTTCATTTATGAAGAAATTAAGATAACTTCTCTAATTAAGCCAAAATGCAAAAGAAAATACGTCATGTACTTAAAAATAAAATTTACTAAAAAGAAAGTTGATGTAGAAGAAAGGTTTATTCACACAAGAAATTTCGATCATCATTGCAATTTGCAACACATGGAAAGAGTTTCCGTCAATAAGGATCCAATCAAGATTTATTTCCACCGATCCAAAAATAATGAGAAAATGGAAAATAGTACTTTAACTCTGCTCTTTTTAATTATTTTGAATTTATTTTTCCTTCTCAATTGTTGAACGGAAAAAATATATATATAATGTACAAGAAGTACCTGGCATGAGTTCAGTGATGGATATTACTGGATTAATGACACATATGCCGGTACAAGGTCCCTTCCCAGAAACTGACGTAGCCATAAACAAAGTTGATTTATTGTTGTTTGAACTTTTTGAGAATTTGAACTCTTGTTATTGCATAAAGCTAACCTCATGAAGGACACTGACAGTGACCTATATTTTATCGTTATTTATTTCCAAAGTACACTGACAGCGATGAGTTTATGAGAACAATCATTTTATATTTTTTATGAACAAACTTTCTTATTAATCGGGATGATTCTTTACAAAGATGTGGCACGCTTTTTATAGACAATTAATGGCTAACGGTATTGTAAAGTATAACGCAACCGCGCGCTTTACACAAAGGACTAAATACATAATTTTATGGAGGATATTTTGCTTAAAAGGAATTACATAAGATATCCGCACACCAATTTCATTTTCAGTGAGTACTGCAACTTACAATTTAAATCTTGCAAACTTACAAAGTTACAATATTATGACACAAATTCAAAAAATAAATGTAAAAAACACTGGGTGTACATTGTAGTACCATGTGCATTTGGGGTCCAAAATGGCCCAACGTGGAACTTCAGAGTTCAGATGCTTTCAGATATGCTACACCAAGTAATGGACTATAAGTCTATAATTGATTCATCATTCAATGTTGACTGACCCTTAGTAAACCATATACAGCGATACTGTGTGAGTCTGTGATACAGCATGTCATTTATTCTAATATTTTAGACTATCCATTATTTCAATTATAGCATGCGATTGATTGTTAAAAAGAAATTATTGCATACATGTGTAGGAAAATTTGGTCTATTCAAATTTGTCACTCTCTTCTAAAACTAAGCACTCGCCTACTACAAGTCTACAAGTGGCTGCACAAACAAACCGGCTGTCACACGTACCAGTTTAATCTTTTCTTTTTTGCTATGACTGGACCTACCCCTATCTTTTTTCTTATATAAATCCTTTCCCCTTTCACCTCTCCTCATCATTCCATCAGAGCTACTATGCGTCAATTAGTAACTATCAGAGCCTTCAAATTCATTAGCCAAGAACAAAGCCCTAAAACCCTATAACCTTTGGTTAAGCCTTGCTTTCTGTTTGACACCTAATATAGTCATGGCCAAAGTTGAGGAAATCAGAAAAGCACAACGTGCTCAGGGCCCAGCCACCATATTGGCCATTGGTACTGCCACACCGACCAACTGTGTGCATCAGGCTGGCTATCCTGACTATCTCCGTATCACCAAAAGCGAGCATATGACCGAGCTGAAGGTGAAGTTCAAGCGCATGTGTAAGTGTTTCAATTTAGCATAGCGGAACTAAACCAAGACGAAACTAAAAATTAAAAATAAAAAATTTAGAAACTGTAGTACGCTACAATTAACCAAGCAATGAATTGAGTTGGAGAATGGAGTGCCATCTCTTTTCTTGATATAGCAAACACTAATATAGTTTCACTGAGTTACTAATAATTTGACAAATGCTAGAGTTCAATATATTGGACGAATGAGGTCTTTCCAATTCAACCGTTTTCACATTTTTATATTTCAAATGACTGATACAAACCGTTCAATATGTTCTCCATATTAAAAATTTATAAGAAACCAATTTTTACATTTTTTGAAAATTTTTACTATTATTTTGGTTTTAGAAAATCATTGTTATTGCATGATCCATAATTTTTATATCATGAATTTTCTAAAATACCAAAAAAATAGTAAAAAATTTCGAAAAGATGTAAAAACTGGTTTCTTATAAGTTTTTAAT
Source organism: Rhynchospora pubera (assembly GCA_028095005.1). Lineage (NCBI taxonomy): Eukaryota > Viridiplantae > Streptophyta > Magnoliopsida > Poales > Cyperaceae > Rhynchospora > Rhynchospora pubera. The sequence continues at coordinate 26,308,238 of CM051460.1, read as the reverse complement.
ATGGAGAATGTTGGTTAAACATTTTCTCTCGATTTGCCGATTTGCAAAACAACACCGAAACCTTTAAACTAACATCTCTCTTTAGTGTTTTATAGCTAAATTTATTGAAGAATGGATTAAAGCAAGAGTGGCACTTAGTTTGGAGCTTCAAGAGATTGCTTTGGTCTAGTTAGAGTCAGTAATTAAGGTTTAATTAAACCCTAAACTAATCTCAATCAATTTGCTGGTAAAATGCTCAGTTTTTCTGTCCAGCGTCATACAACGCCAGTTGCCGTTACACAACGCTGAGTTAATTCGATTTTAAATTGCAAAATCTCTGACAAGGTTGGAACAGCGTTACACAACGCTCAGTAGCGTTGTGCAACGCTAGTTCATTTGTTTTTAAACCAGTTAAATCCACTATTTCCCCTTGTCAGAACGTTATGCAACGCTAAGTAACGTTACACAACGTTTTCACTCCTATGTTGTGTAACGCTACCCAGCGTTGTACAACGCAGTATGAAACAGGCGACTCTGCATTGTTCAGACATCGATCTGCATCGATGCTGCATGCATGCTGCCATGTTCCATGCATTGTAGCGTTGTGTAACGCGCTAAACTTCGCTCAGACTTCGCTTTTTCGCCCTGGTCGCGTAGAGCAACGCTGAATAGCGTTGTGCAACGGCGACGTTGTGTGACGCCAGTCCGCGTCGTATGACGTTCTGACAATGTTGTTTGAGTTTGTCAGTTCTGCCTTATACGTTTTCTTGACTTCGTTGTGCAACGCTACCAAGCGTTACACAACGCTCTGACAAGTTCCAACGGAACTGTCGAGCTTTTGCTTTGGACTTTTGCTGAAGCGTTGTGCAACGCTATACAGCGTTACACAACGCTCTGACAACTCACAACGTTATTGTCTGTGACCGTTTGATTTTTCAACGGCTATTTGGGCGTTGTACAACGGCATATAGCGTTGTATAACGCCCGAGTCTGTTTTGACTGGTCTTTGGAGCTGTTGGCGCCCTCTATAAATATGGGGCCTCTTGGAACTGTTTATATACTTTTGAAACCCTTGAAACTCCTCCCTTTTGAGCTCCAACCAGTTAGACATTACTCTCTCTTGTGTTTGAGCATTATTTAGCAAAATCATTGAGATTAGAGTGTGCTAAACCAATCCACTAGTGTTAATTGCTAGATTTGTTGAGTGATTTGGTTAGAGCCTCAATCCTTTGTAGATTTTGAGCTTGTTCAATTGAGTTAGGCCAATCCACCTTGAGAGTGATTGTAACAAGGTGATTTGGTTCGAAGTTGTAGTCCCGTTCGTGTGGAATTGAACGGAGCGCGCCCATTTCGAGGTTGCGAAACTCCCGGAGACGTACGACTAAGGCTAGCTCTTCCTAGCGGGTCGGAACTCCGTAATACATCGCGTGTTCAATTTCTCTCTCTCTTTCTCTCTTTATTATCTTGCTACTTGAATTGCTTGTGCTTTGATTGTTTGTATTAGACCAAGTTTGAATTGAACCAAATATTGACCATACCGGTTTAGAAATTCGTTTTTGTGCCTATTCACCCCCCTCTAGGCCTAATTTTAGGGACAACAGAGAACATATTGAACGGTTCAGATAGGTCATTTGAACTTTAAAAATGTGAAAACGATCGTATTAGACAGACTTATCCGTCCAATATATTTGACACTAGCATTTTTCTAATAATTTTTTATTTCTTATAGTTGGAGCTGACCGTGACCTGGCGATTGAGCGGCCATGGTTCCAGCTACTTTCATCTTCACAGACTATCCTACCCGATTCGGAGGGAGCCATAGATGGCCATCTACGTGAAGTAGGTCTTACCTTCCACCTTTCTCAAGGATGTGCCCGGGCTAATCTCCAAGAAATAGAGAAGAGTCTCAATCAGGTTTTTACTCCTATTGGTACATTTGAGTTAGTGTTTACCAAACGAGGCGGGGCGGGACGGTCCAACCCGCGGCGGTCCACGGGTTAGGGCGGGGCGGGTTAGGACGGTCCACGGGTTAAGACGGAGCGGGTTAGGACGGTCCATCTTAGAAATCTTGGTCCTAACCCTTCTTAAACCCGCCCCATGTAACCCGCACGGGTTATGACGGTCCGGTCCTCGGGTTTTGATTTATTTTATTACTATTTTTTAAAATTTTTCGTTAGTATTAAAAATACATATATAATCACTATAACGTTTTTTTTGTGTTATTTTTTCAATACTTTTTTGTTTTTTCAATATTTTTTTCTGTTTTTTTTTCGTTAATTACTTTTATTTTTTACTTTTACGTTTTTCCTTTATTTTTTTTACTTATCTTTTCTGTTTTTATTTTTTTGTTTTCTTATATTTGATTTGCAATTTTTTTATTAGATGAAAAAATTTGAATATAATTATATAAAGTTACCCTCCTTTTTTTCGGGATTAGCACGGGTTTTGGACGGGTTGACGGGACGGGGCGGTTCGGTCTACGGGTTAACACGGGTATTTTTAGAAAGGGCGGCCCAAACCCGTCGAAGACCCGTCCCGTTCTAACCCTTCGGTCCATCGCGGTCCATGGACGGTCTGGGGCGGTCCGGTCCATGGGGCGGGGCGGGTTCGACCCGGCGGATTTTTGGTAAACACTAGTTTGAGTTAATTAATATAATAAAATCTATTTTATGTTTAACATGTACTATATTCCTCTACTTGTACGTACATTTAATGGTCTAACAGCATCACCAGAAAATAAGATGTATTTCCTGATAATGTTTTATGCATTTGTTCATCAGACATCAATGACTGGAACTCGATTTTCTGGATTGTGCACCCTGGAGGCCCGGCAATCTTGGACCAGGTAGAGGCCCAACTTGAACTACAAAAGGAAAAGATGCGCGCAACCAGGAAATTTTTGAGTGAGTATGGAAACATGTCAAGTGCATGTGTTCTATTCATTTTGGATGAGATGAGGAAACGGTCAGCAGAGGAAGGAAAGCAACTACCGGAGATGGGCTCGAGTGGGGAGTTGGTTTCGGGCCGGGTCTCACAGTCGAGACCGTCGTATTACACAGCATACCCATTACAGTTACAGAGCAAAGCTAGAGAAAGACCATGCCTGTGTGGCTGTGTCCTATTTAGTCTGCCATCTCTTCAAGTTTAATTCCTGTGAAATTCTTATTCGAATGTTGTCCAAATTTTTTTTCCAGTGATTATAATACAAAGTAATCAACTGTAGAAAATGGTTAAGTATTTAATTTCATTTATTCAAGAAAATAATGAAACCAATGTAACTTATTCATGACCATAACTCAGGTTCTGATTTGATTTTCTAAAGAAGTTTTCAGCACTTACTAATGCTAGGCATTAGTTTACGCCCTGAATTAGCCTAAGCTGACCGAAATGTTTGTTACAGAAAAAACAAAACTAGCTAACTAAAATAATAAGAGATTATATCCGCTTAATTAAGAAACATCACGAGACCTTGGGCACTGTACGTAGTAGTACTCAATTTTGACAGAACTAACAGATAAAATTATGTGATTATTAAAAGTAAGGTGTAATTGTTGAGTAGTTGGACGCATGGAGACCTTGGTTAGAAACAGATATATTATTGTCCGATTATTAAATAAAATACATATTTCAATTAATAACAAAAATAAATTTTTTATGTTGGTTTTCCTGTCAAAATGATGTATAACCGGTTCCATAATAAGACTCAATTCGAATTTAACTAAGTTACAATTCATTTCTCCCTATAAATTCTACCTCAGTGTTTTTCTGTCAGCTTGTGTTATGACACTCCATATAAAGATAATAGGATTTATTTTGTCCCAATGAGAAAAATTAAATATTATTTACTCCCTCACTTGTATTATTTACTCCCGTACTACTACTTATTTACTCCCTTATAGTTATTTAGTTACTCCCAAACAACAATAGAATTATTTTTGAATGTTATTTACTCCCTGGTACATATTAGATACTCCTTTTATACTAGTTATTTACTCCCTTATAGTTATTTAGTTACTCCCAAACAACAGCAGAATCAGATATGAATATTATTTACTCCATTGTATATATTATTTACTCCCTTATACTGATCAATTTTCTCCCTTATAGTAATTTAGTTACTCCCAAAAAACAACAGAATCAGGTATGAATGTTATTTACTCCCTTATACATATTAGATACTTCGCTATACTGATTAATATCATCCCTGATAGTAATTTAGTTACTCCGAGTTGTAACAGAACTAGATCTAAATCTTTTTTCTCTTCTTATCCTTCTCGATTTCTACTTCTTTCTTCCTCAACCAGATCTTATTGGTATAGAAGAGGGAGCAATGAGGGGAGGCGGAGGTGAGGCGGAGGAGACGAGAGACGGAGGAGACTAGCTCCGGTTGAACCATCTCCTGACTAGCTCCTTTGTGTCTAGGTCGAGACTCGAGATGGGTGACGCCGATTGGGTAGAGCAACGGATGGACGAAGGCAGCGTTTCACCTCAGCTTATCCAATAGAGGTGGCTCACGACGGAGTCGAGTACGGGCGGTGGTCGTGCTCGGTGGCAGGACTGCACTGGCGTGGTGGTTGTGGCACGGCAGAGGAGGATTCGACCAGACCTTCTTCAGATCTCAGATCTCGAGAGGAGAAAGAGAGGCAGATAGAGAGAGAGATTTAGACAAGAGAAATGAATTTTTCCGATCTTATCTAAAAATTTGAAGGTGCACATACGTATCAGGTGATGATATAGATGAAAATAGAAGATGACACCGCTTGATTGTTTGATTGTCTATTTTCTTGATTACCAAAAGTAATTCCCGCTGAAATTTATGGGAGACTCAAAGATAATGCATGAGCCCAGTATCACAAGCAAAATTAAAGGCAGCGTAAGAAAAATGTACTGGGCCTAATCCTCTGTCGAAATAGATCTAAGCCTGTACCTTCTAATTTGGGCCGGGTCAATGGGCCTCTAAAATTATCCTCCTTCTCTGTCAGTTCTTCCTCTTTGGCATTCATCAGTAATCATGATCAATAATCGTTCCAGCTTATGTGGTTATGTGGTAAGGCTTGAAAAAAGTCCACCCTATCAACAGATCAAAGCTGTACCTTCCTCAACTATACCTAGCTATGCCTGTTCCAGCTTATGTGGTAAGGTTTGACAAAAGTCCCATTTCCTGATCAATAATCATTAAGCGATGAGGTACGGAGCAATTTGTCAAAGAATTTTTGTGCTTTCTCTGATATAATGTTTAGGTTGCTCTTAGGAGAAAATAATACAACTGATTATTTAGTTCCGAATGGAAACTTGCATATTATTTTGCTAGACTGTCAAATAATTATTTCTTTTAGTTCTTATGATGTTTATAATTTGCAGCTTGGTATTTTCAATAGAACAGAATCGAATTGATTGCCTCCAAAATGTATACCTTATTCATTCTTCCACAGGTACAATATGATGGTCTGGGATAAACTAACATGATGGCACAATTAAGGGTTACTTTATTGGTGTGTTGTCTATATTAATGTAAAAGTAACTAAAAGTTGTTTTGTCCTTTTATTTTCTTTTGTTAACTTGTCCAATTGTTGGATGATTGGTTATTTTTAGTGGTGGTCTCCTTCAAGAAAGCTTGTTGTGGTTTTGGTTGAGATACTTTTCATAATGGCTCAATGCAATTGGACTAACTTTATTCTATTTTCGCCTTCCGGCCAATAGAAACGAAACAACTTTATTCCATTTTCCCTGCTTTGGAGCTGATAATTCATTATTGTTGCTTGCTTGAGCACTCTTGTGTTAACTTCAATTATGTTTCTTGTGGGTTTCTCCTCTCGTGCTACTACCTAATTAGTAATTAGAGGTGATGGTTTCATTGGAGTATATGACTGCCATCACATCAAAATGTTCCAAGTGATAGCAAAGTCTTTATTCTAATTATCAACTCTTTTTGTATAGGTATATTTACCTTGTGTTATTCTTTTTTAGTCTATGTATTTTTTATATTATTCCTGTATATTAAGAATATCCTTCTCAAAACACTTTGATGCTTCATTTGCCTACAGGCACCTAACCATAGAGTGCCAAGTGGCGCTGTTTTGTCATGTGGGCCCCATGACCATGGTATTAAGGCCATCAAGTTGATTTCTCATATATTCTGTCAATTTTATGTTTTTGTTGAGAAAATATTTTTTTATTTCGGTTGACATGAGTAGAATGCACAATAATGTGAACAAGATCGTAGACCAAACTGTCTATTCGCTAGAAGAGGCAAAAAAACAAGATTTGAAGAAAGAGGTGCCTTACTTTTGAGGGATTGCAAGTCGTGGAAGTCTTAGTTGTGGAATTGACCTCATGGATTTCAAAGTCAAAAGGAGTTTGGTTGAAGTTTTAAAAAGTTACATTTTTATTCATATTTGCTTTATTAAATTCGTTTGGAGATCAACCTGAGAGTGCGGTACAGTTGGTCAGTGACTTCCTATTGGTGTGTTTGGATCGTTGGAAGAAAGAAGAAAAAGAAGGAAGAAGAAGAAAAAAAAAAATTATAAACAATTCAAATTCTTCACAAAGTTACACACTTCCCAAATACTTCTTCTAACTTCTTCCCTTCTTCCCTTCTTCCCACACCTATCCAAACGCACCCTATAAGATAACGGTTCAATTTCAGTTAAGCGCGAGAAAAGAATAAAGTCTCTACTGCTCTCTAAATAAATATTCTTGATTAAAAAAAAATCGTCTGTAGATTTGTTTGGTTTCACTTAAATATGCGAATGAATTATGATAAAAAAAAATGGAGGTGAACTTAATTAGAACATCCAATTTAATAAACCAGCGTCGAATGTAGGAAAAATTCAAGTACCGAATATATTTAAAATTGTAGCATGTACTACATATGAAGTCATGAATTGGCAAGGGAAATATGTATTAAGTCCTTTCTTAATGTTTATCTAACAGTTCATTCATATATTTGTTGTTAATAATAATAATTATCTATATTTGCTTGAAAGGATATAAAGTTGATGACAAAAATTATACAAGTCTGCATGTGTATAGATATTGTTGTTCACGACATTGCATAATTCTTAATAATAATATAATTAAAAATCATTGTTCATAGAAAAGTGCGTAAACAGTTAATTAGGCGGTAGCAGGGTAGACTCAAAATATTTTCCAAACAAATACGCTACATTAGCAGTCACATGATTCAGGGAAAAAAGAGGGCAAAGAAAGAAAGAAACAGTAAGGAAAAGATTATAGCCCGAGCGAAGCTAGGATTTCATGTCAGCAGGATCCATAATTTTTTTTTTTTTACTGAAAACATATGTATGATGTAACGTTTAATATAGACGTAGTATAATAATAAATTTTAAGTAAAGAACTCTAAAATAATTTAACTTAAAAAAATCATGAAAAATCAAATATATTATAATAACAATAGAAAATCTAAAATAATATATATAGTATACAAAATAATAACTCAAAATCAAGACAAAAATTACAATGATTTTCTATAAATTTTTATTTTTCTCATAATTTTTCATAATAAGTCAATTAAAATTTTCATTCAATATTTATTTTTTTCTATAATGTAGATATATAAAGATGGAAAGTATACGGAGGAGTTCGGCCATTATTCAAACCATAATATTTCTGATCATTTGTGGCACTCGATTTTTTTTTTGGCAGGAATAGTATTTAGAACTTTTAGTGGCAGTTTTTATATAATATCCAAATCGTAATTTTTATCTTTTGTGGTAAATTTTGTTTATAATGTTCAAAAATTCATAAAATATTATATAGACGAATCACGCAATGCGCGAGATTCGCGCTAGTATATATATGCTACAAATAATTATTTATCCAAATATTCCATTCTATTCTAAGTTTTGTTTAATAAGATTCATTGGGGAGGAAGAAGGAAGACGATTAGTCAAGAATAAATATTACATGGGTCATATACGACTTTTTAAACGTCATTATACAATTCAAATCAAACACAACATGTCCAACTGGGTCCTTCAAATTTTTGAGATGGGTCCCTAACTTCTTGTGATTGTTTTTTTTAATCACAAACAACTGTAACATTAACTAATTTTTTTTTCAGGTGGGTCCATGGACCCACCAAACTCTACCTAGCTTCGCCACTGGCCCTGCAAGCGGAAGATCCGTTATACGTTTACCGTTAACGTTCCGGTCCAACGGAACATATAACAGTAGATATTTTGATTTTGTTTCTGATATAGAACGTGTTTCGTCACACATTTGAGTGAAATATAGTTTAAATTTAGCCATTTCGTCGGAACAGAACGATTAACGAAAATTCTGGTAAGTACCATTGATGAAACGGGACGGAAAACGAAATGAGTCATTCTGTTGCCGTTGACACGTTAACAGGCCTAAAAAGTAATGATAAAAAAATAAATAAATACAAAAAAGGGATCACAAAGGACTAAAACATTATTTCAATAAAGGAATGATAAAAAAATAAATAAATAAAGGGAACACAAAGGACTAAAACATTATTTCAATATAGAAACAACATACCCAACATTGTGATGAGCAAATATGTGGACCATATTATATAGCCGAGATAATTTAGTATACATGTATAATGGATATGTGTGGCTACTGTTTACCGTTTAATCTGGTCCGATCCAAATCCGGTCAGGCCTTCGAGCTGAGGCGGTCTGAGTCTCTGGGCTAACCCGATCCAAAGGCTATCACGGGTCGGGTTTAGTCTGAATTTTTTTCCTAAATCGATGTCAAATCTAGGAAATTGATTTGCACACTTCTAAAATTGATAAAACACTCCTTTTTAAGCTATCCTTAACTAACTCGGACAAGTTGGTCTAGTCCGGTCTGAATTTTTTTTATTTTAATTATATTGTTTTTCTTTTCATAAAGTGTGCAAAGTATTTATTAATTTTTAAAAATATTATATTGCAAAATGTAATAAAATAAATAATTAATAATAATTTTATAATTAATATTTTAAATATATTTTGGTTTGTAATTCTTTTTAATCTAATCTATTAAATCACCTATTTGGTCCAGCTTACTTACATGTAAGTCCCGATTAGTCCGGTCTGGACCGATTCGGTCTGGTAAAGACGAGGTGGGTAAGTCCTTGTTTTTTTTCCAAAAACCTCGAGCCAAGTCCATGAGAATTGCTTCATACACTCCTCAAATTTGGAAATTCACTCCTACTTGGACGAAAATGTCATTCTCGCTCCTTCAATTTACGTCCCTCAATTCACCTCAGTTTGAAAATATTCGAAAATAAGAAGGGTATTTTCATCCAACATGAGTGGATCTTTAAGTTTGAGGAGTATATGAAGCAATTTCTCAAGTCCATGTTTGGACCGGACTAGGACCGAACAAGACTTACCCACCGATCCTAGTCCGGTTCAGTCCAATGTCTAGATGGGGTCTTATCCGTTCGGGTTTTTTATAAACATGATGTGTGGCTCAAGTGCTGCATAACTAAACCATGGTCTACGGGCTTAACTACCGATTAAATAATAAAAAAAACTAGACCATGTGTTAGACAATAGTATTCCCAGTAATTGAACGGCGCTGATATGAAAGCGACCATACATGTACTTTAAACATTGCACTCTTTTAACTTTTAAGCATTTCATTTGCTTCGCTATCCTCCATAATGCTAGAAAATTTTCAATGCCTTTTGACAATACCTACCCGTCCGACTCACATTGGAATCTTTCCAGGGAATCAATGATCTAATTATATTGGCATGATGGGTTGGTATGGAAGATATTGGTGACTCTGTTCTATTGGTATTGATCATTAATATATGTCAATTTGGAGATAAGGATATTGGCCTATTGGATATATAAATAAAAAAGGAAATTCATCTCATTTTATTTTCATTAAAAAAGAAGTCTGACAAATTTACTGACAATGGAACTTATTTTCTCGGTATGACCTTCTGTCGCATTTTAATGTAATTTAGTACCTTAAGGATTGAAATAAATTAATTTCTAATGACAATAAGTATCGTCAACATGTAGATGTAACATTTTTTAAGTGTGCTTGATCTAGTCATGAGCTCAATGCTTCGTCGCCAGATAAATTTTTTATTCCTTGTTCTCCTATTTATGATTTAAGGTTAGACGTGCAAGCAGGAGAAATTCTATTTATGATTTAAGGTTAGACGTGCAAGCAGGAGAAATTCATAGACAGATAGTATATATCTACATATTTATATTATTGGAACGCTATGGATGAGAATACGGATAATTAATAAATCTATATATATATATATATATATATATATATATATATATATATATATATATATATATATATATATATATATATTAATTAAAACCCGTGGGTGTCGTGGTCCGTTTTTTTTTTCGTTAGCGACACGGCTGATTCCTTTTATCAGCGCATCTCCCTACTCATCTCTCTCTTTGCCTCCTTCTCCGCGCGCTCCTCTTCGTCGCTTTGGTGGTCGCCAGATCCGCCGCCTCTCCTTCTTTTTGCTTCCTACTCCACCAATCCCACCTCAACCCCTGAACCTCATCCCTCCTCTCTGTTGCCTCAATCCATACGACCATACCCCCTTATTTTCTTCTTTGTTTCCTCCATTTTCGCCAACACCGTCCGTCATCCATCCTCTCTGTGGTCTCCAACGGATAAATAAGGCGATCCAAAATCCACAATCAAGACAACTACGACATTCCCTCTGATTTGCTTGAGCTCTTTGATTTGGTATTAAATATTAATCCCTCTCGTCTTTCCACGATTTACTGGCTTTCCCTCCTTATTCTAAAGAGAGCAACATTTAAGATTTACTGCCGCCTCCTCCTCCTTATCCCTCCTCAGTCTTATTGCACAATGATATTGTGGATTGACTGCAAGAATTAGATGTGCCTCATATTATATTTGACCAAATCAGTATTACAGTCAAGCATAAGATCATTTTTGGTAAATATCATGCAAATTAGGTGTTTGATTTAATGCCTCTGAAAGAACTCTTCCAATTTAATTTTGATATAGTTTTTGCTTTGCTTTTCTTTTTATAACAGATTTTGAAGAAGGCAAAGTGATACGAGGCAATAAATTGGTCAAATGCTGACAGTCGGGAAATTATAATTCTTAAGAGTTCTAACGTTAGGGACAAAAAAGGACAGGAAACCAAACTTCATTTTTTTGTTGGCCTCAGTGATTTCCATGTTCTCCATCTCCTCTATTGATTAGTTTTTATCTCTTGCACATATTGCACTTGATTCCTTAGTAAATTGAGAAATTACTGAAATAGGAAAAAGTCAGGGCCAATAACTTGCTATGTTGGCCATATCAGAGCTTGGGCAAGAGGAGATAGCTTTCACCATTTGTAAATGTGTGGATCAGTGCAATTTGGAATTTCAGAGTCATTCTAGATAGTTGATTGGTATTTGCAAAGCACATTAAAAACTGTTAATGATTGTATTTATTAATTTCAGAGTCATTCTAAATAAAAAAAGGAAGAGCTTGCATGAATGTACCATAGACTGATTGAGTACGTAGCATAGTAGGGGTGTTTGACCCCAGTGTGGCAGATGTTTGAATGGCAATGGTGAATGAGTGCAATGAGGTCTGTGGGACACTTATTATACTGACTGCATAAAAGGGTATTCTTGACATAGTTTTGAAGCTACTAAAGTACTCCGATACGTAAAGCCTTACTAGAAAGAGCCTCTTGGGGTACAGCACGTTCCATTGGACTGCTAGAGGAGCACCATGGTAATATCAGATCTCATGCTTTTCCTTTAATGATCATTTTAAGTTTCTTAATTTATGAGTTTGACCTCATCTAGCAATCTAACAAATAATTAGAGAGCAGATATATAGAGTTGTTCATAGAACCATGCGCACATGCATAATTGTTCAGAAATTTAAGATGAAATTTTATAATTGCTTAACAAGTATTTCTAAATATATAAATGAAATTTAACCAGTTTTTGCATCTCAATAGTAATGAGGAAAAGACAAGTATATATGGAGCTGGTACTTTAGTTTCAAGTGTTATTGTTATCTATGTACATACTGGTAGCTGAACCAGTATTTTGTTGTCTGGTAATTGCGTAATCCAAATGCAAGGGGGTATTGTACAGGTACAATCCAATATCTACTAATTTCTATGCCAGGAAATTATAAAGGTACACTTTGTTTTACCTTGATTTGCATTATGTCTTCCCTATGCAAAATAAGCGTGGTTATTTTTGTAATTGGACTTCAAGAGTTGAATTATCTGGACAATTTCGATTGGCATCTTTTTTAAATTAATCAAGCTAATTTTTGTAATTGTGTTTTTCAGTAAGAACGATCATTAGTTTTGATATTATGCCTCGGTTAAGGATACAGAATGTGGCTTTAATTTAACCTGCCTATGAAATTAAGTTTACATGAACATAATAGACCTTAAACTGGTAACATACCAGCATTTCTTTGATGAGTCATATTGCTTCCTATGTTGATTTATGTTGAAAATTTATAAATTGTAATGTCAGAATGCACTGGAGTTGATGGGGTACGGTATCAAAGTATGAATTGTTGATTTTGGAATTGTGAGAGTCTTCTTTATAATCCCTATTTTGGCTACAGAAGCAATTTCTGTCTCATAGGAAGTCAAATATGGCAACAATGATGATACGTTGATACTAATAGAAGATATAGTATAAAAAGAAAACTAAAGTTGCGCCTCAAGAGAGGATCTGAAACTAAAGTTACAAGTACATAGACTAAACACACATATTTTTTTGTTGATTTATCCAAAAATTGAAAATTTTACTTCGATTTTTGTCTGAAGGAATGGCTAGGTTCATGAATATCGATCAAATGTATGGTGGAACTTTTTGGGTCTCTTTAATTGCTTATATGTTTTTTTTTAAATTTAATGTATATGGATGCTAAAGCAGCTCATGTATGATGCTTATGCACTTAATTTTTAACAGCTCATGTGAAAAAAAAATTATGGCATTTTGCCTTTGTACTTATATGTTTGTCACACACAATTTAGACTTAATGACAAAGTATTAGTGATTTTTAAAATTAAAATACAAAAAAATTGCTAAGGCGCGGCGAAGCCGCGCTTCACCACCTAGTATCAATAATTCTGAAACAAATCGATCCAAAACGGATACAGGTACGTTATAGATAATTTGCAAAATTGGATTTAGATATGGATGCGAAGCAAATAAGTAACAGATGTATTAACAAATATATACGGATTACAAAATGATTATATATAAAAATATGAGGTATATTCCCTCAAAACTGAAAATAAATAAATAAATAAATAAGATAGTGAGATGGGCGCACATTGAAATTTGATAATTTAACTCTGTCAGTAAGAAATTCATAGCATTTGTTTTTATTTCAAATTATGATACTCTGAATATTTGTGTTATTCTAATAATTTAAAACCAAAATTTAAATCAGTATAATAATTACACATATGGAGTAAATACAACTACAATTTATTGTCGGATATAAATGATAATACAAATTAAGGAAGACGGACGCCAACAAAATGAATAAATATATATTTCGTTTGCATCCCTTTCGAAGAGAGAAGAACAAAATTCTAGACGAGCCGAAAAAATGCATGTACATGATATCTCTTATTTATATATATTTTTTATCGTACTTAGCACCTAAATAACACTCAAACCAATTAATTTACTGTGCTTTTGAATTATATTTGTCAAAATTGGATACTCCCGTGGAATTTGACTTGTTTTGTAGGAACATGGTGGGTTGGACACAATAATTGCATAAAAGGGTTAATTTTTGGGAAGCAAATGACTAAATGGAATACATAGCACTGTAGAGCTCATCCTAAGCTTTCTAACGATCTTTGAATCACCTCAATCGGAGTCCGGATGAAGAAATTATGGTCAAAATACTATCGGTGCGAAGTGCTGGAAAATAATTTTGGTCCGAAATTGCGTGAAAAAGTCAGTTTTGGCAAATTTTGAAGATGAAAACTTTATTTTATGGCATGATCTCGTGAACCCTTGTCCCTAACATGCCTCCCAAGCCTCCTCCCTGGCCATATATGCACGAAATTACAGAGAGGAAAGAATTCCACCTTCCATACAATAATTTTCATCTTTTTCCACCACCGTTCTCACGCCGAAAGGCGTGGGATTCCACCTCTTGCAGCGGAGCACGACCATGGCAGCTACCTTGGAGCGATTTTGGACGCGACGGCGGTAGAACCGATCCAACCACGACTTCGGACGATCGATATCTCGATAGAAGCGATATTTGGTTTATTCCTTCCTTTTCTCTTGATATTTTGATCACATGGAGTTTGTATCTTGCTTTGTTTACATGTTAGGCTAGTTTCTTATGTCTTAGGGCTAGGTAGTAGTTTAGTTTAGTATTTGTGATGACTTGATGTGATTGGATTATTGCTATGTGATTTTGATGTGTTGAGAATTATTATTTATGCTTAGTTTAATTATTTGTTCCTTTTATGTTTACCTTTGGATGAATCGCGACGTCTTTAGGGCATTAAACTAGACTAAACACATAATTGATTAAGTAATTGAGGTAAGCCAAACGCTCGAAAGAGGAGGTTAACTAATCGACCGATAATTGTAGTTTCTAATCGATCTGAAAGGACTTAGATACCTCTGAAAATCCAACACAAAGAACTTAATTGATTAAATTCCAACACGAAAGTTTAGGACTAGTCAATTACGTGGTAAAAATCGAGTTCCAAACCAAGTTTAAAACCAAAATTGCGACGGCTGAGGGTAGGACTTAGGTATGGTCGACAAGTAACCTTCACATAACCTTACCTAAAAATATCAAGTCAAAACAGAGAGTCTAGAGCACTTTTCGGCACAAAATATATATAAATTTCGGTCCGAAATTTATAAATTTTGGTCCGAAATTTTTGATATCACGTGTGAAAATACGTGATAACAACGCTTTAGAGCTAAACTAAATGAACCCAAAACCTTAGGATATTCATTTGTATCTGTTTGAGTCCAGAAAACCTTAAAAATCACCAAAAATATTTAAAATACTCGCACTTTAGATAATTGTCTTTTTCATAAAACTCCAAAAAATTAATTGTCTAGCTTTCGTGAGGAAGTAAAGTCTAGTAATCAGTTGTACCGTCTCTTGGGTTCGACCCTAAAACTTAACTAAAACGACTAGTGAGGTTAGCTCTAGGTTATAAATTTATTTGATATCCTAGATTTAAATTCCTTCATCTGTACAAAAATTAAAAATATAAATAAATTGATGATACAGTACGGGTACAGAATATATTTACTATAAATATCTGAAAATACAGATGAAATAAAGGAGAATCAAGCTGAGGTCAAACTTATGCAAGCCGGGTGTAATCAACTTCCTTCCTGATAATCTAAATTTAAAAATTTTAAAACGAACCATTCCAATGTCACGACTTATGTCGACAACTAAAAAATTATATGTGAAGTCAAAACCAATACGAATGACTTATATTTTTTTGTTTGTATATAAAAGCAAGAGAAAATTGTTGATTTCATAAGCTATGAAGCAAAATTGATTTCTCCTACCCATATGACTAACAAAATACTGAAAACGACACAAATGGAACAATCTGATTCCAGTCCCACGCAGGATCGTACAACACACCATCTTCCACTGTCCGATCTAATTTGGACGGTTATATTTTTTCGGGCCTATCAATACAGGGACAGTTCATATTAGATCAGACGGCGAAAAATGATGCATTGCACCATCCCGCACGGGACTAGATCTGGTTTGAAAATGGAAGGAGAAAAACTACATAATTGCATTTGTCATTATCACATTGCAAAATGTACTTATTATTGTTAGCAATTACAAGTATACAAGGACCGGAACTCTGAGTCTTGTTTCATCAAACAAAAATTTATACGATGCATCAATTTGTAATCATTGTCGGAGGTTGTGAAAACATTTCGCAAAAAAAAACAAAAGAGGTCTATGATTTTGTTACTGACCTTCAAGTTATAACACTAACAAATGCAATACAGTAGTTTGAACTACACTACACTACACTATCTTCAAAAATGCGACCAGAGAGAGAGAGAGAGAGGGAAAAAAAAAAGAACTTTTGTTTCAGATGCCTTATACTAAGATGCATATCATCAGAGATTCAGAATCAGCTGATAATTAAATGATCGCGCCACCCGTTTTCTATTTTAAAAACGGCTATAAAATAATACAAATGCATGGTTGACACACGGATAGCCACACCCTCATTGCCGCAGAAGAACAGGAATTACTCCCCATTTTAAAATATCCTTTGCCATTCGCTCGCCAACGCCAAGTCCCTACTTTCATTCTTCCACTTGCTCGCATGGACCACTAGTCAGTCTATACAACCACAGAGTAGACTCAATCACTCAATCCAGAAGCTAGCCAACAAACGGATCCTCGACACGCGTCGCCTCCTCAACCACCGCATCCTGCTCTTCTTTTATCGGTCTCAATTCCTTAACCGAAACCGGAGACACCGATCTCCTCCTCTTCTTTGGCGAACCCGAATCCGAATCCGATAAAGTCTCAGGTTTCGGTCCCAATCCCATATCGGATCCAATCCTTAGCGGGAAATTTAATAGAGCTTTCGAACCCCGCATCCGAAAAGCCGCCTTGTCGTAAGCCATGGCCGCTTCCTCGGCCGTGTCGAAGGTCCCCAGCCAAACCCTAGCGCCGTTCTTCGCCGGATCTCGGATCTCCGCCGCATACTTCCCCCAGGGTCTCCGCCTCACCCCTCTGTAGTGCTTCTCCCCCTTCACGGGTCTCGGCACGGGCGCCGCAGCTTGCGGTTCGGGTTTGCACCCGTCGGGCAACCAACCCGAGGCGAATGCATCTCTTAAAGCGAAGTACACGACCATGTCATCCGAGTCGTCTTGCTGAAAGGGGAGTTCTCGCCATTGGTCGGCAATTAGCCGGCCGAAACTCGAGCTCCTGTAGTAGACGGGTCGAGCCGGCTGTACCGGTTGCACCGGCGTGGCGGGTGTTGGTTTCTCTATTTGGTGAAGACTAAGCATTTGAGCTTTCTGAGGGTTTTTGTATCCTTCGTTATTCGAATTCTCAATCTACTCAAGTATTGTTTGTATAGTTTTGTGAAGTGTGAAGTTGGCTCGTTGTC
This sequence comes from Rhynchospora pubera, assembly GCA_028095005.1. Classification (NCBI taxonomy): domain Eukaryota; kingdom Viridiplantae; phylum Streptophyta; class Magnoliopsida; order Poales; family Cyperaceae; genus Rhynchospora; species Rhynchospora pubera. Next base: position 26,291,128 of record CM051460.1, on the reverse strand, counting down.
TCGTTGATGTACAATGGAATGGTTCAGTGGAAAAAAAGGAGCAAGATTGGTGTATATATAGCGACTGAGGAGTGGGTCCCGCTTGATAGATAGCTTATTAGTTGGTTGCCTTGAAGTTTCGTTTAGTGGACGCACGTGATATTTTATATTTTCATTAAAGAATTGGTGATGCTTTCTTTTTTGGCAAAATTGGTTCTATACCCCTCTAATCTTCACTAATTGAATATATACCCCCTCTAAATTTCAAAATCAGATATATACCCCTCAAATCGTGTTAATATGGAATATATATACCCTTCTCAATATTTAACCTGGTTTCTTATGTATTAAAAATGAAAATTTCAAAACTGGGACCAAAATACCCATGTCCATCTCATCTCTGTGAGACTGTACTTCTATTAATTTAACTTTAGCTCATCTCACGTGCATTCTAATTAGAGTAACTTATATTATGTAGCTTCTCAACCTAATTAGAGCGTCTTAGATTTTGTAGCTTTTCAGCCTAATTGTTCATCATTCACATTAAATTGGATTAAGGAACAACGGAGCTTGCTGATATAATAGTTACAAAGTGAGTCGTACCAGTAAGGTTATCGGCTTAATGAAACAACAATCGTTATTGGACTTGACATACATTTAATTGCAATAGAATGGAGTTTTAGGCCTCTTGTATATAAGTGATTTTGTTTGTTTATTATGTTGTACAGCTAATTTGTTTACTGCTCTCCATATAAATTTGTTTGTTTACTTAATTAAATTTGTAAATAAAAGACGGACGGAGGTGGAGGACAACATGCCATATCAATCACTGACATATAGTCCATTTTTATTTATCCTCCTTTAGATTTTGGTCAATAGATGATCCGTTTCTCTATAGTTGGTGAGATGGACAAGAAGGATATTTTGGTCCGATATTTGAAAAAATAACTTTTAATATTTAAGAAACCAGTAATAACGATATTAAGAAGGGTATATGTCCTAAATTAAGATGATTTTAGGGGTATACATCTGATTTTAAAGATTAGAGGGGTATACAACCAATTTTGCCTTCTTTTTAAAGTGGGGATTTTCATTTCTGCCCCGTTCAACTTATAAAATTGCCTCATATTTCTTTTTTAAGCGACCATTAGCATCTCAAACGTTTTTCCATAGAATAATTTTGTTATAAAAAAAATAATGTTTACAGATCGATATTTTTAGATCGCATCTACTATGGTATCTTTGACATATATTTACGTACATACATGAAGTATATTACCACTTAATTTTTAACTAATTTTCTAGTACTATGCATATAATTTTAAAAAAATATACATATTTGAATCTCGCAAATAATATCAATTATTTGTTGATTTCCAACCTTTACATATCATAATTTTGAGCAAAACTGACGTCTAATATATCAGACAAAGAGTTCGTTCTATGAGCTTGTTCTTAGAATTGGAGCTTTACACGTCTATAAATTGGGGGTCTAGCCTCCCAACTTATTTTTAAATTAAATGTCTATAAAGAAAACCCCCCCCCCTCCCACCTCTAGTCAAGTTTCGAATCTGTGACCTCTCATTTGAGATGCATTGCTCTTTGCCACTAGATCAAGAGCTGGTTCTCTGCTTAATAATTTTTTATAATTATTATCATTTATGATATTATATATATACTTAAAATATATATATTACTTAATTTCATTGGAAATTTTTCTCTCTATTAGTTGAGTTATTCTTTAATTTTTATTTGTGGTCAGCTTTGCTTAAACCTGAAGAATCAATAACCTTAATATAAAACAGGTTCATGGGGTATGATAGAAAAAGCTTTCTTTCTTTTTTAAAGAATGCAACCTGAGTTGAGAAGGGCCCCAAGAAGATAGGGTTGGAAAAGGATGATGTCAGTGATGAGGTGTCGTACGTAATCTATAACGTCAGCACAGGAGTTATTGCCATCTACTGGGGATCAATTGTGAATTTATGATCCGAACCTTGGGATGCATGCCAAGGTGTCAGAATCCACGTTGGATCAACCCTCTTCTAACGTGGATATGTTTCTTTTATTATTATTATTATTTTAAAATAAATTCCTAGTTATATTTGTTTGTAAGATTTCATTTTGTAATAAAATGAAATGGGTAGCATTCCAAAGCTAGGTTTTCAAAAAGGAAAAAAGTTCCTATCCAAAGAACGCCTAGGGTTTGACCTAATATGTATAAAGAATATAAATTATGAGGTGAATCATTTTTTTTTACAAAGACTGAAAATTGAACCATTTTTAAATTTATAAATTATTGTGATTGATCTGCTCTCGAGTCTGATTAAAAAAGCTAGATTCACAATACAACATTTGAAATATAATGGACTCTGGATTTTGCATATTATAAGATTGGGCCGCTTGGATTGAAGTGGGAATTTGGGGAATTCGGGGAATTTGAGGAATATTCTATTCCTAAACATAAATTTATTATAAACAATCCAAACTCTTCATAAAGTTACACATTTTCCAATAAATTTATGTCTAGGGATTATAAATCCTCCAAATTCTTAAGGAGGCGTTTGTTTGTGACTTACAGGATGCATAACTTAAGTTATGTATTCTTAAGTCACCAAACACCTCTTACATAAGATGCCTTAAGGGTACATAAGTTATGGAACCTAAATAGGTTGCATAAGTTATGCACTAGTCCCCTTTAATTTTTTTTCCAACAATACCCCTTAAAAATAATTAATAATTATATTTAATAATCAATAATAATTAATAATAATTAATAAATAATAATATTTAATAAGTAACAATAACTATTAAAAAATCATAATTAGTAATAAATATTAATTATTATAATTAATAAATAATAATATATAACAAGTAATAATAATAATTAATAAACAATATTGATTTATTATTAAATAATTAATAATATTTATAATATTTAATTAAAAATAATTAATAATATTTCATAATAATAAAATGATTTCTTATTATCATTAATAATAATTAATTTTTATAATAATTAAAAATTAATTAATATTAATAAATAAATAATAATACTTAATATGTAACAATAATTATTAAAAATCATAATTAATAACAAAGATTAATTATTATAATTAATAATATTTAACAAGTAATATTAATTAATAATAATAATTAATTGAAGATAATTAATCAATAATAATTTTTATTATAAAATAAATAATAATATTTATAATATTTAATTAAAAGTAATTATTAATATTTCATAATAGTAAAAATGATTTATTATCATCATTAATAATTAATTTTTGTAATAATTAATAATTAACAATAATTAAGTCACAAAATATAATACATAATACTAATTCAAATTTAAGGGCATTTTAGTCTTTTGACATGAATATATGCATGCATTAAGTTAGTCATCCTTACTACACAACCAAACATCTATTACATAACACTACATAAACACTTAGGCATCCTTAAGTTATGCAACTCCTTACTACACAAACAAACGCTCCCTAAGCGATCCAAACGGCCTATTATAAAATCAGAGCCGTCTCTTGTGATAGAAAAAGGAATAAACAAGAAAAAAGGAAAAAAGATTCATCGCAGGTTAGTTACGGAATGGAGTAATAATTAGCTATATAAATATAATGATGGGCACGTATACATTATGGAATAAAACAATACATTATAAATATAATAATACACTACTAGTCTACTTTACATATAGAACAAAACAATACTTTATAGACCTAAAAAACCGTATGTTATGTCAATTGGGTGTGCTGGGTCTTGAAGCAGAAAGCGGAAAAGAATTGATCTCTCTATATATAACAATTTAGAGGGTTTGAAAATGACAATGTGGTGTGACAAAACTAAGCCATTTGTTTTATCTGGTGTGGGGAATAAAGAAGGGGACAGATGCAGTGTACATAGGCCCCTCCTGTTGCCTTTCTTGATAAGATCAAACAAAATATGAAATAAAACTTCAAAAAAAAAAAAACCAAATATACGTAGTATTGAAAAGTGCTGCTTCATCAAATAAACAATTAAATAAAGAATTATATTGTCCGGAATAAATTAATTAAAGATATTATTTCAAATTTCAAACAACCGATCCATGTAATCTCTATATTGAGAACTAATATGGAATAAAAATTTAATTATGGACCGTCCAATAACGAATTCACAGTGACTTTTAAAAAAATTTATATATTACAAATTTTTAGTATGTGTAATTTTTCAGAATAGATTAGATGTCAAATTGAACGATTTAAATCCATCATTATATATTTCAAACGTTAATATGCGATCACAAAGGATGAATCAATCATCAGACTTTATCCTGTCCACCAAATAAACTAGCCTCGAAACTTTGAGTATGCTTTAAGTACGAGTGAGGAAGTGTGGTCAAAACCGATTCTGATTTTTTTAAAACGCTGATGAAATTATCCTCTCGCAGATATGTTCGGAGCCAGAGTTTGCGTTCTTCAAAAAATGAATAAAAAAATATATTTAATGCTGGAGTTTGCTTGGATTCCAAGCCAGACAAAGGCAATCCACATGGGTTTCTCAATGGATCTAACTGAAGGCTTATACCTTTTTTTTTATTTTTTTTCCCTAACTGACGTCATAGCTGACAAAACTTCTAGAACTTTCTTATTTCCATATCATGTTGCCTAAAAATGTCTATTTCCCCGTTTAAAACAAACAATGATAATTTGGAAATTTATTAACAAAACGAACTCCAGAATTAAGGTTAAAATATTCCTATTATCTATACTACTTATAAAATATCAATTATGGACCATTGATTTGTGTATTTTGATTTGATCAGTGACCTAGATCAAGATTAGACTTTTCTTTAAAAAAATTAAGTTACTACCAAATTAGCTATTTATTTAAAAAGAAAAACTAAATTATTGATTTTTCCATATCTTTTATTGTCTAGCATGTAACATTTTATATTTAACAAAAAATAATATCAACATTTTATTTTTTTTTATTTGCCCTTGCATTGAGGAGGGGTGAAGCCATGTATATATTGGTGGGTCCATGGACCCACCTCAAAAAAAATTTACTTGTTATTGCATTTGATTGTTATAAAAAAAATATATCACAAGAGGTTAAGGACCCATCTCAAAAATGTGAAGGACCTAGCTGAACATGTCATGTTTGATTTAAATTGCATAACAACACTTAAAAAATTACATAAGGACCCAGGTAGTATTTGTTAATGACTAATCATCTTCTTCCTTCCTCTCCAATTAATCTTATTAAGACACAACTTAGAAATATAATTGAATATTTGAATGAATAATTATTTGTAGCGTATATATACTAGCGCAAATCTCGTGCATTGCGTGATTCGCTTATATAATGCTTTGTGAACTTTAGGACATTATAAACAAATATACCACTGAAGATCAAAAGTACAATTTAGATATTATATAAAAACTGCCACTAAAAATTCTAAATATTGTTCCCGTCGAAAAATTTTAAACGCCACAAAAGATTAGAAATATTGTGGTTTGAATAGTGGACGAACCACAATATTCCTTCGTATGCCTTCCATTTTTATATGTCTATAATATAGAAAAATAAATATCAATGAGATTTCTAATGAATCTATTATGCAAAATTATGAGAAAAATAAAAGTTTAAGAGAAAATTATTGTAATTTTTTACTGTCTTGATTTTTGAATTATTATTTTGTATCTTAAATATATTATTTAAGAATTTTTTTTGTTGTTATAATGTATATTTGAGTTCTCATAAATTTTTTTAACATTATTTTAGATTTGTTTATTTAAAAATTTTTATTATACTATGTCTATATTAAACATTACATCGTGCATATATTTTCAGCAAAAAAAATTTATTGATCATGCTGACACGAAATTCTAACTTCGCCACTGCATTGAGGGCATCTTTTGCTGGTTAAAGAAGAAATGGAGAATGAGGATAAGTTGGTTAGTTTAAACAGGGGAAAGTAAATTATTTTGATACTCAGATGAAGAAATAGGAACTTTCAGAAATTATAGTAAAGACGGAGTCCTAATTCCTTCCGCTTCTCTGGAGTCTAGATATAATAACAAGCATTCTTTTTTCTATTTCAATCGAAAAAATAAATACTAATCAAATATAATAAATCCAAAAAACGATTCATTATACTTAAACCAACGAGTTGTTATAAAAAATTGATATGTCAGTGTAGGTTACTATCATTCTAAATAATTAAATTATTCAACAACTTCTTAAACGAGAAAGAAAAAATCAGGATAATATTTTATGATAAATGCTATCATTGTTTGCACCCCATTTTTTCAGTGAATCGGTTCTATAATGTACTAGTTATTGCCGTCCAATTTGAGCATGATCAATTACAATCATTCATAGTTTAAAAAAAAAAATCGGCTTTTCAGTCCACACAAAAAAAAATGTCCAATACAAAATTTACCTTTTTACCGATAATAACACAAAACTGTTTGTTTTTAATCAATTATTTGTTAGGAAATAGCTCAATTTTAATTTTGTGACTAATTACCCTTAATTAATCCAATTAAACAAAGAGCAAGAGAGAATCTAGTACATAAGCTCATTCGACACAAGAGATAAGAGGTGGAATTTATACCTCTCGCAAAATCGTATTCGCGGGGCTCGACCAAGGCATGGGAATCGATGGCGTGCCTTCTCCACCGTCTCCACCACGTCTCGTAACCGCCCTCGAGTCCACCAAGGAGGATTAATCACGTTCTACAAGGTACGTGCTAGCATACCCAAAGAACAAGCCTAATCCCTATGGTTTTCTCTCTTGCATCAATCAACAACCTTGATTTAGTGGAGAGAAAATAGCTCAACACATGAGCAAAAGAGAGAAGGAGAGGGTGAAAAGTGGCGGCCTCATGGGAGGAAATGAGAGGAGAGAGAAAGCTAGGTGGAGGCTCTCATAAGTGGTCCTTATATAGAGCACAAAACCTAATTGACCTCTTGCATAATTACAACTATGCCATCCCACCTACCACCATAAATGGCTGCCACGAAATGGGCCTTTATGGGCCATTTAACCCCTTCATTTGGACCATTAATTCATATAATTAAGGTCCCTCAACTTTGCTCTTTAATTGGGCTATATATTTGCTATTTAAATAACGACCCAATTCATCAATATAACCATTTATATTAATAAGTGTTGAACTAAATTAATTATTAACTCATTAATAATTGTTTTAGGATTAGTTAATGCATTAATTTATTTCTATATGATCCATTGACTTAATTAATTATAACGGTTCGCAACGGTATATAATTAATTAATCAATCTTATCATATTTTCACAGAACTTACTGCTGTGAATAAATAAATAATGCACTGTGTGATTAATGTCCTATTTGTGTGACCCTTTGAGGATTTATGCTATGTTGGCCATGGAATTAAATCGTTATTTAATTCCAATAATCATAAGCGGTATCTAGCAACACGTTATAATTCCCAATTCGCATAAATAGTGTACTGCTACAATATTTCAATCCTGCATAAGAGAATAAATATGTTTCTCTATTTTGATTCTTATGTCTCACGATATCATCGTATAATCCAAGATAGGAATGTGTCATTCTTGCAGATTATACGTTTCTTGATCTAGAGTTGATCGCTTAGTTGCGCGCATCCGATCCAACTCCATCAAGGGGCCCAAACTGATATCGTCACTCACTAAGTGAATTAATGAGGGACATACGGTTTTCTTGATGATTAGTTTTTCCCCGCACAATTCAAGAGAACGTAAATCAAGTCCGTATAGCAGCCCTTAACGGGAATCAGCGGTAGACGAGATTTATAGAACCTATCCTCATGTGGAAAAGATAATCATCTCAAACTTAGAACCAAAATCATAACGAAATAAATAATGACACATAACACAATCCATATATTTATTTCGTTGGGTCAAGTCCTGTACTATGTTCCATAACATACACATATGCAATTAAGTTGGTAACTCTTTACCTATGATTTGTAGAACTTAATCATCACTTAACTTGCATACTAATCTTATATGATAATTAATGTTCCTTATTAATTATCAAGATTATGGACCATTTAGATTTATTATTGTCATTCTAAAGAATGATCCACAGAGATCTACAATTCAGATCCTCAATCTGAATAATCTGTCAATAATAAACCTAGGAACATATGATAAAATATCATCCATAACATAAACTAATAATTAAGTCATTAAATTATTGACTTCTAGGACATAACTCTAACATTATTTTCTATGCAAATAATAAACTTAAATATTAGAAGGGGTCAATGAATTTATCGGAGTGCATGTGTCCCATGTTCTCTGCCCGATTTATAAATGGATCATGGTCAAATCACAATGATCATCCTCTGATTTTGTAGTTAATATTTCACCGCTATAAGATGGCATACCAATCAGCAACAATAATAATATTATTACGAGAATTGTTAAAATACTACGTGTAGCATAAAATAGACTCCGTGCTATGTGTCTAATTTTCTTTTTTGGTATTTTAAATAATCGATCCAAACCGTTCAATACTTTTTTTTATTGAAAAACATATTTTATATTTTTACAAATTGGGAAGATCAGAAATATACTCCTCAAATCATAACTAATTAAAAATATCCCCTTTGTAATTTTCATATTTGAAAATATCCCCTCCAAACATACTTCTTATAGATATTTACCCTTTTGTTGCTTTTTCAATTTTGAAAATTAATTCTCTAAAATTTTGGACGAAAGTACCCTTTGTCTTTGACGATTCATCTTCTGATTCTTCCCATTTTTCTCGTTGTCTTTTTAATTAGGAAAAAATATTCGATATTTACAAATGATTGTGTTCTCCTACATTTGTACATCTTTCCTAAACTTCTGGCCTATCAGGCTAGAATCACCTATCTTATTTTGCCAAATATGATAATATGATCAAGCAAATGAGAAAGAAAAATTAAAATCAAAATTTATTTTGTTTTAATTGAAGAATGCACGGAGACAAAAATTATCTTTTTACTTGCACAACCTCATCAGAAAGCACCTTTTGGTTATGGGAAGATAAAATAATATATCCATCCATTCAATAGTCTTTTGAAGCCCTTACTTATTAGACTGAATGAGAATTTTTTTTTAAGATATTATATATGTTCCCAGGAGGCACTAATTAGTTAATTAATTAAGTTATCTAGATCATTTTATTGTATATACAAAGATAAAAACTTATCAAGCTTTTAAAAAAACTCTATTTTTTCGTTTTATCGTCGTTTTATTTTAATTTTGATTCACACCGCACTACCGTTTTATCGTCGTTTTAACCGTTTTATTACCGTTTTATCACCGATAAATGCTAAATCGCCACCCAACCGTCATACCGCACAAATCGCATTTTAAAACCTTGAAACTTATATAAATGCAATTATAGTTTGTAATCATATATTAGCTTCAAGTTAATAGCTTGAGTCCATAGCTTATTAATAAAGGACCGATGTTCCTGGATTCTGATGTAAATTCTTATTTTTTTACCAGTTCCGATGTTCCTGGATTCTGATGTAAATTCTTATTTTTTTGCCAGTTCGATACAAACTATTATTCTTATACCAGTACCAATGATACAAACTACTATTCTTATTCCAGTGAGGGAGTCAGAACCGATTGCTTCCAGTGGTGGTTGTTCTTAGCCATCAGGTAGAAGTATTCTCTAGCAATTTTTAAGGAAACATAAAGAAGGGAAATGTTTGAAAGAGCAAAAAAGAAATTTTACTATCCTATATTTCACTTCAATTAAATAGAGCGATAATTGACGGAAAGATGAATCATTGGGATGAGGGTACAACCGTATGAAATTTTAAGAATTGACAAATGACATTTCATCTTTATCTTTGCTATTTATAAAAGCATCCTACAAAGGTTGTAAGAAAAATCACACAAAGATTGTATTATACTCTTAACATCAGATATGGATCATTTATTTTTTTGATCTAATAAAATTTATGGTCTGGATTTGTATATCAGATAAAAGGACAGCTATTTATCTGAAACTGGCCGGGTTATGGTATGGATTTGTATATCAGATAAAAGGACAGCTGTTTATCTGAAACTGGCTGGGTGGTGGGATGAAAGCAATTCTTTCGCTGCACTTCGCCAGTTCGATCATGCGTCGTGTTTTTTTTTCAACTTTTTTTTTCTCCTATCTCTCCGTTCTCTTCTCAGAAACGGAAACAAATCTCATCAGCGTAGCATCCTCTCCACTCTATCTAATCTAGGCTAGGCTTTTCTCTCTTTAGGCCTTGCTCCAGACTTTGATAAGAAAAGGAAAGGAATTGGATGGGAAGAGAAAGATGATACACCCCAAATTTGCGGGTAACTCATCTTTATACTTCTTTCATATTTTTACATAGGAATTCATCTCCATTCTCCTCCATTCTCTTCCACTTTTCATCAAATTTTTAATTTAGGAGCAAGGTAACACTCTTGGGCAGGAGATGGACAATTGTCTTTCTCTTCCTTTCTCCCTCATTTCTCTCTTCTGGAGTAGAGCCTTAGGGATGATCTTCCCTCCGCTCTCTAGCTATCGATCAAATCTCTCCATCAATCTGATACGACAACATATCTAGAGATATCTTTCTCATTTCCATTCAAAAAATTGCGCCATAACCCTAGCCCCTTTTTAATATTAATAATTTGTGCCGTACTCTTCCTCCCCCCTCCCTCCCCTCCTCCATTCCCTCCACTCCCATCGCAAATTATCGGATAATAATTTGAGCCTTTTAGCGCCGCCATAAGCCTTCTGGCACCATCGCCTACGCCCTACGCCCAAGTCGTTGTTCTCCTCCGTTGACACCCCACCAACTCAGGCAGACCTCTACCTCTTCTCGACTACCACTTGGCCGTCAAATACCTCCGCCTCTTGATGCATTTCCCGGCAATGTCTCCGTCGAGTAGAGCCTCTCTCCGGCGATGGTGGCGCCGTCGCGCCTCTGTCAGCTGCGTACTCTTCCTCTCCATTGAGCGCGCCAATGGACACAGCCAGGATAAAAGTGGTCGGAGTTGGTGGCGGTGGCAACAATGTTGTCAATCACATGATTGGTAGTGGTCTCCAGGTTGTATATATATATCTCTCTCTAAAGGGATTTTGGTTTTGAATCATGTATATTTGGATAGTTGTGTTGATGGGAAGTGTTTTAAGCTAGCGAAAATAGTTAATTGACGGATTATGTAATAGAATTATTGCTTGTTTACTTAAATTATTGGAGTATTGAAGTCTCTATTTTCTGACACTTGGAGTATTGATTAGGGCAATGATGGATGACCCTCTTCTAACAAAATATAGGTACTAGAATTAAAAGAGTACATAATAATTCTATTGCAGTGTCCATGAGAAAATTCTTTCTGTCAAATTGAAAATAGAATAAAGACAACTAACTTTGTATATCAGTTCCTTGTTATCTTATATCACGATTTTATTTTAAAATAGACTAGGATAACAGTAGCTACCGTGCAATGAAGATAAATTTCAAACCCATTTGTGTATATGATATCTATGAAACTTGATGTTTACATGTGGAACTTAGTATCAGTTTATGCTTTGATCATGTTATTTACTGTGTTTTGACTTCCTGTAATAATTGAGATATATTTTCTGTTTTCCTTTACTATGAAATGCAATTCTTTCACATTTCTTTGAATTTCTATCATCGATACCGGCTTTATGTTTCTGGTATATGTCCTGGTTTCAGGACCCAGATGACAAAATAAGAAAGCTTAAGGGACTTCCTTGTAAATTTCCTAGGTAATCCAGTTTGGTATCCGAACCCAATAACCATTGTGGTTAAACCTGCTGTTCACTTGATGTATGTTTCCTGTAAATATTTTGCTGCATTTTTCGCCTTGCTGATACTTCACCTTTTTTTCAGCATTAGAGATTTAGAGAACTGCATTTACCATAATTGAACATATGGAGCCCACTCTCAGAAAAAAAATGTTATAGATACGAATGCAACGGTGATAGCACCCCTTCATCTACTGTGTCAGCCATCTGCCCATGATAGACGAGGCCACTTCTCTCTCTATCAACCTAACAACCCTTCCTTTTTTAACTCAGGTTCTAATTGCTGAGAAAGAAGGTACCTAGATCTTTCCTATTTTTCTTCTTTTTTTTATTTTCTTTTGTTGTGGATTTGTACATCAAAGTGAATGGGTGTGTTTGGATAAGCCATGAATAAGGAATAAGAATAAAAAATTTCGGTATGCGTGCTTATTCTTATTCTTGTGCAATCCAAAGAACACAAGAATAAGAAATTTCGGCCCTTATTCTTATACTAACAAAACCATGGTATAAGAATAAAGAATTTGAACAAGCACACATACCGAAATTTTTTATTCATGGCTTATCCAAACACACCCTTAAGAGAATCAATACAGTCGGTATATGTGATGTTGTTTTTTTCCTTAATTAGGGCCTCTGGTGATGGAATTCCAGAAACACATAGGTATTATATTTTTTTTTATAACCTGCTACTTTTTTAAATGCATAAAATTTTCAATTCTTGATCTGATGTGTTTGTATTTTTCATTTTTCTAAAATTATTTACTGGTACAACGAACTGATTTATTTTTCAGTTCTTTATCTGATGAATTTGGACCTAGCTTCCTTCCTGTTGTGTGTACAAAGAAACGAATGGTAAGCTAAAATGGAATCATAAAATTCTTCGGAAGTATTATTGTCGAGTTTGGAATATCCTCTCTTTGTAGTAGACTAGTAGCTAACTTTCATCAACTTTCTGTACTTTCATCAAATTGTAGAAGCTAACTTTTCAATGTTGTGGTAGTTGGGCCATGAGTATCTCCAAAAGGTACACATTGTGAGATTAACAAAAAATGTATGTCATTATGTTAGGTTTAATTGATTTTTATTAATTTATACATATTTGGAACCTATTATGTTTGTTTATTTCATTTTCAGGTTGGTCATGCCGTAAAGGATTTACTTAGAGATCCGTGTATTCCGGTATAATTAGAGTTGCCTCCTTTCAACAAACAATATACTGATCAAACACCAAAAAATACACAACAATCGTATGTCTTGTTGTCTGGCATTTACTTTATGGGTACAATCGTATGCTTCCTAAAGGCGTAGAAACCTACAATGAAGATGGGTCCGATCAGCCGTTGGAGTTGGAATTAGCCCAAGACTTTCACCAGGACAAGTTACTTTGCTGGAATTGCTAAAATTTTGAGGTCTCTTCTTGAAATGAGAAATGCTAGTGTCCTATATATAGGATGGATGGGTTCGTCCAATACGATCGTTTTCACGTTTCTAAATTTTAAATAACCGATCCAAACCGTTCAATATGTTCTCCATATTGAAAACTTATATGAAACCAATTTTGACATTTTTTTTTCAAAATTTTGTACTATTTTTTTTGTATGTTTTTAAATTCATGATATAAACATTATGGATCGTCTAATAACAACGATTTTCTAAAATACTAAAAAAATAGCAAAAATTTTCGTAAAAATGTAAAAATTGGTTTATTATAAGTTTAAAATATGGAGAACATATTGAACGGTTCGGATTGATTATTTGAAATTTAAAAACGTGAAAACGATCGTATTAGACGGAGCCTATCCGTCCTATATATTGGACACTAGTATTTCTCTCTTGACATTTATAAATTTAACTAAAATGGAAGCTTCATAAAAAAATGAGATAGGAACAAAAAGAAATAACAACAAATTCTGCGATGATGAATAAGGCTACATCATTCTTATTTGATTTCACATATGGATTGTAGATATTTGATAAGTGTTTTTTAATCAGACATAATTCAACTTATTTGGGATATTATGAATGAGAGAGAATATGTTTATGTATGCATAATTTAAACATAAAATAATAACAAAAAATTATTCTCATACCGTAATTTCATAAAAAATTGCCCATACAGTTGGGTGGGCGTATATGCTAGTAATTAAAAAAGCAACAAAAAGATAAATATCTATATATATTTGGAGGGGATATTTCCAATTATGAAAATTAGAGGGGATATTTCCAATTAGTTATAATTTGAGAGGGGTATACCACTTTATTTCTCCAGATTTTAAGAAATTTTTTAATCTAATTAGTTCCGGACCTTTCAATACCAATGATTTTAAAAATAGAAAAAAATTGCAAAAATAAATTATAAAAATTATAAAATTTAGTTTACAATAAGATTTCAATATGAAGAAGACATTGAACGATTAGAATCCGTCATTTGAAGTACCAAATTAAAAAACGAACGCGTAGCATTCCTCTTTGTATTATATATAAGCTAACATATTTTATTTCCTGGCTTTCTTAACCGCTCCAGTCAAGTTTTAGGGGAAAACAAAAAACATTTTATTATTGGCCTTTGCATCGTCGCGCCATTAGTTGAATTGAAATTTTTATCAATCAATGAAGTAAAGCCACGGTGAAAAAACAACGTTTCAAGTCAAACATTTTGAATTGAATGCATCGATACCTTTAATAAATAAACATACAATATATGCAAATAAATTTGACTGCATCTTTAATAAATAAAATAATTACAACCATCATTGACAAAATTGGTTTAGAATAGTCTCATGTCCAAGAGTTGACGAAGCAACCGCGAACAATTCACAACAGAGAAAATAATCGAGTGTGGAAAACAGAGTCCGCTCGTTCAGTCGTTCTTATTCATACGAGTAATAAAGTTCCACTGCTTGGCATCTATATAAGAATATAAATTTTTTGCTGTAATCCAATTCTATTTTTTATTATTAAAAATATGGAATTTTTAAGCAATTGGCGACACAATATAGATAAGCATTTTGAAGGTACTTAGCGTGCCATCTAATTCATGGCCAGTATTTGAGTTTCTCTTTTTCTTTTTTAGGGCCTTTAATATGCCTCCGAAATTATTTTATACAGGAATTCAGACGCAAAAAATTTTAATAGAAAGAATTATTATTATTTTTTTTAATAAGAAGAAAGTTCGAACGCGTTTTATAAAAGCGTACAGTCTCTCTCCTTCGTACGCGTTTATAAAACGCGCTCGAAGGCTTCGAACGCGTTTTATAAACGGGTAAGAGGAGAGAGCTTCAGTTACGTCTGAAAAGGCTGGTCAGACTTTCGTACGCGTTTATAAAACGCGTTCGGAGCCTTCGAGCGCTTTTTATAAACGGGTAGGAAGGCGTAAATTTTTCGAAATTGAGTTATTACCATTTTTTTCAAAATTAATAGAAAAATTAATGTGAAAATTTAAGTTAAATTTATTTTTAAGATTAAGATTAAATTTACAATTTTTAAAATATCACATTTAATTTCATATTAATCTTATTTAAAAATGACATTAGAATATTAATTTTGACATTAATATCATTTTGTTTGAATAACTATCAAGAAAGTCACTTAATTTACTGCATTTCTCTTTTTAATGATTAATTTATGATTTTAAAAACTTTTTTAGTAGTTTAGAGTAGTTTTTAGGTTTGCAAACTTTCAAAGTGAATTTTGGAGGTCTAGAGAGCGTTTTTTGGCTCCGAAAATGGTCGTTACGGGGTTTCACCCCGATAACATGTGTAGATCTCGTCGCGAGCTTTCCGGATTGTGCTCGATCGTCCCAAACGGACCTTCCTATCAAAAGTTAAGCCTGTTTAAAGTTTTAATGTTCAAATTTTTTTAAAAAATTTATATTTTAATTATTTCCATATTATATATTTTTTATTATATATGGCTAACATAAAATAAAAAAAGAGAAGAGATTACAATTCAAAAGATAAGTATGTAAAATTAAATAGTAAAATTACAGGGTCGTCGGCGAATAATTATTCAAACAAAATGATATTATACACATGTTCAAAAAAAAATATGTGCAATTAAATGCATCTTTAATTGGAAATAAAATTTTGATACATCTATTTAATACATCTTTAATTGGAAATAAAATTTTGAGAATTTTGTAAATATGAAACATGCAGGGACCTTATTGCAAAATATTATTTTTAATAAGTTAAATGTTACGGTTTGGATGAAAAATATGAAAAACTAGTAACACGTTTATAAAACGCGCTCGAAGGCTCCGAACGCGTTTTATATTTAGAAATAAGAAATTTATATTTAGAAATAAGAAATTTCTCAAATTCCTAAATGATTCAAACAGCCTCTGTAAGAAGAGATATACCCATTTATTTCTCCAAGATAAAGATGGATTTAACGTAGAAGTTAGAATTCAAGTCAGCATTTTATGGTGCATCAGTATAATAATAAACAATATCGACACCAATAAATAGAGGTTGGTGATGTAATACAAAATGGTTGGAACTATTATTAGTCAAGGGTCACGGTCTGTGCTGTTGACTGTGTATTTGATTAGAGGTAGCTTTGAATCAAATATTCAAATGCTAGAAGAAACCGGAGCTAGAAACAAATTATCTTTGACAAAAGGACTTGCACGTGCTTTCAGATTAAAATGAAAATTAATTTTGGCACGTTTTGGATAAGTCTCTATCTTATTCCTCTTTCTAGGAGATTTCCTTCCTTCGTTTATCAACTGTTCTTCAATTGAGACGTTATGTGGGTCGGGTCGGACCCGAGACACACATGGACGGTTGGACCTAAATCCGCTGACCTTCCATAGATCATTAGATGGTCATCTCTCTGTCAGATCCCAGCAAGATTCAAAAAATGACAAACATATACATATTCTCATTTTACTTTTTGAATAGTCCCGTTTAGGTAAGAATTTAGAGAGACGAAATAATATCAATTTTTTATTTGGAAAATAGTCTGAAAATTAAATAGAATAATTGTTCTTGATCAAATGAAGAATTATCACAAGCCACATTGATACTTGTCATCGATGGGATAAAGAACAGTTATTAACAACATTTGGCACGAAACAAAAAAAATAAAAAATAAATTATTGACTTTACTCAGTCTTTAGCAATATAGGATTCTACTTACATTTTAAAAAATGGCGATGTTTTCAATTGATGCAAATTCTGTTTATAATACAAAAAGTTTAAAAATTTGGGAGTCGCCAAGTTAATTAATTAAATAATAGTTTCATTTAGGATATACAAATTCGAACAGGATAATTAAGGCAATCTAATAGAAAAAAAAACATGGACATGATTCTTTTTGTTAATTTGAGGAAGAACATGATAATATTGGATCTAATATTGGATCTGTGTTCTTTTTCCCTAGAACATTCATAAAATCGGCGGGACAACAAGTAAATTATCAATTATTCATTGTTATTAATCGCATTTTATCGGAAATTGCTTTTCATCATCCCATAAATTCTATTATGCCTATCATCCCCAAATCTTCATTAATTATCTAGCATGTCTTTATTAATAAGAAAGTCCAGGGATGATGGAATCATCCCCTTCATCCTCATCCATTCTTTTTTTAGAATACAATTAAAAGTAAAATGAATTAACTGATCGGAACACCCTTAATTTTTTTTTCCAACACGAACATTCATTTTTTTTGCTTCATTGACATGAACAGACATGGGCACTCTATTATTTTTAGATGAGAAAATGGAGTAACTTGTAATTTTGAAGTTTGATAAATTTTAGGAACAATAATATTTAATATATAATTTATTTTATATTTCGAATTTCCTCCTTACTTCACTGTTTTTTTAATTAAGTTTCATTTTTAAATATTAATAGAACTTTTTTTTAAAATTAAGTTTCATTTTCAAATATTAATAGAAAAGTTCTGAAAAAATAATTAACTGTTATGGTTAATGTTACTAACTGCTCTGGATAAATAACTAAATATTCTAGAAAAATCACACCCCTATCTCACCCCTCCCTCTTAACTGCTATAATTAAATAAACAATTGTTCTAGCTTCGAAAGTAACTGTTCTAGTTAAAATTAGTAACTGTTCTAAAAAAAAGACTAACTGTTCTAGTTAATGTTACTAATTGTTCTAGTTGTCCTGGAAAAAAAATTGTGATGAAAAAAATGTTAGCTAAAACAGTTACTAAAATTCAGAGAATGGTAAAAAAAAAATAGAAGGTAAACATGGGATGATGAGGATGATGAAATGAAGGAGAAGATACGTTAATGACATTCTAAAAAAATTTCCATCATCCCCATCATTCTCTTTCCATTTTTGAAATACAATTAATCTAACTATTGAAAAAGGATGAAAATGATAAATTTAAAAGATGATCCTTATCAACCCGTATTTGATCCCATTTTTTTAAACATGGCAGCTTGAAAACATAAGATATTATGGACCGGTTTCACTCGGATACAATTATTTAAATCATTATAACAGAAACAAATCAGAAATGGTCGCTTCAAATCAAAATTCCAGAAACAAATCTTTAGTCGTTCCAATAAGCATCCAAAGGCCCAGACTATTTTAATAAGTCCGAGCCCCAAAGAAAAAAATTTTGGGCCTTTTCTCAAATATTTGGGGTTCTCTGAATCTCTGTCTTCACTGAGAATGAAGTTTGAATCCCTTACAACGGTACGGAATATCATTTGTTGCTGTCTTGCTGAGGTTTGGTTGACTCGATGATCGATTATTACCTGCTTATAAAATCATCATTTTCTGTGTAAAATTTCCTGCCTATATGATAATTACTTTTATATAGAGCCATTCGTCAAGTTTTTTTCAACTTTTAATTATTTATAAAAGAGTACATATTTATCTACTATTAATTCATATAATTTTTTTATTATATCAATACACGTTTCTATTTGTACCGATCATATTTGTAAAAAAAAAAAAATACAGATGCTCATGATCATCATACGGTATTAATGAAAACAAAAGCTACTTTAACAGTTCTCAAACAACTGTTGTCATCTTACAAAATCCTTTTTCATTACTTCACTTTAAAATGCAAACTTAGCTATATATTTAAATATTTATACATTTGAGTATAAGCAATACACACGTATGTATAATATTCTACATTCATATATCATTTCGCAAATTACTAGCCATAAATACTCGCCGCAGAAAGTTCTATAGACATATCAACTGCAAAAGATCAGGCGTCGCTTTCAAGTTTCTAGTTACTTTGGAGTTTGGACACTTTCCTATCTTTTTTTTTTATTTTCTCTCCTTTTCGGCTTTTTCTTATCCTTGGCCACTTTCCTATCTGCTTCCTTCTTCAAACTGTGCACTCCAGATAGAAATTTTTTTAAATAGGTAGTGACAAATATAGCGCACGAGCCTTGACCGTTCTTATAAAAGAACAAAATATAATAAATCCAACCCTGAAGTTTTCTGAATTGTGTAATTCATCCTCCTTGATATACATAGTAGAAACAAATTCGAAGGTAAACGACTAAACTGTATTCTCAAAACTGAACTCTCAAATTTGAATAGTAATATAATAAGAACTGTTGCACAATTGACGTCAAAATTTCCTCAATTTGGAGAGTCCTCTATTCATATTAATGGTGGAAAATTTTAAATTTTTTCAAAAGTTTGTTCAATCTTGTGACTACCCATTGGATTTTTTTTTTATTTATTGAATACGCAAATGGAAAACCGGTCAAACTGTCAACTACCAGCCGCTAGGCGACCACAACATGATCATTTTCCTTTTTGCTTTCTAATAAGATTAATCAAGACCATTTTAAAAGTCCACATAAAATTTACTTTTCGTTAGAATCTTTGACGTAGTTGTGCTCTTAATTTAAGATGCATATATGTAGCACGACTGCGCATGTGCATGGAATCATCGAGCAGTCTAAATTCTGATTTAAAAAGGAAATTTGAAAAAATCCCCACGTTAGATTAATTATTGTGAGAAATACGTTTAATAAAATTTTAAATATACCAAGGTTAATCGAAACAGTTGGTGTTTTCGTTTTTTATAAGAATTGCATATGACTCTAAGTTTAATTTATAATTTTGAAATATACTTTTGGGTGTGTTTAAGGACGACAATTCTAGCAAACTAAATGGACGGACGTTCGAGGTGAATTAGTTTCATAAATATGCCTTGAGCCTTGAAAAATGTAAATATGTTAACGCCACTAAATTAATTAGCTTTAACTTTCTAATGTTAAAATTTGATTCAAATATATAATAACAAAAAAAGAAAAAACACGAGACCTGCTAAATTCTTAATGGCTCCGTTTGGATGCGTTGAGAATAAGGTAGGAAGAAGGAAGAAGGGAAGAAATTTATTGGGAAGGGATAAATTTATTGGGAAGTGTGTAACTTTTGTGAAGAGTTTGGATGGTTAGAAATAAATTTATTGGTAAAAAATGGTTATTCCTTATTCCTTATTCCGGGAAGAAGCCATCCAAACGGAGCCAATATGTAGCACGTCACAATTAAAAAAAAAAGTAAAGAAAGGAAATAAATTTTAGTGCTGTTTTAAGTTTGAAATTCGACAGGTGTCTATCTTTGTATTTGTACATCTGAACAAAATACGACAGGTGTCTATCTTTGTTTTAAGTTCAATTCCTCTCGCGATTTTCCTTCACCATGCTCCGCCAAAACAAAATTGAAAAAGTTTTATAATTCTTTTATTTTTTCTTTAGAGAATAATGCTAGAATCTAACGTATAGGACGTTAAATAAATTTTTAAATATTCTTGAAAATCAAATTTTATATTTTTTCAATTTTTTACTATTTTTTTGAAATTTCAAAATTGAAGGGTTTATAACTTTTTAGATTGAGCATATTCTAATTCTACAATTTCAAAAAAATAATAAAAATATATAAAATTAGTCTCCATAAGATTTTACAATGAATAACAATTTGAGTAGTTCAGATTAGTTGTTCTAATTTTAAAAATTGAAATTTTATTATGTTGGATGAGTGTATGTGTCCAATATATTGGACTCTAACTATTCTCTCTTCTTTTTTTAATGATCACCCGTAGAAAAATAGTTTTCAAATTCTGACTTGCTTTTTTTTTTTTTTACTATTATTCTGACTTAAAAGCGGCATTAGAGTTCAAGCGGGGATTGGATATCTATAAAATGTTAAACACTTCCGCTAACTTTTGTTATTATAATCTAACGGCGGGTCCTAAGTGGGGGAATTCAAAAAATAAAAATAAAAATAAAAATCTAACGGCGCGGTTGGATACTTGGAATCTTGGATATGTTCAAGTCAGACCGTCAGACTGAGTAGATGTTGCTGCTACTGAACAAAGTATGTAGCTAGTATTATGCTGACAACGTTACATAACATTTTCCAAAGTAAGGGAACACCGTCCCTATTTCAATTTAACGGCATTCTGTCAGTAACCCGCACTGCTAAGAATTGCTAGCAGTGTTTACAAAAAACCAGACTTCAAACCGCACCAAGTCGTACTTTCGAGCGTTCCCTTCAATTATTAACACTAGAAAGCGACACAGCGGCGAAGCGCACCATAATCCAAAAGTCCATTTGCCCACTTGTGCTATACATCATAAAACGTACTAAATCCTACCTTGCCTCAAGTACATTTCCTATCCTACACGTGTGCAGCAAAAGCACCAGACACGTCAGAAAAGTAAATAGTCGTAGAAGTAAACAATGGTATTATTATTTCAACTTATTTAAGTCCTAGACTATAGACCACCCATGACCCACGAAATGAAATCCAGTCCCGCGCGGGACCGTGCAGCGCAGGAATCAGAGCCGTCTGATTTAATCTCAATGGTAAAAGGAGCCCCGTGCATGTAACTAGATTGATAGGCCCGAACCGTCCAGATCAGATCGGACGGTTCGTAGGCTGCGCTGGACGGTCCCGCGCGGGAGCGGATGGGGATTCCCCACGACCCAACCCTCTATCCAGGAACCCTCCTTTTTTATGATGATTTTTTATTTTTTTTGAAAGTCCAGGAACCCTCCTCGAAGACTCATTCGTTCCATCCTGCTCCAGTGCTCGTGCCTATTTATATACATTTTCTCACTCGCTACTCCACTCAAAAGTCTCAAACTCAGAAAGGAAAGCCATCTACAACTACAACCACTGCACTTCTCTTTCTCTCATGGCTCTCTCTCCCGACAGCTTCTCATCTCTCGACCTTATATGCTCTCACCTCTTCGGCGAGTCCGAATCGCAATCGACAAACCCAATGCAATCGACAACTCAAATTATTGACGAATCGAGGAAGTACAGGGGCGTTAGACAACGCCCATGGGGAAAGTACGCAGCCGAGATCCGTGACCCAAACCGTCGTGGGTCTCGGGTCTGGCTTGGTACTTTCGACTCTGCTATCGAGGCTGCGCGGGCATATGACAAGGCAGCCTTCAAGCTTCGAGGGTCGAAGGCTATCCTTAACTTTCCCAACGAAGTCGGGTCCTTATCTGGCTTGAAATCTGAATCCGAATCGGGATCGGAGTGCCAGCTTCGGGTTATACCACCGATCCCGCTTCCTCCTAAGAGAATGATAGAGATGGAGGTTGGATTGGAGAGGGATGTTAAGAAGGAGAGAATTGATGGCCAAGATTTAACCCCTCTCAGCTGGGAAGGATATGATTTGAAGGGGATTTTTTCGCTCCCGCCTCTGTCGCCGTTGTCGCCGCACCCAAACGTCGGTCTTTCTCAGGTCACCGTCAGCTAAGCAAGTCGGGCATACATGTGTGCTACCTATGTTCCCCGGATCCATTTGATTCCTGTGGGATTTGGGCTGTAGCCGGCGATGGTGTACTATATTGTTTGATTAGTTGGTTCTTTTATTTGTTGATCTCTTTAATTAGTATGCTTAGCTAAAATTGGACTTAAGCATGATGTATATGATCACGAATTTAATTAATTTGCTTTAATTGGGAAAATCAGATGTATACCTTCTAATTTTCATATTTGAAAATATCCCCTTCCAAACTCAATCTCTGTAGATATATACCCTTTTGATAAGTTTTAATCATTTTTTAAATATGGAGAACCATTTTTTCAAATTCTGGGCGGAAATATCCTCAGTCTTGACGTTTGATCTTCTTTCTATTTTTCACTCGATATTATCAGAAAGAAATATAGAGTGTCTTTAGGGCTGTCAACGGTACCCTTTTAACCGTTTACCCTACCCGTATCGTATTCGATAAGACGGGTATGGATAAGATTTTATTTTCGTTAAGTTATCGGGTATGGGTATGGGTAATAAAAAAATTTCGTTAATTTATTGGATAAGGATAAGGGCAACACTATTTCGTAACTGTTATTTACTTATATCGTTATATATATAATATATAATTGATAATTATTAATGGAAAAAGATATGATTATAATATCCAATTAATATGTTAATAACTAATAAGTCAATTCAATTGGTAGATTTAACTGAGATAATATACTACATTAATAATTTATAATTCATGATGATGAGTAAGTAAACTTTTAATTATTAATTATTTATATATATTTTTCATGAGAAAATATTATATGATTTTATTATATTTAAAGTATTATTCAATTTTGCACTTTATTATATTTATTTGATATTATTTATTCATCCATACTGTACATTTTTTTATTGAATTATTATTATCATTATTATTCGTTTTCTACCGTTACCCTACCCTTATCTTTAATTCATAACGGGTACGGGTAGGGTATGGATAAAGAAAATTTTAACGGATGCGGGTAATGAAAATGTCTCTACCGTATACTACCCTATCTATTGACAGCCCTAGATGTCTACCGTGATTGTGTGTTCTCCTTTCTCTACCGTTTGTGCATCTCAACGTCTGGCCTAAGAGGCGCCTATGTTCTTTGCTACTTTGACAAATATTGATTATACAACCAGGCATATGAGAAAGAAAAGTTGAAGTTAATTCATCTTGCAAATTAGTCTCCTTCACTCACATATATATGGATTTTGCCGATATGCAATATGTTCCCAGCATCTTATCCCCTGCAGATCCTACTTAATTAATTAAGTTGCTGGTTTTATTTTATTTGATCCAATGGCAAAAGCCGTTGTAATTTGAGTAATAGGGGACCACTCTCTCTGATGTAAATTCTATTTTCTTTTTTACCGATTTAATACAATACTACTATGCTTTCTAATCAATGACAATGTCTTAAGCTAATCTCAAGCAACCGAAATTTACTAACATTATATTAAATCACTTCATAAAGAAAGATATTAAACTTGAAATCGGAGGTCTTGTTAGATCCTTGTCAGTAAATTCAAAGTGCTTGAAGCGGGCTCTAACTTCTTTTGTCAAACCCAAGGCACCTCTTTGAACTTCAATTTGTATTAAACCAGTGCTATGTTCAAAGAGAGTAGTACCATTAATTCCAATAGCATCTTCACTACAAAATAATTAACAAGGTTAATGAATTAACAACAATATAAAATAAAAATAACATCCTGTGATGGGATCAGAAGCAATTGCTTCCTGGTGTGCCTGCTCAAGTGGTAGATAGAAGTGTTCTCCAACAATTTTAAGGAAAATACATATTTTCCTATTACGAAGGATGATATTTGAAAGAGGAAGAAGAATATCTGATATAGATTGAGGGCATTTTTGTTTCAAATTTCATAAAATAATATTGCATAATTAAAAAATGCTTAGAACTAATCAAACGGGTATCTATCTATAATAATCATGTTTAGAGGGGGATATTTTTAATTACGAAGATTAGAGGGGGATATTTCTAATTATCTATGATCAGAGGGTATATAGCTAATTTTCCCTTTAATTAATGGAACTTTTAAGATTTAGCTAGCGAATTCTTTCAATTTTGTAATGAGCTCAAGCTTCTTTGCATACTATTTTAGAAAAATAAACGCAATGGATTTATGAAAAAGGCCTAGCTACAATAAAGAAGTAATTTTTTCTTTAAAAAATAATAAGCAAAGATTTTCATATCGATCAATGTTGGATTAATTAGTTTTATGCGACTACGAAAAATTAATGAACGACAAATTATTTTTATGCCATTACAAAATAGTAAAAATTATTTTTATGCCATCAATCAATTGATATGATAATTTTACTTTTTAAAATATGACCCTATAAAAATTAATAATTAGAAAAATACCATCATTAAATAATAAATTAGTTTTATGTCACTATAAATTAATAAAAATAAATTTTATACCACTGTAAAAATGTAAAGATTAGTCTTATGCCACAAATACTTTAAAATAATGTATAAAAATAAAACATTTACAATTTTATAGTGACATATCTTAAATTTGTAATCCAATGACATAAATCAAATAATTACGCTAAAAATTAAATTTCACCATTCATGTGTTATTAAGGAATTTTATTATATTTTTACTTGCAATAAATAAAGAATTTGACTTTTATACATACGTCTCCTAATGATTTGAAATACAAGAATCCGAACAAAATGGTAAAAAAATTTAAACAAATCAAAGTGGATTTTAAAATAGGAAGTACATAATTCACACTGCCCAAAAGATGGACGGCGCTGTAGCCTGTAGGGTAGCTTAGGAATTTTTCAAATAATGACAGAATTGGAGGATGATATTTTTTAAAAAAAAATGGTATATATTTAATTTAATCTTTTCATAGTGGCATAAATCTAATTAGCAATTTAACAATAATATTTTTCAAATTAAAAACTTTTTGTAGTAGCATGAATCTAATGTTTTATTCATGATTTTTCATCTTATGAATTTCCTGTGCATTTTGGAAGTGATTTCGAAGATATGTGAGAAAATTAAAATTATTTAGAAATTCTTATATTTTTAGAAAAAAATATTGGCATAAATCTAATTTAACCTTTTCATAGTGGCATAAATCTAATTAGCAATTTAACAATTGTATTTTTCAAATCAACAATTTTTTGTAATGGCGTAAATCCGAGGTAGACTAAAATTAGTCTGGACTGACGGATGAGATCGTCAGCTACGATCAAATCTCAATTTCAAGATTATCACAATCGATCCGAACTGTTCAATGTGTTTACCATATTGAAATCTAGTTGGAGAACAAATTTTACAATTTTCTGAATTTTTTTGGTATTTTACAAAATTCTTAATTTAAACGATTATGGACCCTTCAATAACAATTATTTTTTTAAAAATCTCAAAAAAATACTAGAAAATTTCCGAAAATTGTAAAATTTGATCTCCAACGAGATTTAAATATGGAAAACACATTTAATGATTTGGATCGACTGTTAGAATCTAAAAATTAAGATTT
This sequence comes from Rhynchospora pubera, assembly GCA_028095005.1. Classification (NCBI taxonomy): domain Eukaryota; kingdom Viridiplantae; phylum Streptophyta; class Magnoliopsida; order Poales; family Cyperaceae; genus Rhynchospora; species Rhynchospora pubera. The sequence goes on along the minus strand of CM051460.1, from coordinate 26,265,024 downwards.
GATCGTAGCTGACAATCTTATCCGTCAGTCGCGATTGATTTGATTTTAATATACGAATTTCCTGTGCATTTTAGAAGTGATTTTGAAGATGTGTGAGAAAATAAAAAATATTTAGGGGGCCGTTTGGATCGCTTAAAAATAGGAGTAATTTCCTATTTCTAAGCATAAAGTATTGAGAAGTGTCTAATTTTGTGAAGATTTTGAATTATTTATATTAAATTTATATCTAGGAATAAAAAATTTCTTCTATTTCCATATTATCCAAACAGCCCTTAGGGTTAGGGGTGGGTAACGTTAATAACGGAAACGGAATGGGGTGTTCCGTTTTTCGTTCCGTTTCAATAAACGGTATGTACCGGCTGATTCATATTCGTTCCGTTTGGACGGAACGTAACGGAACGGTTATATTTACACTGTATTTCATATAAATGAATCACGAAATGCATTCCGTTTTCCGTTCCGTTTGTGAAACGGAATGAAATTTCATTCCGTTATTCGTTCCACATGGACGGAACGGAACGGTTTCGCGATTTCGCGTCATTCCGCGCCCACCCCTACTTAGGGTGCATTTATGAACAGAAAATGAGTCAGTGTAAGGCAAGTTAGACTCGGAAGATGATTTTGTACTAGACAATACATAAGTTTGCAAACTTACCTATAGAAAGCGACACAGTGGCAAAGCGCACCATAATCCAAAAGTCCATTTGCCCACTTGTGCTATAACCATAAAACGTAGTAAATCCTACCCTGCCTCAATTACATTTCCGATCAGTACACGTCTTCTTCAAAACCACCAGCCACGTCAGAAAAGTAAATAATCGTAGAAAGGATCAGCGTTAATGTTATTTCAACTTATTTAAATCCTAGACAATAGACCACCCATGCTTCACCCCTCTATCCAGGAACCCTCCTCGAAGAGTCACGACTCATTCCAGTTCCATCCTGCTCCAGTGCTCGTGCCTATTTATATACATTTTCTCACTCACTACTCCACTCAAACTCAAAAAGGAAAGACATCTACAACATCAACATTCAACAAGACTACAACCACTGCACTTCTCTTTCTCTCATGGCTCTCTCTCCCGACAGCTTCTCAACTCTCGACCTTATATGCTCTCACCTCTTCGGCGAGTCCGAATCGCAATCGACAAACCCAATGCAATCGAGAACTCAAATTATTGACGAATCGAGGAAGTACAGGGGCGTTAGACAACGCCCATGGGGAAAGTACGCAGCCGAGATCCGTGACCCAAACCGTCGTGGGTCTCGGGTCTGGCTCGGTACTTTCGACTCCGCTATCGAGGCTGCCCGGGCCTATGACAAGGCAGCCTTCAAGCTTCGAGGGTCCAAGGCTATCCTCAACTTTCCCAACGAAGTCGGGTCCCTATCTGGTTTGCAATCCGAATCTGAACCGGGATTGGAGTGCCAGCTTCGGGTTATACCACCAATCCCGCTTCCTCCTAAGAGAAAGATAGAGATGGAGGTTGGATTGGAGAGGGATGTTAAGAAGGAGAGAATTGATGGCCAAGATTTAACCCCGCTCAGCTGGGAAGGATATGATTTGAAGGGGATTTTTTCGCTCCCGCCTCTGTCGCCGTTGTCGCCGCACCCGAACGTCGGTCTTTCTCAGGTCACCGTCAGCTAATCAGGCCGGGCATACATGTGTGCTACATATCTCCCCGGATCCATTTGATTCCTGTGGGATTTGGGCTTTAGCCGGCGATGGTGTCCTATATTGTTTCATTTGTTGGTTCTTTTATTTGTTGATCTCTTTACTTAGTATGCTTAGCTAAAATTGCACTTAAGCATGATGTGTATGATCACGAATTTAATTAATTTGCTTTATATCAGATTCAGTTTAATCAATAGAACTTCTAAGATTGAGCGAATTCTTTCAATTTTTTTATGACCTCAGGCTTCTTTGCATACTATTTTAGAATAATAAACGAAATTAATTGATGAAAAGGCCTAGCTACTTCTCGAGATGTCTCGAGTTTCATCACAAGAGGCTCACAAACTCGATATCCACAATTAATCCACATCGAGCTTGAATACAAAGTGATTTCAAATATAACGACTCATGTCTAGACAATCTCTAGTCGGCTACTCGAATATTTGATCTTAAAAATGTTAATTTCGAATACATACAACGACCAACATGACGACAGGAACTCGTAATTCTACGCCTCTGCCTGATAGAGGTTCATTTCGTTGATGTTTGGTGCGCTAACTTTTGTGACCATTCATTGAAGTTCAATAATATGATTGCCAAATAAAGGTTATTACCTTAGAAATTAGGGTGATTTAGATTTATGCCACTGTAAATATTTAAAATTAGAAATATGCCATCACTAAACGATAAATTATTTTTTTGCCACTATAAAATTATAGAAATTAGTTTTTTGCCATCGGACAATTATTTGACAACTTTACCCTTTTAAATATGCCACTATAAAAATAAAAAATTAGTAATATGCCATCACAAAAGATATAATTGGTTTTATACCATTATAAATCATTAACAATTAGTTTTATCAACTTTATACAAATTATTACAAACTCTAATTAGTAATATATTATTAGCATTTATGTGAAAGAAACAAATAACCATTATTATAGTGATGTTTTTTTAGAAATAAAGTAACACTCTATCAAGTCAAGTATATGCGTACAAATATAAAAATTAAAGTAACACTCTCTGTCCAATATAAGAATTCATTAGAATTGGTATAAATTTGAAATGAGCAAGGAAACTTATTATGAAATAAAATATGGCAAATATGAACGCCGTTTGTTTTTTATTTTGGTTCGTTTTTAATAAGGGGTAATTTGGACATTGAAAAAAACTAATGACAAATTTAGTAATGGCATTTTTAGAATTTAGTATGTTTTTTGAGAAATAGTGACATAAAACTAATTTTAGCAATTCTATAATGGCATAAATTTAATTAGCAATTTAAGAATGGCATTTCCTTAATTAACAAAAATCACAGTGACATAAAACTAATTATCTCTAGAAATTAATAAAACTCAATTTTATTCATCTTTAATCCTTTATTGGCTCATTTTTAATTCAAAAAAATATATTTAATTAACTCTATGTGAGACGGTGAGAGTGAGAGAAACCCTGCAGGTTTTCAAGTTTTAGAAAAAGCGATCCAATTTTCATACTTCTGGGAATTAAGAAGAAAAAGATGTTGTTGTTGATTGCATAGCTAGACAAGTTCAATAATATGATCATAGCCAATCAAATTTAACTTACAAGCATCTATTAAGTTAACAAACTAGCTTGCATAGATGGGTCCAACATTTAATTCTTCTCTCTATTATTAGGTGCTGACTCGTAATTACAGGTGTTATCTGATTTGATTTGTGGTGTAAATTAATGTAATCTCAATGAAAGAAAAGTTATTGGTTTTTCTTTCACAAAGGAAACATCAAGAGAAAAAAAATGATAGAAAATGGAGTTTTTGTAGTATCGCATTCTTGTATTTGTCAAGCCTACCAAATTAGTTCATTAATTATTTACTTTTAATTTTTTGTAGGTTTGGTTCATTAACGTTTAAAGCACCAGATAATATGAAATATTCATTTCCATCAAATTATTCCGCTGTTTATATGTTCATTTTTATTTTTATTAAGGCATAGCAATATTTAAAAAAAAAATTGTCTACACATTAGGTGGCACAAAAACCAGTATATAATATTAGGAGAAATAATGCTAGTGTACTATATATTGGATGGATGGGTCCGTCTAATATGATCGTTTTCACATTTTTTAATTGCAAACTATTGATCCAAACCGTTCAATAAGTTCTTCATATTTGGAAAACTTATAAAAAACCAAAATTTATATTTTTTTTGAATTTTTTTACTTATTTTTTGGCATTTTGGAAAATTCATGATATAAAATTTTTGCAACATTCAATAATAACGGTTTTCTAAAATACCAAAAAAATATTAAAAAAATTTGAAAAAAATGAAAAAATTGGTTTCTTATAAGTTTTCAATATGAATAACATATTAAACGGTTCACATCGGTCATTTGTAATTTAAAAATGTGAAAACGATCGTATTGGACGGATCTCATCCGTCCAATATATTGGACTCTAGCATTTCTCAAATATTAGTAGGCTATTAATTTTATTTTCTCATAGTGGCTATGTTGCTACTTTTATTTTCGCTGTTGCAGCGGCGAAAAAAAAAATGTCCCTTTCCCCTCTATTCCAATATTATTGGCGGAACAGTGAAAGACTATATTGAAGACTCCAATCTATTTCATACTCACGTTTGGCACATCGTTTTCAGTTGAAAAGCAAATTTGAAATAAAATTTCATTTCACTATTTCGGTCAGAGACTCTAGCTACCAAATTTTTTTCCACCGTACACATTCCAAATATCGAATGGTCTGACAAAACTTGCACGCAGCAACAATAAGCTGGTGTGACCGTGTGAGCAACTTGTAGAAAATATATACAATAATACATCACAAATGCTCTGTTTTAATTATCTCAATAAGAACATCCGAAGGTGCGCAATTAGAGTTGAAATGTTGTACTTGCCTCAGATCTCTCCTTCCTAAATACCTTCAATATTTTTTCGCAAAGGCAAGAAAATAATAATCAAGAGTGTATTTTACAATATATCTCATTGTACATTCTGCATGCGATATCCATGCATGCATTGGACGATAAATGAATGTGCATTTTGGAAGTGATTTGGAAGATATGTGAGAAAATTCAAAATATTTAGGGTGCATTATGGACAGAAGATGAGTGTGTATAAGACAAATTAGACAATACAATGTTGCATTTGAAAGATTCGGAAGATGATTACATAAGTTTGCAATACCTATATAGGAAGTTATCTATGAATTGAAGCAACTTTTTTTTTTTTTTGGGTAGTTGGGGGGACGGTTACCGTCGAATTAGGATTTGCTCAGTCAACATACTAAGTAAAAGTATGACATCACCTTAAGCGAAATTAATCATGCTTTGCTTCAAGGAATCCATATGAGGTTAAATTAAAAAATATTAATTATCATCCTTTGAAATGGTCCGTACTAGAAAAACGGAGAAAATTTGGATCAGGTCCAACAATCTGTTAGCAAAAAAGGTAATCGTAAGCTCATTAGTGCTAAATTCTTCGGCTCATCCATATAGAATGCTTTGAATTTTCAAATCTAATGGCTGAGCCGTTTTTTTAAACAAATTAATTATTCGAAAATAAGACAAATTAAGCGTTCGCACTTCGCAATCCAGCGAAATGTTTCTCTTCCTTTGTTGTTCAAAATTATGATGAATGAATTAAGTGACGTGTATCAGTTGAAGATCGAGTCAAACATGGATATAAAATGGACCGTCGGCTTTATTTTATTCAAGCTTTGAATTATTCAATGGATAATCAGATAACAACTTCCATCAGCATTAAATATTTTTTGGTTATTTTAATACAGTGGTCGAACATATGTGACTCAAGTGAGGCCTAAATCCCTTTTCACACTATCAATGGAAGCATTTATATATATGTTTAATGTTATAGTTTAATCGACTACGGGTTTTTCATTTAATAGAAAATTCAAAATTCACCTCCTGTTGACAATAGTTACTAACATTTGACTTTTTTTTCTTGATTGAAACGTGCGCGTACACACTTCATATTGAGTATAAAGAATCGTATATTTTTGTTTATTGATTAATTTGTGATAGAGAAACGACTCCACATGCATGTATTACTGTATTGGTGCCTTACATTAATGTGTTGAAAAATAACAATTATTTATTATTGTCGTTGTTGTTAGTTTTATCAATTATTTTTAAAATTCCAGCATTTTTATTCAACCAATATAAGTAGCCAGAAATGCTCTTTTTTTTGTTCATCGACACGAGCCACAAATAAAAATTTTGTTATTATCGTTTAAAAAAAAATGATCGTATGAATGTCTGATCTAATATCAAATTTTGGTCAACGTATCTAGAGGACTCAGTTGATGATAGATTGATAGCAAAGAAAAAATGCACTGCTCACTATTAAGGGCGCTGGGTGCAATTGGTAAGCTTAAGGTTAGTGGGGTAAATTGATAGAGTTAGAAATTGGAATAGGTTGGTGCTAACGTAAGGTTAGTTATTGAGGTTAGAGATTGAAAAATTGAATAGATTATTAATTTTTTTTTAAACTAACGACCTCAATTCTGAAACTAACGACCTAAATTCTGAAAAAGCTTTTTTTTTTTTATAAGCTTGGTAGTGTAGCGACTGCCAAGTAGACCTGATTAACGTGGTAAACGGGCACAGAATGGGGTGTTCCGTTTACCGTGCCGTTAACGAAACGAAATTGATTTTTCTATTGTTTACCGTTCCACTTACTAAACTAAATGATTTCGCTAAACGGCATGTACAAAAACACGTTACAACACGTTAAACCGTTCCATCTCATGTTCCGTTTACCGTTTCGTTAAGGAAACGAAACAAATATCACTACCGTTTACCGTTCCGTTTCAGCAAACGGAAAGACATAACGTTTTTTTTGTTTCCGTTGGCAGGCCTACTACCAAGAGCTAAATTCTGAAAAAGTTATAGACCTACCCAGACAGAATGGGGACCATAAAATTTAAAGTGCACCAGAAGACCGTAGCTAAAGTTCCGGCATTAAAGGCTCACATACCGATGGAATTCCAATCTTGCAATTTCCATTCCACTGCAGCTTGATTAATCTTGGCCAAGTTCAAAGTACATGGACCAAAATGGCAAAATCTCACCTAGCATTTAATATACCAAGAGATGGGGTACAAATTAGGAGAGGCGAGGCGACTAAGCACCTAAACGGGAGCTAAACCTGTAAACCAGCTACAAAGAACTTTTTTTTTTTGATGAAAACCCGTAGGTAAAGCTTCAATAGAAAAAAGTTCACATTACAACAAAGAACCAAATAAACTGGTGCGGACTGAGAAACTAGCTTTTACCCCTACTCGACTTAGAAAGCCTGAAAGAAAAAAGAAAACCATAATATAAAAAAAGAAAACAACAGTACCCAAAGCTAATTAAACTAAACTAAAAGAGCACCCGTTAACATAACCCATCTACTTCTACCAAATAAACATTTAATTAGGGAGGTGCCTCCTGCACTCTCTGAAAGTAATTCTCATCGATGCAAGTAGAAACTCTTCCATATTGCTGTACGGCCATGATCGGCCCCCCTTGGTAGTTTATCTTTCCTCTTCTAGCCACATTTGCCAAATCGTGTGCTTGCTTGACTGCTTCTCGTTGTACATGTTGTAAACTCATACCTCCATATTCCCCCTCCGACCTTTTAATCATCTCCTGCACCGTGCCAGCAGCTCTCCAATCGGGTAACCCCGACGCATCGTCTTGATTAACAGCCAGAACCAAATTCATACAGTCAGAAAAGAACTGAACCGCTATGTCTCTTGGCAGTTTGATACCATCATACACATAGCACATTGCTTCCTTCACAGCTATTGCTTCCGCATGGAATGAATCATGTACTTGAAAGCTGTGTAACCATATGGAGTGAATACATCCCCTATTGTACACTACATATGCCCTACCTGCATTGTTTGAGGTATCCCAAGATGCACCACAATAATCTGCCAACCTTCCTCATTGTAGTCATGCTTATCCTGCGCACCTTGGGGTATCCTTCTATTCACAGCTTCAATGCCTTGCCTGCCTGCGTTGCATGTAGTTTTGACTCTCTGCATTACCCCTTGTGGTTCAAAGTTACAGTGTTCAATCACTGTCTTATTCCTTTGCTTCCAGATTTCCCATAAGGTGTGTGCAAAGATATGATTTCCTTCCTCATCTAAAGTGGCCATGATCTGTTGAACAGTAGCTGTGATATCTAAAGGTAGAGCATGAACTCTAATCCCCAGTGGGCTAGCAAACCAAATCTGTCTGGATGTATTACAAAAAAACATGCAATGCATCTCATATTCATTCTCCTTTTGGCATCTTTGACACACAGGGCTTATAGTTTGTATCCTTGCATGCATGTTTGTCGCCAAAGGTAGACCTTTATGCAACAATCTCCACAGAAAAAATTTAACCTTCGGAGCTATTCTTTTCCATTTCCAAATCAAGTTTCAATTTACATTAGAATTGATTTGAATGTTAGCTTGCTTTGTCAACTCCTTGTATCCTTCTTTCACCGAGTATCTGCCACTCTTTGTGCTGTTCCAAATCAAAAAGTCATCCATCTGGTTTTGCACATCAGGTTTTCTTGCTCCTGTCACAATCAATTGCACTTGGTTTGGTGTGAACAGTCTTGCCAATTCCTCTACCTTCTAATCACCATATTGCCCATCTATCAGTGAGCTTACTTTCATCCTTCTATCTGCAAGTGTTGCTTATTTTGTACTGACCAACCATCATACCACGGTTGAGATAGTGCCTGAACCTTGGTGCCGTCCCCCAGCTGCCATTTCACTTGGTCCCTAAACACTTCCCTCATTTTTAAAATTTGCCTCCACATTTTACTAGTGTCGTTAGTATTTTGTGCTCTCCAAAAACCAACCACAGGGAAGTATTTGGACTTGAAAATTTGTACCCAAGGTTTGCTTTCATCTGCCATCACTGACCAAACAAGCTTGAGGAATAAAGCTTCACCAAACTTTTCTAGATTTTTTATCCCCAATCCTCCGAACTCAATCGGTTTACAAACCTTTTGCCAACCTATGAATGTCAAGTATCGATCTTGGTTTGTTTTTTCCCATAAGAACTTGGCTAGCAATTTGTTTATTTCATTAAGTATCCCTTTTGGAAGCAATTCCAGTGACATAGTGTAAACAGGAATCGACATGAGCACCGCCTTGATCATAATCATCCTACCAGCATGAGAAAGCATGTGTGACTTCCACCCTGACAGTTATGTTTTAATTTTCTCCAACAATAATTTTCCATTCCTATTTGTATCCCCCCTTTTCCCGATCATGACTCCTAGGTATCTTTCATCATTTTGCACTCTCCTAGCTTGCCAAGCCGATTGCACTCTACCAATTGTCTGAAAGAAGCATCGCAGCGAATTGCGGCTAGTCCTGTCAATTTTGTTGCGTTTCGCGCGTTTTCATTCTGTTTCGTCTGAAACGGAGTGAAATCGAAAGACAAAACTTGTTTTATTTCTGAGAACGGAACAAAAACGAAACGCCTAAATGAAGGACGGAACGAAAATACCTGAAACGAAACACTGAATGGGCTGAAATCAATGGTAAATGAAGGACGGAACGAAAAACGAAATATTTTTTGTTTCGTTGATTGAAACGGAACGGAAACAAAATATTTTAGGGGCCGTTTGGATCGTTTAGGAATTTGGAGAATTTGGAAAAGTTGCAATTCTTAGGAATAAATTTATTGGTAAGTGTGTAACTTTGTGAAGAGTTTGGATAGTTTATAATAAATTTATGGTAGGAAAATGAAATTCCCCAAATTCCTTAGAGAATCCAAACAACTCCTTACTGTTTCGTTAGCTGGAACGGAACGAAAACGAAATAGTTTGTTTTCTTTCCATCTTCCACATTTGACAGGCCTTATTGCAGCTAATGAGCTAATGCCATCCACAGAAAACAAAGTAGCAAACAGAGCCCTTGGATTCATATCGCACGTCCAATGACGGCTAGGACAACGGATCGGCACTGGTTTATCATATATAGATATACCAAATTGGAAATTTATCATTTGAGTTGACTTTGTCAATGATTCCATAACCCCAGTATAATCGAAAAAAAAATAATTCAATAATGTTATTAACATGAAGTTTTAATACTCTATAATGAATATTTATATAACCAATAGAATTGCGAGGATTTTTTTTTCAAAAAAATAGGAAGGTTGCCCTTTATACGATCTTAATGATTTTTAATTATTTTTTATGTCCTACAATGAATATTTATATGATGTAGCATGTAAGTTTCACATGTCGAAGCCCAAACAGTTCGCCAGTCCTATAACTATAAGGCATGTATTATTGTTTTCATCCCACAACATCATGTCCTAGCACTCTGGTCGCATTAAAACATTATTTGGGCGTGGGCCGACTGTTTGCCAAGTGAGAGTGAGATTTATAGCACAAGTACCAACAAAGTGCTTGTATTTGAGGCTCCGTTTGAATGGCTTCTTTCCGAATAAGGAATAAGGAATAACCACTTTTTACCAATAAATTTATTTTTAACCATCCAAACTCTTCACAAAAGTTACACACTTCCCAATAAATTTACCCCTTTCCAATAAATTTCTTCCCTTCTTCCTTCTTCCTACCTTATTCTCAACGCATCCAAACTGAGAGAGCTGTGTGAGGCGATTCTGCCAACTGCAATCTGTTTAAGTGTTAACCACAGTGCCCCACGTGACACAATATATAGACAATATTTAGTGCATTAGAGTATCTCCGCATGACGCATTTCTTTTTTTTTTAGAGTAAGTCTTGATAGCGGCTATCAAGCGACAAGAAAGAAAAAGAACTAAAACAAAACAAAGACACCAGAAACCAGAACAGACATGACGACTCAGCAGGCCTTCTCGAATAGGCTATGTTGCATCAGCAGCCAGTGCAATATAGAATTAACTCCTCTTTCCTCCCTCTTAAAGATTCTGTTATTTCTTTCTAGCCAAAGAGCCCAAATGGTTGTGAGAATGATGGCGCAGTTTGAGTTGTGCCTGTCGAAAGCCTGTACCATTACAGTTTGAACATCCTGCAGAATGGAAGGAATCTGAGTAGGGAAGAAGCCCCTGACTCTGTTCCAAAGCTCCACCGAAAAGGAGCAATGACAGAACAAATGATCAGCCGTTTCAAGAAGATTCTTCTTGCAAAGAGCACAACCCTCCTCAAAAGGAATGTTTCTCTTTAGCAGTGCATCTTGAGTGAGGATCCTATTATGGAACAAAATATCTTGATTGTTGGTGGAACTTTCACCTTCCAGAGTGCATGACCAGCAAATCTTGTCTTACCAGCAAAAACTAGCGAGTGATAAGCACTTTTGACTGAGAAAAGACCAGTAGAATTCCAGTTCCATACCACGCTGTCAGAACTATTAGCGAATAAGGAAGAATGCAAGAGTGAGAAAGCCAAATGAATATGGAATTGCCAGGGCCTTGGAGAAACTGCAGCAGGATTAGAGAGAGCTTTGTAGACCGTCAGCTTTGGGTTTAGAGGCTTTGTAGAGTTGCTAAAGAAAAATTGGTGACCAGCACCCCAGTTGGCGTACCAGAACAAAGTTTTCTTACCATCTGCAACTTTTGCTGTTGTAGCAATGGTGAAGATATGTCTTAAGCTTAAGAGATCCTTCCAAAAAAAGGAACCAAGAGTGTTCCAAGTCAAGGGAGCAGTGTTGTTTCTTGAAGAAATGAGGAGGTGAACTATAGTTGACCATTGGGATGAAGGTTTAGCAACCAGTAACCAGAGCCATTTCAACATGAGAGAGATGTTCATCATCCTCAAGTTCATCACCCCCAAACCTCCTAAATCTTTCGGTAAGCACACTCTGTCCCAAGCCAACAATGGTATTCCAGTACCTCTGTCGGTTCCTTTACCCCAGAGGAAATTCCTTCTCTGTTTATCGATTTCCTTAATTACCCATGCGGGGAGTTTAAACACTGACATGAAGAAGATTGGTAGTGCCGAAAGTACAGAAGAAACCAGTGTTAGACGCCCTGCACGCGACAGTAGTTTAGATTTCCAACCAGCCAGCTTTTTGTCTATTTTTTCGATCAAACCCTGAAAAATTTGGCGTGTTGGTCTCGAAGCTGTGAGGGGCAAGCCAAGGTAAGTCAAGGGGAGGTAGGAATGTTCACAAAACAAAATTTGCTCTATGTTTGCAATAGCTATTGGAGACAGATTGAAGGGTACAAAAGTTGATTTAGCTAAATTAAGCTTAAGCCCAGAGCACAAGGAGAACAAGGTTAGAGTTAACTTGAGAGTTTGTATCGCCTTTCCCTTTGCAGTACAAAAGATAAGAGTGTCGTCAGCGTATTGCAGGATGTGGAAGGGAGATGTAAGTCGATTAGAGATAGTGAACGGCACTGAAACAGCAACAGCTTGACACATCCTAGCCAGCACATCCGCTACAATGATGAAAAGAAAAGGGGATAACGGGTCTCCCTGTCGCAGGCCTTGTTGATGTTGAAAAATAGATCCCACCTGTCCATTTAATAGAACCGCCGAAGTGGAAGTTGAGAGTAGTAGCTTGATCCACGAGATGAAATTATGGGGAAAGCCAAACACCTCCAGAACTCTAAAAAGGAACGTCCAGTTGACCGTATCAAACGCTTTGAAAAAGTCCAATTTCAGCAAGATTGCAGGTTGTTTACAGATAACTAAGTGAGATACAATTTCCCTCGCACCCAGGAAATTTTCCTGTAACATTCTTCCTTTGATGAACCCTGATTGCGCTAACGAGACTAGGTTATTAATCTGTGAAGCAATTCTCGTAGCTAGTACTTTGCTAATCAACTTAGGGAGATAGTTAATTACACTTATTGGTCGAAAGTCTGTTATTTTAGAGGCTGTTTCATGTTTTGGCAGTACAGTTATGTGTGCTAAATTTAAACCTTGAAGGTTCAAGGTACCCCTGTACAGATCCTGAAAGACTTGAAGCAAATCTCCTTTAATGAGATCCCATTTGACTTTCGCAAATTCATTAGGTAGACCATCCGGTCCTGAAGCTTTATTATCAGTAAGATTGCAAACTGCCCTTTTTATTTCAAAAGGAGAGAAGGGAGAACTTAGGTGAATAAGTGTATGTCTAAGTTCATATAGAGATTCAATTGAGCAAGGAATAGTGGCTGTTGTAGCACCCAGCAAATTCTGGTAAAAAGCCGTGAAGGCATGGAGTATTTCCTTAGGGTTTGTAATGATCCTGCCATCAGATTCTAGCATTGATACAGTTTTTTTTCTGAGCTTGGCTGACGCAATTGCATGAAAATATCGAGTATTCCTGTCACCACACTTTAGCCATTGTATTCTGGCCCTCTGATGCCATCTTGATTCAATAATATTTGCTAGTTGAAAAGCATGTTGCCTTAAAAGAATTCTAACCTGCAACTCTAATGAGGAAAGGTTTCTTTTTTCCTCTAAGGAATCTAGCAGGCTGATAAAAGATTTGGCGTTGGTTAAGTGAACATTGACAAAGGGAAAAGTCGATTTATGCCAGGAATTCAGATGCTTCTGTAACAGGCTGTTTTTGAGATTGAACTTTTGAGCAGCTGGGAGTGAAACATTTGCGTCCCAAGTATGACTTGTGATGTTGTGGAAATCATCAAATTGAAACCAAAATTTTTCTAGCCTCAAACGTTTTGGGATCGTGGGTGGTTGTTTGCAATGCAGAAGAAGAGGCACATGATCATAAACTACCGTTGGCAAGGCCGTCAAGGTGAGAGCTGGATAAAAGGAGAGCCAGTGTGGAGAAAGCAAGGTACGATCCAGCCTTGATAACACAGGCTGCGGTTGTTTATTGGACCAAGTGAATTGTTTGTTAGCTAGGGGTACATCAAACAGATGACTATCTCTGATAAAATCATTTATTAACTTCATTTGAGAAAAGTCAGTTGCTATGGAGGATCTGTCATTCATCCAACGTACCACATTGAAATCCCCTAAGACTACCCAAGGTACATCTTGCAGGCTATTAATAAATTCCAGTTCTTTAAAAAAATCTGCTCTAAACATTGAAGAGTTAGGGCCATACACATTTGTCACTAAAAATGACTTGTCAACCCTTGAGTCAAGCAGTAGCACAGAGCAAGTATGTCGGGTTACAAAAGTACTAACAGGTAAAAAGAATTTTTTGAAGCCAATAACACAGCCACCACGAGAGTCTATAGCATCTAACATTACCAAATTTCTGTCAAAAAAAAAAGGCGTAAAGGAAGCAACAACAGCAAAAGTGGGGTTACGGATTTTAGTTTCTTGAAGGCAAAAAACATCACAGTGAGAAGTACGAATAGTGTCAGAAACAACTAAACGTTTGGGCCCATCCCCCAGCCCACGTACATTCCAAGAAAGAAATTTCAACTGTTTAAGAGTCATCAAAACCAGAAAACACAACATAACCAAACAAGTTCAAGAACTTCTAAAAAAACTGGAGCAAGCATCCTGTAGTATTACTCCGAGGAGTAATCCACCAGTTCCTCATCTGATCCGGGCACCTCTACGCACTCCGAAGGGGAAAAACAAGGCCCAAGTCTAGATTTCACATTGCGTCGGGAAGGCACCTGTTTAAAATCAGAGGAAGTAGCAGGCTTTATGGAAATTCTCGATTCTGAAATAATGGGCTTAATTAACTCCGGCCCAAACTTGTCTTTTTGTTGGACCAATGTACTTGGGTCAAAACCCGCTAGATTAGCCATATCGATGGCCTCAGCAAAAAAAAGAGGCACATCTACAAAGTCATCAACTTTTGTTTGTGCTATCACAGCTTTTTTATGACCCCTAGTTGCGGGCTTAAGAACTTGCTTGGTCTGTGAAAGCGCATGACGCATTTCTATTGCTAGTTTTTGTGATAATATCTATGACTCAATAATATTTAAGAAAAATTGTTAATTACATGATTCTATGAAAGGAAAGCTTCATAGAAAGCATATAATAAGCGTACCAAGTAAAATCTATGACTAAGGAGGTAAAATAAAAAAAAAGAAAATGTGAAATCCTCATATTTCCATTAAAATTTGCATGAGCATCGGATTGTCGAGTCGACCACAGTTTGCATTGGGAATATGTATACTTCAGTTTTGTTCGCTTTTCATTTTGTTTTGTCTAAATTGCGTGAATGTGTTTTCCCGAAAGTCCAAACTTTAAACCCATTCAAATTGTTAGGCCTCCAATGTATATCTAGCCCAACAGCATCTTTTCATCTTGATATTTTGGATTAATTATCCATTTATCATTGTTTTTGTACACAGATCTAAACCCGAGCTTATTTCATAGTTTATACTTCAAATTGGATCACCTATCCAGTGAAGCCCAAATTGTACGTAGCCTAAATTAGTTTTGTATTCTAGTTTTTTTTTTTTTTTTGATGAAAATGTTTACAGAGCTGTGGAGAAAAAAAATGTTTAGAATAGGAGAAATTGATTTCAAGGAACTACAAATAATAGAAATACCGTACATTTTCCTACTGCGGAATTAACCAAACTAGATTTTGCGTGTATTAATAATAAGTTAAGTTTTGTTATGTTTGTGACGAAATTAATTCACACTATTTTTTTTGGTTTTTTTACTGCTGTAAAACTCTGCACAAAATTGTCTAGAAACCTAACAACATAAATCCCCGTATCAATGCATATAAATAAGAAGCTAGCTAGTAAAACAAAATTAACTGCGGCATTTTGATTTATTGAACTAGTAGCTTTAATTCGAATTGAGAAAATCGTACTACTAGTCCAACTAATTCTGAGCGTTGTCCTTTGATGAAGATCACGACTTAGGCGTGAACAAAATGTCTGATAAATTTCTGACTGCTTCAAGAAGACATCTGATAAAAATTCTGACTGTTTGAATTGCTTTTTCATTGGGTAAAAGGAAGGAGTTGATCATCCCATAAAGGGAAAAGCACGAGGGGAGATGAAAAAAGGATGTAGAAACGACGAAAAGAGAAGATCGGGTCTTGAATCGGTGGCACAATTGCACATGGCTTGTTAATGCACTCAGCCTTATAGCTGTAGACCTGTAGTTGATGGAAACTTCGTCAATTTTTTTTTTTTTTTTTTGCTACTGCTTTTCCATTTTTCAAAGATGGCACACATCGGTTGCAGAAACTTTTCCCATAAAGTTGTCGTATTTTTAAATTATATTAGCATTTTATGCTAATTTTTTAATCAAATTTATTTGGTGAGATTTTTTTACTTTGTCATTTTGGTATGTCCCCTTCTCCAGTTCTTAATCATTGCCATAAATATAATGATGATATGATTGTTTCGAAGTTACTTCTCATGCATATATTGTTGCATCATTTATCTGACATTAAATTTGCATGTCAAACAATTATGTATTATGTACTATCAATACATTTGAGGAGATTTCTAGTGACAGAACTTCTCTATTTCACTAATATTTTAAAATTTAAAATTTGAATAAAAAAATAATTGATCTTGTTTAATTTAATGACCGATGAGTTTTCAATTTTTCATATAAGTTTCGTAAATTTTGGAGTTTATTTGATACTCGATCAAGAGCCCAAAAAAATGAACAAATGTTGTTAACTATAACAGATTAATTCTAATATGCTCATGTGTTAACATGTTGATCGAGTACTAAATAAACTGAAAAAATTATATAGAAACGTATCACTCATTAAATTGAAAATAAGATTTACAGTTTGAATTTAAAAAATTGAATTTTGGATTTTGAAATATTAATAAAAAAATAAATTATGACGTTTGTGGCACTATAACCTTATGCAATAAATTACTCAATTAAAACTTATCAACAGTTTAAGGAATATAAGGATGTGTGAACACATTCTAAGTCTGCCAATGTATAGAACTTGAGAGGTTTTTTATTTTTTTTAATTAATATGCTGATTAGGAAAATTGCAAAAACTCTTCTCTTCTCTACCAATACAACCAACGAAGAGAGTCTGCTTAGAAAAACTTGAGAAAACCCTCAAATAAGTTTCCAGCACCATGAAATGCTGAATTATTTTTGTTAACAATGAATTTTAATTTGCAATTTAAATTTCAAATTTGAGCTAAACTTTTTAACTTTTTCATAGGATGATTGCGTGAGAGTGCCTACAAAACTGTTTGTGGTTAAAATATATTTATGGACATATTCATTTCTTGTTTCAATGAAATAACTGATCTTTAAAGATTTTAGAGTACTTTGTTAACACGTGAACTTTTTTAAATAAATTATAATTGTCTAATTATTTTCATTTTGCTTTTTGGGCAAATGTTGGAACATTTTCATGCTGCTTTCCCTGGAAAAATAATTAACTCGAGCAAATCTGAACTTGTCACAGTATAAAATATTCAAATCGAGCGAGTCTGACTTTTTCCTTCAAAACAATAATTTTTTATACAATGACGCAAATTTTTTTTTCATTCCCACATGCTAAAGGAGCCCTTAAAGCAGGAAAACAATAATTTACAGTCAAATATATAGTATGTTAAACGTCTACATTTGATAATATTTTTTGAGTTTTGACAACTCGTCTACTTCTATTCACAATATACAACCTTCTCTCACGATCCAAGATGTCACGTGGAGGCACAACTTCTCACTTCTCTGTAAATGTAAACCCTAATTCGAGCATTAATTCGCAATAAAAGGAATCCGATACTAAACTTTATTTACATCCAGTGGTGTACTAATGCGAAAAAAGAAAATGCCACGTATCAGCTTTCTGCTTGATCTTAGCTTAGTGCGGCTTAAAGCAAGCAATTCCTCTCTAATAAATTTTGTACTACTAAGTTTGGGAGTATCCTGACAATCGACATGATGCAAATATGCACTGTACATAACTTCTGCGGTAGTAAAGTAGAGCCGTATATGTGTCAAGACTAGAGCACGACTGCACGAGTATGTCGACCCGCTGTGAGATCTATAGTATAATATAATCTGCGTGAATTTTTTACGCGGATTTTAAAGCCAAGCACACGCTCAAACGTCAAAAACAGATCATATCCGTTATTTTTTTTAAAGTTTTTAATCTAAGCCGTTTATCTTATTCGTTGCGTAGCTTCGGTTTCTTTTCCATGTTTAACTTTCTCATTTACTGCCTCGGTGCCTCTTCAGTTTCTTTCTTTTAATTCTCAATTTTTCTTTTTAATTCTTCATTTTCTCATTTTGTTTCTCGGTGCCTCTTCAGTTTCTTTCTTTTAATTCTCAATTTTTTCTTTTTAATTCTTCATTTTCTCATTTTGTTTCTCGTGGAGACAGGAAGAGCAGTGGAATAGAGTCATAGAGAGGGAACTAGCGATGACAGAAGCAGAAGGAAGGGGCACGGAGTAAGGCATGCCTCCAGTAGTCCCGACTACGGTTCCTCAGCAATTGTTTCTCCGAGTCTTTTGCTCCGGTGTTGACCTCACCGCCATCCAGCCCATCATCAAGGCTGATGTCAAGGATCCCTTCTCCTCTATATTCCATCTCCACTGTCGATCAAATCTTACTCAGCCGCTCAAATCTTACCCATCTCCAATTTCACACCTCATCCATTCACTTCCCAATCCCAACAGCGATCACCTCTCCATCTGCAACTCCGCCAATCACGTTCCAATCCCAAACTCCAGTACTCTTTCTCTCTCTCTCTCTCTCTCTTTCCTTCTATCTCTATCGCTCTATTCTTATATTAATTTTGAGAAACAATCAATATGAACCAATATTTATAAAATTGCAGGGGGGAGGTATAAACTGTTGCTGATTACTAAGTCTGTAGATTCAGAAAAACAGTTTTTTTTTTAGTCATTAACTATTTTTAGCATTAGTCATGATATTGTGCTCAGTTTAGTTATCAACACCTACAATTTAACTTGAATTAATATAGTTATATATATGAGAACTCTTAAATCAGTTTGAATTAAAAATAATGATTTCATTGTTGCATGTTGAAATCCTTCTTAGCACATGCATGCCTTAGTTTACAATGGTGAATTGATGAATATTTAACAAGTGTTGTGAGCATAAGGAACCAAAGGTTTCAGAAACCGATTTAGTGATTATACCAGATTTAATAAGTAATCATGGTAGGCCTTAATGACTGTCGTGATGCATTTTCTACAAAATTAAACTCCTATTTTCAAATGTTATTTATTCTTCTTATGTTCAGTGATTTTTTTATAATTTTACATATTTTGACTTAGAGGTGGGTGTTCAAGATCACGGGCTTCATGTTAGTGACGCTACAACTGTTGTCAGGTACAATTTTCCTTGCCTCACCATTTATGTGTTTATTCATCTAATTTGATTGCTTAATTTTTTTTTGTTTGTGTTCTTTTTTATTTGTATAATATTTCTTTTTAATCATAGATATTTTTATTGGATTTGAAGTCTATTAGAAATTAGGGGCTGATAAGTAATGTTATAAATATGAACATTGAAAAAATTAGAGTATGATAAAAAATAATAAACTATGTATTTGAGCTATATATAATATTTTTCCGATTAATAGTGCTATTGTTATAAGAGATAACAAGAAATGGATATGTAAAAAGTGAAACTTTGTGATCAATTCTTCTTCTTCCCTTTTTTTTTATCTACGTTATTCATCTTTTAATTTCAAATATGAACTAAGGCTAAGTACGATTGGGCTATATTTTTACAAGGTTTATAACATTTTGTTGTTCCTTGGTATTTCCTTCAATTTCAGATCGGAACTGAGGACTAAGGGAAGCAACATCGACTGCTGGAGCATCTTTGATTCAACCTCTTGCAGACTATCATTTTCTTCGAGAGGTAAAATTTATAAGGACAATCGAACTGTTCTGACATAAGGAGGCCTTTGGATTTTAATGAATTTTTATGACTTTTACTACAACTGGTGATTGAAGATTAACCCGTATGTTTGATTTTTTTTTTATTAGGTGTGGACCGTGTGGTACCTCCTATTTAAATTCTACCAGATACATATCAGTAAGGGTTTATGATTTCTTTCATTTTATTTATTATTATCTAATAGACAATCAATATTAGATAGTGTTTATTTATTCACCATTAAACAATGAAGAACCTCACTGATGGCAAAGTTGCGATATATGAACCTGACATTGGTTCAGTTAATCAAACACCCATATTGAAATTTAAAAATATAGACCAGCCTATATTTTGTGGCGTATTCATATATACCTCTGTATGTGTTAGATTATACTAGACCGGTGAAGACCGTTACGTCATAATACACGATGGCAAATATTGCCATCGTGTATTATGATTTTCCCACTCTTCCATGGTCTCTCTACATCTTCCTTGGAATAGGTTTTACCCTAATTCTCTTTTGCCTGATGGCGCTCCTCTCTCTTTA
Organism: Rhynchospora pubera; assembly: GCA_028095005.1. Taxonomy (NCBI): domain Eukaryota; kingdom Viridiplantae; phylum Streptophyta; class Magnoliopsida; order Poales; family Cyperaceae; genus Rhynchospora; species Rhynchospora pubera. Next base: position 26,245,060 of record CM051460.1, on the reverse strand, counting down.
TCGCCCCTCTCCATCACCTCTCTACCTCTTCCATCGCCTTTTCTGGGTGGTTCTCCGTCTCAGTGGCTCTTTCTCTCCATCGCCTCCTATGCGAGTTCTCCTCTCTCTGTCGCCTCATGTAGAAATTCAAGTCGAGGAAGGTTTTATTTCTTGCGATCCATGGCTAGATGCACAAATCCCACTTGATTGATTATGACAAGGCAAGTTTTTACCTATTTTTATACATTTTTTGCATTTTTCTGTTTATTTTTGTAGCTAGGTCTTTGTTTTTATTTTACCCTCAAATTTTTTGGCGGGTGTTTTTGTTTCTTTTCATGAGAGATCCCCTCCCCCCACCAAAAAAAATAATAATAATAAATAAAGTCCATTTGGCGCACACAATTCATCAGCCCCTTACACCCCTCCAACTGAACACCATATCGGACTGGAAATTTAAAAAATTAAAATAAAAATCCGAATACTTGATATGGCAACAGAAATAGTTAAATTATTTTTGGGCGATCCTCTTTGTGATTCTTTATTTTTATGTGAGATTTAGGGTTGTTGCATTGTGTTCCTGGCTCCTGGCTCTTTACTCCCAACCAATGATATTTAGACTGTATTTGATTTTGTCATACTATTTATAAGATGTGATTTCTCATGTGTTTTATTTTATGGTAGGAAGATTTAAGGATTGAGATTCAATAATTTTTCATATTCTTGTTGTTATTATTTTAGAAATTTGGATTTATTACCTTTCCTACAAATCATATTATATGATTCAGTTTTGTTTAAATAAATTGAACTCTTAGGTCCATTTAGTACTGATGCCGTTACTTTATCATTTGGTTGGCTATTCAGTACCACTTGGTATATTTATATGATATATGATATATATGGGAGCAAATTTTAGTTTCGTTGTCCATTCAATTTAATTTCAAAATTTTTAAGGCAAGACAACTCATTTTCTTACCAACCATGGATAGATGCACAAATCAAGGGAATCTTTGATGATGTCATTATTATTTTGTATTAAATGTGTTTCAAAGCTATATTTAAATACTATTTATTTTCCTTATATAGTGCTTAGAGAAATCAAATTGGTATCAAAATGGTCATTATTGTCGCACTCTCCATTAATTCTATATCTATTGCATAGGTCATCCCTATCTGTGAAATTTTGTGAAAAAATGACCCTTCTTCTCTTTTCTTTTTATCTAGGTTATCGATTATCAATCTTTTAATTTCAAATCTATACTAAATCCATGTACTATTGGTGCTATATTTTTGGAAGGTTTGTAATTGTTGGTTGTTCCTTGGTATTTTTTTCAATTTCAGATCTGAACTGAGGAAAAAAGGAAGTGATATCGACTGTAGGGCATCTTTTATATCTTTTTATTGTGTGCTGCTGATTTTGAAGAAACAACCAAACAATCATCTTTTGGATGGTGGTTTCAGTATATTCATCTCTTACAATTAGGTAACTTAATTTCTTTTTTCTTATTATTTTTTTGAAAAACTTTGAAGCTAACAATGAGAAACAAAAATGAGATAAGCAGCCATGAATTGTTGAGGGAATGCATATAAATGATTGAATATTTTTCATGTATTTTTTTGTGCAAACCTCACTACATTAATTCCTCATGTTGGGTTCATGTATTTGTGAAACAGAAAGCTACACGTGTTATATGATAAGTCAACAAGTAATTACACATCAATTGTTGCTTTAAGCATCAATTTTTCTATTGTGAGTTATTTTTTTCTAATTTGAATTAATAATAATGTGATTTGTCTTTCTTTTTATTATAAAGTTAGAAATTGTATGGCTAATTTGTTTAATTTTTTCAAATTTTTGTCAATTTTGATCAGATCTTTTGGCATAGAAGATCTCAATTGATGAGAGAGTGAATTTATAATGATTTTAGGTGTCTTGGTATATATTGGTAGGACAACTTGAGATCAGGTATGGTGGTACAGAAAGGTGGGAGAAATTAGGGCTGGTATGACACAAGTACATGCTTGATACCAGTTGCATTCAAGGAAAGACATTGGTAAAAGGGTAGGTTTTTTAGTATCAAAACAGTGAGGAGAAGGAAGAAATAATGTTTGTTATGGCGATTGTTAATTTTGGTGAGCTGATTTCTTAGTTGGTACAGTGGTTGGTACCAATGGATGCAAAGGAATTGGATTTATACAAAAGGCAATTGTCATTACCATGACCGTTATCATGTTCGTTGACCCGTTTAGTTTAGAATTAGGTGAGTTTACTTTAGTATATTAAATTCTGCCTAAAGTTTCAAGTAACATATTGAATTTGATATATATCATGTCTTGATATTCAATAGTGCATGTAATTAGTTACATATCATCAGAGGTGCTTTCTCCTCTTTTTAGTACATTCCAATAATTGTAAAATTATTTATCTTACATTCTATAAGGAACATTCAAATTTTTCTTATATTTAAACTTTTTATATAGTCTAGAATATGTTTATGAGCTGATATATTCAATACAATTGGATTATACATTGTAATTATGCACATAATGTGCAGATTTGAAAGATTCCGAATAAATTTGAACATTTCAAGCTATTTTACATTCATTTTTAAGTCATTTTATCACAATAAATAATATTTATGCTTTTTTATATAGTCTAGAATAAGTTTAAAAATTCACTGATTTAAAACAATTTGACGATACATTATAATTACGAATATAATGTGCAGATTTTAACAATTTTGAGTATATTTTAGCATTTCAAGCGATTTTGCATTCATTTTAACTCCTTTGATCACAATAATTTCTATTTATATTCTCTATATTGTCTAGAATATGTTTATGTTAGAGATATGTCCTAGAAGCCAATCTTATTAGGCTACTTCTATAGTTTATGTTATTAATGATTTCAGATCATTTGTTCTTTGATTTATTCGTTGACAGTTCATTCAGGTTGAGGATCTGAATTATAGATCACTGTTATTCATTTAGTAGTAGATGACAACGATAAATCTAAAAGTCCATAATCTTGATAATTAACAAAGGACATTAATTATCAATAAGATTAGTATGCAAGTTAAGTGATGATTAAGTTCTATAAATCATAGGTTAAGAGTAACCAACTTAATTGCATATATGTATGTTATAGAACATAGTACAGGACTGGACCCCATGAAATAAATATATGGATTGTGTTACGTGTCATTATTTATTTCGTTATGATTTTGGTTCTAAGTTTGAGATGATTATCTTATCCACATGAGGATAGGTTCTATAAATCATGTCTACCGCTGATTCCTGATAAGGGCCGCTATACGGACTTGATTTAAGTTCTCTTGAATTGTGCGGGGAAAAGCTAATTATCAAGAAAACCGTATGTCCCTCATTAATTCACTTAGTGAGTGACGATATCTGTTTGGGCCCCTTGATGGAGATAGATTGTTTGCTAGCAACTGATACAATTATCTCTAGATCAAGAAATGTATAATCTGCAAGAATTACACGTTCCTATCTTGGATTATACGATGATATCGTGTGACATAAGAATCAAAATAGAGAAACATATTTATTCTTTTATGCAGGATTGAAATATTGTAGCAGTACACTATTTATGCGAATTGGGAATCATAACGTGTTGCTAGATACCGCTTATGATTATTGGAATTAAATAGCGATTTAATTCCATGTCCAACATAGCATAAATCCTCAAAAGGTCACACATAATAAGGTGTTTAACCATATGTGCATTAATTATTTATTTGCAATAATGAGTATTGCAAAATTATGATAAGTTGATTAATTAATCATATACCGTTATGGACCGTTATGATTAATTTAGTCAAATAGATCATATTGAAATAATTTAATGCATTGACTAATTCCATATTAATTATTAAATAGTTAATAATTAATTATAATCAACACATTTAATTATATGAGCTAATTGGGCCTTTGAATTAATTAGTTATTTATATGTCCAATTGGAGGTGCAATTAAATAGGAAGATTAATGGGCTCACTTGAGTTGAGGCCTAGCCCATAATAGGGGTAGGTAGGTGCAGCTATAGGAGGGGCAAACTTGTCCAATCAAGTTTGGATGAGAGCTAGGTTATGTGGTCTATATAAAGGGGTGCTCTTTGGGAGAAAACCCTAGCCTCCATAATGTCTCTCTCTCTCTCCTCTCTTCTTGGCCGAAATCCACCAAAGGGAAGAGAAAATTTTCAGAATTTTCTCCCCCTTTTTCTTCCCATCTAAATCACTTGTAGCTCATGTGTTGAGCAAGCTTTCCACATAAATTAATTAGAAGAATTAAATTGAAGAGGGAAAGCTTAGGAATTAGTCTTGTTCTCCTAATTAATAGCATATTTAGTTGAAAACGTGGTTAATTCCTTAGTGGACTCGAGGCGTTCGACTTGGAGGTGTTTGGAGGGCTCGCCATCGACTCCTATGCCGTAGGAATCGAGCCTCTTGGTTGCTATACCAAGAGAGGTAAATTTTCATCATTTTTCTCTATGTGTCAATTGAGCTTAAGTGCTACATCCGTTTGTGTGTTAAAATTAACATCTTTCCTAACAGTTTATGAGGTCAATTATTCAAAAAGATTGGTTTGTACAATGTAATTATTCACATAATATGCAGATTTTTCAGATTTTAGTATATTTCAGAATTTTAAGTGATTTTTCATTCATTTTAAGTCATTTGATCCCCATAATCTCTACATATGCTATATATATAGTCTAAAATATGTTTAAGCGGTCAATTAATCAAAAATATTGGTTTATAAGTTGTAAGTATTCACATAATGTGAAGATTTTACAGATTCTGAGTATATTTGAGCATTTTAAGCTATTTTGATCTCATTTTAAGTCTTTTGATCTCAACAATGAACCTTGAAGCTATTTATATAGTCTAGAATATGTTTATGAGCTAAATTATTCAAAACAATTGCGTTATACATTGTAATTATTCACATAATGTACATATTTTGCAGATTCTAAGTTTATTTGAGCATTTCAATTGATGTTACATTCATTTTAAATTTTTTTATGACAATAATGTATATTTAAGATCTTTATATTTTCTAAAATATATTTATGATCTTAATTATTTCAAACGATTGGATTATACATTGTAATTATTCACATAATGTGCATATTTTACAGATTTTAAGTTTATTTGAGCATTTCAATTGATGTTGCATTCATTTTAAGTTATTTGATGACAATGATCTATATTTAAGCTCTTTATATAGTCTAGAATATGTTTATGAGCTCACATATTCAAAACGATTGGATTACACGTTGTAATTATTCACATAATGTGCAGATTTTACAGATTCTGAGTATATTTAACTATTTCAAGCGATTTTGCATTCATTTTATGTTATTTGATGACAATAATCAACATTTATGCTCTTTATATAGTTTATAATATATTTATGAACTCATTTATCCAAAATGATTGGATTATACATTATAATTATTCAAAAATTTTGCAGATTGTACAGATTCAGAGTATATTTGAGCATTTCAAGCGATTTTAAATTCATTTTAAGTCATTTGATCACAATAATCTATATTAATGCTCTTTATATAATCTAGAATATGTTTACGAATTCATTTATTCAAAAGCATTGGATTATACATTGTAATTTATCACATAATATGCAGATTTTAAAGATTCTGAGTATATTTGAGGATTTCAAGCGATTTTGCATTCGTTTTAAGTGATTTGGTCACAATAATATATATTTATGATCTTTATTTTGTCTAGAATATGTTTATAATTTAAATTATTCAAAACGTTTGGATTATACATTGTAATTATGCACATAATATGCAGATTTAAAAGATTCTGTGTATATTTGAGCATTTGAAGCGATGTTGCATTCATTTTGAGTCATTTGATCACAATAAGCTATATTTATGCTTTTTAAGTTATTTGAGCACAATAGTCTATGTTTAAGCTCTTTATATAGATTAGAATATATTTATGAACTTACTTATTCAAAATGATTATTTTATAGATTGTAATTAAGAAACATTATGTGCAGATTTTACAGATTCTGAGTATATTTGAGCATTTGAATCGATTTTGCATTAATATTAAGTCATTTGATCACAATAATCTATTTTTAAGCTCTTTATATAGTTTATAATATGTTTAAGAACCATTATTTAAAACAATTGGATTATACATTATAATTATTCACATAATTTGCAGATTTTACAGATTCTGAGTATATTTAAGAATTTCATGCGATTTTGCATTCATTTTAAGTTATTTGATGACAATAATCTATATTTATGCTCTTTATATAGTTTATAATATGTTTATGAACTCATTTATTCAAAATGATTGGATTATACATTATAATTATTCACATAATTTGCAGATTTAACAGATTCTGAGTATATTTGAGCATTTCAAGCGATTTTAAATTTATTTTAAGTTATTTCATCACAATAATCTATATTGATGCACTTTATATAGTCTAGAATATGTTTACGAACTCACTTATTCAAAAGCATTGTATTATACATTGTAATTTTTGACATAATATGCAGATTTTAAAGATTATGAGGTTATTTGAGCATTTCAAGCGATTTTTTATTCGTTTTAAGTGATTTTAATACAATAATATATATTTAAGCTCTTTGTTTTGTCTATAATATGTTTATGATATAACTTATTCAAACCAATTGGATTATACTTTGTAATTATGCACATAATGTGCATATTTGAAATATTCTGAGTATATTTGAGTATTTCAAGACATTTTGCATTCATTTTAAGTCATTTGATCGCAATAAATTATATTTATGATATTTATATAGTCTAGCATATGTTTTTACGAAACAATTGGATTATACGTTGTAATTATGAATATAATATGCAGATTTTAAAGTTTTTTAGTGTATTTGAGTATTTCAATCGATCTTACATTCATTTCAACTCATTTAATCACAATAATCTATATTTATGCTCTTTATATAGTCTAAAATATGTTTATGTGGTCAGTTATTCAAAAAGATTGGTTTATAAATTGTAATTTTTTACATGATGTGCAGATTTTACAGATTCTAAGTATATTTGAGCATTTTAAACGATTTTGCATTCATCTTAAGTCATTTGATCACAATAATTTATATATATATATTCTTTGTATAGTCTAGATTATGTTTATGCGATCAATTATTCAAAAAGATTGGTTTTATACATTATAAGTATTCAAATAATGTACATATTTTACAGATTCTGAGTATATTTTAGCATTTTAAGCGATTTTGCTCTCATTTTAAGTCTTTTGATCACAACAATCTATATTTAAGCTCTTCTTATGCAGTCTAAAATATGTTTGTGAGATCATAATTCAAAATGATTGGGTTATACATTGTAGTTATTCACGTAATGTGCATAATATACAGATTCTGAGTATATTTGATCTTTTCAAACGATTTTCCATTCAATTTAAATCATTTGATAATAATCATCTATATTTATGTGTTCTTTATATAGTATAGAATTTATTTATGAACACACTTATTAAAAATGATTGGATTATACATTGTATACACACATAATTTGCAGATTTTACAAATTATGTGTATATTTTGGCATTTGAAGCGGTTTTGTATTTATTTTAAGTTATTTGATGATAATAATCTATATTTAAGCTCTTTATATAGTCTAGAATATGTTTATGAGCTCACATATTCAAAACGATTGGATTATACATTGTAATTATTCACTTAATATACGGATTTTACAATTTCTGAGTATATTTGAGCATTTCAAACGATTTTGTATTCATTTTAAGTCATTTCACTAGAGTAATCTATATTTATGATCTTCATATAGTTTAGAATATGTTTCTGAACTATGTTATTCAAAACGATTGGATCTTACATTGTAATTGCGCACATGATGTGAAACTTTTCAAGATACTGAGTATATTGGAGCATTTGAAGCAATTTTGCATTCATTTTAAGTCATTCGATCACAATAATCTGTAATTAAGCTCTTTATAAAGTCTAGAATATGTTTATGAGCTCAATTATTCAAAACGATTGGATTGTACAATGTAATTATTCACATAATATGCAGATTTTAAGGATTCAGAGTATATTTTAGCATTTTAAGCGATTTTACATTCATTTTAAGTCATTTGATCACAATAATGTATATTAAAGCTCTTTATATAGTCTGGAATATGTTTATGAAATCACTTATTCAAAATAATTGGATTATACATTGAAATTATGCACATAATATTCAGATTTGAAAGATTCTGAGTATATTTGAGCATTTCAAGCGATTTTGCATTAATTTTAAGTCATTCTATCACAATAATCTATATTTAAGCTCTTTATATTGTGTAGAATTTGTTTATGAGCTCAATTATTCAAAATAATTGGATTATACATTGTAATTATTCACATATTGTGCAGATTTAACAGATTCTGAGTATATATGAGTATTTGAAGCGATTTTGTATTTATTTTAAGTCATTTGATCACAATAATCTATATTTATTCTCTTTATATAGTTTAGAATATGTTTATGAGGTCAATTATTAAGAAAGATTGGATTGTACATTGTAATTATTAAAAAAAATGCAGATTTTACAGATTCTAAGTATATTTTATCATTTCAAGCGATTTTGCATTCATTTTAAGTCATTTGATCGCAATAATCTATATTTAAGCTCTTTATATAGTCTAGAATATGTTTATTACTTTTTCAAAATAATTGGATTATACATTGTAATTATTCACATATTGTGCAGATTTAACAGATTCTGAGTATATATGAGTATTTGAAGCGATTTTGTATTTATTTTAAGTCATTTGATCACAATAATCTATATTTATTCTCTTTATATAGTTTAGAATATGTTTATGAGGTCAATTATTAAGAAAGATTGGATTGTACATTGTAATTATTCAAAAAAATGCAGATTTTACAGATTCTAAGTATATTTTATCATTTCAAGCGATTTTGCATTCATTTTAAGTCATTTGATCGCAATAATCTATATTTAAGCTCTTTATATAGTCTAGAATATGTTTATTACTTTTTCAAAATAATTGGATTATACATTGTAATTATGCACATAATATTCAGATTTGAAATATTCTGAGTATATTTGAGCATTTCAATCGATTTTGCAATAATTTTAAGTCATTTAATCACAATAATCTATATTTAAGCTCTTTATATTGTGTCAAATTTGTTTATGAGCTCAATTATCCAAAACGATTGGATTATACATTGAAATTATTCACGTATTGTGCAGATTTTACAGATTCTGAGTATATATGAGCATTTGAAGCGATTTTGCATTTATTTTAAGTCATTTGATCACAATAATCTATATTTATGCTCTTTATATAGTTTAGAATATGTTTATGAGGTCAATTATTAAGAAAGAATGGATTATACATTGTAATTATTCACATAATGTGCTGATTTGAAAGATTCTGAGTATATTTGAGCATTTCAAGAGATTTTGCATTCATTTTAATTCATTTCATGTCAATAATCTATATTGAACCTCTTTAGATAGTTTAGAATATATTTATGAACTCAATTATTAAAAACGATTGGATTATACATTGTAATTACACACATAATTCTGGAGATCTTATGGATTCTGAGAATATTTGAATATTTCAAGCGATTTTACATTCATTTTAAGTCAACTGTTCAAAATAATCTATATTTAAGCACTCTTCATAAAAGTCTCGAATATAAACTCACTTATTTAAAGATATTGGATTATACATTGTAATTATGCACAAAATGTTCAGATTTTAAAAATTCTGAGTATATTTGAGCATTTCAAGCGATTTTTGCATTCAATTTAAGACATTTGTTCACGATAATCTATATTTAAGCTCTTAACAAAGTCTAGAATATTTTCAAGAATACACTCATTCAAAACGAATGGATTATTCATTGTAATTACACACATAATGTGCAGATTTTACATATTCTGTGTATATTTGGGTATTTCAAGCGATTTTGCATTCGTTTTAAGTCATTTGATAACAATAATCTATAATAAAGCTCTTTAAGTCTCAAATATGTTTACGAGCTCAATTATTCAAAACGATTGGATTGTACATAATATGCAGATTATACAGATTCTGAATATATTTGAGCATTTCAAGCGATTTTGCATTCATTTTAAGTCATTTGATCACCATAATATATATTTAAGCTCTTTATATAGTCTAGGATATGTTTATGATATCACTTATTCAAAACAATTGGAATATACATTGTAATTATGCAAATAATGTTCAGATTTGAAAGATTCTGAGTATATTTGAGCATTTCAAGCGATTTTACATTCATTTTTATTTATTTGATGTCAATAATCTATATTGAACCTCTTTATATAGTCTAGATATGTTTATGAACTCAATTATTCAAAACGATCGGATTATGCATTGTAATTACGCACATAATTTGCAGATACAGATTCTGAGAATATTTGAATATTTCAAGCGATTTTACATTCATTTTAAGTCATCTGTTCACAATAATCTATATTTAAGCTCTCTTTATAAAGTCTCGAATATGTTTATGAACTCACTTATTTAAAAAGATTGGTTTATTCATTGTAATTATGCACAAAAATGTTCAGGTTTTAAAAATTCTGAGCATATTTGAGCAATTCAAGCGATTTTTACATTCAATTTAAGACATATGTTCACGATAATCTATATTTAAGCTCTTAACTAAGTCTAGAATATGTTTAAGAACACACCCATTCAAAACGAATGGATTATTCATTGTTATTACACACATAATGTGCAGATTTTACATATTCTGTGTATATTTGGGTATTTCAAGCCATTTTGCATTCATTTTAAGTCATTTGATAACAATAATCTATAATAAATTTCTTTGTAAAGTCTCGAATATGTTTATGAGCTCAATTATTCAAAACGATTGGATTGTATATTGTAATTATTCACATAATATGCAGATTATACAGATTCGGAATATATTTGAGCATTTCAAGCGATTTTGCATTTATTTTAAGTCATTTGATCACCATAATATATATTTAAGCTCTTTATATAATCTAGGATATGTTTATGTTATCACTTATTCAAAACAATTGGATTATACATTGTAATTATGCACATAATGTTCAGATTTGAAAGATTCTGAGTATATCTGAGCATTTCAAGCGATTTTGCTTTAATTCTAAGTCATTTGATCACAATAATCTATATTTAAACTCTTTATATTGTGTAGAATATGTTTATGAGCTCAATTATTCAAAACGATTGGATTATATATTGTAATTATTCACATCTTGTGAAAATTTTACAGATTCTGAGTATATTTGAGCATGTGAAGCGATTATGCATTCATTTTAAGTCATTTGAACACAATAATCTATATTTATGCCCTTTATATTGTCTAGAATATGTTTATGAGGTCAAGTAATAAAAAATATTGGTTTATACATTGTAGTTATTCACATATTGTGCAGATTTGACGAATTCTAAGTATATTTGAGCATTTTAAGTGATTTTGCATTTATTTTAAGTCATTTGATCACAATAATCTATCTTTAAACTCTTTATATAATTGAAAATATTATTATGAACTCACTTATTCCAAACGATTGGATTATATAATATAATTATTCATATAATATACGGATTTTACAATATCTCAGTATATTTGAGCATTTCAAAAGATTTTGTATTCATTTTAAGTCATTTAAGTCATTTTAATTACACACATAATGAGCAGATTTTAAATATTCTGAGTATATTGGAGCATTTCAAGCGATTTGGTGTTTATTTTAAGTTATTTGATCACAACAATCTAAATTTAAACTCTTTATATAGTCTAAAATATGTTTATGAGCTCAATTATTCAAAACGATTGGATTATACATTGTAATTATTCACATAATGTACATATTATACAGATTCTAAGTTTATTTGACCTTTTCAATTGATTTTGCATTCATTTTAAGTTATGCGATGACAATAATCTATATTTATGCTCTTTATATAGTCTATAATATGTTTATGAGCTCACATATTCAATACGATTGGATTATACATTGTAATTATTCACATAATATGCAGATTTTATGGATTCTGTGTATATTTAAGCATTTCAAGCGATTTTGCATTTACTTTAAGTCATTTGATGACAATAATCTGTATTTGTGCTCTTTATATAATTTATAATATGTTTATGAACTTATTTAGTCGAAACGATTGGGTTATTATTATTCACATAATATGCAGATTTTACAGATTCTGTGTATATTTAAGCATTTCAAGTAATTTTGCATTCACTTTAAGTCATTTGATGACAATAATCTATATTTATGCTCTTTATATTGTTTATAATATGTTTATGAACTCATTTATTCGAAACGATTGGGTTATACATTATAATTATTCAAATAATTTGCAGATTTTACAGATTTTGAGATATTTGAGCATTTCAAGCGACTTCGAATTCATATTAAGTCATTTGATCATAATAATCTATATTGATGCTCTTTATATGGTCTAAGAATATGTTTATGAAATCACTTTTTCATAAGCATTGGATTATACATTGTAATTTATTACATAATGTGCAGATTTTAAAGATTCTGAGAATATTTGAGCATTTCAAGCTATTTTACATTCGTTTTAAGTGATTTGATCAAAATAATATATATTTAAGCACTTTATTTTATCTAGAATATGTTTATGATATAACTTATTCAAAAAGATTGGATTATACAATGTATTTATGCACATAATATGCAGATTTGAATGATTCTGAGTATATTTGAGAATTTCAAGTGATTTTGTATTCATTTTAATTCATTTGATCTCAATAATCTATATTTAACCTCTTTATATAGTCTAGAATATATTTATGAACTCAATTATTTTAAACGATTGGATTATACATTGTAATTACGCACATAATTTGCAGATTTTACAGATTCTGAGAATATTTGAACATTTCAAGCGATTTTACATTCATTTTAAGTCATCTGATCACAATAATTTATATTTAAGCTCTTTATATAGTCTCAAATATGTTTATGAACTCACTTATTTAAAAAGATTAGATTATACATTGTAATCATGCACATAATGTACAGATTTTACAGATTCTTAGTATATTTGAGCATTTCAAGTGATTTTGCATTAATTTTAAGTCATTTGATCACAATAGTGTATATTTAAGATCTATATATTATCTAGAATATGTTTATGATCTCAATTTTTCAAAACGATAGGATTATACATTGTAATTATTCACATAATGTGTTTATTTTAATGATTTTGAGTAAATTTGAGTATTTCAAGCGATTTTTCATTAATTTTGAGTCATTTGATCACAATAAGCCATATTTATACTTTTTATATAGTTTAGAATATTCTTATGAACTTATTTATTCAAAATGATTGGATTATACATTGTAATAATTCACATAATATGCATATTTTACAGATTCCAAGTATATTTGAGCATTTTAAGCGATTTTGCAATCATTTTAAGTCATTTGATCACAATAATAAATATTCAACCTCTTTATTTTGTCTAGAATATGTTTATAATATAATTATTCAAAATAATTGAATTATACATTCTAATTCTTCACATAATGTGCAGATTTTACAGATTCAGACTATATTTGAGCATTTCAAGTGATTTTGTATTCATTTTAAGCTCTTTATTTTGTCTAGAATATATTTATGATATAACTTACTCAAAACAATTTGATTATACATTGTAATTATGCACATAATGTGCAGATTTGAAAGATTATGAGTATATTTGAGCATTTAAAACGATTTTTTTATCACAATAAGCTAAATTTATGTTTCTTATATAGTTTAGAATATGTTTATAAACTCACTTATTCAAAACGATTAGATTATGCATTGTATTTATTCACATAATGTGCGGATTTTACAGATTCTGAGTATATTTGAGCATTTGAATCGATTTTGCTTTCAGTTTAAGTCATTTGATCAAATTAATCTATATTTAAGCTCTTTATATAGTCTCGAATATATTTTTGTACTCAGTTATTCAAAAAGATTGGATTATACATTGTAATTATGCACAAAATGTACAGATTTTACAGATTCTAAGTATATTTGAGCATTCCAAGTGATTTTGCATTCATTTTAAGTCATTTGATCATAATAATGTATATTTAAGCTCTTTATATTGTCTAGAATATATTTATGATCTTAATTATTCAAAACGATTGGATTATACATTGTAATTATTTACATAATGTGCATATTTTACAGATTCTGAGTATATTTGAGTATTTCAAGCGATTTTACATTCATTTTAATTCATTTGATCACAAATAATCTACATTTATGCTCTTTATTTAGTCTGGAATATGTTTATGAGGCCAATTATTCAAAACTATTGGACTATACATTGTAATTATTCACATAATATGCATATTTTGCAGATTCTAATTATATTTGAGCATTTTAAGCGATTTTGCTTTCATTGTAAATCATTTGATAACAACAATCAATATTAAACTTCTTTATATTGTTTAGAATTGGTTTGTGAACTCACTTATTGAAAATGATTGGAATATATATTGTAATTATTCACATAATGTTTGGATTTTACAGATTCTGAGTATATTTGAGTATTTCAAGTGATTTTTACATTCATTTTAAGTCATTTGACCACAGTAATCTATATTTATGCTCTTTATATAGTTTATAATATGTTTCTGATCTAAGTTATTCAAAACAATTGGATTATACATTGTAATTATGCACATATTGTGTAGATTTTAAGGATTCTGAGTATATTGGAGCATTTCAAGCGATTTTGCATTCATTTTAAGTTATTTGATCACAATAATCTATATTTAAGCTCTTTATATAGTCTAGAATATGTTTATGAGCTCAATTATTCAAAACTATTGGATTATACATTGTAATTATTTATATAATATTCATATTTTACATATTCTAAATTTATTTGAGAATTTCAATCGATTTTGCATTCATGTTAATTTATTCGATGATAATAATCTACATTTAAACTCTTTATATAGTCTAGAATTTGTGTATGAGCATACATATTTAAAACTATTAGATTATACATTGTAATTTTTCACATATTGTGCAGATTTTACAGATATTTAAGCATTTCAAGCGATTTTGCCTTAATTTTAGGTCATCTGAGGATAATAATCTATATTTATACTATTTATATAGTTTAGAATATATTTACGAACTCACTAATTCAAAACGATTGGATTATACAAAATAATTATTCACATAATTTGCATATTTTACAGATTCAAGTATATTTGAGCATTTCAGGCGATTTTGCATTATTTTAAGTTACGTGATCACAATAATCTATATTTATACCCTTTATATAGTCTAGAATATGTTTATTAGGCCAATTATTCAAAAAGATTGGTTTATACTCTGTAATTATTCACATAATGTGTATATTTTACCGATTATAATTTTTTTTTAGTATTTCAATCGATTTTACATTCATTTTAAGTTATTTGATGACAAGAATCTACATTTAAACTCTTTATATAGTCTAGAATATGTTTATGAGCTCACATATTCAAAATGATTGGATTATACATTGTAATTATTCACATAGTGTGCATATTTTACAGATTCTGAATATATTTAAATTCTTTACATAGTCTAGAATTTGTTTATGAACACACTAATTTGAAATGATTGAATTATTCATTGTAATTACACATATAATATGCATATTTTATAGATTCTTTGTATATTTGGCTATTTCAAGCAATTTTGCATTTATTTCAATTTATTTGATAACAATAATCTGTATTTATGCTATATATATAGTCTAGAATATGTTTATAAACTCACGTATTCACAACGATTGGATTATACATTGTAATTACCCCAAAAATGTCCTGGTTTTAAAGATTTTGGGTATATTTAAGCATTACAAGGTACTTTGCATTCATTTTAAGTGTTTTGATCATGTTAATCTATATTTAAGCTCTTTATATAGTCTAGAATGTGTTTATGAGCTAAATTATTTAGAATAATTTGATTATACATTGTAATTATTCACATAGTTTATATATTTTACAGATTCTGAGTGTATTTGAGTATTTGAAGCGATTTTACATTCATTTTAAATCATTTGATCACAATCATCTATATTTAAGATTTTTATATAGTCAAGAATATATTTATGAACTCACTTATTCAAAACGATTGCATTATACATTATAATTACGAATATAATGTGCAAATTTTAAAGATTCGAAGTATATTTGAGCATTTCAAACGATTTTGCATTCATTTTTAAGTCATTTGATCACAATAATCTATATATATGCTATTTTTATAGTCTATAATATGTTTATGTGGTCAATTAATCAAAAAGATTGGTTTATACATTGTAATTATACACATAATATACAGATTTTGCAGATTCTGAGTATATTTGAGCATTTTAAGCGATTTTGCATTCATTTTAAATTATTTGATCACAATAATGTATATTTAAGCTCTTTATATAGTCTATAATATGTTTATGAACTCACTTATTTCAAAACGATTGGATTATACATTATAATTATTCACATAATTTGCATATTTTACAGATTCTGAGTACAATTGAGCATTTCAATCCATTTTATATTCATTTTAAGTGTTTGATCACATTAATCTATATTTAAGCTCTTTATATAGTCTAGAATATGTTTGTGATATCACTTATTCAAAACAATTGGATTATACATTGTAATTATGCACATAATGTGCAGATTTTAAAGATTCTGAGTATATTTGAGCATTTCAAGTGATTTTTGCATTCAATTTAAGAAATTTGTTCACAATAATTTATACTTAAGCTCTTTACATAGTCTAGAATATGTTTGTGATATCACTTATTCAAAACAATTGGATTATACATTGTAATTATGCACATGATGTGCAGATTTTAAAGATTCTGAGTATATTTGAGCATTTCAAGTGATTTTTACATTCAATTTAAGAAATTTGTTCACAATAATTTATACTTAAGCTCTTTACATAGTCTAGAATATGTTTATGAACTTACTTATTCAAAACGATCGGATCATATATTGTAATTACTCACATAATTTGCAGATTTAACAGATTCTGAGTATATTTGAGCATTTCAAGTGATTTTGCATTAATTATAAATTATTTGATGACAATAATTTATATTTAAGCTCTTTATATAGTTTAGAATATGTTCATGAACTCACTTATTCAAAACAATTGGATTATACGTTGTAATTACGAACCTAATATGTAGATTTTAAAGATGCTGAGTATATCTGAGCATTTCAAGAGATTTTACATTCATTTTAAGTCACTTGATCATAATAATCTATATTTAAGCTCTTTATATAGTCTATAATATGTTTAGAAGATCAATTATTCAAAACTATTGGATTATATATTGTAATTATTAACATGATATGCAGATTTTACAGATTCTGAGTATATTTGAGCATTTCAAATGATTTTGTATTCATTTTAAGTCATTTGATCATAATAATCTATATTTATGCTCTTTATATAGTTTAAAATATGTTTATAAACTCACTTATTCAAAATGATTCGATTATACATTGTAATTATTCACAAAATTTGCAGATTTAATAGATTCTTAGTATATTTGAGCATTTCAAGCGATTTTGCATTCATTTTAAGTCATTTGATCACAATAATCTATATTTAAGCTCTTTATGTGGTTTAGAATATGTTTATGAACTCACTTATTTAAAACGATTGGATTATACATTGTAATTATGCATATAATGTGCAGATTTTGCAAATTCTGAGTATATTTGAGTATTTCAATCGATTTTGTATTTATTTTAAGTCATTTTATCATAATAATCTATATTTAAGCTCTTTATATAGTCTAGAATATGTTTATGAACTCATTTTTTCAAAATGATTGGATTATGCATTTTTATTATGCACATGATGTGCATATTTTACGTATTCTTAGTATATTTGAAATTTCAAACAATTTTACATTCATTTTAAGTTATTTGATCACAATAATCTATATTTATGCTTTTTATAGAGTCTAGAATATGTTTATGAGCTTAATTATTCAAAATGATTGGATTATACATTGTAATTATTCACATAATGTGCAGATTGTACAGATTATGAGTATATTTGAGCATTTCAAGCGATTTTGCATTCATTTTAAGTCATTTGATCACAGTAATCTATATTAAGCTCTTGATATAGTTTAGAATATGTTTATGGACTCACTTATTCAAAACGATTGGATTATATATTGTAATTATTTACATAATGTGTAGATTTTATAGATTCTGAGTATACTTGAGCATTTCAAGCAATTTTACATTCATTTTAAGTAATTTTATCACAATAATCTATATTTATGTTGTTTATATAGTCTAAAATATGTTTATGATCTTACTTAAAACATGATGATATTGATATTTTAGTCAGATATTCACATTATTATTAACTTATATAAAAATAATATAATAGAAACCAAACTTTAAATTATGTAAAAATATATCGTATCGAGCGAAGCTCGATGTCCAACCCTAGTTACGATAAAACCAAGCAGAAAAATATAAGAAATGACCCCATGGATATCAAAATAATTATGCTATATTAATGTCTCTATGATCATGCTTTGGAATGTTTTGAAGCAAAATGAAGTTGCTGAGAGGGAAATTTTTTGACACTTCTATAAAGTTTAATATATATTGGTCAGATTGATTATATCCATTATCATCAATATGCAATAAAAATGCAGTTAAATTAATTAATTTATTTTTTAACTTAGTTTCTTTGTATGTAAATTTCAAAACAGAACTTAAAAAATTAATTTAATTAGCTTGACGAATATTGTCGAGCAGCCGTCATAGCATTTCAGAAATTGGTCTTTGTTCCCAGTTTGAAACTCATTTATTAAGTTTCTGATATTTGCGGCATTAGATTAACTTTATACTAGTCTTTTTTTTTAAAAAAAAAATCATCGATTAAAAAAGTTGCTAATTTCACAAAAGCAGCTTTTAATAAACAAGATACAGGAACAGTAGATATACATATATTTTGGCATTCTCCCTTAAACTATTTTCCGACACTGACAAGTGCATTGCCCCGACAACCGGATCTCTACCGTATTTGTTTTAGAAGTTTCAGTTATTATTTAATTTCTATAGCACCGACCTTGCTCTTTTAATACATCAAATAATAATCTAGTGATGAAAAGCAAACGAATTTTAAGGTCAATAGAAGTATGTAGATTTTTTTTTCAGGTGTACGGTCACTTTTATAGGAAAGAGTTTCATTTACACCTCAATTTTTGTAAAACTATAAATTATATTTATTTTTTAAAAGACAGAATTTTTAAAGTTAAAAATTTTTAAAACTGCATATTATTAGTCTATAATATAAAAGTTATATATTAATAATTCTTAAACATGACTTCTCATTTTATAACCTTATAAAACATCAAACTTTATAATTAGATTATTGGTCCCTTAATATTGTAATAAGTAATAACCATTCGTTTATGAAGCGCAAAAACTCTATATTAGTGCCTCCTTCATGTCCTATTATTATAACTTTAATTATGTGTTTGGATGCATAAGAATAATGAATCGGATAAGAATAAGTTCCGAATTTTTTATTCTCATGAAATCCAAACAACACAAGAATATTGAATTTGAGCTTATTCGAGTCCTTATTCATATTCTAATATGGATAGACATACATTTCTAAATTATTATTTTTATTCCTTATTCACGGAACCATCCAAACACTAAATTTTGCAGTTCTTTATTGGAGAGGTGTATAGAGATACCTTTTACATTTTGAACTACAAATATGTAATTTTGACACTTAATGTTATATATGAGTTTTTATTTTTGGAAAGAAAATTTATTGTATTTTTTAATGCTTGGATGAAAAGTATGTACTTATGGATGGTTATAAGAACAAATTTGAAAATATATAATTCTAAGGTTTTAAAAAGATATCGATACAGCAATTCTATTGTAATTGGAGGAAAAAAATTATGCACATAGGGGCCGTTTGGATCGCTTAGGAATAAGAGGAATAGTATCTTTTTAGACGAAAATTTTTTCCTAACCATCCAAACTCTTCACAAAGTTACACACTTCTCAATGTTTTCCGCCTAGGAATAAGCTATTCCTCTTGGAGCCGTTTGGATCGCTTAGGAAATTTCTCCTATTTCTAGGCATAAAGTATTAGAAAGTGTGTAATTTTGTAAACAGTTTGAATTGTTTATAATAAATTTATGTCTAGAAATAGAAAATTTCCTTCTATTCCCAGAGCATCCAAACAGCCCCTTATTTCAAACGATCCAAACGCCCCATTATAAAGAAAAAATGACCAACATTTTGATTATTCGATAATAACATTTTAACCATTTATTAATCAGAGAGGTAGAAATTAAATGAAACCAGTTTGAATTCGATTGACATCCGACCCTCTCCAGTTGACTCGTGGATGGTCGGATCTGCACGTGACAACAACCGAGTTTCACTGACCGACTGTACAACTGGACAACAACTGCAACGCTCAAAACGGAGAACAACAAACCGTTAGATTTATTATAATTTATGAATAAAACAAAAGCAGATGGGATTAGATTTTAGCATTAGAATTGAGCGAGCGAGCGAGAGAGAGAGAGGTTGACGAAATCCTCTGGACAGCAGTACAGTGATCTTCTGTGATCTCGTCCGTCCGATTAATATTAGATGCTACGTGATTATAACCAATTATAAGGCCTGAAAAATCTTAACCGTTGAGATTAAATCAGACGGTCTATATCAAAATAATCCACCGGACTCAGTCCAGAGGATCCCGACCAAGGTTTAAGCCTTCCTTTCCTCAACGCCTTTTTTAAACCCACTCGTCTACTTTCCCTTTCGAGTTTCGACCTCCGTCCCTTTCCCTACATTCCCACTTCCCACTTCCCACACACCTCACACCACTCCATTCCACTCGGATGGGGTGCGCAGCGTCGAAGGTCGACAACGAAGACACCGTGCGGCGGTGCAAGGAGCGGCGCCGCCTCATGAAAGAGGCAGTGCACTCTCGCCACCTCCTCGCGTCCGCTCACGCCGACTACCTCCGCTCCATGCGCCTCGCCGCCGCCTCACTCTCTCGTTTCGCCGCTGGAGAGCCCTTTCTCTCCATCTCCGACTCCACTCCTCCCGTTCTACTTCTTGCCCACACCCACCAGACCAACGCCACCGCCTCCGTTTCCTCCTCACTTCCTCCTCCCACTCCTCAGCCGCCTCCGCCTCCGCCTCCTGCTCCTCATTACTCTCCTCCTCCTTCTTCTACTACTACCTCCACTCTCAAGGTTCCTCATATTCTCTCCCGATCGACTAGTTCTTCTCGCAAGCACCACAATTCAAATCCGAATCCGAATCCGAATCTGCCACCTCGTGCGTTCAAACTGCCTCATATACTCTCGGATTCAAGCCCCGCTCCTTCTACTAGGAAACGAGGTGATGTTAACTATGCTAATCGGGCTAATTTAGCCTCTACTCCGTCAATGTCGTCTTCCGCTTGGGATTGGGAGAACTTTTATCCACCTTCGCCTCCTGATTCTGACTACTTCGACAGAAGAAAAGCTGAGATTGAAGCTGCAAA
This sequence comes from Rhynchospora pubera, assembly GCA_028095005.1. NCBI lineage: Eukaryota > Viridiplantae > Streptophyta > Magnoliopsida > Poales > Cyperaceae > Rhynchospora > Rhynchospora pubera. The sequence goes on along the minus strand of CM051460.1, from coordinate 26,223,372 downwards.
TCAGCAGCAGCAGCAGCAACAACAGCAACAACAGTATCAACACCACCTCATAGAAGAAGATGAGTTTGCTGATGATGATGAAGTAGAGGAGGAGGAAGAAGAAGAAGATGGAGAAGGAGAATTTGAAGATGATTATGATGATCAGCACAAGCCACAAGAAGACAATGACGAGATGACGTGTCGCGAATGGGATGAGAGATACACCTCTACATCGAGTTCATCCACCAGATCCAGATCGGATGGCTATGATGACATGAGATCAAGATCAGAGGCGTATGGATATGGGTACGGGTATGGGTATGGTGTTCAACCTGCACCAGAGATGGGCAGATCAGTTCCGACATCAGAAATTGTGCCACCTTCATCAGCTCTGACCATTGGGCCCGGTGCTGCCGTGCATCACCGAACATTGGCTGAGATCGCAGCCTCAATTGAGGAGTACTTCATCAAGGCGGCTGAGGCCGGCAGTGCTGTATCAGAGCTTCTAGAAACAGGCCGGGCACAGCTTGATCGGAGCTTCAGTCAGCTCAAGAGTGAGTAACTGTTACGTTTTATGCTTCTGGTGGATTTTCCAGGGTATTGTTTGTGCCTGGAATTATGTGCGTTGCTGAGTAGCTATTGAAAAAGAATAAGAATCATGATAAGTTTGGTTTTCTTTCTGCAGAGACTGTGTACCACTCAAATAGTGTGCTTAGTGCTTTATCATCTACATGGAGTTCGAAACCACCATTGGCGGTAAAATACCAGCTTGATACTGATGCCTTGCAGGAGTCAGGAGGCAGTACAAGCCATGGGTCCACCTTGGAGAGGCTCCTTGCTTGGGAGAAGAAGCTCTATGAGGAGGTTAAGGTAACTTTTGAATTTAAACTTTACAAAAAATGTATGTTTGTCCTCTGTAGAAATTTACCTTGGTAACGTTTGCAGAAATTGATTCGCTGGACGCACACCATAGATGGGCCATTTATTATTCAGTTGCAATTGCAATGAAATATTAGTTTGTTAAATTAGAGGGTATTTTATGTTGTTTATAATCTTGTGAAGTCCATAAAATGCTACTATAGAGTATGGATCCAGTTACTGTTTGGGGATTGGGCATTGAGTCCTAAAATTATATTCAGTTGCAATTGCAATGAAATATTAGTTTGTTAAATTAGAGGGTAATTTATGATGTTAATAGTCTTGTGGTAGTCCATTAAATGCTACTATAGAGTTTGAAATCAATTACTATTTGGGGATTGGGCATTGAGTCTTAAAATAATTGATTGGCTTTGCGTGTGATAATTTTATTGTCTGTAATCAAGAAAGTTGAATGTATGGTCTCCAGCCACTTTATACCATTTTCTTTTGTCGGGTTAAAATTTCAAATGTGGGATCCCATTTGTCTAATTTCACTATAGTAATTGAACATAGTCATATTGGATCTTCCTTTAGTTTGTATGTTTCTCTTGGTTGTTTCTAGCTGGTATAGTAGTGCATTGAATCATTCTTACACTTCTATGAACTTCAGACGTTGTACCAGTATAGCTTGTAAGCTGGCATGCAATATATACTGCAGTGAGGGAATTGCTCAGCTCACTTCTTTCTTGCTCATTCACTCCCGAAAATGACCAAAATACCCTCCTCTTCTATTTTGATATTCTCAGATTTTAGCCCTGAAGAGAGGATATTTTGGACATTTTTGGTAGTGGATGAGTAAGATGAGAGTGCCCTGAGCAATTCCCCTGCAGTGATGGTTGTGTTTTGTGAAATTGTATACATGCTGTAGAAAGTCATTTCAGGTATTATTTTTACAAAGTAAAATGCATTTTGGTGAACTTCTGAGCTGAAGCCTCCAGTCTCTTTGGCCCCCAGAATTTCTCTTTTATTTTTTAAGCTGTCCTAACTTTGCCTTGTCGTTATTTCTCTCTGTGCCTAACTAATAGGATCCTGTGGTTCAGTTAAAAGTAGTATGGATGATAGTCCGTTTTTTATATGTGCATACTTGGGATTTGTTTTCTTGCCTTCTCTTTCAAGTAGATTGGGTTAGTTAATTGGTGAAAAACTACTAGGGGGAGAAACATGTGTAGTCTATTATTATTTTTATTTGCTTATATCTTAGAGGCTACTGTTGAAGAAGGCACATGTTGTGGTGGGGATAATTTAAGTGGGATTCTTTGTAACTTTGGTTGATTAATAGGCTGTCCCTATGATCTAGAAAGGTATCCCACTTGTGTTTCCCTTTGTTCTTCAGGAAATGCTTTATTGCTGAATGAACTAGCTTCTGTGGCCCCCAGGAATTAAGGTCCATTTTATCTGTTGCAAATGATATTTTTAAAATTTTGTTTTTATTCTCCATTTTATGCCTACCCCCAAATTGTTTGGTACTAAAGGATTTGTTGTTGTGATTTGGAGGGGGAGGGAAGGTGGTCGATGTTGTTAGCTCAACCTAATTTGCAACTGATAGTAGGATGTGGTTGCTTTTACAGTAAAGGAGGAATCTGATCCTCTTGGGATTAGTTTCTTTATTGAAAAGGCTAGGAGCAACTAGTACTTACATAGATTTTTCATACCACCATCACTAAATCTTTGTAGTATGATGCACTATTCTTTTACTTAGGCTTTTAACAGGACTTCTATTATGTCACTTGTTATGTGCAAGTTTATCAGGATTTAATACTTCCTTTATTATCTAACCTGAAGAATTTAAAGCCAAACAAGATTACCAAAGTAAAAAAAATATCCTGCAATAGTTTTCACTTCCAAACATAAGATACGAGAAATCTCTTTATTATTGGCATAGAATCTCATATCAGTTTATCAGCTTAACGAATATGTTAATGTAGGCAAGAGAGACTGTCAAGATAGAGCATGAGAAGAAGCTATCTACACTGCAGAGCCAGGAGTACAGAGGAAAAGATGATGCGAAGCTGGACAAAACTAAAGCCACCATAAAGAGGCTCCAATCCCTTATCATTGTCACATCTCAAGCGGTCACTACCACCTCTTCTGCCATCCTTACTGTTCGGGACAATGAGCTGGCACCTCAACTTGTCGAGCTCTGTTATGCGTAAGTTGCCTATCTTATATCAGTCTCCTTTCATTGTTTGAGCCCAAGCAAAATTCATTTTCTTATCCAAAATGCTGTTGGCAGGCTCAATTTCTCTCTCTCTCTCTCTGTCTCATTTATTTGTTTGGTTGTGTGAATCTGAAAAAGTACAGCAGGTGGAATGTGTAAATTACGAAACGCCATAAAAAAAACTATGTTGGATGTAGAGAGTTAAAATCCCTGAAAAACTTGAGAACAAATTAGATATATTTTTGGATAAGCTGGGTTATTCAATGCTTTCTTGCCCCAGTGAATGCTTACTAATGTTCCTGATTACTTCTTTAGGCTTTTGAAGATGTGGAGATCAATGCACCAGTTTCATGAGATACAAAACAACATAGTGCAACAAGTTCGTGGTCTGGTAAACCGTGCAGCTGGCGAGTCGACCTCGGACCTCCAGCGCATGGCGACTCGTGACCTTGAGGCATCTGTTGCCAGCTGGCACTCTGCCTTTGGTCGTTTGATCAAGTACCAGCGTGACTACATTCGCTCCCTTTATAGCTGGCTCAAGCTAACATTGTTTCAGGTTACCACTGATGACCCCAAGAAAGACCATTCCACCCCTATTTCACTTGAACTAACTGCATTTTGTGATGAGTGGAAACAAGCCCTGGATCGTCTTCCGGACGCTGTCGCATCAGAGGCCATCAAATCATTCATGAATGTGATACATGTTATTTACACAAAGCAAGCCGATGAGTTAAAGGTGAAAAAACGGGCAGATAATTTATCAAAAGAGTTGGAGAAAAAGGCCAAGGCATTAAGAGGTATAGAAAAGAAGTATTACCAGTCATATTCTATGGTAGGGCTTCCACTGCCAGGTAGTGGGCGTGAGGTCAATGGTCAGGTCTTTGATACCCGGGATCCCCTTGCTGAGAAGAAGTCTGAGCTTGCCCTTGTTAGAAGGAGAGTCGAGGATGAGATGACAAGGCATGGCAAGGCTATAGAGGTGACTAGGTCAATGACTCTCAATAATATACAAACCGGTCTGCCAGGTGTGTTTCAGGCCATGACTGGGTTTTCAGGGCTTTTTGTGGAGGCACTGGAGACTGTTTGTCGACGGGCTGGATCAGTTCATTGAAACTGACGTATGATGTGATAATGTTATTTTTTTGTACTGGTAAAGTGGGTTTTGTAACCCTTTTGTTGTATAAGATGAAAGAAAATATATATATAGCTAGCTATATTTTAAGGTAAGAATTGGGAGGGGGGATTGTTTTGTAGATAAAATTAGTTTTGCTTTTTGTTGTGAACATGATTTTGAGTTTTTAAGAAAATATATTAGAAATGGTTTGGTTGACACAGGTACATACGGATGTATGTGACCACAAGGATTTTAGAACAGATCAAACAAGCAAGGGAAAAAATCTGTCCTTGTAGTTAGACAAAGAAAGGATTGGAATCCTTTAACCACACTGAAGTTGCAGTCCCTATCAGACAACCCGTACTAAGTCTGTGCTGGAGAAGATGACATGGCGTTGTAAAAACAAGGTCCTTTACAAAAACATACTGTGCTGTTGCTAGCTGACTGATGAACATTCCAGCGGAAAGAAACAACGTGCGTGCACTAAATGCCATGCGGTACATGGCGAGATATAGATGGCAGAGATTCAACAGCAGCCACCAACCATGAGAGCAATCAAATTGCGAGAGCAGAAAACTAGCCTTTTGTTTCACACTTTTGGTATGTGGGAGGTAGCTGAATAGCAAATAGATGAGCTCAACGACAAGCTTGTTTGCGTGGGAGAATAAATGCGAAGTGCCTCTCCAGCTGTTTTAGTAGGCCTTTCACTTCTCCCGTTCTCCATTTGATCTTTGATTTGGCATGTAGTTCAATTTGATTATAGACCCAATCATGCACAGTGTGGGCGTTTTGGGAAGGCAATTTTGCCTTGGCTGGCAAAAGAAATTCACTTGCACCTATTTGTTTGGGCAATACGCTAGCATTAAATATAAATAAAAACAACTACAACTCATTAAACTAACTTGAATTAGCTTGATTATTATTCCATATGTTTATTAAAATTTATGATTAGGGGACACCGGGACAGTATATTAGATTTCGGGTGAAGCATCAAGCACCCTTACAGGGATCCAATGTACCATAATCCATAGAGGGATGCAGCATGATCTTTACAGGCTGTACACTAGTGGGGACATTGTGTAGGAAGCAATGTCACCTCACCCTTTTACCTCAGGGGGCCTAAAATGCATTCTGTGGCAAAGCAGGGATATGGTTTAGTGACCGAACAAGTCCAAATCTTGCATGTTATATAGGAATTAGGGAATGATTAGGGTGTTATAGCATGGTACCGGTGGGACTTTTCCATAGTTGCTTTTTCGATGCATTGAATATTGGACCCAGCATCTTCTCAGCCTCATAACTAGAAAGAGCAATAGAGGGGTACACTGTGAGCCTTTTTGTGTAACATCTTAAAATTATTTATCCTTGCTACTTACAAAAGCACCAAAAGAAAGAATTAAACATTTCACATAGGCTCCGTTTGGATGCAATAAGAAGAAGAGGAAGAAGGAAGAATGGAAGAAAAAAAATTATAAACAATCCAAACTCTTCACAAAATTACACACTTTCCAATACTTCTTCCTATTTTTTCCCTTCTTCCCTTCTTCCCACACCTATCCAAACGGAGCCATAAAAAGAATAAACATGTCAGATAAAAAAGTGTAATTAATTTTTATATCAATTATGGACCATTAATTTGTGTAATTTGACATGATCTGTGGTCTACATCAAGGTCAGACTTTATATTGAAAAATATTAAGTTACAATCAAATTAGCTATTTATTTTTTTAAAAAAAAACTAAATTATTGATTTTATCATATCTTTATGGTCCAACATGTAAAGTTCTATATGAAACAATAATAATATCAATATTTTTATTTTTCTTATTTGCCCATGCATCTTTCGCTAGTTAGATAAATAGTGGATGATGCGCGGTCCATGCCTCGGAACAAACGTGGTGTAATAAAATCTGAGCCGACCATGAGAAATTAGTCGGTTTAGTATTGTCGTGGCTTATGTAATAGGATGGTGGTTTAAAGTTTTTTATTTGAGCCTTCTTTTGTGAGTTGATAGGGTATTATTTGACGAAGATGGATAGCATTTAATTTTCTGACAACGTGCAATTGGACTGGTCGATGTATATGAAAACCAACCCAATGATTGCTTTTTTCCTTTGTTCTATAATTTCAACTATTTTTCTACGATGAAATGAGACTCAGAATTTTCAAATCGCTCTACTAGCATACATGATATTTGAAAAATTGTAGTTTTCCCATAAAAAGCTACACCTTAACCAGTTATGCTGAATGTGATTATTTAAATTTGAACTTAAGAAGAAGTCATCAGTATGCTTATGAGTCATGTATGCTTAAACATCAATACATTCACAAACATGACTGGCTTGATAGCTTGTTACTTCCCCATTACAATTTAGTTACTATTTATAATTATTTATTGTTTCTACCGTTACTATTATTTCTCCAGTAACCTACGACCTTTCACTTCAGGTGCATTGTTTTTTGTCACTAGACCAAGGGTTGGTTCTTGGGTATGCATCTATAATTAAATACTCTTAATTTATAAAAAAAATATATATAAGCAATGAAGAGTCTTTTAGAAATTAAAATCTAGTAAAATGTGTTATGATGTGCTCTAATTTTTTTTTCTTAATGTAGTACTTCTCAAAATGTTTTTGTAGGTTGTTTTATCTTAGAACGTTTGAACTATTGCGATTAAAAAAAAAAAGTGAATTCATGGATCAAAGAATGTACGATGGTTATAGGATAATATAAAAAATATGAATTTATTGAACTTTATTATAAAATTTTCTTGCGGAAAGTAGTTTTCGTTATAAATGTCACTTGAATTCTCAATTGCTAAAGAAATCTGTTTCTCTCCTGTAATTATTGGCCCCTTATCAAAATTCCATTTTTTTAACATGGAATTTCATTTCATTTCATTTCGTTGGAAAATTTGTAAGCAAAATGAACGGATTTGGTGTTTGATAGGAATTCCCATATAATTAGATCCAACGAATTATGTGAAATCAAATGAATTGAAATGAAATCCCGTGTTAAAAAATATTTTCATAAGGGGCTATATGAGGTTGGAATAAGAATTTCCAATTGGAAAAATGAATCAAGAGACGGACTGGTTATTATTTGTAAAGCCCAACATGAGATTGAAATCGCTTATTGTTTAGCCTTTTTGATCTAAGGCTTTTAAATAAGAAACATTACACTATCACTGTTCTACAAAACAAGCCCTGACCACTACCAGCCCAGCCTAATTAAGGCAACCCCACATTTATTTTGACTGGTCGTACTTGTTACTTAATCATTAAGCTGCTGACACACAAAACCGCACTCCTCTATAGTCTCATACACTCACGTGTCCACCTCTCACCTCTTGAGAGCGTTTCTTTGCCACGTACCTCTCGACGTGTCAAACGCCTTCCTCCCTTATAGCCTCTATCTTGCTGAACCTGATCAAATCCATCTTAGGAAAAGGGAATTCAAACACCAAAAAAGAAAAGGGTATTCTAAGCTCATGGCAGACTATCTTAGGTTAGGCCAACACCAGCAAGCACCCACAAAAAATGAGACGCTAATGAAATCCGTCTTGAAGGCCGTGACTGCTGGCACGGTCGGTGGCTCAATGCTGTTACTCTCCGGCTTGACACTGGCCGGTACAATAATAGCACTGGTAGTTGCCACACCTCTCTTGGTTATTTTCAGTCCGGTGCTGGTACCGGCTGCCATTGCCGTCACGCTTCTTGTGTTTGGTTTCGCTTCCTCTGGTGGATTTGGTTTGGCGGCACTGTCGGTGCTTGCATGGATGTACCGGTATTTGACGGGCAGGCACCCACCTGGTGCCGATCAGCTTGACCACGCCAAGGGGGTGCTCGCATCGAAGGCACGTGATATCAAGGAGTCAGCACAACACAAGATCGAGCAGGTGACTGGCTCATAGATAGTGGAATATGTGTACGAAAATTGTCCTGTGTGTTGGTTGTTTATGGATGAGAATTCTAGTTATTTCTTGCTATTCTGTGTGTTTTAATCGTGCCGTGCTGTTGTTCTTATGTTGATCGTGTTGTACTGTTGTTCCAAGAGTTTTAATCAATGATCTGTTTGTTAATAAATAAAATCTTCTTTTCATTTTTGAAAGGCAATGTGGGTTTTCTAATATATACCAGATAAGTTGGAAAGTTGCTAGGGTATACTTTAGTACATGCAAATTGCCAAAAGGGAAATGCGGAGATCATGTGTATGATATGTTGAGTAATGGTTGACTCGGTGGGCTCGTGAATGAATTGGCTCTGCTTTTGACTAAAAATTTAATTGGGTAATAACAAGTGGTACCGACTCCTTTTACGACATGCGATGCGAATGTACATGTTTAAGTCGAGCACATGCAAAAGAAAAGAACAACAAAGCCAGTACCGCTATGATTAACCTCATACAATGAAGAATGAAGGATGAATAGAGTACTTTATCCACTTTTACAACCCATAGTTGCTTTAGAGCATTGGGACCATTACCAGAAGTTACTAGCACCGCAATCGGGTCTGGTTTGGGTAGTATGGGATTGTTGGATACTTCGTTTATTTTTCCTTTTTAGGGGAAAACCCTACTCTGGTTAATTTAAATTTAAAATAAGAAAAAGAGATTATAAGTGATCTCACAATACAATAATACAATTTTGTTAACAAATTTTCTGACACTGTTTTTGGTACTAGTTACTGACGCGATGAAATTGATATGTCAATGCATGCAATATTTATATTATTGGGTAATTCTAGTATACTTCACAAATTATCCATACTCATTATATTATCCAATAAATTACAATTAGCGTAAGCCATGATGGATACCTACCAATCAGCCAATTAGTATACTGTAAAATTGACAGTAATTGTGGTGTTATGTAATGTATTGATATACTTCAAAATGGCAGATAATGCATAAGTATTGCTGGGTAACGTAACATTGGTATGCGCCGTGTGACTACCTAAGTTAAGAAGGTGGTGTATTTTCCAAAAAAATACAATTACACACATACACCCAGTAGTTCATTACTTTACAAACCATGTTCACATGTAATATAGCATTTAAGGGGTTGGATTAATTGCCTGTGAAGTACTCAATAGGGTCGGATTTCAATGAACTAATTTGCTAACCTGTACCAAACGGCAATGGTATCCCACTGTCTCGTTCTCTTTTTTCTTCCATCTCCAAAAGTCAGGATTCTAAAAAGTTGGAACATATCTCTGTACTAATATTAATATGTTGTGCATGCACAAAGAGAAGATGATGGCTTCTATGATGCATCTAGCGAATCCTGATCTTGGGCCCGATTTCACCTCTTTTAAGCTTTATGACAACCCACACTACAATGATAACCCCCAACAAAATCAAAATCTCATCTGTGATCCGTTCACAACTCACCACAAACCACCACATTACTCTCTAGCAATGGAGAACAAAGGAACCCAAAATGAGATTGAATGTCTGAAAGCCGAGCTCGAATATGAGCGTAAGATGAGGCGCAAGGTCGAGTCGCTGAATCAGGTTATGCTTATGGAGTTGGCAGAGGAGAGGAAGGCAAGAGAGGAGGCAGAGCAACGGTACAAGTTACTCGAAGGTGAAGTCGAGGAAGAAAGAAGAATGCTGAGAATTGCAGAGTTGTGGAGAGAAGAGAGAGTGCAAGTGAAGCTCTCAGAGGCAAAATTGTTAATGGAAGAAAAAATGAGAGAGATCACAGAGTTGATCTATTTGGAAGAGGCTGTGAGAAAGGCTGAGGAAGTGGGTCCCACTGAGCAGGGTGGTCATGAAGAGGGTAGGATCAGCCAGCAAAAAAAAGAAGCTGAGAACCCTCATATCAAGAGAGGGATCAAGGGGTTTGTGGAATTTCCAAAGGCAATTAGAGTTCAAGCTAAGGAACCAAGGACTGATTTGGAGTTTAGTTTGGAGTGTCAAAGAGCTCAATTAAGGGTGCTTTTGAGGAATAAGGGTTCTAATGCTTTGGGTCTTATGGGAAATGCACAAAATCTGGTTATGTGATTTTTCCTTGTGCCGGAAAATTTTTTTTTTCTTTTTTCGGTTATTTCTATTGGTGTGATTTTTGTTTCTTTGGATTTGGCTCAAGGTTGGGGCCCTTTCTGGCTTTTTTTTCATAATATTGGTTCTATTAGTTTTGAGTATTGTACATTTGTACCGGTTTCAGTCTAAACTCAGAGCAGGTACAAGTTAAAACCATCTAGGCCTCTACTGATTACACTCATAAGCCACTGTGGTAGAGGTAGTTATTTTTTGTGTACGGGATTCTCCAATTAAGTTTACTTAACTGTAACAACAAATTATTTGTTCTTTTTTTTATATATCATTTCTATTATAAATGGTGTCAAGTACCACCAGTTTCTTATCAAAGTAAAATCTGTTTTTAAAATTTACCCTCATGTCTAACATTTAACATCACGACTCAAAAAATTAATTTTAGTCACAAGGACATCACAACTCATGTTTTTAAAAATTGCTCCACATGACATCTGACGAGTTTTGACCAGTCAACACTCAACACTACATAGCATAGTAAAGGACCCAATTTTTTTTCCTCTGACACCATCCTTGTTTTTAAATTTAAAATATTACTTTTTGTGTAATTGTAACGTCTTTTAATCTTGCTGTTTCGCCTGTATCAGTGGATATGAAGATAATGTCGGCTTTTTTAATTAAAGAAATTTTATTACTTACTCCGTCACTGTCAAACGGTACTATTTTAAATCAATTTAATATTTAGTTTGTTAATTTCTGCACTTATCAAATACAAAACAAAAAACCGTTTATAACATTTTGATATCACGATTAAGACGACCGATTTATAAACACTCATGGACGCAGTAATAACATAAAAACATTTAAATAGATACTTTTGACAAAATATGAATATATTAATTGTTTATGAGTTATATATATAAAATTAACATAATTAAACACATTAGTGTCAGCAAAATTTTATTTGCTCGACCGTACAATAATGGTCATTTAATGAAATATCTATTCATCCGTCAAGCGCATTCCGTATTTTACAACAATTAACAATAAATTTTATTGTTAATCTATCGTCATAGTAGTATCACGTTTGATGTGTCAATTAATTTATTTTTTTCTTTTGAAAATGAGTTCAAAGTTTCGTCCTTTTGAACAGGATTTCCATTCTTTATTATAGTTAGAAAGAAAAACATTTGTTTTATGTAGGCATGTAGCTATTTAGAATATATATATATATATATTGCTATGGTGAGTTGCAACTCACTAAAGCGTCCGTGAGTCGCGTTTAAAATTCTGAAGTTTAGTTCAAAATGATCGAACCAAACCGTCTAATACGATCTCCCTATTGAAATCTCCATGCAAACCAAATTTTATATTTTTTCTAAATTTTTAACTATTTTATTTAGATTTTAGAAAATCATTAATCTAATTAGTTCTGAACCGTTCAAATACAACAGTTTTTAAAAATTCGAAATAAATACTAAAAATTTTTAAAAAAATTTAAAATTTGGTTGCATGAAAATATTAATAGGGAGATAGTATTAGATCGGATGTGTCGTTTTGAAGTAAATTTGAGAATTTTGACTGCGACCTTCGGTGAGTTGCGACTCACCGTACTTTGAAAACCGAACCCGATTTCGAATTCACTGATACACTCCCAAAATCAAATTAAATAGAGAAACCTTTCAAATTATCGCGATGCCATGGCTTCCTCTTCTTCTTCGCCTCTCTCTCTCGGGTGGTACGGTGTCATCGAAACCCTTGCCGAGTCGAAACACGAGCTTCCTCTCCTCAAAGGTTTTCCTGACAAGAATCACATGCAATTCTTCTATTTATTATTTTGTTACATGTTTCAGTTTTTTATTCTCTCTCTTCTACCTTGATACTATACCAGAGTTGATCCTCAGATTGCCCAATTTCTTCACTGCTGCGCCTGAACCAGTGAGGGAGAGAGTAGCGTTGAGATATCTGGAGGAATGCGCAAGCAGAGGTATTGTTAGTACCAAGGATAAATTGGGCGGTGTGGAGGTATCCCAATCCACTGTAGAATTTCTTTGTCAGAACTTACCAGAGGTACTTGGATCATGAATCTTATACTGGATTTCGTACGAGGCAATTTCATGCATGTCCTGCAATTTTCAATATTCTCTATTGCTGTGCTGCTGAGATTTGTAACCCTTTTAGGATTCAATTATTGAAGAGAATAAAACTAAACAAGAATTCTTTGTTTATTTTTAGAAAGAGAGAAAGAGAGGTAGAGTGTTCATGGTACTTTTGAGATTGTGAGGATTCTGATCATTCATGTTATGATATTGCCACCAAACTTGTGCCACAAGGCTAAAGCTTAGGATTAGAGGGCGTAACATAGACGTGCCCGGTCTTAGTTTTCCATGTACTGAAAAAGAGAGGGAAATAAATATAGAATCCGTATTGTGAAGTAGAAATCCTAACTATTTATGATACTGTGGTGAGGGATGAGACCTTTCTGGCTTCCCTTTCTCAGTCTTTTTTCTAATCTAGGGAAAAATAAAAACCTACCCTACCTAAACCTCATCCTATGATGTGATTTTTCCCTTTGAAAATTTATTACCGCGATTATCATAGTATCAGTATGGATTTAGTTGGAGACAAGGGAATGGCCGTTATTCGACGGAGTACATTAAAAAATGGTTATTCTTGGACTGCTATTTGGAAAAGCTATATTGAATCCTTTCTTTTTTGTTATTTGTCAGCACATAGATCCATCTGTACCTTCTCAAAGTAGAATCGTACCAATTAGCGATGATATCAGACAGTTTATTGTACAGAAGAGAACCACCTTGCCAAAGCCCTCTCTTGATCTGGTAAGATAATCAGATTATTATTTTTTTTTAAAAAAAATAGCTGGATACGCTGGTGCCAGCTCTGAACTTACGTTTACAGGGGCAACAAAGTTCTGACTACTTCAAATGCACAACTCAGCTGTGTTGACCCTCAATATACCATCAGAAAGTGCTATTAAGCATTATTTTACTCTTAAATGTCAGAGTATGGCCGGATAGTCTAAATAGCTAATAAAAAAGTCGACTTTGTAGTTAGACCAACATATTCAGAACATTGTCCATAAATAACAGTTCTTCTTTTATGTACCAGTAAAATACCTTGTGCCAATGGAGTGAATCTCTTTTCTGATTATCACCTACTTTTCTATCTTTCCTATTTCATTCAGTTGAAAAATTCTGCTTTACAAGGAAGCGATGCTAAACTGCCCTCTACAAGGGAAAACTGTTGTTCTTCAAGTGAAAAGCTAGAAGATAATACTGTAGAGGAAGAACAGGATGTGATTGGAAGCCCCAGGTCAGCTCATCCTGCAGAGTCTCTGCACAATGATACCTTACAAAACTCGCCCTCACAGAATGCTGTTAATGCTAATAAGACAGCAAATGACCCTTTGCATGAAAATATTCCCAAGACTGTGGTACTTCTTTACGTCTTTGTTTCTTCCACTTTTGAACACTGCAAATTGTAATTCTCTTATTTGAAGAAAGATATGAATGAATATCGTTTAGAGGGCTTATTTGGCAATAATGTGGCTTTTAACCATCGCTTGAGCTATGAATTGCATAAATATAAAAAAAAGAAGAAGAAAGGGATTGGAATCTGGTAATTAAGACTGCATATATTTCTTATTCTTATTTACCACTTGATTATGCACCAGAGAGCAAATCAGTCTTACTTGGAAGAAGCCGGGACCGAGCCTTCAAGTGATGACATTAATGAATTTATTTTAAAGAGGAGAGCTGCTGAGCCAAAGACATCTGTCGAAGAGGTACTCAACATTCCACTTGAGTTATTTTTAAGGGAAAGTACTGGATTATGTACCACAGGAAGTTTAAATTATCATTATCCCCCTCACAAAGCAGGAGACTCATCCCCTGTGCCTGCTTGTGCTCAGTTTCTCCCATCTTATGGAAAAGGTGCTCATTTATCATCATCAACGGTTGAAATTGATTAGGGTATTTTGAAAAACTTCTGAGAGAGGAGAAGTTTAGATGATACTTTATATCCACTTGTTTTCAGGAGATTTGATCCTGTATGTTGTACATGATTTTCGAGGGTTCTTAGGAACTTATATAGTGTTTTCTTTCTGATACAAAGATATAATTTGCTGTTCATTTTCTTTATTTATATTTATATTATTGTTCAAATATTACAGCTTAAAGAACCTACACCATCAACAAGCATTTCGACTGAACCCTCTACAAATGAAAACAATGAAAATTTGAGGCCAAATGCCAACCCTAAAGTATCTATTCCGGAGACGAGCATTCCAAGTAAACCCTCCACATACAGGAACAATGAAAATTTGAGGTCCAATGCAAACCAGTTAGATGACCTGATTGATTACTTCATGGACTCTCAGATACCCTTTGCAAAACAGAACCAGTGCATTGTATGTAACAAAGGAGGTCAATTGTTCACTTGTTCAAGAGAAAGCTGTGGAATATCTGTGCATGAGAACTGCATTATGACCACGCCAAGCAACTTCGGCAAAGAAGGCCAGTTTTACTGCCCCTGTTGTGCATGTACTAGAGCTGCACATGCATATGACAGGGCCAAAAGGGTCTTGTATCTTGCCAAGGAGAGCCTCTCCTCCTTCCTTGAAATGGAGAAAAATCAAAATCAAGTAAACGGTGGAAAAGAAAAGCAGCCAGTCGAAAAGAGCATGAATGGTAAGAGGAAGAGCAAAAGGACCAAATTTAGTGATGGAGATGCATCAGAAGATGGAAATGGTGATGCATCTTCGAGCTGGGAATCAGCCTCGAGACACAGTAGGAGAAATGTGGAAAATGTTGGTAGGATGAAGGAGAGAGAAGTTCAATCTAATGATGGAAATGTGTCAGATGATAGAGATATTATTCGTAGGAGAGCTGAGGAGGCTAATAAGTGTGACACTCATCTGGCATTTGAACAACTAGATAAGTATAGATATTGTAAGTCTGGTCCGGGGGCCACGTCTGGGGGCCATGCAGTACCAAGGGATGAAGAAACTGGAAACGAGAAATTAAAAGAAGACAAAGTTGGTGCAATTGTAAATTGGAGGCGCAAAGCGGCACCTCGTTAGTAAGGCTCTGGCTTTGCTTTCATGTTTTCATCATTTTATTGTTGTAGCTGTCTGTTGAGTAAACTTTTTAGGTTCAGTGGATCTCTTTGTTGATACTTATTTAACTACTGGTAGGCCATTCTACAATTTTTTATTTTGTGAGCATACCATAACTTGCTAATATCTCAGGACACAATTGCAATTCATGAACTTAACCAAAGAGGCTATAATACCACTTGTTCTTGACACATAACCAATATGGTGGTAATACATGTCTGGACCAACCAATACTGGTTAACACTAGAGCTAATGACCTCAGATGAGAACAATATAAGTGAAAAGAAAAGACATCCCCACACAAGCATAGTACATATTTTATCTCATTCTTCCAGTGCATTTTAACCTTTCAGACTGCATAATTTAATTGTTTAGCTGATGTTGATATTTTTTTGCTTGTTCCATCTCCAGTTCAAATAAGGTTGGGGCTCCTCGTAGGCGCAATATGCTTCCCTGGTCAGCAGAAGAAGAGCAAGCTCTTAGAGTACGTTTTGTGTTACCACTTCGGTTTTTTGGTTCAAAATTGTGGGCTTTGATTATCTTTTGAATCTTTGATCTCTCTATCGGTACCAGCCAAGTGGTTTATTTTCTTTCTCTGTGTTGTTACTTTAGGATTCTTGTCTAAACTCATTGTATTGAGGATTTACTATGAAGCTCCAGCAGTATGTGAAACCCTAATAACCCCCACCCTCCTTTGTCCTTCTGTTGAGCATTAGTCTTGTTTTGAATGTAATTTTTAGAGTCTGGATCAAATTTGAGAGGCATTCTTGTTTTACAGGAAGGGATGCAAAAATTTGGGGTCACACCTGATGGAAGAATTCCATGGAGCACAATTTTAGAATATCGGCGAAATGTATTCCATCGAACCAGATTTCCACTTGATCTGAAGGATAAATGGCGCAATATAATGAAAAAAGAAGGTTCAAAAGCGTGATAGGACCCCTTGATATCTGATTGTGTTGTGTAGGTCTAGGTCCATTTCTAACTTTTGGAACTTTAATAGGCTGATCTAGAAGAATGCTCTAGCCAGACTTCCAGTAGTACATTTCTCAACTCAATGCAATGCATCCTCAGTTATTAAAGGGAAGTTTTGTTTGCTTTGAAAAGCCAGTGTGTAGGCATGGGGAATATGATTAAAATAGTAAGCAATCTAATTTTGTTCATGATAGCATGCTCTTATAGAAATTAATGCAACAAATTCTGTGTTATAATTTTGTATTTCTTTTATGATCTATGTTATAATTTTGTTGCGCGACCTGGTGGAATTGTTGTGCAGCCAGTATCGTTCAGCAATAAATGACTGGCCTGATCGATGAATTATTCATGAATGACTTCGTTTCGTTTATTCTAGAATTTTGATCCGCCTAATCTTAAACAAATGGTCTCGAGACACTTTCTTTTTTAAATATATATATTGTTCGTAGATGTTCAAATAATTCATCATCTAAATATAAAGTGCGGCATTCAGATTTGAAAACGAATAAACATGTTGCTTCAATTTTAATTCTAATCACATAACATAACCGAAACTTCACTTATCTTTCTCCCTTGGGGTACCTATACTTTCTTTTTGTAATGGTGATTGTTTTCGAAAAAAACTGCACCCGTTCGATTGCGATCCATTCCGAACGATAACAGACAGCCAGTCACAAATTACGTATGGATTGAGTTTCAACGAATGAAATATGGATTGCAATGAAGTTTTGATTTCTCTGTTTCCTTTCAATTCCTCAACTGTAATGTACTTTTAATCAAGTTCTTATCCTAATCCGTGTCAACGCCACGAAGTAAAAGAGTATGCTTAATGGATAATGGTAAATGGTCTAAATATTTGGAAAAAAAAAACTTGTATGTTAAAATAATTATGAGGTAATGCATAACGTCCAGTTTAAAGGAGCATCTTGTATGGTCTAACTTTTGTTTCAATATGTATGTTAAAATAATTATGTTAAAAACTTGTATGGTCTAACTTTTTTTTCAATCTTTGGTACTGTTTAACTCTTCCTTAAAATGATGTAATAAATAACGTCCACTTTAAAGGAGCATCTTGTAAGTCAGGATGGTACCGAAAAATATTATATTTACAGCCTACTCTTAAGAACCTTCTTGCAATTGCATTTTTCATTCTATGGAGGGAAAGATGCAATAGAATCCTCAGAGATAATAAGTTATAATGCTCTTGATAGCATGCTCTTGATCTGTTGAAAAAGGTGCTCTTGGAGTGGAATTTTGCTAGAAGATAGAATTCAGATCTGGTGCCGCGCGGCACACCGTGTAGCGTGGCATCCTAGCCGTCTGATCAAGATCCAATGAACAAGGGAGTTCCGTGCATGTAACCTAGATTGATAGGTCCGTAAAAATGGAACCGTTCGATCAAGATCAGACGGCTCGTACGCGCGCTACACGCTGTCCCGCGCTACAGCGGATTCAGGTCCTAGAAGATAGCACTCCTCTTTTTTCTCTTCCTTTTGTAGTTTATTCTTTTTAATCCCCTTTTTGGGTTGGATCCTAGTCTGACTGTCTCTTTTCTTTTGTTTATTTTATTTTATTTTATTTTAGCTTCTGGCTAAATTTGTAATCTTATAACTTCTTTATTATTTAATAAATTAAGATAGGGGATTGACCCCTATTTTTCTTCAAAAAAATATTATATTTATAGAAAAACAAACTCTATATACACACGCGCGAAAATAAATATAAAAAGGTTCTATTTGAGGTGACGGCATGATTATCCAAATATAATTTTATTTTTCCCCTGAACTTCGTTCAGTAAAGAAAACTAATTTGTTTTTTATCATAATATATTTTCTTATATTAATACCGCATAGCTCTGCTATAACGATAGGCCCCGGCTTTAAATTCGCATAGTGCGGCTTTCCAATCATAATTTTTTGTCTCAATGCTACTGCTTTGTACGGCGTCGATAGTGTTGTATAAAGTAAGTCTACACTACGTAATCTCATTATTAATCTTATACATTAGATTTAGATTAGATCTTCGAGTAGACGGGCAACTAGATACTGGTGTGTTTGGTTGGAGTGGAAATAGAGAATAAGAATAGAAAAAAACCTATTTCTTATTCCTTATTCAAATTCTTTGGTTTTGTTAGAATATGGATAAGGGCCGAAATAAGTCCAAATTCTCTATTCCTTAGTTGTTTGTTTTTCACCAGAATAAGGAATAAGGGGCTTATATAATGATGCTTCGAATCGGATATTGGTTGTGATGTAGATCTACACAACTTTGTAGCTAAATTACGAGTAAAGCACGTAAGAAACTCTTGATATGTTTGGATTATGAATTCGTAGCGTTAAAACGACTGAGATTTTTTAAATAATTGATAATTTAATTTTGTTATTATAACAGTTAACTAACAATATTAACGACTATAGTGTGGCATTTGTTGCACTAAAAAAGTGTGGCACCGGAACCTTGCTCGTTCTTGAATACTCCATTTCTCATGCTTGACTTGATGTATCATTTGAAAATATTCTAAGTTATTGAAGCTGTAATTATGAAAGCTAAAACAAAAATGTTAGCAGTCTAAGATATTAATATATATTATGTTTGGATCAACAGTCGCTAATTCAGATTACATTATTTATTATTAATCCAGACAAACTCGTTTGAAGTACGAAATATCATTAATATTTGACACTCAATATTGCTGTAAATCAAATTTTGCTACTATTTATACAACTCTAATTAATATTTTGTAGTCTTTAATTAAGAATAACACTATTTTTTTTGTTTTTATCAAAATTGTGTGAATTATGAAACTTCATTAATCTTTGGCATCCATTCTGATTAGATCCTTGAGCGGACACCGACGACAATGATACTATAAATAAATTTTGATGTAGATCCGCACAACTTGCAAGTTAACTTATGAGTTACGAGTATGGCACGTAATTAAGGGGCTGTTTGGATTCTCCAAGAAATTTGGGGAATTTCATCTTCCTACCGTAAATTTATTATAAACAATCAAAACTCTTCACAAAGTTACACACTTCCCAGTAAATTTATTCCTAGGAATTGCAACTTTCCCAAATTTCCTAAATTCCTAAGCGATCCTAACGGCCCCTTAAGAGACTATGTGAACCTCATTCAATTTAGGTGGAAAAAAACAAAAGTGGCCTTAGAATAGGGCTGAATAGCTAATTTAGTACCTCGACCAGTTAAACTAGACCTCTCGTTATACAAAAAGAGAATCATTTGAAAAGCTAAATTACTTATCATCATCAGAGAGATTCCATCATTCTCTTATCTCTATCCAACATCCTCATTAATTATCCATCATTCTCCTTAATAACACATTTTCTCTTTTTTATTTTCGAACTACAAATTAATTAAACGCTAATTAACTAGTACGAAATATCATTAATATTTGACACTCCACAACTTATTATTTTTTTTAAGCTCCTCCTCTCCTCCTTTCTCTTTCTATCTCCGGAACTTTTTTAGGAAACAGTTTTTCCAAAACAATTAAGATATGAAATTAGGACAATTAGCTATATAAACTAGGACAATTACCTATATTAACTAGAACAATTACTTATATTAACTAGAATAATTAATTATATTAACTAGAACAATTAGGCATATTAACTAGAATAATATATAAGCTATATTAATTAGAACAATTATTAACTAGAATAATTAGTTATGTAAAAAATATTTTGTATATGTCTTGATTTTTTTCTCACTAATTATTCAGCGTAAGCAGCAAGAGTAGAAGGGGTGAGGGAAGTAAAGAAAGGAAAGGGGATAGGGATGGGGTAGACGAGCTGGATGATAGATATGAGATTCCAAAGATCGAAAATGATGAAGTTACGTTGGAAAAAATATTCTAAAAATGAAAAAAAATATATATATGCCTAGAGGATGATAGAGATTATGGATCTTAAAAATGATCCTTTTTCAGCCCCTTAATTAGTTGTTTACATTAAATAAAAACTGATGTGTCCATATATAAACTGGATTTTATTTTGGGGAAAATTTGCTGTATTTATGTTGGGGTTGCTGATGCAAGAACCAATTATATTATATTGTAAATAGCATATAATTCATCACGTTTGATTTTGCATTGTTTACTTCGTACTAGATGTGTGAGTTGAAAAAAAAAAGAAAAAGAAGATATTCCACCAACTTGATGCTAACTAGAATCAAATCCACAAGTGGCGAGTGCCTAATGAAAGTAAAACCCCAGAAAACAAATAGAGGTCCATTTTTTTTTTTCCCTTTATGGATAAGGATGGACAGACGATCGTGGTCTTAAAAGGGTGTGTTTGGTTGGAATGGAAATAGAGAATAAGAATAGAGAAAAGCTTATTTCTTATTCTTTATCTAAATTCTTTGGTTATGTTAGAAACTTAGAATATGAATAAGGGCCGGAATAAATTCAAATTTCCTATTCCTTAGTTGTTTGGTTTTCATCGGAATAAGGAATAAGGGGCTTATTCCTTATTCCCACTCCAAATTCAAGCAGATGTTGGATAGAGATAAGTTAATTAGCGTACTAGTTAATAACGGACCGTTCCTTATTCTCTTTTTGTTGCAGCTAGAATCGAAAAGTTCTAAGTACCAAAATTAACATGATAGCGCTTAAGCTGTTTCATTCCTCAATGGAACGGTCCGTTAGCATTTTCATGAGATTTCAACAGCCCTTCTTAGAACGAAATTGTTTTCTGTCATCCTCCTTTTCTATCATCCCCATCATCCTCTAGCAGTTATTAACGCATTTTTCTTTTTTGGATGAGGGGATGAGAGGGAGGATGAGCGAATTTCTTTTTTTGGATGAGGGGATGAAGGGGGAGGGATGAGCGAAACAGATAGGAGGGAGGGACGAGCGACACGGAGCGGAGGGAGGGAGGGAGGGAGCGACACAAAAGAATGACGACTGTTCTATTTAAATATATAACGGTTCTGGTTAAATATATAACAGTTCTGGTTAAATATATAATAGTTTTGGTTAAATATATAACTGTTCTGGTTATATATATAACAGTTATGGTTAAATATATAAATGTTCTGGTTATATATATAATTATTCTGATTAAATATACAAGTGTTCTTGATAAAATATATAACTGTTCTGGTTATATATATGACTGTTCTGGTTATAAATCATTACATATATAACAGAGGAGGGAGAGAGATGAGCTCTGGATAGTAGCGAATCGGGAGATGAGGGAAAATTAGCGAAATAAAGAGGAAAAGAGAGGATGATTCTAGGGGATGATGGATATGCATTTACTAAAAATTAAAAACGCGTTTTGAGAATGATGGAGATGATAGGAATCGGGGATGATGGTTATCATCCTCGCTTCTTAAAATCCATAAAATTATGTATTCGTAATGCGTAATTTGTAGGAGGCTTTTAAAAATATTCATTTTTAGTTTTAGAAATAGTATTTCTCTTTTTATAAAATTCCTTGATAAAAAAGAAATTTAAATTTAAATATTAATATAGAAAATCATATATGATCTATATTACTTTCTCTATATGTAGGCACATGAAAGTTAGAAAATTTCAATTTTAATTTTATAAAATTAAACTTAAAAAATATTCACAAATTGTCCCCATTATTACATTATTTTGTTTTTTTTTCGATTAAAAGAAAGTCATTTTTTTACGTGCGCCACGGAAATAATATAAAGTATTCTAAGAGTTATTCTCAGATTTAAATTTTGAAAAAACAGGGAAAAATAAATTCATATTAACGTCTCAATAAGTTTAAACTAACAGTCGAAAGTTAATATATAACGAATTGAGGATGAAGTGAAAAAAATCGAGTGGATATGAATCGATTGTACGTTGTATACCAAGAGGGAATTTTTTTTTAAATGTTGTATCGTAAAAAGGACTCGTTTGGATAGTATGAGAATAAGAAAGGAATAAGAATTTTAGAAAGAAAACATTGGGAAGTGTGTAGCTTTGGCTCTGTTTAGATGAGAAAGGAATATGAAGAATAGCTTCGTCCTAGGAATATTTTCTTCCTAGGCATCCAAACAAGTTAGGAATAAAGGAGAAGAATATTTTATTCATAGGAATAACATCTTCCTACAATTATATATACATAATTTCAACAAAATTAGCTAAATACTAATAACTAAATGTAATTTTATGTGCTCTTTAATTAGTACTCTATTTAATATTAAAATAATAATTTTTAATAATTTATTTAAATTAATATCAATTTGTTTATTCCTTACACACCATCCAAACAACATTTCTTATTTCCGGAATAACATCTTTCTACTTTTTCCAAAGTGACACACTTTCCAATATTTTCTTCTCTAATTCCTTATTCCTTCCTTATTCTTTAACCATCCAAAGGGAGGGAAGAGTGGAAAGAAGCTACTCCTAAGAAGAAGTAATGTTGTTTGGATGGTGAGTTAGGAATATACAAAATTAATATTAATTTAAATAAATTATTAAAAATTATTATTTTAATATTAAATAAAGTACTAATTAAAGAGTACATAAAATTTCATTTAGCTATTAGTATTTAGCTAATTTTGTTGTAATTATGTATATATGGCTCCGTTTGGATAAGGTGTGGGAAGAAGGAAAGAAGTGGGAAGAAGTATTGGGAAGTGTGTAACTTTGTGAAGAGTTTGGATTGTTTATAATAAATTTATTTTTTTCCCATCTTCCTTCTTCCTCTTCTTCTTCTCTCATCCAAACGCACCCAAGAGAAGAAGCTATTCTTCTTCTTATTCCTAACTTATTTGAATACTTGGGAAGAAGCTATTCTTCCTTATTCCCATACCATCCAAACGGTCTCAAAGGCACCGTTTGGATGCGTTGAGAAGAAGCTAGGAAGAAGGAAGAAGAAAAAAGAAAAGAAATAAATTATAAAATCTAAACTCTTCACGAAGTTACACACTTTCCAATACTTATTCTCACTTCTTCCTTTATTCTCACACCTATCAAACGGAGCCAAAGAAAATAAAAAGATACTTCCAGTATCCAACACCGACTTTGGCACGGAATAACAATGCCATGAAAACCTTATTCGTTACATATCGAGAAAAAAAAAAGGAAAAATCTTATTCACGTGAAAAATTTTGACACGAACACAACCCAACAACAACGCGTGAATTAAAAATGGCATCAGATACAGATAGGGAGCCAGTGGATCATTCAAAATATTA
This sequence comes from Rhynchospora pubera, assembly GCA_028095005.1. Taxonomy (NCBI): domain Eukaryota; kingdom Viridiplantae; phylum Streptophyta; class Magnoliopsida; order Poales; family Cyperaceae; genus Rhynchospora; species Rhynchospora pubera. Next base: position 26,199,909 of record CM051460.1, on the reverse strand, counting down.
AAAATCTATATGCGTTGTACATGTACGAAAATGCATCTCCCTATTCAAAAATCGTGAACAAAACTCTGTCGGCACGGTGATTGGCACCTGACCCTCAAAAAATAATAATAAATAAATAGTGAACAAAATTGGAGCTTGGATACTGAATAGGGTTGTCAATGGATAGAATAGAATACGGTAGAGACATTTTCGTATTCGTTAAAATTTTCTTTACCCATACCTTACCCGTACCCGTTAAAAATTGACTTACCCGTACCCTACCCTTACCCGTTATGAATTAACGATAAAGATAGGATAACAAATAAAAATGATAATAATAATAATTCAATAAAAAAAATATAATATGGATAAATAAATAATATCAAATATATATATTATTAAGTGCAAAATTGAATACTACTTTAAATATAATAAAATCATATAATATCTTCTCATGTAAATTATCAAAAAAATATATATAACTAATTAATAATTGAAATTTTTAAATTGAAGAATCAATGCTTACTCACCATCATGAATTAGAAATTATTAATGTAGTATATTGTCTCGGTTAAATCTACCAATACAATTGCCTTATTAGCTATTAACATATTAATTGGATATTATAATCATATATTTTCCATTAAAGATTATAATTTATAAATTATATATTATATATATAACGGTATGGGTAAATAACGGTTATGAAATAACGTTACCCTTACTCTTATCCAATAAATTAACGAATTTTTTTTACCCATACCCGTACCCGATAACTTAACGAAAATAAAATCTTACCTATATCCGACTTATCGAATACGATACGGGTAGGATAAACGGTTAAAAGGATACCGTTGACGGCCCTAATACTGAAACGGGATTCCAGTTTTGGTGCATCCTAGGTATGGCGAGAAAAACGGGATTGGCATAAGGATATATCATTCCAAAAATAACATAAGGATATGTCTTGCCTCACCCAAAATGTTCAGCAAGGAACCACTAATAAAAAGGGTAAGTGTTTATCTCCAAGCAAATCTTTATATTCAATTCATTACTTTAATTAAATTATCAAGCTATACGTGGGATAATTCATTTTATATTTCATTCAAACAGCATCAAAGGTAGGCTGTGGTGAGAAATTTAACTTCATTTATTGCTTGAAATATATTGAATCGCCACTATATTTCCTTAATTTTAATGTTTTATTGTTTAAATTAACACATCTTGACAGCTTAACTGACTTTTGCATATATCAAGGTTTGCTCACAATTTAGATAGAGACATATTGACGCTCATTCTATGTGATAAATGTGACCATTGTGACAGCCAACAAAAACTGCTATCAACCCAAAAACAAAACAGTAAAAATATTCTGCATAGTTTAGATAGATCGTCTATTAAAATTGGCACATTTAAATTCTACTAGTTGCCAATCGAATATTAATTTGTGCTGTGCGCAGCATTCTAGCAATCCTCAAATTGTATTAGTATATCTATAATTTTGCTTTCAGGTTTTTACTAACTGTTTGGTCTTGCATATCCCATGTGTAAAATGATATTTATCTATTTTAAATAGACATTTCAATTATCTGAATATTTGTGGGTCACATAGCAGGCGAGCTCTAAAGGTGATTCTTTTTTTTTCTATGTAAATCGTCAGCATGTCTCAAACCTGGTACAGGTTTTCCAAATGGTTTTGCAATACCGCTGAGAGCAAAACCAGGGAAGTGAAAATTTAAGATTTGTTGGTTTAAAGATGCATCGGAAAGGTAAGAAAGAAACAAACAATAGCTTCTTTGTCCTTCCTCACACATTAATTCTCCATGCCCTTCAATTTCAACAGAAAGAAATAGTTTCTCTCATGTAGCATGGCCACATGCATAGAACCCTCCCGCATAATAACAAACGAAGCGATTCCGACTCTTTCTGCAATTATCAAGATAGAATTCTGGTAAAATCACAGGTTTAAATATGGCAATATCAAACTCAAGTTATTGAGCTCGAAGTAATTCAATTAAATCGAATTCAAGCTCCACGCGAGCTCGATTATCATCTCTTCATTGGCAGAATTACCTTTTTTTAAATATGTATTTTATATTATTTAAATAATTAACATGTAAATTAATTAATATTTGTTACTTTCTAGATTATATATTTACTTACATATTTATTAATTTTATAATAAAATTTGAAGAAACTTAATATTCGTACATACAAAAAAATAATATATTATAAATCAAATTAAGTGTAATTGTTAGTCTCTTTGTCTTTAGAGGCTAAAATTTCTCTCAAAAAAAAATAATAATAAGAGGCTAAAATAAGGACGCAAAACGCGATCCTATAAAAGAATGATAGTTCAAGCCTTCAAGGCACTCCTTGAACTCATTCATCAACTCACACCGCCGTATTTGCCCTCTCCATTGAATTAATATTCTGTCTTCGTCAAATGCTGACAAAAATTTCTCTTCAAAGCCCTGTTTTCAAAAGAGCATCCTTTCCAAAAGGGAAAAAGGGGGGAAATTCAACATATTATGGAATTTGATATGCTCCCTCATAAGTGCTTCAAAATGCAACTAATTTAAGAGATTCATGCATTGATCCTGCTCAAGAATTCTCGTATCTTGATCTCACTCAAAAGCAGAATTCCAATACTAAAACTGAAACTTAATTATTAGCTTAATTCAATACAATTAACAAAAATTCCAGAACTACACCATAGTCAAACTACTAATTTGTAACCATAAAAAACTAGACCAAAATCCCACACTCCCAAAATCGGATAAAGTTGGAGATTTGAGATTATGATACGGATACCACATAAAAACATCACCAGTGGAGTCGGGGGCCCACTGTCCCTACACCCAAAGTATAGACCATCGCTTGCGGTCCCTTTTCCACCAAGTATACAACAGATTCTCTTGAATTGAATGTACATCAGCTCTGCCAGGTTCTTTGTATGGCAATCAGTAATTCAGATCCTTTGTGTATGCTGACACGCAAGGATCGCGTGGCGAGTCAAAAAATTTAGTACCCAAACTCAAATTGTTTTATTATAAAACAAAGATACGTGATTTGTATTCTTGAACAATGAACAACTTGTCACACATAAGAACACAGTGCATACCTGTTCCCTGAAATCCACACAATAAAAAAAGAACCCCTTTTCTGAGATCTTCAGACAAAACATTTGACAACTTGGCCCTCTGGGACCAAATTCAACCCCCATAGTAGCCTATAAATAGATGCGCGCCACGCAACAACTGTATGTCAAAAACAAAAGAAATACAAACATAACTACCTCTCTGACCAAAGCTCTCTGCCCGCATTTAAGCAGACTGTATGGGTGTGAATATGCTGACTGGTGGGATGTCAGTTGCTCACCTGAGAAGCCCCAGAATTCGATATGAAGCTGCAACGACCCAAATACCTGTCATTGATTTCGGGCTTCTAAAACAGCAGAGTACGGTGACTGCCAGATCAGCAGTAATAGAAGATATCAAGAATGCTTGTCAGAAACTCGGTTGCTTTCATGTATATACTTTTTCATCCATTATCATCAGACATTTAATTCCTGTCATATATGATAAAACAATGTCATAATGTAGGTTTTATTCCGTGTTACTTACATTTTATGTCGACTCCAAAAAAACTGCATACACAAACTTTATAGTCACTCCTTGTTACTCTAACAGAAGGTTCTTAGCAAAGCACAGTAGGTAGTGTCCAGAGATGGTTACGCATGTAAAAAAAACACATGTACAACCAGTACGAAATGATGGGAACCCATAAATCATACATGCATGAATTTCATAATAACTCGTACCTCTTGGACTTGCAGTGGAATCCCACGTTTTGCAATTATTTCAGTAGTAGGACATCTGGCAAGGATAAGATGTGAACCAGGCAGTCCCTATCTTACAAGTTTTTGCAGTAGATTGTGTCACAGTCCCAGAACCATGTTATACCCCTGTGATTTGAGAAATATATCATACACCCCACAGGAAGTGCGAGAACTTTTCTCTTGATATCTCAAATTCTATCCAAATGCCGAAGTGTCAATCCTTCTCAGTCATGTGGATTAGCTTAGAAAGAATAGGGAGGAAATTTTACATCATCACAAAAGAATAAAAGTTGTTTAGAAAGAAAATAAAAATGTATCTCACTTACTACAAGTGTAGTGAGATTTTACCTTTAATATCTCTCACTTATAATTTGCAATGTACAAAGTACAAACTCACAATACATTGCGTCTTCAATAGCCTAACAAGAAATTTCAAGCCCCACCCCCTCCTGTGCATCACCCCACCAGATATTTCTGTCCAACAGCTTTTCTTTCCATGTATAGCACGAATATAAGGGTTTCTTTTATTGACCTTACAATTTTTCAGACAGTCTTGATCAGTTCTTCATGAACTGCTAAATACTCACATAGACCCCACACATATCCATCTTCTATATCAGTCCATCTGTTTTAAAACATAGAACTAAGATTAGGGTTTTATGGTAGTAGCACCCTATTATCAAGGCATGAATTGCAGCAGAAATAGACCCCACACATATCCAACAATCCCTGAAGGCCTGAACATATACAATAATAAAGTACATCAACCTCTTTCAAATTTATTCAAAAGCATTTTCAAACAACTATAAAAGACTATTTCATAATTCCATGAGACATCAACCAAACATAAGGGCAATAAAAACCAAAATATTGGAATTTCCAACCAAAACCATGATAAAGAGGTATATACTAAAAAAACGGTAGTCAGATATACATATTGTATTTACAAAGAACAAATTGTTTTACCTGATTCTAACCGAGATAATTAAAAGCAGGTGGTGAATCATGGAATAAGCAAATCAGTCATTAGTGGTGCATTGGAGGCAGCTTCATCTTTCTTCCACCTGCCACCTGAAAAGAAGTCAGAGTTTGAGTCTTTTGATCTGAAAAAGCCAGTAAGATATGAAGCAGCATTACAAGGAAACAACAACAAGTTGAGGCTTCTTTTGAAGCACTATGCGAATCCACTCAGGGATTGGATTCCATTTTGGCCACAAAATCCACCCAATTACAGGTACTAATTTAGTTCATTTGTATTTCATAATTTTACGAACATTGAACTTCTTACCAAAGTGTTGTTCCAGCAACAAGCTATTATCTGAATCTTGCTTTTTTAGTTTCATCCTGGAAGACTTATTTGTCAGTGTATATACATGCATTTTATAAATGTTTCCTTCTCTTCTTCAGGGAAACGATGGGTGCTTACTCAAAAGAAATACAACAAGTAGCTGTGCAATTAATATATGCAATCCTTGAGAGCCTAGGGTTGGGCCCAAATTATCATATTACAAATTTAGAGAATGGAATGCAACTCATGGCCGTAAATTACTACCCTTATAACAACACCGCACCTCACAAAATTGGTCTACATGCGCACACTGATTATGGCTTCATAACCATCCTTCTTCAAACTTGTGACGGTTTACAAATAAGCCATAACAATGGCAACACGTGGCAACCAGTGCACATCCAACCTGGGGCATTGCACGTGCACTTGGGTGACCACACGGAGGTGCTTAGCAATGGGAGATATAAAGGCTTAATGCACCGAGCTGTGCTTGGTTGTGAGGAAAGGATCTCCATGGCAAGCATTCATGGACTTTCTATGAATGAGAAGGTGGGGACTTTGAAGGAGCTAGTGGATGAACAACACCCAAAAAGGTACAGAGAGAGTAGCTTTACAGATTTTTTGGAATTCATATCAAGTGGAAACAATTGTGGCGGAAAGAGCTTTATCCAGAGCCTTAGGAATGTTTAAATTTATATTTCGTGTGTGCTCTCTAAATGTAAATAATGGTCCATGCCATAATTTTACAAGAGATGGTTACTGTTTTTCCATCTTCTAATTGATTTTAGAAGAGCATGTAACATACCTATTATTTCTAAATTCTATTACATATGATATCACCACATTTTGTTCCAGCTACTTTTTTACTGAAGATAAATCAGTAGGACCAATACTAGCTCACACAGGCCATACATATTGTGCAACACGATGTGTTTTAACCTGTTTTATTGTTTCTTTTCTAGTTCTGTACTGACTCAAGGTTTAACATGAGGATCTAAATTAGGGAATGACATCAATTTCTTAGAAGCATGACCTCTTTCTAAAAAGCTTTGCAAATTTGCAAGAGAACTTTTTCGCAGATTGGTCTCCTGTAATAGAAAACAATAAACCAAAACTGCTTCATTTATAATTGGACATTAAACCAGTATGAAACTCAGAGTTCAGAACAGATCAAAAAATATTTTAATTAATACCTAATAGACCCACAAAGGACGGCGCCACAAAATCTAAGAAAAATAGCTCCATATATTCCCCGGTATCGAACTTTATGACAAGGTACCCATTCAACCCTTTTTTCTCTTCCTGCAAAAACTTAGATGTGCATCCACACAAAATAATAAAATAAAAAATTAAGCGAAAGGACTGCTGAATTTGTATATGAAGAAATTGTGTCAGAATTTTCTCACATTAAGCATTAGTACTTGATCATTTCTATATTAGAGCGAGAGAATAATATTGACATTTCTCTCTTTTTTTGTGAATGTTTTGTTGCCAGGCTAAGGATGCCTTATTTTTCAATATAGTTGTTATAATTTCATTGAAAATAAAGGAATGTAGTTCTAACTAGTCAGAAATACATAGAAAAAGCATATATGCAAGCTAGTTGGAACTGTTCTTTTTATCCCTCTCTACTTCTTTTATAGCCAAAAAAAAGTAAGAAATGGTCCCTTTTGATGGAAATATATTACTTCAAAAAAAAAAATATTTGCGCTAGACAAAACTATCCAAGTCATTGTGTGTACAAATTGATCATATTAATCAGGATGTTGTGGTGCTTTGATCATTATCTGGAATTAGAAACCACCACTTTTCAATTTTTAATACGATTTACATCAATTGTCCATCGTTAAATTGAAATCGGGTTTTAAAAACAAATTACATGAGTTCCAAATTCCTCATTAATCTGTAGTTTTTTCTGCTAATGAAAGAACTTGAGGCTAAATCGATCAAAAGCATTAACGCAATTTACACTAAAAACTATCTACATTTAAGGAGAGAAAAAAAGGATCATTGTTGTCGTGTACGATTTACTTCAAAATTGCATTCAATCACAAAAACAATTAAAAAAACAAAGGGAAGAAGAACTATGACTTACTTCCGACAACACCTCGAGCATGATTTTGAAATTTCCCTTCACTCCAACTGCAATGAACAGAAAGAAAGGAAGCATCTATACCCGACGGAGGGAAGTATCTTTGCCAAAAAGAATCGCAGCCACGGAGCCACGAACAGCAAGAACTTTCTAGATTTTTTTTTTTTTTTTGTGTGGTTTGATGCTCAGAGACTCAGTCACTCAGACAGTCTCAACCTCAAACTGCGGCCCCTCCTGCCAACGGAACGAAATCCTGCGGGCTGCAGTTGCAGTGCACGACTTTGGTTTCTGGCCGTCTGATCAATAATAGATTATACCATAGCCGTCGAGATTCGTACGGCCCGTAAAAATCTGTCCATCGGAATTAGATGGGACGCCCAAAAAAAACTTGCAGTGCGTGTTTTAAAAAAACATGCAGAGGATGCGGATCCTCCTGCCTACTCTAAAATAATGTAAATAATAAAAGTTAAGGCAGAATAAATTAAAAATATATATTTATGTTTAATGATAGTGGAATAAATATATTTTCTTTATACTTGTACGAATTTTTTTTCGTTCAATGAAATTGTAGGAGAGGTTTTCTCCCTACCCTCAAAAAAAAAGATAGTGGAATAAATAAATAAATATTTAATAATGAGAAAATTCATTTTCATGAACTATATAATCAATGTAATGATAAGGATAAAAAAATAAATATATATATAATATCTAATGAATGATTTAAAGTTTAAATGAATTAGATGCCAAATTATCTTAGACATTAACATTTAATACTAATTAAAAATAAATAAATATCGAACTATTTTTATAGTTTATTAGTCAATAAAATAATGAAGAAAATAATGAAAAGTTGAAAAAAAAAATTATACACTGACTTATAGCACCTATGAAAATATTTTAATTGTACTCTACTCTACTACGCTTTCAATTACTTTAATATAATAGAAATGAAGTAGCTAGAGACTTATCCTTACTCCTTTGACGTCGCTGTTTCCATGAGATGGAGAGTCAAGTTCTGATGGTCGAGAGCTCAACAGTTCTTGGGTCAACTTTAGTCGTCTGTACGCTGTACCTTCTTGAACAATCAACGAGAAAACAATCTAATTTCTTCTCCAGTAGAACTAACGAGTATAACTTCTGTATGAGAAGTGGTTCTATGCAAAGATGATATCCTCCTCATCTTATCTTTTTTGAATAATCAAAGATGACATTATGGTTTTGAACATTCTGAGCCGGACTTAAAATGTCTCCTACTGCTTTGTCTGCTTCCTTTTACTAAATACCAACTCCATTGCTCATTTATTTCAAAAAAAAAAAACCATACCCACAAGCCTTGTAGATCAAGGCCCATTTCCAGTGAAGCCGGGCCAAGAGTTCATTGATTTTATTTGGGCTCTGGATTTCTTCAAAATGGCTTCGTATGGATTGCTTAGGAATAAGAGGAATAACCTATTTCTAGGCGGAAAAGTATTGAGAAGTGTGTAACTTTGTGAAGAGTTTGAATTGTTTATAATAAATTTACGTCTAGGAAGAAGTTATTCCTCCTATTCCCATACGATCCAAACGGGCCAATGATGTTATTGTTATTTGAAAGAACCAACTATTATAACTGTCATCGCTAAATAAACCATTGATTTCATTGCTGTTGTATGTTACAAATGTTCAGTTTAATAATAAGAAATATTCAGTTAAATGCGTCAGAGTCGTGCCAAAGTCATGCGTGGTCAAGAGGTGCGCTAGGGGGCAGGGGTAGAGTCGAAAAAAATTTCATTTGAACCGGATCGGTTCATGACCCCTTCTAATTTTTTCATGTGTTTTTTTGTCCGGTTCGTGACCCCTTCGCTTGATTTTTTATAACAGTTATATTTCCTGTTGCAACTAACTAAACATTTATATTTAAATAATTGAACATTTATATTTATTAAACTGAACATTCGTACTTACTAAACTAACATTTATACTTGATAAAATAAACATGTTTGCTCATAAGTCATAACATTTATATTTTTTGTTGCAACTAACTGAACATTTATACTTAATTAACAGAACACTTGTACTTAACCAACTGAACTTTTTGACAAAAAAAAATAAAAATAAAATGAACATAGCGAACACTTATAAAACAGTGAACAATTTTACTACAAAGTGAACATTTGTATCTAATAAAGTGAACACTTATAATAACGAAATGAACAAAAAATGTGCGCTGGATGAGTAGAGGGGATAGAGCGCTGATCTCAATGGCAGTAATCTATTTCCTGAAAGAACACAAGTCACAGTTAAGCCTGTTAAAATGACAAGGGAAATAAAATGACGTTATGCCAGCTATGCAAATGATATGTGCATAAAAATTTTAATTCGGGATCTAAATAAATTTATACCAAATTTTATTCTGAAGTTTAATCTTTCAAAATAACACTCATGATCCGACACTGGAACAGAGCTTTGAGGCAGTGAAATAAATTTTACACATAGTGAACAGATGGAAGTGATTCTTTTTCTGAGAATATGAAGACGTGATTCAAAACAGCTAAAATTCAGGAAATTTAAATTTTCTAACCGCAACTCAGACTCTGCTAAATATACGTCCAACGTCGTGTGTGCATTTGTGGAGCACTGAATAAATCAAATCAATCAAAACATATATTATTCGGCACAATTAAATCCGCCTCCGAAACTACTGTTCCCGTACAGTTGTTCGAACAGTAATCCAATCTGCATCGTTGGTTTAACGATTTCTCATCCTGACCTTTCGATCTTACTCTTCTTCCTTCTTCTCCGTTGGATGCAGTTTTTCTGGAGAGTTCTCAGCTACTCCCCGCTCTCTCTCCTCCTCTCTGACACAAGCCCTCCACGCCATGTGGATATCGTACGGATTTCATCTCTTCCTACACCTGGTCTCCCTAGACCGTCTGTGGTTTTCTGTTTCTGACCTTCTTTGATTTTTCTCTCGGCGTACCATTCCTCCGTTCATGTGCTGCTCCTTTGCTTCCTCAATCTGCTCACTCGGTTTTCTACCTCCTCGATTTTTGAAGAGTCGCGACTGATCTCCTAATGCCATTGAGTCCCTCAAGTGCCTCATCTCTATTCTCAATTTTGTTCATCAATCGAGCAGCTGACAATTCTTCTTCGCTATTCAGTATAATTTCTTCCGATCTCTCCTCCTCCATCGAACGATCTACGTTGATCAATTACTGGTGATGAATATTGCTCTTGCCCCCTTTCCTCTCCACTTTCTTGAGTAATTTTGTTGCTACTTTTTATATGTTCAGCGATTGATACCCCTTATTTTCCTTCAATTTATATGATTTTCTGATCTCTTCTCTTTATTTTGCTTTTAAATTTTACATTTTGGTCGCCTATTGACTTGATTTTTCTTTTGGATTTATTGCAGGTTCCATATTAAATGGTGTTGCGCAATATCATTTTTTTTTGGGGGGGGGGGGGGGGGTTGTCGGCTGCTTCAACAAGGTTCTACCTTTTTGTTTCTTCTTTATATATCACGATTTTCGTTTGCTTTTTTGTTCATTTATTTTTTATTTTGAATTTCGCTGTAGGATTTTCATTTGCCTTTTTGTTCCTTTATTTCTGATTTTTTTTATTTCACTGTAGGAGGCTTCCTACAACTATCAAGGCTCTTGCTGGCTAGCTTCAGCTCAAATTTTGATTGTTGTCATGGCATCATATGTTCTCCTTTCTGGTATAATATCTCACCGTTCCTTAATTTAATTTTTTATATTTAAAGTATTTTCTATTTAAACAATGAGGAAGTCAGTTTATTATAGGACAACAAACTTTAACTAATCATGAATTCGAGTTCATGTCACTTTTTTCTGAATCTAAGTTTCCTTCTTCAGCTTTTTGTTTAATTTTCTTGCTGTCATTGTTTTCCTTTTCTCGATTAATGTAACTTAAAATAGAATTTTACAGGAGCTCTTTATATAGTGCGATTTGTAGCGGCCGAAAGAAATTAACATTTTAGCACTCAAGCATTCCTTGCTTTAGCTTTTGTTTACTCAATTAAGTTCTATTAGTTGCGGTTTAGCTAATATTGTTGATTTAAGTATTTAACGGATTTTATGTGTTCAGGCTGTCACTATTACAATGATGAGATAAAGTTTAGGGGACACGACAATAGGACTGAATTTGACAAACCTCATGATAAAACTAAGTTTGAGGGACTTGACTGTTATAAAGAAATTTGATTGTGTTTTCTCCCCGCATCTGACAGTGATTGAATTTCCTTTATTGTGTTTTTTTTTGTTATGCTAGGTTTGAAGCTCACAATATATGAGGAATAAAACACAGTTAAGTTTGTTATAGATCACTAAAGAATTTTAATATGTTTATTGAAAGTTGATGATATTGATCAGCTAGGATCTTTATTGGTGTTTGCTTTAAAATTTTTCAATTTTGTATGTTCAAGTTTGCTTTCAGTTTCAGCTTCTCATTTTATTGTTTATCTCACTTTTTTACAGATGTGTTGTTTGATGCTGCTAGAAGAGAAGAAAAATTGAGGCAAGATAATATTGGGGTATTCAGCTAAAGGTTTGTCGATTAGTAAGAAAAAAATCTATGTTTGTTGTTGCCTCATGTCATCGTTTTTTGCATGACAATTGAGAACTTCAATATTATTCATTTTTCTTGCTGTGATTTTTTCACTTCTCTACCTTTACTTATTCAAACCAAGCAATTATCAAAGTATCAACTTTTCTACAATTAAAATTAGAATCATTTCTTGAAATTGTCACTTTTACCCCTTTCCTTATTTGTTTTCTGATTCTTTAACAAGTTTGATGTTCACATGCTTCTGGCATTCAACAGGTTTTGTTTTCCCGTCCTTTAAAAACATCACATGCTCAGAGATTTGCAAAATTAGTTTAAAATTAAAAATTTAACATTTGCAATGACAGATTGATAAACCCATCTTCTTCTTTTTACTATTATTGTTTCCTTAGTTTTTAATTAATTGATGCTCATTTTGGAAGTCTGATAGGAAAATTTTTTTCGTTCAATTTTAATCTTAGATAAGAAAAAGTATGATTGCTTATGCAACCAAGGACGAATCCATCATCACAATTTTCTTATAATTTTATTTAGTGCTTTGTAATTTATCTTCACAGGGTATTGACCTTTTCTTTCTATGTCGAAATTGCCCTTATCTTATTGCTGGTCCTTCCACTGGTTTGTTTATTGTGCAGATCTGGATTAATAAAGAATTCAGCTACATTTTCAAGAAAATTTTGTGGATCTGGTTTCTTCATAGCATGGTAAGCAAAATCATTTTGAGATAACATTCAATTTTCTTTATGTTAGTTTGGTAAAATAAAAAAAAAGCATGCTATTGGATACTGTCTAAAATAAGACTCTTAAGTTCAGAAACTCATCTTTGGCCTCAACTATTATGGATTTTTATATTGTAATCTCTCTTACATGCACTGCTATGCAAATTTTTTTTTTGTGAAATGACCCTTAAAGCATGCCAACAATCTAAATTGGAGGCTTAGTCTTTTTCTTGATTTTCCAGATATTCGTTTATGTGATAGTAACTGATACGCCTAACTGGTTTATCTTATATTGCGTACCAGCATATTGCCATGTCTGTTGTATTCTCCTTAAAACAATATGTTGCTTTTTTGTTTGCTAATGATGATTGACTGTTTGGAAAGTAAATATTTTTTTTAGAATTTATTTTTTTCAGACATGTTTATCTTATATAACAAATTTTACTTCTATTGTAAGAGATAGGTCCACAATAGCTATATATGGTAAAAATAGGTCGCGCAACGCGCGACGCCCCCACTAGTCAATCTTAAGGATGCGTTTGGATAAACAATAATAAGATATTGTTAAAAATAATTCTTAATTAGGATTAAATAATGGTCATAATAAATTTGGATTACAATAATTTCCTAAATTGAGGATCATTTAGAAATATCACTTTAATATATTCAAATTATCAAATAAAGTTATTCTTAATCGTTTATATATAACATTATTAATCTTAAATAACTAATCCTAGACATTTTCACAAACAATTCAAACACAGTCTTAGAGGGGAAAAAATAGTATTTCAACACGATTATTTGTGTCAATTGCAAATTCGAAACTCGGGTTATATTGTACAAAACTACAAATAAGTTGGTGGTTTTGATCCTCGTCTTATTTGAAAAGAAAAATATAACATGTGATGTATATAGCTCAACTGATATAAATAATAAATAGACTTATAAAAGTAGGTATCTTAAGGATTTTCCCCCGTTATATAGGGACATAATATAATTTCGAATTTAAAATATGCCATTGGCAAAAGAGACCCCCCACCCCCCTAATTATAGCAGGAAAATAAAGCGTAACCTTTCTGGGATAGTGCCGTAAAAAATCCGGAACCAAATAATAGGAGTACACAAAGAATCTTGATTTTTAGTGGGCTGTATCTTATCGAAATATCCATCCTCATTTAAAAAAGTATAAAACCAATTCAAGTATCTCTTGCAGCAAATGAATTTCCTACTTAAACAAATGAGAACAATTTTGTCTTGCATTGGGGCACTATTTGACACTTTTTGGTCATACACTTCAACTGAATGCCATCTCTTTCAGTTGAATTTTTTTAAAAAAATAAAATATTGCCCATTAGCCCTTCTCCGGTTAAAAAAAATAAAATATTGTGCCATTCGCCCTTTTTAAATTCTAGGTATTTCATTTCAAATTAACTTATTAACCCTTCTAAGATTCAGAGTTCAGATTACTGATACGAGTTAAATAATTGCGAAGAGAAATGATAAACACAAATAAGAACACTAATATGTTCATACAAAAATAACTAACATGTCAATTGTATGCCGATGGGCATCAGACTATATTTATTGAAGTTATTTTGGTTGAAATAAAGCGTGAAAGTTAACGAGTTATTGATGGTAATGATGTTTTTTTAGGTTTTGATAACGTTTTTCCAATCAAAATACAACAACAAACTAGTTCTTTAATTCCAATCAAGTTGGATAGGCTTGGAAAAACAAAAAACCGAGCATGATAAAAGTCACTAAAGAATAGAAAAATAGTAATAAAATATTTTAATAAATAATGATAAAAGTTTTTCCAATCAAACTATAAAATTTATTTATAAAAAATATTATATAGATGTTGCTAGAGTTATAATTTTTTGTGTTTGATTTATATCTTGCATAAAGTGTAATATAAATTGAGTAGAATTTGATATTTATTTTTAATAGTTAAAAGTATTGCATACTATAAAAGTATTCTGTTAAAGATAAAATGCCCGTCAAGTTTTGTTATGTATGGTTGTTCATGAAGTATGGATCGCCTTTAAAATCTTTTTTTTAAAAGGGCAAGGTGACAAGTACCACACCAACAAATTTTTTTAATAAAAAAAATATTTACAAGGCAGTTAAGAAAAAAAAATTAAAAAAGAAAAGAAAAAAGAAAAACTAAATTAAAGCCTATACATGAAAAAAAAAACCTAAAAAGCTAAGCATATTTCTTCGAAGAATTGATGCAAGCACAAATTTCCTTTAATAGAAAGTCTGGTGGAGTATCCAAATTCAAGAAGATACGTTTGTTGCGAGTCTTTTAAATATTCTAAGAAGTTGCAGCTCAAATGATATCTCAGGAATAAATAGCAGAGTATATGAGAGATAGCCAAAAATCACCAATATCGAAACATATATTAATCCCGGCCTATTGGATCCGGATCCGTTACTATTTATAAGCACAGTTGCGGAATAGTAACTGGATCTGGACCGTTCATTTCCTTCTGCATATCCTGGCCTTCCGATGCACTTCTTGCTCTCCGTTAGATCGGCATCTTCTGGAGAATTCTCAGCTGCTCGCCTCGATAGTCTCTCCTCCTTTCGCTCTCTCTCCTCTTCTCTCACAGACGCTCTCGACGGACCGGTCGGATGGGGTCGGCCATGTGCTACGCGTACGGAGACCTTTGCTATTGGGTTCCGTAAGCCAATCCGACTCTGCTGTTGCGCGACACAGCGTGTAGCGCACTACGAGCCGTCTGATCTTGATCGGACGGTTCACTTTTTACGGGCCTATCAATCTAGGTTACATGCACGTGGTTCCCTTGTTCATTGGATCTTAATCAGACGGCCAGCGTACCGCGCGACACGCTGTGTCGCGCGGCAGCGGATCTGAATTTTCCGTCAATCCGACTCTGCTGTTGCGCGACACAGCGTGTAGCGCACTACGAGCCGTCTGATCTTGATCGGACGGTTCACTTTTTACGGGCCTATCAATCTAGGTTACATGCACGTGGTTCCCTTGTTCATTGGATCTTAATCAGACGGCCAGCGTACCGCGCGACACGCTGTGTCGCGCGGCAGCGGATCTGAATTTTCCGTCAATCCGACTCTGCTGTTGCGCGACACAGCGTGTAGCGCACTACGAGCCGTCTGATCTTGATCGGACGGTTCACTTTTTACGGGCCTATCAATCTAGGTTACATGCACGTGGTTCCCTTGTTCATTGGATCTTAATCAGACGGCCAGCGTACCGCGCGACACGCTGTGTCGCGCGGCAGTTCCTTTTGATAGGCCCGTAATCTGAATTTTCCGTAAGCACTTCCTTTTTATTCCCTTTTTTTCCTTGCTGCTTTTGCTCCTCTCTCTTCAGTTCAATGCGCCTCAAAATGCTGGGGTTTCTCTTCAGCATTCTTTGTTTCTCTTTGGTTCTTTGTCGCCTCAAACAACATCAATGGTTTAAGATCTCTGTTGGTTTCTGAATTCCCAGCGATGCAATTAGTATCTATCTCAAGCAGAAGACCGTGCTCTCTTTGATTTCTACGATGCGATTGCTGCTTTCTCGAACAGCTTCTCAGATGGCCATAGGTTGTATTCTGTCTTTTCCCCTTTTCTCTCTATTGATTTTTTAATGTACGTGGCAAATATTCGTTCAAAATGTTCTGTCTTTATTTTGGACTGATTTCAGAGTTACAAAGAGATTTTGTGACTGTATTTTCTTTTCTTCAATAAAAAAAATTAAATTGTCGAGGTGCCAATTTAGGAGGACGCCTGTTTATATTTTGTTTTATATCTTTTAATATTCTCCAAATTGATATTTCATTTTTTTCCCTGTACAAATTTTAAAAAATAAAAAAGAGAGAGAGGAGGTGCAGAAAAATTTGCAATACAAGATCAGCAACTCTCTTACAAGTCCAGGTATGTCTGGATTTTCTCATCTATTGCACTATAATATCTTATTGCTTTATTCTTCATTAAATAATAAATAATGATTTTTTCATGTTTATCTTATTGTCTAATTCGAAAAAAATAACTTTATTTGCAAAGAGTAATTATACTTAAAGATGCGACTGTTTTTGCAAATAAGTTTGTAAAACGATCCATCTATAATTACTGTTTTAAATATAGCTCACAATTTTTCTTTAACTTCTATTTTCAGAGTAAAAGGTACAAGTACAACATAACAAGATTTGACCATAAAACTCTCCAACACACTCAGAAGTATGCTTATTCTCGAGTCAAGGAAAGTAAAGAAGAAATAAAGTCAGAAAGTGCCTCCATGGTAATTATGTTCTTTTATTAATCGCTCTGTCATGTGCTCCTCTTGATTTGGATAATGATCATACCCAATTAAATAGTGCATATCACGGATCCTGGATAATCTCCTTTCATTTTTTCTAATCTTCAAAAATTAAATACTGATGTCATCTACAGTCCAATTTAATTTTTTGTTGATTTCATATTGTTCTTATTCAGTGTGATTCTTTTTTATTCAGTTGTTTTGGATAATTTTTTAATTTGCAGGAGTATTTTTCATTTTTGGTTCAGTTGATTCACTCTTAAGGATTTATGAACCATGGTGGATGCTGATGCACACAGAAAGGTTATCTGTTGTGCAGAGCTATTGCTGATATTTACTTTTAGGTAAATTTTCTTTGCTTTCTACTCTATGTTTTGCAAAAGTCTTTAGAATGAATCAAAACATGAGAGATAATACTTCAGCTATTGTTCTGTTATTTGCAGTTTGCTTGGCTGGAAACTGAAGGATTTATGTCAGGTCACTGCTGTATAGGTTATCGTGCTGCAACACTGGTTTCTTTAGTTCAGTCTTATTAAGGTCAAATTTTTTTATAAGTATTGATTATAGGGGGTATGATATTTTAGATATGCACAACTAGCTGAGAATTAGTTATTGCTGAGTTGTAAGTACTAATAAGGAGATACTATGGTCGATTGTGAAGGTGCTGGCTTTCTCTTGCTCTCTATTTCAGGTAAAAAAATCATTTATCTTTCTGAACAACCAACTTCAGATTTAACTTTCTCTTGCAATGAGATACAGCTCCAAAAAAAAAAGAGAAATTCAAAGCCAGATCAAATGCATCTAACTAAATATGATAATCATTCATACTTATAAATGATTTTAGTTAGATAGTATGGCTCTTTGGGATGATGTGATAAGTAATTAAATATTTTAGCTAAATTGACACAATTCCTTATTAGTGTCAGGAATATGAATATATTGACCTTAATTTTCCATTAAGCCTTTTGTACTCAGGGCATATTAATTTGTAGATTGATCTTAAGTCCTGTGCTAATGATCTGAACAGTCCAATCATGAACTCATCACTTTTGCTGCACCATATTTTTTGTACAACCCTTTAACGATCAAACAGTGCATACTTGCTGCACTGACCCTTATTGTGGAAGCCTAATAGTAAAAATGTAGCTCCCTGTATATGCATAGATTTTCAGTTTGTCTACTTTTTATTTTATTTTATTTTTGAAGTTTGTTTACATTTCATTAAATATGGTTGAGGGTAGTTCGGGATAAGATTAATCAAGTCTGAATTGAGGCATCTTTCACAAGTATCAAAAGTTATTAAATATGGTTGAGGGTAGTTCGGGATAACAATAATCAAGTCTGAATTGAGGCATCTTTCACCAAGCATCAAAAGTTCAGTTGAAACTTCACCTCATATATACATAAGGGTAATGAGCGCACTAAATGCTTAATTGTGGTTTAGTTTTGTCTTTAGTTATGGGTGCAAGTATAAAAATTGAGTGTGAATGCATAGTTGGATTAACGTTATTATGTTTCAAATTATAGTCTAACAAACCCTTGAGCACAGGTAAAATTTCTAACTCAACCATAGAGATGATTTCCTAGCTGTCCTTCATGTTTTTTTTATCAGGTCTTTTTTTAGATTAATTTGGTTCTGTTTAGCTCACAACTTGATGAAAACTGATTTGAAATAAACTACACAACTATACATGTCAACAAGATGGTCTCAAATTGTAAAGGTTTATCTTTTGTTTCTTTTTCTTCTTCTTTTTAAAGTTTCCTTCCTATTTATTGTGCCATGCATAATGTTTTTTTTCCCCAAGCACTCGAATTCTAAGAAGGATTTCTAACTAATAGGCTATTGTACTTATGTCTCTTACTGGCAAGTTCTTTGCTATATCACAGCCAAAGGGTGCTTGCAAGCTTTGCTTAGCCACAAAGCATTTTATCTATATTGGTGTTGCTTTTGGCCCTCCAGCAAGAGAGGAGGTAATCTCATATGGAGTTGGTATACTTATCTTTCATTGGTATAAAAATTTTAAATATAGGGTTGTATGTGTAAGTTTCCTTTAATGATGCATTTTAGCTTTTTCTTTCGAAATTTGGATCAAAGTAGAAGCTTTTTTCATTATATTATGCAAAATTATTTATTAGACTTTTTAAAAATTATCACACATGAAACTCATTTAGTAAATATATATTTCGAGTATCATCGTGTTATATTAATCTCATTTAATATTGCACATTGCAAGGTTTGGATCTGTGATGGTATTTTTACATTGGTATATATGGTATAGTTGTGGCTGGTGAAGTATAATTCACATTTCTACTTTGAGCTGACATTCTATTTTTTTTCTTCTATTCATCACTCTAAATTTGCTTTAACATTTTCCTTTTGTTTCGTGTTTATGTAGGAGAAGTTATATAACAGGATTCCAGTCGGCCCTTCAATTGGAACTGTTATGACCACCTAAGGCTTGCATCTTACACTCTTCAAGTAAATTAAAATAGTTTTTTATTCTTTTGAACTCTCTACAAGGATGCTTAATCTATGCTTTTTAATTTGAGATATCTTTCTCCTAGACAAATATATTGTTAACTTCAGAGTTTTAATTTATCATAACCTAATTGCTTGCTCTTTCGACCGGTGAATAATACTTAGGTGCCTTGCACATTGTATTTGTTTTATGGATTCATGGTTCTCTACCTCATCCTATCTTCTATTAAAATATGTTATTCTCATTCTTATTTTTGTCCTTTGATTTTATATATCATGGATTCAATCATGATAACTATTTGAGCATAGAAGCATCGCAGAATGTGCAAAAATAATACTATAATAGAAAAATCCAATAAAAATCGTCAAAAAAAGAAATAGATCGCGCAACGCGCGAAGCCCCGCTAGTTCATATTAAGGTCGAGTAGCGGGAGCCCGAAGCGAATCTATACTAATGACCATACAGATATTACATAGTGACATTACAGAAAAAATATGAGTTTTCGATTCGATCAATCGCCTTTAAAATCTTGCATCTCAAAAATTATTAGCAGGGTTGTTTTCGAGCTATGATTCAAATATCTACTAGAGAAAAATTAAAAGAAAATATTTCATCGAAAATCTTCCCTTTAGCAAACTTTGGACACAAATAAATATTCTTTTTTCAATACCAAAGAGTAGAGACAATACCTAAAATTAAGACGCCTAACTAATACGATAATGAAATATTATTCAAATGAACACAAAAGAACAAAAGTCGTGTGATTTGTGTTGACTGCTCTTAATTTTATAGCCTAGTTTATCTAAGATACTGTCGCAAGCGTACGATTACTGTCTAAGTATTTCAGAATCGTCTATCTAAGATACGGTCGTAAGCGTACGACTACTGCCTAAGTATTTCGGGATCGTCAAGTCGAATCATAAGGACGGTTATTCGATCACTAAGTTTTTATTCTATTTAATCAATTATATTTGATACAATTTGTAAGAAGTATATTGGTTGGTAATTTGTAAGAAATATTGGTTGGTAATTGAACTAAACGGAGACAATTGCAGCTAATTAAACTCCTAAATTAACCGTTGTAAATCTAAGAGAAATTTAAACCAAGTTCTAAAGGCCTAGGGGTTCATGTTGGTTTATTCTTCAGTTTATTCCAGTTCTAGCAGCTCGCTAAAAACTTAGGTCGCTAACCACTTTGTGTGTCACTAACTGCTGGCTGGCATAGACAACCGCCAAGTAGGTTAGCGACGCGCTAGAGTTAGTTATGGTACAACACTTTTACTAGTTTTACGAGATAATTGTGTAAATTAATTGTTTAACTAAGTTTTCTTAATACTAACTTTCGTTACCGTTCAGGTTCCCATCAGTTAACTCAATTATTCTCTTATAGATCCTAGATTCAACTTTTAGTTTTGTGGTCTAATTTCTACCGGTTTATGCATTTCAGCCTATGATATCCTTAGACTTTCGCATTCAGAAAAGACTTCACTAGTTCTAGTTCTTCGTCTTGGCTTTACCTTTTGTCTCTACCATCAAGTCATACATGATGATATTAATTTATCTAAGTTTTTGTCGAGTTTAACTATCTAACAATTAAGGATGACCTTTGCCAAACTGATAAATATCGATCTACTTCAAAGAATTAACAAGTTCAATATAAGCAATTAAATAAAGGTATAAAACACAAAATATCAAGTAAAACTAATAAAGATACATAATATCAAACAAACTAAAGGTTCACCACCATAGTCCATAAACAAGTATCTACTCACGCATACATATTACAAAACAATCGCAGGTATCTAAGAAATTGAAAAACATAAAGGAGAAATAAGATTACAACAATTTATTCCCCAAATCATTTCTTTTATGCTCTCTGCGACGACTTTAGCGGCCCGCTCAGACTCCTAGCGACTCACTGGATTAACCCTGTCTTGTGCTCTCAACTCATATTTGAACTATCTCCGAACACGAACCCTTTTCTTGCTGAAGTTTGGTATTTATATAGGCATTAGGATTGGTTTCTAAAGGTGGATGTTTTCCAGGAGAGGTTATAAATGTGTTTGAAAACGTGTAGAGACCATTGCAGAACAGACTGAGCTATTTCTAAAAACGGTTCCCATCATTCCCAACGGCATGCCGTCACTCCTAATAGTTCTCTGAGGATCTTCTGTGTCGCCAGTCTCATCTTTTACGCATTGTGCTCTTCAGTGGGTCGCCAATCATGGTTAGAGCAGTGTTGTTTTCACTATTTCGAGTCGCCGCATCATATAGAAACACATGTATTTAAGTGCAATTAGGTCTAAAACCGAATCGGGTTATATACATCAAAATCGCTTATCAGCATGACATTTTAATCTGAATCAGATTATTGAGGACAGATGTTGTAGCATAACTAGAGAGGTTTTTTTTTTAGTAAAGTATGGGTCAGGCCCATAACCTTTTCATTTAACTAAAAAATGTTACAGAAAAAAAATACAGAAAGGTACCGTTCCCAAGCAAGGAACAGTTATCACACTACAAAACTAAAAAGAAAAAAGTAAAAAGTTTGCTAAAACATAAATTACCAGAAAAAAGAAAACTGTAAAAAACAACCCAAAAAAGATAAAAAGAAGTAAGAACTACTTGAGCTTGAAACTAATATGGATGCAGAATTCTCCACTCTTCCAAGATCGAGTGTGCAGTGGAGGAAATGAAATTAATGGAGCCTTTGAATATTCTGGTACACCTCTCTTTCCATATGAAGTAGTAAGTAATGGCAATGATGCCTCTAAGCTGTTTAGGTATACTTCTGTCAACAAGGATTGTGTTGGTAGACATGAATGCAGGGCAGGGGAGAAGGAGTTGAAAACAAGCTGTTTCGCTTCTAAGAAGAAAGGGCAGTGGTTTGTCAAGTGAAAGGCTGATTCAGAGGCGGATTGGCAAAGAGAGCATCTGTTAACCAAAGTCAAACCTCTCACCTGCAAGTTGTCAATTGTGGCTGGTTTATTATGTAAAAGCAGTCAAGTGAAAGACAAAACTCTTGGAGGCACCGTCAGCTTCCAAATGTAGAAAATGTCAGATTTCACTTTAGGTAAGAGATTGATGAATTTGTAAACTAAGGCAGGTGTGAGTTGGTTAGCTGAAAATTTGAGCTGTATATGGTCAGGAAGTGTTTGATTTGTTTGGTTAGGCAGTAGGTCAATAGTGGAGAGGACTTGGTAGAGTTGCTGCAACTGTGTGCATGCTATAGTGGATCGAGGAGGAGAGTGAAGGCTGGAACAAATCGTGTAGGTTGTGTAAGCTTGTCAGAAAATCTGAAACTATGATATTGGGCTCTAAGCAAAAACTGTAAAGAATTTGAAGAGAGAAACAAAGAATACCTAATTCCCAATTTTGGTGCCAAAAAAAGATTGAGTTTCCTTAATTAACCTTGATGAAGGTGATAGAGTTAAAGATTGGTAGTACTTCAAGAAGGGCTTTGGATAATGGAGAGTTTAGAGGTATGAGTGACGGAGTTGCTTGTAGTGTTTTGGTTAGACTTCGCCAATTTGAGTTGCGTTAGGAAAGTGCATAATTTTGAAAATTTATGTTAATTACATCTAATTAACCATCCAAAACACCATATGCACATAAGAATCTTCTAAGTCAATTGATACAAGAGAATAGGAAGAAAATCGATACCTCATCCAATATGGCAATTGGATGGCTCGATCCCATGGCATGGGAGTTGGTGGTGTGCTCTCCATGCGCCTCCACCATGGTTGACGGCCGCCTCGAGTCCACCTAGATATTAACTAAGGTCTAATTGATTCATGCTAGTGAATCAAAGAGAACAAAGCTAATCCAAGGTATTCTCTCTTCTTCCTTAATTAACATTTTAATAGGTGGAGAGAATATGCTCAACTCATGAGCTAATGGAGGGGAGAGAGAGGTGAGGCCGGCGGCCAAAGAGGGGGGAGAATAGTGGCGGCTAGGGTTAGGGAAGAGAGAAGCCACAAATTTGCATATATACATCTCTATATATAGTGCATGATCCCTACCTACCACCAACCATCTATTTACAAGAATGTCACTCCCACCTACCACTAGGGCCGGCCACAAATTGGGCTCAAATGGGCCTCTTAACTCACTCAAACAAGTTTCTAATTCATTTAATTAAAAGCTACTCCAAATGCTCTTTAATCGGGCTATATATTTAACGGGGGTGATAAGGATCATCCCCGATATTCACCATCCCTATCATTCCCATCAGTTATTAAACGTGTTTTCTATTTTGGGCTGTAAGAGTTTTCTATTTTTGGCTATTATCCTCTGTTTCACTCTCATTTTCCGTTCTTCTGCTTCCCACCCTCTCGCGTACGCGTACGTTGTCTCCCCTATCCTCCCCCCTCCCCCCTCTCCATCCCGCGTACGATGTCTCACCCACCCCTCCCCCTCCCCCTCCCCCTCCCCCTCCCCCTCCCGCTCCCCCTCCCCCTCCCTCACACTTCATAACCGTTGAAATTATTATGCATAAATGTTGAAGTTTATATCGTAATTGTTGAACTTAAATATATAACTGTTGAAGTCAATATATACGGTTCTTGAAATTATTATCGTAACTGTTGTATATATTAACTTCAACTGTTATGATATTAACTTCAATAATTATAAATATTATCTTCAACAATTAGGATATTAACCTCAATAGTTATATATATTAACTATAACAGTTATATATATTAATTTCAACAGTTACGATAATAATTTCAACAATTGTATATATTGACTTCAACAATTATGAAGTGTGTGGGAGGGGAGAGGGGTGAAGAGGGACAATAGCGGGAGGGAGGAGGGATGAGGGAGGAAGGAGGAGGGGGAGAGGGACAGCGTACGCGAGAGGGAGGAGGAATGAAGGGGAGAGGGATAGCGTACACATGAGGAGGGAGGAGGGAGGATGGGGGAGAGGGGGGGGGGAGGGACAGCGTACGCTGGAATGAGTTAATTCAACACTGGATAACACGGGGATGATGGGGATGGTAGAAGCTTAGGATGGTCCTAAGCAATTCCGTATATTTAATGCATATATATTGGCCCAATAAATTAATATAATTATTTATATTAAATTGAGTTGAACTAAAATAATTATTAACTAATTAATAATTATTCTATGATTAGCTAATACATTAATTTATTTCTATATGATCCATTTGACTTAATTAATTATAACGATATATAATTAATTAATCAACTTATCATATTTCCGCAATACGCACTATTGCGAATAAATAAATAATGTACTGTCTTGGTTAAAACTCTATTTTGTGTGACCCTTTGAAGATTTATGCTATGTTGGACATGGAATTAAATCGTTATTTAATTCCATTAATCATAAGCGGTATCTAGCAACACGTTATGATTCCCAATTCGCATAAATAGTGTATTGCTACAGTATTTAAATCATGCATAAGAGAATAAATGTATTTCCCTATTTTGATTCTTATGTCACACGATATCATCGTATAATCCAAGATAGGAATGTGTCATTCTTGCAGATTATACGTTTCTTGATCTAGAGATAATTGTATAAAGTTGCATGCAAACAATCTATCTCCATCAAGGAGCCCAAACAGATATCGTCACTCACTAAGTGAATTAATGAGGGACATACGGTTTTCTTGATGATTAGCTTTTCCCCGCACAATTCAAGAGAACTTAAATCAAGTCCGTATAGTAGCCCTTATCAGGAATCAGCGGTAGACAAGATTTATAGAACCTATCCTCATGTGGAAAAGATAATCATCTCAAACTTAGAACCAAAATCATAATGAAATAAACAATGACACATAACACAATCCATATGTTTATTTCAATGGGTCAAGTCATGTGATATGTTCCAATAACATACACATATGCAATTAAGTTGGTAACTCTTTACCTATGATTTGTAGAGTTTAATCATCACTTAACTTACATACTAATCTTATATGATAATTAATGTTCCTTGTTAATTATCAAGATTATGGACCGTTTAGATTTATTATTGTTATTCTAAAGAATGATCCACAGAGATCTACAATTCAGATCCTCAACCTGAATGATCTGTCAATAATAAATCTAGGAACAGATGATAAAATATCATCCATAACATAAACTAATATTTAAGTCATTAAATTATTAACTTTTAAGACATAACTCCAACAAGTTGACTGGTAAGAATCATTTCCAGAACCACTTCTCCAATAAAGCAAGGTAGAATGAATCGAGGTCTAGAATACCTAGTCCTCCAATCTGTTTCGGGGTGCAAACTATTTTCCAGCTGACAGTGACAATTTTTCTTTTATTGTTGTTGCTTCCTTGCCATAAGAAGCTTCTTCTGGAGTTATTTATGGATTGAATTACCCATTTAGAAAGTCATACTGACATGTAGTAAACAGGTAAGGAGGTGAGGAAAGAATTTACCAGCACCAGTCTACCTGCCATGGATAGCTAGAGAGGTTAAAAATTTAACATACTTGATGTATTTAAATAATTTCTTATGATTGCCAAAAGTGTCAAATTAATCTCTTGTCAATGAATTTCAGTATAAAATAAATTTTGATTAAATATACACATATAAAAAAACGAGATGATATGTTGGTCCAATCAAACATACTAAAACATCTTTGCAAGATAAAATTATCTTCCAACAACCACTTTGACTGTGTACAATGAAAAAGAAAAAGAAAAAGAAATGCTGATATGAGAAACTAATGACCTGATGCATTTTTTAGCATCCAAACTATATTATTTATTTATTTATTATATCCTGTCCTTAAGATGTTGCTTACTAGAGTTGTCTCGGAAATACACACCGAAGAGACATGCTAGATAATATACGCCTAATTGTATTGAAATTATCGAAATTTTAGTTCTGACATCCAATAAATTTCAAAACCATAATCTAAAGATGAAATTAATCGTTAATTAATTCCAACTAGGGTTGGACATCGAGCTTCGCTCGATACATAAGTTTGTTATAAAATTAAAATATAATATTTTTTATAAATTATATTTATTTATTTTAAGAATGTTTGTTTAGAATGAACTTTATATATGTATTTGTAGTTTTTTTAATTACATGGCATGATTAATGATTTGCATTTGATTATTGTTTTGGGAATAATGTTTGTATGAAGTATAACGTTTTTGTCAAAAACACTTTTGAAAATTGAATTAATCACATCATGTAATTCGAATTGCAAGCTCCGCATGCAACTATATCTAACACTTGTAAGAAAGCATATATATTTTAGTTTGTTGCTAATAAAAATTCAAAAATACCTAAGTTCAAAGAGCACTAATGTTTCAATTAAGTCTCAATCTCATATCAGACTTTAATAGCAACAATGATCTCTTATACGCTTATCTCCTTGAACATTGATCACTCGTAAAACCTTTTTTTTAAGGAATTGTTTCTTTTTTTTTAAAAAAAAAAAAGGTAATGAATACATTAAAATAAGAGCATTTGTTACCTTAGCATTTGTTAAAATTTAGTTCTCATTTATGCTACCTTGATGTTTTAAATTGCAGAGAACAATTCTTTTTCTTTTATTAATAGATTATGTTTTAAATTGTGATTTCAGGTTATCACCAAAGAAGCTCTCCTGGCTCCTCATGTAACTAACTTCTCTCTATTTTTCTTCCTCCATTCTTTAGATTTTGGTTTATAAACAATTTTATATAATGGTGGATCGGTGATGATATCAATGCGATCTCTCTGATAGTCTCCCATTGTGTATCTTCAAATTTCCATACAGTACCTCTGTCAAAGTGTTAGCATTGAGGTGTCAAATAATAAGCACAATGTTTTTAGTCTTACTATTGGTAATCAATTAGTTGAGATAGTAAAAGAAAAAGACGTTGACGAAGAAGATTCAATTTTAGTTTTCTTTCATTCGTTAGTGTCGTTATTGGCTTTTCTCTTCATATTGTCTATTAATTTTTTTAATCTTTGCATCTTTCCTAGATTCAGCCAAGAAGAGTGGCACATGTAGAGAAAGATGTTGTGTAAGTAGAAATTATGAAGTTAATTAATTGAGGGATTTATTTCAAAAGCGTCAATTAGTAGGTTGAGACCTTCACATCATCGAGAGCCATTACAAGAATTAGATGAAGACCTTTCAACTGATGAGAGAGGTACTGTCTCTTGATTTGGGTCTATTTAGAAGTTAGTTTTTCTTTATCTGGAATTGTGTGGCTTAGTCACTCAAACTAACTTCAATTTCTAGGATTTGTTTAACGAAATAAGTAGTATGAAATGCATGGTAAAGGAAAACATAACGTACTGAAATAACAATGTCTGGATTCAGTTACTAGAAATACCTTTTCAATCAGCTACTGGCAATTAACTTTATACAGTCAAGAGTAAAGATTGAGCAAACAATTAATAAGAGTTAATAATTCATTCTTTGTTTATTTTTTTTCTACGCGAAACATGCTAATGACCAGTAAAAAATAGCTACTGCTTAACCTTATTTAATTCTAGAAAACTCAATTGAGTTGTTTCTCTACTGTTTAGGCGGGTCCCATTTCTTATTGTATAATAATTAAAGTAGTGTTATAGTGTTTGTAAAATTCATTTTTATAGAACTCGAGATCATAATTCAACTTTTTTAGATGTGATCCTATATAGAATTATGTTCTAAAATGGATTTAGAACAAAACAATATTGTTACTGGTATAAATCTTATAATCAAGTTGTGTACTTGATTTACTGCAAACACATATTTAGGGATTTACTGCAAAACAATATTTAGGGATTTCATAAATTTTGCATTCATACATATTGCTAAATATATTTGTTCATAAACCTTAGTGTAGTCTATAACAAGATTGTGAATTTGAATTCAAATTCATTTGTGGTTTGTACCTGAATAATGCACCTCCTTGAGTTATCAAGTTATTGCCGTCATTTATTAAATGAACTCATTTAACTTTTTGTAGGAAGTAGAAGAACGGTGACGACTGGCCAGATTGACCAACTTGGATGCGAGGTATAAATGTTATACATATATAGGCAAAATAAAGGCAACAATTTATTACTTTTTTCTAATTAAAGAAGAAGAAGTTAACTATCCTCGAGTGAAATTTGAAGCTTACTGCATAAAAAAATTAATGTACATTGCATAAATAATGTACTTGACGATTATTGTGTTATGTTATAGGCATAAACTTGATCTTTACTATACTAGAAATTTTGAATTGAATGATCTGATGTTATTGTTTCTTTTCTGCGTCAGATTTGCGATAAACTTTGAATGACATGTCAATATGTACTCTTGATTAATTGATACAAATTATATGTTGCATTATTTCCTACTCCTTTTGGAACTGTAATATATAAACATTTGGAACTACTCCCACGCGAGGCTTAAAATGGATCAAGAAAAAATGCACAAGACCATTGGCTGGTGTGTTTTTCTATGTCATATTGTCAATGCACTGGGGAAGGTACAATGTATTAATCTATTTATAGTTCTTGATCATATTGGTGAAAATAAAATAATGAAAAATAAGATAGAGAAACAATTTGAAAATGGGGCGAGATCAAATGACTAATCCACCGTCTTATCAATGGAAAAAAAACAAAACAAAGGGAGTTATCCACTGAATTATTAATTGGGAAATTAATTTCATTATAAAAGTCCTTTGGATGAAGAGATCTGTTAAGCTCATTGGTCTTTACTGTATTGTGACCTCGTCATGCGAGATTTGAATCTTTTGCTTCCGAGAGTATAATCTGTGATTTATTGAGGTCACTACTCAAAACATTTTTAAATCTCTTTCAATCGGAATCATTTACTTTTTTTTTTCTTTGGAATGGCGAATCATTAACTTCTGAATCACTATAATGTGTCCCTCGATCAGTTTAATTGCGACAACTATTGCAATCAAGTTTCTTAAATATATGTGCAGAGAAACCTAGTTATTCAAACACCAATGACAATATTAACTAACAAAATATATGTGCATGCATCCTCTCTTAATGCAGGCACTATAATCATACATCTATGCTCCGATAATAAACTAAAAAACAGAAGAAAAATTGCCAAAATTTTTAGCCCTTCGTTTTTGAGCTACAAGATCATTTTACTAAACTGGATCGACTAGCCGTGTGACTACTCCAACAGCCACAGTATTTCCACTTGCACGCAAGAACACCCTCCCCAGAGCCCTACATTTGGAGAACTCCTGCGCACAAACAGCTCCATCCAAAGAGACCTAGTAAAGAAAAATGAAAAGCAACACAAGACTTTAGCCAACTCTTAAATAACAATACGATAATAATCCTTGACAATATGCTGACTCTGACAACCTTGACAATTATCAAGAATGATCATTATATTTGGAGTCTGGCAATTGGAACGTGATTTATACTGTACTTGTATCAAATAATGAAATTTGACGAAAGTTCTACAGTTCAATCTATTGTGGTTCAGATTTGATAATCTTTGATATAGAATATTAAATGACACTTAAATTATATGAAATTTGATACTCTGTAAGCCAACAGTATGTCTTTAAGCTTTCTTGACTACAACATTTTTCTTCGAATTAATTTGAGACAACTCTGTCAAATTTACCAATGGATAACCATCCATTACAGCAATATCACTATACTGTGCAGGTGGTACAACTTTTCAAATATACTTAATCCTATTGTAGATATACTTCATGTCGACATGATACAGGTCATGTCTGTACCAGTACTATTTGGTGTGGCCCAATGAAACAATCTAAGAAGAGCCCCAAGAGGTAGTATAAGACTATACCTCTACAATTGCACTCTGCTTGGCTTTGAGAAATCGTGGTGCAGATTTAGTCGCTTTTCCAGTCTTTTGATCTAGAAGAGATACTATTTTTACTATCCTTGCTGCCGCCTTTGCATGATGTATATGGAATTCCACCTACAGAAGTAAAAACCTTTTTGACCTGAGACTTCAAAAAAATGCACATCCTTGCAAAATATACTCACACATCAACTATAATGGGACTTGAAAATACTTCAACTTAAGAACCTTGTGCCCAATATAAATTTTAAATTTAAGTGAGGCCAATTATCTGCAGTATCTATAGAGTAACCAGGCCACTGGTTTAACTCTTTTTAGCCCTACCACGGGGTTAGTCCTTTAGCTTGTTTTGTAACCTAAAGTTAGCAGAAAAACTATTTTCACTCATTCTGTTTTGCCTTGTTGTACAAGTATTTCTTTATCACGCACCTGAGAACCAATTAAGATGGGAACAGCGACATCCAAGACCAGTATTTTCAATTCCAAGCGGGAAGCCATCAGGACAGGGAACTCTGGGTGGCAGATGACCCCACCAGGAATAAGTTTACTCGGGTTGATTCCTTGTAAGATAACAGCCACATTGTCTCCTGCTCTAGCAACATCACATGCATTCATATCGTGCTCAATTGACCGCACTGTGGCAATTTCACATCCTGGCATAAGTATAACCTGAAAGCGGAAGCAAACAAAGGAAAAAAAATTAACAAAAAAGCAACAAAAATTTGTTTATTTATTTAAAAAAAAAAAGCAGACTGATTTTACTGGTTCACCCACAAGTGCCATAGTTATTGTTTAATACATGCCTATACTGTTGTGAGCATTCTGTTGGTGTTGTGACAGATTGTGTTGAGAAAATGTAAAACCAAGGGGTCCAGATTTTTGTAACGGTGCAAGGACAACTCATGGATACTATAAATTTAACACAAGTTATATGCCATACAATGTTTTAATAAAATTGCACCTTTGAACCAGTTTTTACAGCTCCAGTTTCTAGCTTTCCGCATGCTGCCACCTGTCCCATTGATTGCGTTCTAATGACGTCGCATATTGGCATTATCAGAGGCTTTGAGATATCTCTTGACGGAAGTTGGAGAGAATCTATAGCATCCAGTAAACATTTTCCTTGATACCTGAAAAAGATAATATTTTTTCCTTAACGATTGCCAAGCAGCAAAAACTTACAAGTAGTCAAAACAAAGCATTTCTTCACCTAAATTACAGAAAGAAGGGTTGATTCCATGGTACCCTGAAAACATCAAAATTACTGTGTATCCACCAAGAGAAAATATATCATGGTTGAACAAACACAAATTTTGGAAAAACAAAGATTATGCTCCTTCACAACATGGGGAAAAATTGAATGGCCTTATTGCTCTTACCACCCTCCATTATTCTTTCTAGAAGAGCTAACCAAACAGAAGGGCTACTTTAAATAATTTTGAAGGAACTAGAAAAACAGATACATCAGGTACTTTTCCTCATAAAAAAGGAAAGTATAAGAAATTAGACCATGCCAGTTCTCACCAGCTAGTCAAACAAGCATCAGTAGCAGGTTCTATCAAGTTTTGATTTTCTATAGCACTGAGTGGGACCCACGAGACAGAGGAATCCCTGAAACCACAAGAGCGGAGGAAGACACCTAGCTGGGCCTTAATGAAGTCATATCTCTGCTTGGAGTACCCAACAGCATCCATTTTGTTGACTGCAACAATGAGCTGGTCAACACCAAAGCTCCTGACAAGCTGTGCATGCTCCTTTGTCTGTCCCACACCAGCAATTCCTGGTACCTGGCCATCCATGCCAGCTTCAAATGAACCTAGAGGTTGATGTGGGACAGAAATTTTAAAATTGGGGATTAACAGGCTGATATACCAGCTGATTTGTATGGAAAGTGGAACACAAATAAACATTATGTTTGGAATTAGGTTCTTGATTGAAATTTCAGAAAAACTAATACAGATATTATATAACCATTTTTGGAATAGAATACACAGGCAAACCAAGTTTTTTACTACATTATTGATATTAGATCCACATTGGAGTCCCAATATAAAAGAATTCATGAAAACCCACAAAAATAAGATTGATGTTGTTTAGCACCAACTGGCACATACTTATACTGAACTCGCTTGGCACAGCAGAAACGGCATCAAATCCCATAAAGAAACCATTTATTAAAGTATGAAATTACAAAATGAAGGTTCTAGGCAATGGAAATATATCGCTGATATTGACTGCTTATTAATTATTTAACATCAGCATCCAAGATTCTGCTTATGATAATTGTATCAGTAGTTAACCTGGCAAACAACAACAACAACTAAGCCTTTTGTCCCAAGCATGTTGGGGTAGGCTAGAAAGAAACCCAACATGGACTGGCAAAAAAGAAAGAAAAAAGAAAGAATAAGTACCTTACCTGTACATGCATCAACCACGAGAATTGCTGCATCAGCCTGTGTTGCACCAGATATCATATTTGGGACAAAATCTTTATGCCCCGGTGAATCAAGTACAACAACATGGTACTTGTTTGAGTCAAAGTAGGCAACTGCCACAGTCATGGTAATACCTCTTTCTCTCTCTTCGGCACTCTCATCCATTGCCCAAGCATATGAAAATGAACCCTTTCCCTGCATGGGCAAATAGTAGTTTATGCCAAGATTTAATAAATATAGCATTTCTGGTAAATTGTAGCTAAATGTAGATGCTAAATGATGTCACATAGTATTGCAGCAAGAGTTCTTAAGCCAGTACAACACATGAATACCTGCACTTCTCTTGGCATGTTTTTGATTACTGATGATATTATTTTGAATATGGTCAAAAGGTGGAAGTTGCAATTTTAAAGTTTCTCTGTATACTAGCCCATTTCAAAATTATAAATTGTGTTGCTGATATTTTGTTCAAGTTATATTTTGATAGATTTGAAGCAAGAACTCAATGTGATGGAAATATGAATTTGGAAGACTCAAGCAATCTAAAAGATGGCATTGGAAGAGGGAAGATTACTTCAAGAGTCAAGCTCTTGAATTAGCTAGATTCTCCCTGGGTATGGTCTACTATGAAGCCATTAATTTCATGATTATTTTTGTTAATTTGAAAGCTCATTTGGATTGTGAGAAAAGCTTTGAAGCAACCTATTTTACACCTCCCTGGGACGTGTTTAAATGCACCTCTAAATGCATTTAAACGGATCATTTGTTCTCCATTTCCAACTCAAATGGCAGTGAAAATCCCAGAAAAACACAAGTCACTTGCATTTAAACGCAACCCCCAGGACTCTAAATGCAACTCCGAGATTCTAGTGTTTCAGCATGTGTTTAAATGGACCTCACTTGCGTTTAAATGCAACTTGCAGGAATTGTGGCCTCTGTACAGAGGCTCCCCTTTTATATTAATCCAAAAAACGTACTTTTACAAATAAGACCCTAAACTTCTACAAATAACATAAATACTAGAAATAACATAATAACTAATATAACTCAACAAAATGCAACTTGCAGGAATTGTGTTTTTTTCCTTATAACGGCTTCTATAGCTGTTTGAACCCCTTTTTAGCTGGTTTTTGAGGGTTCTCCTTGGGTATACGTAGAAACAACTCAACCAGCATTTCCCTCTCTTGAAACCTTGCAATATTTGAGCCCTTTGAGCACAAAACCCTAGTTGAACTTTCTAATCAGTCATACTAATTGTGTGTCAATAACCTCAATTAACACCGTTGGAGCTTGATTAGTTATATTTGAGTGGATAGATTGACAACATAGCTTGCATTATTGAGTGAGATTGTTCTTGAGTTTTCCTATGCCAATCGGCCTCAAGTTGATTGTTGTACGAGGTGATTCGGTTCAAAATTGTAGACATGTTCAATTTGGGATAGAACAGAGCACACTCAATTAACACAACTAAGGCTAGCTTTTCTGCAGCAGTAAAATTTGTGTGTTCTCTTCTCTTTATTCATTTACTTGCAATTTGTCTAATTTCTTGAATTGTATAACTTTAGTCCAAAAATGCTTGAATTTGAAACAATAGTCTATTCACCCCCTCTAGGCCTTAGTTAGGGACAGCACTCCTGTTTCGAAGATGTTCCAAAGTTGCTATTCTTTTGATATTAAATCAGTCAAGTTAAAGCAATAGCTACAAATGAAAATTAATGCCACAAATGAAAATTAATGCACAATGATTCACAGTAGCCAACCTTTTCTTTAGCCTCTTTCTCATTTTTATGCATATCCCTCTTTGAAATCCTTCCTAACAGATGAAGCAGCCTCCCTGACAGAGTAGATTTCCCAGAATCAACATGACCAACCTAAAAATATTTTAAAATTCTTAAAATCATTCAAAAATTAGTGCTTTAAAAAAAAATCTACACAAAAGCCAGTTCATCTCAACATTGTCTTGTAATCTGAACTCCACTAAAAATGGCATATTTACTGTTGATTGTTTTCATGACCAAACCCACATACTTAGAAGTAAACAATTAGCCTACATATAACCCAGTTAAACACAAATGAAACAGAAAATGAAGTGCAACTGACATAGCAGCCTATAATCTCCAATTTAAAAAATGTAGCACAACTGTAAGATTTTGAGGTGTACCTTCAACCTTCACAGAGCAGCAATGAAACTTGAGCAAAATATTAACAAATGATAAGAACAACTTACTATTGCAAGATTTAGTTGCCTTAATGCTTCCTTTTCTTTGTCAAATTGCATCCACTTGTCAGGCTTATACTGTTCATCTGAAACAGAGTTTGAGGAACTGGGTCTATCACCTAAATTTAGCTCTCGCGAACAAGAAGGTAGGCTCTCTGATGAACCCTTTGTAGTCACTGAAGTGTCACTCAGATTTACCTTCTTAAGATGACTAGATACTGTATCAAATGGTTCTGACAATTTTATTTCTTTCTGAACCATGACAACTTTATCAACCTTTTGTGCGGTGGATGCTGAGTTTGTTGTCTTGCCTGTCAGGGAAAAGTTAGCATGGCCAGATCAATTTAAAATTGCATTAGTATAACATTATCTAGGAGGGAAACAAACCAAAAAGACACCAGTACATCAGTATATGTAAGAAGATAGATTGCTAGAAGTTATGGTGTTTTATTGCTTCAATACAGTTGAAAGAAAGGTGCATTCAATTTGACATAAGAGAATTCTCAAAATACTATAGAAGAGAATCCCAACAACAACAATACCTCGCTCATAAGGCGTACTAGCTTTTCCATAAGAATCAGCTGAGATCAGCTCCTTATCAGCAACTTTGACTGGCAGTTTTTCAGGCTGACCTTTAACTGTTCTAGATGCTACAGAAGCAGCAGCAATGTTGTTGCCTGAAGAAGAACCCAAGAAATGTCATGTTATGGTTTCACAACAAGATATGAGATTCCTAACTTAGAAACAGAAAAGAAACAAATTGTTTGTAATATCAAATCCAGAAATTAGTATACCAGTTCCATTAGCTTCCTTCCCAGATTTAACAAAGGACTCCTTATACACACAGCATATCTCACAAACAAGTGCACTATCCTCATTATCAAACGTACAAATCGAACAACTCCAAACAATAGGCTTTCTTGCTGCTTCTCTGGCCAATGGCAACTTCTGCGAAGAGGCTGTTTCACAACAGGCAAAATGAAGAGAGAGTGAGTTTGTGTCTCTATTATTTGTTTTTGAGCGAATTGACAAACAATATAGGCAAGGTTCAAATAACATTCTAGTGGCAAATTTTTTCTGTTGTATCGTTCAAGATCGTCACATTTTATTTTCTGTGCACAATAATACCAGCTTAGCAGTGGCAGCTACCTATTAGCACAAAAGCAACTCATGGTATGACTTTTTGTTTTCTGCACAGAAGTTGGTGTTTCTTTTTTTTCTTTTTCTTTCCACTTAAATATATATGGAGAAGATATAACATAAGACAATTTATAAACAACTACATAACCTACTGTTTCCTTTCAAATCATGATTTTGCCTGTATGCATCTTCACTGTCATCATAATCATCATCATAATTGCCATAATCATCATCATAATTATCATCATAGTCATCATCATATCCATGTGCATAGCCAACTTTGCGAGGCATTTTTGCTGTAAATCAAAAAGATATATGTGATACCAATACCATATACAAGAGTACGTCATATTTTTGTGACGAAAACAAGTGATTGTTCTAATGCAACATCAATTACTATTGAGAATGAAACTCTTAACTCTTAACCTTGTTCAATTTTATGCATCCTATATTTTCTACCTTTTTTTATTGCTTCTTTTGCTTTTTCCAAAGATGTTTAAGAAGTTTCGACAATGTTTCAGTCAAATAAGATCCTTTTTTAATGTTATCTGTTGATTTTTTTAAGTTATATTTTGCTTTACAAATTTTGTGCTGTTGATTTTTCTAGTTCTTTTAAACATTAAGACAATCAGAAGTTTTGTTTAAAAGAGATGTATGCAATCGCAGAACAGAAACAAGAAGCATTTCCTATGCACTATGTCTATAGCCCTCATTTTCTTATGCTTGTTTACATTATAATATTAGGTATGAATAGAAATGTAACAGTAAAAGCACTTGATTTCTTTTGGTAACCTCCATTAAAAAAAAAAAATGATATTCGCCTTTTAAAACTTTCACACTCTTTTCTTTTCCTGTTTCTTACCCTTTCTCAGTTTAGCCTCTTAAGAACACAACTAAAGCACACAACACCAGTAATCTATCCTACTGAAACTAATTATTCCCTGTCATACTTAAGGTAAACAAAAATGCTCAATTGGCTCTGATTTGATGTGTAATGGAATTACATCATAAAAAAGATTGATACATGATGGAATTAGCTATGTGCAGGGACTATGCAAAAATCACCGAACCCAACTTCCTTCCTCAATTAGATATTGTTACCCAGCGACAAACTGATGGAATGCCCACCATTTATAGACGTGATAAATTACTGCGCCATAAGTTTGGTGTCTGACATATGACTTACAAAAATAATTAACATACCTAAACAAACCTGACCAGTTGTAGCTGAAAATGTCAGAGAGAGTTAATTAAGCACACCCAACAAAGAGAGAGGCTCACAACAAGACAAGGTGTGACGAGTAACGTCTGGAGTACAAAAAGAATTATATGTAGATAGAGCAACATGATAGCAACAATATTGGTATACTCCAGAAAAAATCCTACAACTTTCAACCATAAAAGCCTAAATTTAATATTATGTGCCTAAATTGGAAGTCCAATTTTGATCATTCCATCCTTTCTTTACTTGCATCTTTGAATACATGCCAATCTTGATGTTCAGACCACTTCATCCCACAAGAATCATTATGATGCTTAATTGATTTGGGCTCTAATTTGGTATCTATATTATGTCTAGTAGCTACTAGCATGCAGTTTCTGCAGTGCTACCCACAAAACAAAATGTGCATATTGTAGCAATAAGTTCAAAAAAATATAAAATTTTCAAACTTATAAGGATTTTTTAGAAAATTGGCATATGCCAAGCACACTTTCAAGTATGCTTGGTTCCGCCCCTGCAGACCATGCATGCAATTGTTCAGCATCAGACTTTACAACCACCGATAACAATTTCAAATTACAAACTGAAAACAAGTTCATAGAAATGGGAAAAAAAATTTGTGATGGCCATCATGGTAACCAATGAGTATGGGCACGATTTGTGTAAACACCAACTAAACTTGAGTTAATCAATTAAACTAGACAGCAGTAAACGCCAACTGTATTCTCTTCCAAGAATAATCCATGCCAACTTGAGTTGATCAATTAAGTATTGTTTTTTCATTTATTGGTAGCTAATCAACAAATTCCATAGAACCAGGAATTAAGGCACAGTTTCACGCATTTAGGCCTTCTTTAAGTTTCTTGAGGAAAGAATTTTAGGCCTCCTTTCATTTTCAATTTGTTTTACAAATTTTTAGTTATGAACTTTGATTTGAAATAGTCACGCACACCTTTTAGTTCAGAAAGGGGAACGAAGCTTCGTATGGAAATGCCAGACTATGACGTGTGCTCCAGAATTTTTGAGTAATGGGAAGGGAAGCAATAGAATGGAATGGAGGTTGAAGGAAGAGGGGATACAAAATTGTTCTTGCTCCACAACTTGATTAAAGATAAAATTTATCACCCAAATCATAAGCTACAAAATTTATGTTGCACCCACATTCATAGAAAATGTTCCTGGTTTCCACCCTCTACACCCCGATTTTGGGGATTTCATTTTGTCTCCCCAAACTCACTTTTTGTGCCATCCATTCCCACCCTTTAACTCTGAAAGCCATCCTGGAGCAAGTTAAATTCCCCCTCTTCCATTCCATTCCACCCATTAAACCTTTCTGGAGCGCACCCTTTAATACAGCAAGAACAAATCCATTTTTTCTAAACAGAAAAGAACCATAATTATACAAAAATTAAGCACCAAAATTGAAATTCAACCTTTGGTAGAGAACCAATCGAAGCGACTATCGAGCTTACAACAGATTTCGAGTAGAAGAAACCCAGAATTAATTCAAGAAAAAAACCCCAACAGAAGAGAACTTTACCAAATTTAAAGATGTATAAAGATACATACCAGGTCAATTTGAGGTCGGATAGATTCGATCGAACTTCCAACCAAGAGAAGTAGCGAGAGAAAGCAAGCGGAAAACAAAGGGAAAATGTGTCAAAAGGAAATCAAATCGGTAGAATATGAGTATCGGACTGGGAGGCGAGGGGGAAAGAACGAAAAAAAAAAAGGAAAAACCGGATATAACCCCACAATCATTAAAATTGGATATAATATAACCCCTCAATTATATTTTGTACGATATAACCCCTTTTAATCAATTTTCAATCTTTTTATAATTTAAAAAAATCAGCAGCATAATTTTATTACCAAAATACCCTTCCTACTAAAAACGTTTCGCCTTCCATTTTTTTATTTGAAGATACCAAATAAAGGATTTTTCCCAAAAACGTTTCATCTTCTTCTTCTGATATTTATTATGATACTATTGTTTTATTAAAACGCTAATTGCTATCTCTCTCTTTAGCTCTCTATATCGAATAATAATGGAGATGGGATTGATTGTGGAAAACATAATAATATTTCATCCGTTATTGGAAATGATGTTGAGAAATTGAAGATGAAAAGAAATGAAAAATAAAAAAAATAATCCACTAAGGTGCAAGTTACTCAGGATTTACTTTTACATTTCTATCAATTTGGGTTATGAAGTTTTTTTTTTTATATTCATTTGGGTTATGAAGTTATTCGAGTTTCCTGGTCTTATATTTAGCGTTGATATACAATAATGGACTTTCTTTTTTCTAAACAGCCAATTAGAATGAGTAAAACATTTTAAATTAGAGAGCTTTGATTTACTGAAACCTTCATGGCATCAAATTTCACCAGCACGGCGTGGATTCTCCGTATCAATTATTTATTTAATTTTTTTAATCAACCTAAATTACTATTCGATATAGAGGAAAGAGGGACCAATGATATAGAAGAAATTTTATAGCGTCAGATAAGAAAGGAAGATGAAACGTTGTTGGAAGGAAGGGGTAGTTTGGTCAAAAAATTATAGTACTGATTTTTTTTATTGTAAAAAGATTGAAATTAATTAAAAGGGGTTATATCAATAAAAAAACATAATTAGAGGGGGTTATATCCGATTTTAAGGATTGTAGGGGTAATATCCGGTTTGAGAAGATTATAGGGGGTTATATCCAATTTTTCCAAAAAAGAAATAAAAATCATGAAAATAAATAAATAACTAAAGATAAATAGAGGAGTGGTCCCACGTGTCATAGGAATATTGGTAGTAGATTATCTGTGATACTATTCGGTATGGTATTTCATGTTTCAGCCCGGGCCGAATTCAAAATCATTTAATATATTAAGCCTGCAATTAAAGTGGATTTAATTTGAAAAAATAATAATCAAATAACATTTAGGTCTCTCTTCTAACTCTTAACAATACTTTTTTTCTCGCCCAAATTTTTTCCTCTCAAACATACTTTAACACATTGTGTCATATAAAGGTAATATTAATTACCAGTACATTCTTTGTGTACACTCCCACCACAAGTTTAACTATTGCAAGTAGGCATTACCTTATTCAAATTTTTTCGAGTTCATACAAATGCAATCCTTCAGTGTCAAGTCGACTCGTGAAGAAAGTCAGAAACAGGAAGCTATCAGAGCTTGTTGAGAAAATTTAGTGAGGCAAAACACTGACAATAAGGAGATTTACAAACGTCGATTTGAGAGAATCAGAGAACAGAGGGAGAATTGGGACAACTCTCCTGTTTCATTCTTTTGGGATGTTAGCGGTGCTTTGTTTGGTTTTCCTCCGATCTGCCTCCGTTACTTTGCCTTACTTTCGTCTCCATAAAAGATATTGAACTAGGTTGGTTTTGGGCCTCTGTGTTGTTTTATCATTCGACCGCACTCCAAGCGATTCGGCCTTTGTTTATTACTCTTTTCTATTGGGCCGGAGAATGAAGCTACCACACTTCAACGGGATAAAGACGAAAATTGGTCCAGGTGATTTCGGTCTTACAAACACGTTGTATTACAGGATTTTGAAAATTTGTCTACTAGTGTTGGAACTCTTTATTTTGATAAAGTTTTTGAAAATTTGTATCCTCCGACAATCATCATCGTAACCATCGGCTGTTATTCTTTCTCAATTAATATCGTTAATTTGGAATGTGATATGATTGTTTTAGCCCTACTGATTTTATTTTTTTAAACCTTCTTGTATTTATTACAGACTTCATATTTTCCATCATCAATTTTTAATGCACAAATTTGAAACGTTCAAGTTTTATTCATGTTTGTGAGTAATTTATAATATTTACGATTTTGAAGGGCGTAATGATTGATTTAAATTCGTCAAAGTTAAGCCCACAGCATCAAATCCGAAACTACCTTTGAGTTATAATGATTGATTTAACTACCTTTGAGTTAGACAAATAAACTATATACGCTTTACTTGTGTTTGAAAAACCAACAAAAATATCGGGTAAGAACTTGACATCAAATTTAGTTACTTTATTAGACTCATCGTTTGACCCTAAAATATGCCTTATAAATGCAATAAAATGGATAAATGGAGACGCCCAGGTCACGAAGAAAATGGAGAGAAGAGAGGCGCTGGGTTTGAGTAGAGAGCGCATCCTCTGGATGGTTGTATTCAACCATCCAATGGACGTCTTTCGATCCGAGCCGTCTGATTTAATCTAAACGGTTAGATTTTTTCGGGCCTATCAATCTTAGTATCATGCACGGGGCATTTATAGCCATTGAGATTAAATCAGACGGCTGAGATCGAAACCATCCACTGGATGGCCATCCAGAGGATGCGAAGTCGGTTTGAGTATCCCCTCTAGTATATCATTTTGGGAGAATCTGGTACATACGCCGAAAAGGGTGATAGACTCAATCTTTTTGCATGGTCTACGGTGAACCAAGAGCAGGAAAAGGAAAGGAGGGGCTTCCTTCTCCAACAGATTTTGGTTAAAAAAAAAAAAGAAACGAAAAAAGAAAAAGGGGGGCGAATTGGAAATTTTTTTGGGGAGAAATTGGGAAAGAAATCGAGAGCAAATGGAGGCGAAATCGAAGAAGAAGACCGAAGCTTGGAGCAAGAAGAGAAGCGATCAACAATTCTCCATTGAAGATCGTAGCTGCAGAGAGGGAAGGGAGAGAGAGAAGTAGGTTTAGCTAAATTGAAAAGTGAGAGAGAGAAATTGAAGTGTTGCTCTGTCGTTGTAAAAATAAGAGAAGAAGATTGTATGCGAATTTTGCGTAAAAGGTAAAATCTGATGCATCTTGATGATGATTGCGCAATGATTGATCGATTTTGTGTTGATTTCGTAATTTTCTTGATTCTGGATTCGGTTCTTTGTTATGAGATTGTGATGATTATTGATGAGATTGTGCTTTGTCTTCTTGATTCTTGTATAGAGTTTAAGCAAAGAATTGACCTGATTGATGATAAAATTTAAGATCGAATAAAGAATACAAATCAATTATGTAAATCGTGACACTTGAGTATGACCATGATCTGATCCGTCTTTGTCAGAATCGTAAACCAACTGTTTCTTGTTTGAATAAGACTAGGTTTGATAAAATGCAGTCTCTTTGTCATTCATGTTAATTATTGCTTGGGTCTATGTGTGGATTAATTGAATGAAAAGCTATTGAGGCCGATTGTTGTTTTCAAGTCTGAATAAGTCAGAATTTAATGGAAACTTTCTTAAAATTGACACAATATGTAGTTGATTCAGTTATTATAGCCTTCTATTTAAATTAAATGCAATAAGGCATTGGATATGAGATGGTATTTGTATGTCGATGAAAGAATATGTATAACCAGTTCATATTGAAGTACCAAATTGATACTGTTTATTGAGCTTCACCTCAATTCCCTTTCTTTCTCTCCATATCACAAGATAGAACGCCGTTCTATCTCCCCTTGTTACCAACCATCAAAGCCTGACTGAGACGCCGTCTCACATAGTCAGAATTTGATGGAATTCAAATCAGATTATCACCAAAAACAAGGGGAGATGCTGTCAAAATCTTTCCAGAAGTTGTGTATAATCAAAATAGTGAATAAGTTAATTCCTTAAGGTCCATTGTGTAAAATGCAGAATCTCATGTCCTTATACTGTCCCCTTTCTTCACTAACATACTTTAGTTTATAAGAAGTAATGTAATTTGTGTACAATCTAACTCGTCAACAAATATTGCTTTTGTTTGGTACATATGTAGTTCAGTTTTAAATTTTAAAATGATATGATGGGGAATAACTTCATAGCATGGGTTTGCAATGATAGCTTCTTTAGTATATTCTTGCCACTGGTTCTTCTGTATAAGATTCAATTAACTATAAAATGGATATTAAAAATAGAATTCCTTTTAAGTTTCATTATACATGATTATGGTTCTTGCTTTCAAGTTTCATTTCTATAATTGTTAAAGTAAATTTCTTTCCTTCTCTATTACTATTGAATGTCTTAGTAGGCTCATGGCAGAGATCAAGTTAACTAAAAATGATATTTCTTGGAACTCCAAAGTGAAAACTGTAAAGTCTTTGTGGTGTTAGTATAAGGTAGTGCGCACCTCTGGTACATATGGATCCGAATTATAGTGCCGTCAACAAGGAATGAACAGCTATAGCTAAATCTGTCTTAATTTGTGAAAATAGCAAAATTAGGGGTTTTGGTGTAAATAGGATTCATGGACAGTAAGAACAGCTTGTTCTCAGTGTGTGTGACTTCATGAAGTTATTTAGGCCATTTTAGAAGGTGCATTTGTAACCAAAATAGTAAATCAAAACAAACCTCAGGGGCATTTCTGGAAATGCTGTATAAAACTCCTTATGTTTAATTATTTGCTGCCCCGATGAAGGACACAACTGGATGATATCATTTTGTATATGATGCGGTATCTCTCACCTCACCTGCAGGATGTATAGATAAATGGCCAGGGCATTCTGTCATCTCATTCATATCATGACTAACATATTTGT
Organism: Rhynchospora pubera; assembly: GCA_028095005.1. Taxonomy (NCBI): domain Eukaryota; kingdom Viridiplantae; phylum Streptophyta; class Magnoliopsida; order Poales; family Cyperaceae; genus Rhynchospora; species Rhynchospora pubera. The sequence continues at coordinate 26,156,331 of CM051460.1, read as the reverse complement.
ATACTTGTGAATAGAAAGTAGGGTGTGTGTAAATTAACCTCATTCACTGAAAGTTAAGTCATGTAGCCACTGGATAAGTTGATGTCAAACACATGTGTAGCAATGCTTGCTTACCTAATGAAGAAAACCTATGCTGAATTTTAATACCTGACATATCAAGATGACATTAGGCCCTCTGCACAGATTTTGTAAAATTGTCAAATGTTGCAGGCATTGTTTTGAAGTTCAAATTTCTACAACAGTTCAAATAAAAACCTAAATGTGGCATATTCCCCATCAAATTCATGTCAAATACTTTATTAATGGAAATTCATACGAAACTGCTTAATCTCTGTTGTTGACACACTGACTAATTATTCTCTCTCTTTCTCATGTCAGGTGCTTGAGAAAGAAGTCAAAAGCCTCGTATTTTGTGTATGTAACGATAAAATTATTGTTTGCATTCCTTAAATCATGTTTCAGGTTGGCCGTTTTGTACTTAACTTTGTTTCATTTTGAGTATGAGATCTGCCACATGAACCATGTGCTGAATAGATGATATTATCTTTGATACTGTTTCATAGTTATCAGTGATGTGGAATACATTACATAAAGTTTCATGTTGATTTTGATACCCCAAGTTATGCTATATGCATGTAACTATCTTAAATGTCATTGTACTGACCCAGTGGTTATGAATCTGCCCCATTTCACTATATTGATTGTTTCCTTGTACCATTCTTACATCTGTACCGGTTTATCAGAATTCTTTTATGATAATACCATACTTTACTTCATGTGTGTGCTGTTCCCTGTAATGCTGTACCAGCCCAATGAATAAGTTGGTCAAGTAAGTTCATTTGATTCCCTATAATGCCTTTGGTACCGGCCTTGTACCCTTACATATTAAATAGTTAGACCCTTTAACTGAAGTACAAATCCGATAAAAGCTTGATATAAAAATGAAGTTAAAGTCAAATATATCTCAAGGCCTAAAGTCAAGTGAAAGTCCAATAATAAAAAAATGAACGGTAGATATGTTCCAACCCAATATCAAGTAGGGCCCAGTAACAAAATTATTATTCAAATCGGGTTGAAGCCGTTAAAACAAAATTGAAACGAATAAAAATTGCAAAAACAGCCTCAATTTCATAAAATTTACCAAAATAATCCCAAAACTCAGAAAATTCAAATAAAAATATTTATAAAATTTTGAAGATCAAAGTAAACCAAATTCATTGATATTTATAAAATTTTGAAGATCAAGCTAACAACCTTTCGAGTTTTTGAAGTATTTTCATTATACAAAGTGAATTTCATAAAATGATAAACACAATAAACATTTTATAGTAGAATTTTAGAAAATAAAGTCTAAATAAAGGCAAAGTAAGACAATTTCCAAATACTTATCTCCAATCTTTTCATGTAGATATATAGTAGAATTTTAGAAAATAAAGTCTAAATAAAGGCAAAGTAAGACAATTTCTAAATACTTATCTCCAATCTTTTCATGTAGATATTTGCAAAAATGAGAAAAGAATTTGAAAATCCCTAAAATACAAAAATCAAAATAACAAAATTATATAAAAAAAAATCACCAAGAGTTTAGAAAATCTCAATTAGGTTCCGTCAATTAGGTCTGGTACCATCAATTGAGTGTGGTTTAAGTTAAAATAGTAAACCCCACATAAATGCAAAATCATTTTAGAGACGATTTCCCTAGCCTATTGCATATAATTCTTTAGATCCCTTAATCAGAGGTTCTCGTGAGCGATCATGAGGTAATTAACAATAGGGGCTTTGCGCCTATTGAAAAGAAAGGACCCGCAAAATTAATAAACCCTTTTAAGAAGCGACTCTTGTATTGGTTCTCTTGTCGTCAAGAGAGGCTCGTACAGAGATCGAACCTTAAGGGGGGTGAATCTAAGACATTTTTCTTTTCTCGAAGGAACCAATTCCATCCTTTGAGCGAACGACGAAAAAGCCCACACACTCATCAAGAACAAAGCATTTGGAACCAAATACACGATGGCTACCTAAGCCACACTCGAACTGCTTCCACTAGTTGAAGTAGAGGTGGAGGCGAATTTAGGAACCCAAACCATACTAGTAGAACCAGATGTATGGTTTGCTTTTCTAACCTTGCATTCTAGTGTGACATGGCCATTCTTGCCACAATAGTTGCAACAAGCACTAGTTGGCTTGTTCACTTGTGAGCTTTCTCTAACAAAATGAGTTTCAAAAAGACGTCTAAGCTCCATGGCCCTACTTTTCTTTTTCATTTCCAACATTTTTGCCAATAAGGGGCCAATGCTTCAGCTTGGATAGCGCTGTTTGCCACCTTTTACTTCAAAAACTGCTCTAGATCATATCTATCCAAAGCATTAACTACAACAAACTCATCAGCTGTAAGTGTGACTGACTTTTAGCATAAATCGTTCCCGTGCAGTTTCTTTTTCTTGCTCAATTAAGAGAGCACATTGGGCCGGAGCTTTCGCTTGGACACCTATGCGCGAGCTAATATTCTAAATTAGAAAAGGGTATGGGATATCGACTATAAATAGTGCCAAGCTAGCTTTGGATCCTTGGAAAAAGTGTATGATTGAGAACTTCTCAAATTTGATTTTTGAAAATTCGATTTGTTTTGTCGAGAGACATTTTGGTTTCCCTTATTGTTTTGAGGTCTAGTGTGTGTTCTACTCCAATTTCTCCCATTATTTTGGTAAAGATGAAAACACCCATCGGGTCCCTTAAAATACGAGTTGCTTGGGCCCCGATTATTTTGGAAATTCTTTTGAGGTCCTTGGGACCCATTCCTATTCCTACCAAAACTCTTTTGAGCACCATTTTGAGAGCCAACAAAATTCTTTTGCCCTTTTCCGTGTGTGTTCCTACCATTGTGTTGGAGTTATGTCCTAGAAGCCAATATTGAATGACTTAATTTCTTAGTTTATGTTATTGATGATATTTGATCATTTGTTCTTAGGATTTATTATTAACAGATCATTCAGGTTGAGAATCTGAATTGTGGATCATTCGTTAGAATGACAATAATAAATCTAAACTGTCCATAATCTTGATAATTAACAAGGAACATTAATTATCATATAAGATTAGTATGCAAGTTAAGTGATGATTAAGTTCTACAAATCATAGATAAATAGTTACCAACTTAATTGCATATGTGTATGTTGTTGGAACATAGCACGGGACATGACCCAATGAAATAAACATATAAATTGTATTATGTGTCATTGTTTATTTCATATGAGTTTGATTCTAAGTTTGAGATGGTTCAACTTTTCCACATGAGGATAGGTTCTATAAATATCGTCTACCGTTGATTCCTGATAAAGGCTGCTATACAGACGTTATTTATGTTCTCTTGAATTGTGCGGGAAAAAGTTGTTCATCAATAAAATCGTATGTCCCTCGTTAGTATACCTAGTGAGTGATGATATCTGTTTGGGCCCCTTGATGAAGTTGGATTGCTTGGCCAACTTGTGCAATCAACTCTAGAACAAGAAAACGTATAATCTGCAAGAATGACACATTCCTATCTTAGATTATATGATGATATCATGTGACATAAGAATCGGACAAAGAAATACTTTTATTTCTTATACAGGATTTAAATATTTGTATCAGTACATTATTTATGCGAATTGGAAGTCATAACATGTTGCTAGATACCGCTTATGATTATTGGAATAGATAGCGATTTAATTCCATGGCCAACATAGCATAAATCCTCAAAGGGTCACACAAATAGAGTTGTAACCACACGATGCATTATTTATTTATTCGCAACAATGAGTATTGCGAAAATATGATAAGTTGATTAATTAATTATATACCGTTGCGAACCGTTATAATTAATTAAGTCAAAGTGATCATATAGAAATAAATTAATGCATTATCTAATCCCTAAGTAATTATTAATAAGTTAATAATTAATTTTGTTCAACTTAATTTAATTAATTGAGCCATATGGGTCTTCATTTAAATAGTTAATTAGAAGCCCAAATTTAGGATGGTTAAATGAGCAATTATAATAATTAATTAATGGACTAAAAATACAATTGTTGTAGCCCATTAAAGGCCTATCCAAGGCAGGCCATATAAGGGTAAATATGTCCATGAACTAATTATGGAAACTAGGTTTTTGGACAGCTATATAAAGGGGTTCAGGTTGGAAACAATTTTGATTTTCTCTCTCTCTTTTGCTGGCTGAAATTTTGCAAGAGAGAATAATTTCGAAATTATCTCTTGTTGCTCTCTTCTTTCCATCCTCTTGGCTCATATGTTGAGCAATCTTCTTCCACCATTAAAGATAGTTTAATTGAAAGAAAAGGAATAAAGGATTACCCGTGATCTCTAATCGCTAGCACGATTTCGAGATCGTGGTGATTCTCTTGGTGGACTCGAGGTCAACCTTAGAAGAAGAAGGAAGAGCGGCGCAGCACGCCACCGACTCCTACGCCATGAATTTTTCCTTCTTGATACGATTCAAGAAGAGGTATATCCATAATCCCTTTTCTCTTGGTTAATTGACGTGTTACATGCTCGCAAGATCTTTTCTTGTGGTTGTTTGCTTGTGTTTATCTTTGTTAATTGTAATAAAAATAAAAAATTATGCATCCCAACCACTTACTAGCAGTGGTATCAGAGCCTTAGGTCGTGCTTGAGCATTTTAACACAAAATTAAATGAGAAAATGGTAATTAACTAAGTTAATTAATGATGTGTGTGCTTGCTGTTCAGGAAAAACTGTTTTTCCTGTCTTGTTGCTTGTTTTCCGTGATGTAAAGCCATCTGGAAATTTTGATCTCTTATTGGAAGTTGTAGATCTCTGAGTTGTGGTTCTTTAGACACGAATTTCACTAATTTCTAAGTAGTTATGAATTTATTGTGAATTAAACGGTTACGGTGCGTAGAACTAGTTTCTGCCTGCACAGTTCTGTTTGAATGACGTGTAAGACCCATTTTTGGAAGAATAACTACCTGTAATCTTTGGCTGTAATTAAACTAGACTTAAATATCTTTATGGTCATGTATAGTTTGTTGCATGATTCGGATTTAATGTGGATGTTTAAGTAAGGAAGGGGAAAATGTCGTCAGATCTGTTTTGATAAACTGTACTAATTGAACACTTTTTCGAGAAAAATGTCTAAATAGAATTGTTCTATTTTGAGTTAGAATTCTGCTAAAATTAGTTTTGTAATTTTTTGTGGAGGTTTGATACTTAAAATAGGTCAAAAGATTTTAATCGTCAACCTGATTTAGAACAGGGGTAGTTACTTGTATGGCACTTAAGTTGATGATTATAAATAGACCTTGGTGGTTTTCTTTTCATGGATAGTTAGCCAACTGCATATACTAAGTTTGTTGTGTAAATTATTTGCATAAAAAACGTATGGAAGATGATCCTACAGACCAAAATGGTTGAGGTAAAAATCGAAAATCTAATAACGGTGTTTCACGCACAAAATCAGATTTGTCTTTTTTTATTCTCCCTGATGGTAAGTGATCTCTTCCTAAAATTTTTTATGGTAGTTACACTCGTTGTAAGGAGTTTGCATGATTTATTTCATAATTTTTGGAGACCTGAAAATTTTGACTTTTATCGGGTCCCGTTTAATATTTTAATTAGTTAAAATATTTTCTAATTAATCAAACTGGTTGATATGTTAATTAGAACACTCCTTAAATAACCTCCTTTCAGTTTTAGATTGTTGAATTAAATTTCAAAAGGTTTAAACAAGTTAGTTGTTAAAGTTAAACCTTCTTTACATTTAAAGGCAAGCAACGAGCGTGCACAAAGATTTTAATTAATGAAGTTAATTAGAAACAAATAAACATATATATTGTATATGTGCTAACTTTGTTTTGTAGGAGGATCGTGGGTTTAGTATGGCTCAAGATTCCAATGCCTTGTGTGTTGTAATTGTGTGAATGCATGTGAATAAATGTATGTAAGGCCTTTGGTGCCATGGTTAATTAAATTAATGTGGATTAATTTTAATGTAACTTGTGAGGCTTGCATGCCCCAAAGCTATGTTACATGGATACTCCAAAATGTACCCGTATCCGACGCGTATCCGACGCGGATTCGTGTGCGATACGCACCCGACGCTCCACGTGACGTATCCGATTATTTTATTGTGTTTGACCAACGGATTCGGTCATGATACGCCTCAAATACGTCTCAGATACGTTTGGATACTCCTCAAATACTGGGATTCGTTTTTAAAACTGTACAAAATAGAGAAAATATAACGGCCCAGTGGCCCAATCTTTACTCACTTTGGTATGCGTGTTTGACTGTCTTACCCACCCTTTCATCTACTTTTGTCCTCTTATGTGCATTTTTCTATGCTTCTTCTCAACGTAATGGGTTGTTTCAGTGCAAAAGAGGAATATAAAATCATCACACAAATTCACATATGGAATGAGATGTAGCAATATTAAAGGCAATTACTATGATCGCTCAGTCTCCCTCTGCTTTATTTAAATACCATCCCGCCCTTTATTCGAATTACCAAAATTATCTAATATAATTTCCTAAGATATTATATATTAATTACACGCATATCTTAATTAGACATATTCGAAAAAAAATTTATCAATGTTTTACGCAAATTAACTGTTAAATTTCTCAATATAAATTGAAATATTATAAAATAATGTTAACAACATTATATTAATAAAATATATAGATTAGTTTTTTAATAATTATTTTAATTAATTTATATATACTACTGTATCCGACTTTTTTAAAAAATGTCGTATCCCCGCACCCGTATCGTATCCGATACGACACCCGCATCCGCACCGCACCCAAGTAACATAGCCCCTAAGGATTAGGAGGGAATTAGGAATTCTTTCATATGTATTCATTTATTTATTTCCATTAATTATAGGATATGATCTATATAATTAGTGGGTGGGCTTGATTAGTTTAGATTCACTTCATGGAGATGACGTGGAGCTAAAATGCAAGCGGGAGCCATACAAACCCACAACAATGCTTGAGATGTTTATTATGTGATTGTGTGATTGTTTATGAATGCTATGAAATGTCATAGGATAGGTATGGGTGTATGCTTACATGACCACCAAACAAGAGTCACATAATTGTTTGTCCCAATTAATTTGATTAAGTCGACCGCCCTCCTTCTCTCTATCCCCTTCACGTCGTTCGGTGCCAAATGACGCTTTCTCGCCGATGCGGGACGTCTTTTGGTCAACCCTCGAAGTCGGGGTGTAAATCGAATTTACTAGGAGCAAATAGAGAGATATTACTTATCGGTGGACCCTAATCGGATTGGACATCGGGGCGAAATTTGTGGATGTACATGAGATATTTCACAAACCAAGAGTCATATGGAATGATATGATTGGTTGGAGAACCTACCTTATCTAGTTGTTTTGGTGTCATGTCGACGCTGGTCCCATTTCAACGAAAATAGGGATCTTCAAAAACCAACTACATTTGGGACATTAAAATGAATGTAGTGGGAGTTTTGTTTATCATTATAAATAAAACATTGCATAAACTAAATGACCATTAAATTGAAATTGTTGTAGATATTAAAATTGTTAAAGAACCTACCTTATTACGGAGTTCGACCCACTAGGAAATGCTAGTCTTAGTCGTACGTCTCCGAGATTTTCGCAACCACGAAAGGGCGCGCTCCTTTCAATTTCATAAAGAACGTGTCTACAACGTCAAACCGAATCACCTTGTCACAATAACACTCAAAGTGGATCGGCCAAACTCGAATAAACCAACACAAACTCTCAAAGAGTTGAGGCTCTAACCAAAACACTCAAAAGATCTAACGATTTGACTATGGGTTTGATCTAAGCACTCTAATCTCAATGATTTTACAAATCAAATGCTCAATGATCGATGCTGAGGGTATTGGTCAAATTAAATCCTTAAAACCCGATACTAATTCGTTTGCAGTACAGTTTAAGGGTCGAATCACGGGTCTGGACTATTCCTTTTCTAAGTTAGACAATTCAAATTAAATTAAATTCTAGGGTTAAATAACAATTCAAATTTCGAACAGGTCTGAACAGAAAGTAAAATGCAGCATTAAAAACCTAATTAACCAGAGAATTTAATTAACAAAGAGGTAAATTAGTTGACGGACGAATAAGGGGTCAGGTTATCTAACTTTTCTTGTCTGTCAGGGTTGGGGCGGACCGTTCTATTTCTGGGACGGACCGTCCTGGACCCTGTCAGATGGCTAGAACAGGCCGTTTTGAGCCAGGCTTCCCCTTTCGGGCGATCCGTCCTGACTCTGGAACAGGCCGTTCCAATCATCTTATGCCTGTTTTGTCATCCTATTTGGTTATTTGCTAAGTGTTTTTACATGAATTAAACCAAACCTAACCTACAGACTTACGTTCTAACTTCCGTTCAGGTCAAGTTGAAGGGTTCTGCCTGGTAATTCCTAAAACTCCCGTTCCAATCATCTGATGCATGTTTTGTCATCCTATTTGGTTATTTGCTGAGTGTTTTTACGTGAATTAAACCAAACCTAACCTACAGACTTGCGCTCTAACTTCCGTTCAGGTCAAGTTGAAGGGTTCTGCCTGGTAATTCCTAAAACTCCTAAATTTCAACTCCCGTTTCTTGGTTCAGGTGCTTTAGATTGATTTCTGGTTCTTCGTAAACTCTCAACCTTCCGGTTTATTGAGTAAAACTCTAATTAACTTAAAGTTTGGTTAAATCCTTTCGAATATTGCCTACCTAATTAATCTAAGTGTTAATTTGTTAATGCAATTCGATTTTGACATGACAATTAAACTAGGCTTTTGTTTAACGCAACAATCAGATCAAACAATGACAAATTTCAACAAGTAGATAGCAAATCAAATCACAGAAATCATAAACATAACTTAACTTAGCTAATAATCAAGAATTCAAACAAAACAAGCAACTAAAGAAAAGTTATCAAACCATAGCCCCTAAACTAAACTACTCTACTAAATCCTGTTGAAGCATAAAAAAATGTGATAAATAAAGCAATTAGGACCAGGGAAATGAAGGAGAGCATATTGAAAATCATGAATGGCATAAAGAAACAGATGAAATATGCAGGAAATGGCACCCTCCATTTCTATTAGCAACGGAGGAAATAGAAAACGAAAATTCAAACCATTCTTTCCCTCTGTAAAAAGGAAATGTTCCGAATGAGCCAATTCCATGAGCCGCATGCAGTGAAAAAAAAGAAGCTATGTGCGTGGTGTACGGTGAACCAAGAGCACCTAAACGCGAGTGAAGAAGCGCTGCATTGAGTCTCATTAAAACTGACAGATGGCCCCCATCATTTTTCTCCCGCTGACTTCTGGGACCCAGAGATGAAACGCTCGTCTCTCTCAAAGAAAAAAAGGGGAAACCGCGAAATAGAAAAGGGGAGAAAGGCGATGCAGCCGGGCGTAACGGCCTCCATCTTCCCATCCGAATTGGTTCAAGGCACCTTCTAGAAACACTCGAAGGCGTAACGCCAGGAAGACCGTTGGATCATGTGGCGATCCGTGGGACTCAAAACTGAAGGACGAGATTAAGTACGATGTAACAAATCTGTAACCACCATGGTCAAGGCAAGCTACCCAATTCGTTGACCAGGAAGAAGAAACACAGATTGGCATCACCAGGGCCGTTAGATAAAGTGGCGATCCGTGTGCTCTGGAACGGAGGGACGAGATCAAGTCGACAGTTACACCAATTGAAGTTTTTAGACCTTAAACCATGCCTATAAATAGATAGCTCAAAGATTGAAGAAGGGGACGGAGAGAAGACAGTTAGAAAGACACACAACTTTTACACACTATTCCTTCTTCTCCAATCTATCACCACGCATAGACACACACAGTAGTTTAGACAATTCCTTTCAAGAAATTAGGTAGAAACTTGTAATAGGCATTTCTACAAACAGTTGTAGAGCAAGCTTAGAAGAAAGAAATTAGGCGACATCTAAAGGATTTTCTCAGATTGTAATTGAAAGAAAGGTAAGAGGCAGAGGTAAGGAGCAAGTTTGTAACATGAATTCGGGTCTTGATCAAGAAATTTGTGATCTTTTGAAATCTTGGATCCAACTTGTTATGTGCAGCTTTTACTTAAGGTTTCATGGTGATTCTTGATTAAAATTGAAGCTTTATTGAGTAGTCTGATGTGATATCCGCCTTTCTTTCCTCCTTTCCCTTTCCACACACACACAACAACACGCCTCGGTTGGAGTCTCTCCAATCCCTGGCTTCACAATGCCTCGGCTGTGGTTTCCTCAGTTCCTGGCTTCTTTTACCTCGACTGGAGTTTCTCCAGTTCCAGGAAGCTTCCTCCGTTAATGGCATTGAGACATGGCGAGAGGAACCATGTCAATCGATGGTGAACTGAAATGCTGCCGAAATTCCATTAGAATCAAAAATTGTATGCAATCCTGGACTAAAATGCTTAAAACCAGCATTTAAAGGGGTATTAGTGTGAGAATCTTACAATTAAAGTAGTTTCTGGACCTTAATTTAATAAAACAAGTTAAATCAATGGTGATAAGTAATATCTGAAATTCCTTGGACTTTAGTGAAAATTGATTAGCTTCATCAGGCCAAAGACGTATATATGATTTTTGAACTGTGATTAATGATAGCAATTGTAATTACTTAAGCCTCTTGAATCGAAATACATAAGGTAGTATAATTGACCTCTTAGAAAATGAGTACAATGTTCAAGCATGTCCCTTTTTGGAGTTGTAATTAGTGGTGATATCAGTATGATATGAGGAAACCAAGTTTAGGTTGGCTCTATGATTCTCTGCAAATAACAATTAGCATGAGGACCTATTCATGAGTATCATCCAGTACTGTACCCTTTCTTTTTAAGTTTGTCACAGTGAACTACTACTATGACCCTATTAAAAGAAATATAAGAAAAGAGGAAAGTGCTTTGGTTGTTGTCTCTTGTCAGCATATGCACAATAGACTATGTGATTAGGGTCCAGTCAAATGAAATTGTATGAAATGAAGTGGTATCATAGTTGCCCAGTGCATATGAAGGTCACAACTGCTATTTCTGTCAAAGCACCACAAAGCAAGATTAAGATATGCGTAGTCCTAAAGAGCTTTATAAATGCAACGTAGATACAAGTAGCATTTCATTTATATAAATTGTGTAAATTTTTTTTGGTGAGTGGCCAAAGGAAATATGTAGCATCAATGGTTTAACTATGGTGAGTTATCTCTGGTACCATGTATACTTTCGACCATATAAGCATTAAAACGAACAATATGCACAGTTGCTCCTAATATAAATTAAACATTAGGTAGTAAAAATCGGCATGAGTTAATGTGTGAGCCGGAGAGAAGCAAGTGAGATAGGAAAGTGTGTCCCCCATGATTGATTTGTATCCAACCCAGTGCTACATCGAGTATTGGTACCAAAGGCTTTCAGACCTGTACCAGTGTCGTGACTCTCCCATAGAATTAGAACAGCGCACCCCTAATTGAACGCACCCTCGTGTTCCTCTCTGTATCTCGATCCTACTAAAGTTGGTCCCTTCAACAACGATAGTGGTGATCATCGGGAAGCACAAAATAGAGTTTACAGGGACTTAATCGAATAATTTCCTAGTCACCGTGTCAACATCTGGTCTTCTCACCAAACGAAGGCCACGCGGTGTAAACGAAGGTTACCATCGCGATTCTCTCACTCTCACGATTCCAGGAAGCCCCTGCCGACGAGTTGCGATGGCCGGAAACATTATCGGATCTATACCCGCTATCAATCGAATCCATTAGCGACGAAGCAAGTCCGTCTTCTCTTTTGAAAACTCAGCGCCAGACCATTATTGATCCTCTGTGGCGAAGAGAGCGTGTCGTTTGTCAGAAACTCGCTACACAGAGCTCATGCGAAGTCTCAGCATTCTCTGAACGTCACCCTGACGTCAACAAACCCAATTACACCAAATCAGACCTACATGGCAGCCACCTCAGCTCCCTTTGCTTACGTGTCCCAATAAGAAAATTAATAAACAAACTGAAACTTTAAAAACTCATTAAAAATAGCAAGAACCTCAGAAAAATACAAATAAAATATCCATAAAATTCTAAAAATCAAAATAAACCAAGTTCACTGATACTTTGATATGTAATTGTGTCAAAGTAGCGGCTTCTTTGTATTTTTGAAGTATTTTCACTTTAAAAATAAACTTTATAACAACAACAACAACAACAACAACTAAGCCTTTTGTCCCAAACAAGTTGGGGTAGGCTAGAAAGAAACCCAACAAGAGAACACATCCAAGAACAAGAACAAGAACAAAAAAAAAATAAAAAAAATAAAAAAAAAAAAAATACAAAACATAAAAATACTAATAGTAAGACTAGCCATACTAATAATAATACCTCTAATAGTAATAGTAGAAATCTAGACCTCGACCGTGACCTAATAGAGGGACCTACAAACCTATGGCATCGCTCCTACCCCTAAGTTCCTACGTCATGGCTCCGGTACATGAATTGCTAACTTCCAAGCGCTCCTATCGATCGCCAACTCCTTGGAGACGTTCCATTCTTTAAGGTCTCTTTTCACCGCTTCTTCCCATGTCAATCTTGGTCTCCCTCTCCCCCTCCGGGTGTTCTCGAAATGATTAAGAATTCCGATACGTACCGGTGCCTCTGGAGGTCTGCGTTGGATATGTCCAAACCATCTCAAACGATGTTGGATCAACTTCTCCTCTATTGGTGCGACCCCAACCATATCTCGTATGTCATCATTTCTAATCCGATCTTTCCTCGTGTGACCGCAGATCCACCTCAACATACGCATCTCAGCTACACTCATCTTCTGGACATGTCGTCTTTTAGTAGCCCAACATTCTGCGCCATACAACATCGCAGGTCTAATCGCTGTCCTGTAGAACTTGCCTTTTAGCTTCTGCGGGACTTTCTTATCGCATAGGACGCCTGATGCTTGTCGCCATTTCACCCACCCCGCTCTTATCCTGTGACTAACATCTTCATCTATCTCGCCATCGCTCTGCAACATCGACCCTAAATATCGAAAAGTATCTTTCGTAGGTACTACCTGCCCGTCTAGACAGACATCTCCGTCCAGTGGTCGTATCCCACTAAACTCACACCCCATATACTCCGTCTTAGTTCTACTAAGCCTAAACCCTTTGGACTCTAGAGTTCGTCTCCACATATGATATCTTCAAAATCAAGTACTTTCAAACATAAACGTATTTTCACAAATACGAAAAGTCAAAACAAGTCAATACTACTAAATATCTTTTTAATGGAATTTGAACACTTTCAAACATTTAAATGGTTTCAGATGCGATATTCTCTAAGTGAAAAGGAATTGTTAAAAGTCAAAAGGCCAAAGTGAACAAAAATCACCAATATCCCAAGTGAAACATCAAAAATTAAAAATCTAAACGCGAAACCCAAAGTCAAAACCGAAACCTCTTCGTTTTGAGGAAAAGTCCCTTTTTAAGGTTGAGATCGACCTTATATGACTTAGAAATAGAATTCTTACGGGTCCCCTCGTCCAAAGAATTCTACTTCCTTTTGTTCTCACAAGTGTCGCCAAATGGCCCGGGAACCAACTCTCACGAGTGACGCCAAATGTCTTGAGGGTTGTAAAAGAACTAACTTTCGCTCAAAGGCGCTAAAAGCCCCGAAGGTTGTAAAATTTCCTTTTGTTCTCACAAGTACCGCCAAATGGCCCGAGAACCAACTCTCACAAGTGACGCCAAATGTCCCGAGGGTTGTAAAAGAACCAACTTTCGCTCAAAGGCGCTAAATGCCCCGAAGGTTGTAAAATTTCCTTTTTGTTCTCACAAGTGCCGCCAAATGGCCCGAGAACCAACTCTCACAAGTGACGTCAAATGTCCCGAGGGTTGTAAAAGAACCAACTTTCACAAGTGGCGCCAAATGCCCCGAAGGTTGTAAAATTTCCTTTTTGTTCTCACAAGTGCCGCCAAATGGCCCGAGAACCAACTCTCACAAGTGACGCCAAATGTCCCGAGGGTTGTAAAAGAACCAACTTTCACAAGTGGCGCCAAATGCCCCGAAGGTTGTAAAATTTCCCTTTTGTTCTCATAAGTGCCGCCAAATGGCCCGAGAACCAACTCTCACAAGTGACGCCAAATGTCCCGAGGGTTGTAAAAGAACCAACTTTCACAAGTGGCGCTAAATGCCCCGAAGGTTGTAAAACCCCTTAAAAACGACTCCAGAACGACTCCAAGCGAAGATTCGTCCCTTTTCAACGAAAACCTCTTCTAAACCTCAAAATCCTTTAGTAGCAGTTTAGTGATCCTTAATTGGGTCCCGTCAATTAGGTTTGGTACCATCAATTAAGGCCTCTTTAAGACAAATAATAACACTCCACAATTCTATTTTCTTAGACCATTACATCAATACTCTTTGTGTCCCTTAATCAGAGGTTCCCGTAGGAAACTACGGGGTAATTAACAATAGGGGCTTGCGCCTATTGGAAAGAAAGGACCCGCTAAATTAAGAAACTTCTTTAAGTAGCGACTCTTTATAGGGCTCTCTTGTTTCGAGAGATACCCGCCATAGAGATCGAAACCTTAAGGGAGGTGAATCTAAGGCTATGTTCCCATTGTTCTTCGAGAAACTCTTTCGAGGGGAATAATGACGAAAAAGCCGCGACAGATTCTCTGGCACGCCCGGTGGGACATCTTTTTCCTCTCATCTTTGGGGTTTAAAGAATATAATGTAAAGGCTAGGGAAAGTAAAAAAAATATATATATAATAATAAATAAATAAAAATTGTTAAGTATTTTGTATCAACAGCCCACCTCGTGTCACACAGATTCTCTGGCACGCCCGGTGGGACCTCTTTCTCCTCTCATCTTTAGGACTTGAAGGGTGACGTAAGGGCTAAGGAAATTTTAAAAAGCAATCCTAACGGTAACATTAAGCTTTGTGTCATTGCAGGTTGAAATGGCATTCACCAGCATTGACGCTTTCAAGCCGACAGGAGTTCTCAGGATCGGAGGAGTGCCGATTTGCTACAACGATGAATTCACACTTGGAGGTCTACCCTTCGGGCACTCCTATGTGCCCGTCGTCCAAGCCAGTGATGGAAGCTTCAAGTTAGCAAGGGTGGTCGTAGAAGAGCCACTCGAAGAAGTGGTGGAGATTGCCAAGGTCATCGAAGATCCCATGGAGATTGACTCTATGAAGGAAGAAGAATGGACAACTATCTCCCACAAACGAGCTCGCTCAAGCTCGGTCTCGTCTCCTCAAGAGCACCAAACTCGTCGCCGTTCTCCTGCTAAAAAGATGGCTGTGAAGAAGGTATATGCGCCGGTCTCTCAAAACGCGAGGACAATGAAGAAGGTCCAACGGGCCTACAAAAATGAATTGGAAGCAAGGCCGAATTTGCCAGTCAGCAACCCTTTTTCCATGCTGCGTCTTGTGAGGAAGAACTCACCCGTGGCCGTGCTCAAGACCATGGAGGAATTCCCTCCCAAGTACCAAATGCAGTTTAGAGGAATAAGTCCTCAAAACCGGCAATCGGTGAAGGAGAGACTAAATTTTTCGCGAACATCGATCCATGAACGATTGGGGCCAAAGGGTCAAAAGAAAACATCCTCCTCCGTGCACCAAAGACTGGGGCAAAGGATTAAGCCAGTCAAGGAGAGATTGGGGCCCAAAAAGATGTGGATACCTAAAGAGAAGATACAACCCATGGAGTTGGATCAAGAGCCACGCAACAAGAAAAGGCATGTTGCACGGGAAGATGGCCAACTCGTAGTCCATGCTCGGGTCCATATGGTTGAAATAAATGAAGAATATGAAATGCATGCCTTTGTAAACATGGCCAGCGATGGAGAAGTTCCCTTCACCAAGAGAGACGGCAAGGATAAACGAGATCGTGCTTCTTCAAGCCGCATCATAAATGATGAAGAGCCAACGGGGGAAGAAGAAGAAGATGTAGATGGTAAAGATCGCTGGAATGAGGGCGAAAGACCAAAATTAATGAGCATCATTGAAAGAAATGAAAAGAAAATGGCATTGATGATGAACGAAAGGGAGAAAGAAGGAAAACTACTTAAGAAGATGTATAAACTTCTAGAAAAGAAAAAGTTGCTCGAAGACCTTGAAAAGGAAGGATCTTCTGGTGAAGAAGAAGATGAGTACAAAGAAAAAGTACTCAAAGAGAGAAGAAGTAAAAGTAGGTATGAATGTTTTGATGAAGAAGAAGAAGGAGATAAGAGATTATTCTCAAAAGAAAGAAAGAATGAGAGTAAGTATGGATCTTCTGATGAAGAGGAAGAAAAGCCTAAGAGAAGACTTTCCAAAGAAAGTAAAAATAGGCACAAGTATGAGTCATCAGAAGAAGAAGAAGAAAGGGGACATCAAAGGCGCCTTAAGGGAAGGAGGAATAAAGCGAAGTACGAGTCAAGTGAAGACGAGATTCCCGAAACTAGGCGCCGGACTGGGGCAAGAAGACCTGGCCCGACCAAGCAAGTTATTCAAGAGATGATTAATCTACAACTCCAAGCCACGGGAGCGGGTCGATTTGCTAATCTACATAAGAAGTGCGGGAGGCCATACCCTAAAGAATACGAACAAATCCCGTATCCTCTTGGATATCAGGTACCCAGGTTTAACTTGTTCGATGGAACGGGCAAAGACAGCATCACGCCTAATCAACATCTGATCCAGTTTCGCAACTCATGCGGCAATACTGCCCATGATGAAGCCTTGTTGCTCAAACAATTCTCCCAAAGCCTCACTGGGGCAGCATTTGAGTGGTATTCCTCGCTCGAGAACGACTCAATAGAAACATGGGAAGAAATGGAGGACCTTTTCAAGGCCAAATTCGCCATGGTTAATCAAAGACTCGCGGTGGCCGATGTTGTAAGCGAAAAACCAAGAGCGGGTGAAGCTCCACTTGACTACATTAATCGGTGGAGGAACATGCATATAAGATGCTCTCACCAGATGCCCGAAAGGGAGGCGGTCGAATTTTTGATAAGAAATCTTGATGATTGGATAAAGCGACCTCTCTCGGGAAGTGACATCTATACCTATGAGGACTTAGTCACAAGAGTTGCAAGAATTGTACATATTGGTCCGCCTAAGGAAGTGCAAAGCTATAAGAATGAGTCAAGAAATAGAGCGCAAGGGCCTATCAAGATAGCAGGTGCTAATGAGGCATCGACTAGCCAAGGCGGACAAAGGAATTACCGCAACAACAATAGTAACAATAACAACAACAACAATGGCAACGGGAGTGGTCGCGTGTCCACGCTAGCCGAACGGTTGAACAGGCCATACTCTTTTAAGAAAGAGAAGACCGCGGCATTACTAAAACAACTCTTAGAAGGAAAAGCCATAGAATTGCCAGAGTGCAAAAGGGCCGAGGAGATGCATGAGACCAATGATCCAACTTATTGTGCTTACCATCGGGTTCTGGGTCATCCAACGGGCGATTGCTATGTCTTTAAGAACATAGCGGAAAGAATGATTAAAGAAGGCGACTTGGTCTTGCCTGAAAGCTACAAGCAAACGCCCGCTCCGCATGCTCAAGCTAACGCCGCGGCTCAAAGAGGCAACCCAAGGAGAAATGTGGACTGTAATGTCATCGTCATAGTAGATGAGGAGGAGGAAGAAAGAGAAATGCGAAAGGCAAAGATGATGAAAGAAAAGAAAGATGAAAGCAATGAAAAGAAAAGTGAAAGCTATGAAAAAAGAAATGAAGATGAAAATAAGAAAGAAAAAGAAGAGAAAAGTGGAAAAGAGAAAGAAATGGTGTTAAAAATAGAAGAAAAGAAAGAAGAGAAAGAAGAGATGGTCACTTACTACTACGACGATGACACAGAAGATGAAAACGAGGCTCCTTATCAAGGCCTCTTCGCCAAGGGTATGTTTAAAGAAAGGGATTGCCATGTAAATCTGCGGTCGGGTACGAACATTCCCGAAAGACAAGCGCCTAAAGAAAAGGGCAAGGTTAGAATTCAAGAGGTTGAAGATGAGCTCGTGCCGAGTCACAAGGCAAGAGAAATAAAAGGGGAATACAATATTCTGGCCCACCTAAGGCGCACTCCAGCATTAATAAGTGTGTTTGAAGCATTGATGATGTCAAAGGAGTTGCGAGAGACAATGATGGAGATGCTTAAAGAGCCCGAAAGATTCCAAGCTTACGTGGCCGAGAAGCACATGACAGAGGCCCTTTATGTAGAACCTGAAAATCAGATAACCTTCACAAGCAAAGACCTCATGATGGGAACCTCTTATCACAACAAGCCATTGTACATCACAGGCAAGACGAATGGGAGTCAGTTAAGTCGAATGCTGGTCGATCCCGGGTCTTCCATTAACATCTTACCTCTCAACTCGCTAAATCAATTGGCTTTAGGAGGAAGAAGGCTTTCTGATGAGAACGTGTTCATACATGGCTTCAACCAAAATTCTGAACGAGCTTTAGGTGCAATCACGTTGCCAATGAAGTTTGGGGAGCTCGAGACACTGGTAAAGTTCTATGTCATTGACGCAGATACTTCTTATCGAGCTCTACTTGGACGACCATGGTTACATGAGAACGGGCTTGTGCCATCAACTCTTCACCAATGTGTCAAATATCTACAAGATGGAGAACAAAAAGTGATCAAGGGAGATGCCCAACATTATGGTGTCCATGAGGTAGAGCTTGAAGAAACTGATCGATTCTACGCTCCAACTTCACAAAGAAGTACTTCCCCAACTTTAAGGGCGCGAGTGGTGTCTCGGGAAGAGAATGAAGAGAAGATAAAGCTCAGGGAAAAGATGAAAACCGTTTGTGCCATAAAAACCCCCATTTATATAAAATCATCAGATGATGAGGAAGAGAAAGGTGGCCGAAAGGGAAAGATATACATAAAAGATGAAGGGGAAAGTCAAGAGCCAAAGAGGGTGACTCATGTCTACGACGATGAATCGGACGAAGAGTCTTATGATCGTAGAGAAGATTCAATGGCCATTGAGCAAGTGCCTATGGGCTATTACAAAGAACTCACACCAAGGGAGGTTTATCAGATCAAAGAATTGGAAACCTTCTATGTCCCACCTAAGGTAGAAAAGGTGAATGGAAGAACGGTATTCCACAAAGGAATCCTATTCTATAAGGCTGAAAGTGTAGACCCATCAGGTAATCCTCTTGGCTTAGATGATTGGGCGAGGTGGCTTAAAGAAGAAGAAGAAGAATTTGAGAGAGTAGAAGTGATGGGGTACTACAATCAAGGATTGATGAGCCTTTTCCAAAGAAATCGTTGCCTAGACCCAATTTCAAAGCAAAGAGCTAAAACCTTCCATGATTTGTGGAATGAAAAATCCCGACGAGTGATGGGAGTGGATGGAAAAGTGAAAAATACTAAGGGTTTAGGTTACTTACAACCCCAAAGAGAAGCGTCGGTTTTGGAATGTCATGCTATAGAAGTGGAAATACGGGAATCAAGAAAAGAAAAAGCAAATGAGGGAAATGAGTCAGAAAAAGGAGAAATGTCCACTGAAAAGGTAGGGATAAGTGACTCAGCTCTATTAGAAGAATTGGGGAGACGGTTACAACAATACAAACAAGAGGCGAGGTGTGAAGTGACTTTGTTGTTGGCAGAAAACGGTAAATTACGCCGTGAATTGGAAGTGAAAACGCTTGAAGAAGAAGTAAGCGGGAAAATAGTAATTGGGCTTCAGCAAGAAATTAAGAATTATAAACAGGAGATAGGTACACTACAGAACGAATCTAAAGAAAATGAGCGTGTGATCGCGGATTTAAGAGAAAAATGTGTACATCTTAAACACATGCATCAAAGAGATTGGCAAACCATAGCCGAGGTGTGCCGAATAACGATGGAAGAAGTGGGGACCCTCCGTCAGAAATTCGAGAATAGTGAAAAGATGTTAGAACATTACCGAGGGGAGTACACGAAATTGCTACTAGAAGAGAATGCAAGAGAAAAGGTACGAAGGGACAACGCGCGACATCCTGAAGAGATAGACTATATGGGTGGAAGAATAGCGAGGTCCTTGGAAACCCAAGGAGAGTTTGAAATGAGGAAAGAGAAAGGAAAGAAGGAGAATCCAAAAGGAGAAACAAGCCTATCAAAATCAATCTTGGAGCAATCACGAGAAAAAGAAAGGAAGGGGAAATCGAAAGAGCCCGTGAACGAGAGCGAGGGTGAGATTGTAAAGAAGAAGTCTAAAGAAGGTATACCTCTATCTGTGAGAAAGAGTCGACCATACTCATTCAGAAAAGATAGGATATGGGAAGTAGCCGATCTAGCTGTGAAATGTGGATTTCCCATCACAATGACCAAAAGCACTTGTGACATGATTGGATCTAAATACTGTGCGTACCACCTGAATTGGGGGCATAATCTGGAGGAATGCTTCACCTTTAAAGACTGGGCGGAGGAGCGATATCAAGAGGGTGTGCTGTCTTTACCCGAATATGTCCTTCAGACACCCGCACCTCACATATAAGAATACATGTGGTCTATGCAGGAGTATCTTTGAATTACAGTGATTCATTTTAAAAACCTATCCTTCAAACTCAAAACCTACTTTACCAAAAAAACAACCAAAACTTTCATATGTCCTAAACTACAATAAGGCCTAGCTCTTTAAAACCCAAAACTCCACAAAAGTCTATGACAACCAAAACCTATTAAGTCCAAAACCATATACATAACTCCATAAAACATTAGAATAAAGTCCAACGAAAGCGTTAGGACCCAACAAAACCCAAAACCTTAACTTAACCTTTCAATAAAAACCCAAAACCCAATAAAGGGGCAAGTTTTTGAAAAGAGACATGCCCCGTTAGGTTATATTTACTCTATCCTATAATCCGCGGTCAACGATGGGATTTTCGGGTCCCGGAGAACGCGAAGCCGTGTCAAGGAAAGCCTTGGTGGTTTTCTAAGACACCTATGCCTAATGAAGGTTAAGCCTTTGTGGCGTCTGAAGGCATTAAGGCACTGCCCTATGAAGGTATCTGAGGGCTCCCCCCAATCACTCCAACCGTGTCCCTCGCTGGACACGGTTTGGGAAATGGTTTTTGAAAAGGAACCTATTTTCCCGCATGTTAGAATTTACCCTAACCACAATCCGCGGTCAACGATGGGATTTTCGGGTCCCGGAGAACGCGAAGCCGTGTCAAGGAAAGCCTTGGTGGTTTTCTAAGACACCTATGCCTAATGAAGATTAAGCCTTTGTGGCGTCTGAAGGCATTAAGGCACCGCCCTATGAAGGTATCTGAGGGCTCCCCCCACCCACCTCCACCGTGTCCTTATCTCATGATACGAAGTTCATAAAGGAAAGAAGATACAAAGAAGCAAAAAAGGCAGATAAAGGAGATGCCATTCATTAATGATAAAAGGAGTGTCGAAGGTTACAAGCACAAGCCAACGCAAGCTAAAACAACACTGAAAAGAAAATGATCCCTAATACAAACTAAAGGAGTGCGAAATCAGAGATAAAAGTAAAAGTAAAAGCGCCCTAAAGATAGCACTGGGGCAGCGCTGGGGCAGAACTATTCAAGATGGTCGTTTACTCTGGGGCAGCCGCAGCTCCACCATCAGCAACAGCTTCGCCACCCGCTAAAGTGTTCAGAGTGGCAGAAATGACCTGAAGCATTCCTTCTAAAGCTTCTAAACGAGCATTCAACTCCCCAAAGCGTTGGTCAATAAAAGCCCGGATCGAGACAGGGGCAGGATCATCAAGAGCCATCATGGCAGAATTATCATCCGGTGGGGAATCAACCTCTATGGGGCCATACTGATTGGGAGCCGCATTAGGGAGCAAAATGTAATCATTCACAGGCTGGTTGGGGTCAGGAACCAGCATATCCATTGAAGATTCAACCCATCCGATAAGTGGCAAGGAAAGAAGGAGGTTGAAAGGATGTGCCACATCAGCATCAGAAACACGATTGCCCCACAACATATCAGGCACTCGGATGTGAGCCCTAAGCATGAGAGCCTCAATGAGATGACCGTAGGGGAGCGGCTCCCGATCAGAAATAGCCACCTGATGCATATGAAAGAGAATCATATGGGCTAAGTTGATAGGCCATTGCTTCTGGATCAGGTTGCGGAGGTAGAAGAGACTTCCAGGTTTGGCAAGATGGGTCATTACTCCTTGGGAAAAGATAATATCATTGACCACCAAGAAAAGAAACCTAAAAATTATGAAAGAATAAGGAAAGAGAAGAGAAGTAATCAAAATGAAGCAAGAAAAGAAAGAGGAAAGGGGAAATAGAAAATACCTATGGAGAGCGGGCAGATGGAAAGTAGATACCCTCTCGATATCAGGAGCCGCCACCCTGAACCATTGGCGACATTCCTGATAACTGCCGAAACCTTGAGGCCACCTCTGGAAAGCGTAAATGGTAGAGCCGTTGACAGTATTGGCAGCCTGCAGGTAATTGGCCAAATCTCCAGTGGTGATATGAAAGAAGCGACCAAACAGATAGGAAGAGGCCGAAGGAGACCCAAAATGGTTAAAAGAAACCCTGAGATTGGCGTAGAAGAGGCGAGTAATTCTGGGGTGATACGGCTGATCACAATCTACCAAGCCAGCCAAGCTCCATGAGTCAAGCCAACCCCTAATGAGATTCACTTGCTCCACTGGAATCCTCCTCATAGGACGAAAGAAGTAGCAATCAGTCACAGACCGCTCTTCATTGCCCATGTCGTTGTAGTAAGAAAGAAAAGCGGTCTCATCGCGGAAAAGATAGCGGTTATCGGGAGTAAGAGACCAGTCTGGAAAGGTGGAATCCAGACGCAAGAGGGAAGAACCAGAAGCTTCCCTGACACGCTTAGATGAAGGAAGAGAAGACATGGTGGCAATAAATTGGGGGATTTGTGTAAGAAAGAAGAAAGACTGCGGGAAGCTTGAATGTGAGAAAAGAAGAAGCAAAGGCGCGCTTATATAGGCATGGTAGAGGAAAGGTTGAAATTTGGAGTTAATGGCGAACGTGTAAACACATGAGAAAGCAAAGGCCGTAGTGGCAAGAAGTGGGAAATAAAACCGTTCAAGGTAGTGATTGAAAAGAAACAGTATGAAGTCAAGAGTAAGACTATTCGAGTCTCGAAAAGTTAAGGAGAAACCTTGAGCGCGGAAGCTCAACCAGACACAAGAATGACGAAGTACTCATTATATTTTGCAAGGAAGTTAGGAGAGAAAAGTTACTTGTTGCTTCACAAGCAAGCACGTAAGGGAACCCCGAGCGCAAGAACTCAGTCGGGCACAAAACCAAACCAAAATATTATCAGGCAAAAACACCAAATTTCTATAAAGCCAAACAAAACAAGTCAGGCATTCAGCACAAAAGGGATACAAGGCCAACATGAAACCTAAGATGTTGGGCCTAAGAAAACAAAACACAGCAGAAAGCGATAAAAGATACAAGGCTAGCACTAAACCCTTGGTACTTAGCCCCAAACTCCGACCAAGCGATATTCACTATTCCTCACTATCCTCCTATCAGAGCAGCCTCCCTCCTATGCAGATAAGACCTACTCTTTGCCTCATTGATGATGTGGATAATTTGCCTGTAGCAGGAGTGGATGGCATTCATCCTCCTTTCTTCTTCATCACGAAAGTGGTACAGGTGCCTAAAAGCTTCCACACAACGGTTCCATGCATCTGTGTAGTGACCAGACCATAAAGTTAATTGGGACTGAATCCCCAAGAGCTCGGCACGAATAAATGCCAAGTCTGATTCCCAACGCCCAGCATCAATGTGACGAATGGAAGAAGAAGGTGCAGCCCGACGAGCCACCACCCACTCAGTAGTAGAGGCAACAGCACGCTGACAGAATAGACGATACTGGGTGTTGAGTTCTGTGAGGGTGTCAAAGGTGTTGCTCAGAGTCTGGAGACAGGAGTTAAGGTGACGACCTCTGACAGCATATTCCTGATCCAAATAACCCCACCTGAGCGAAGTCAGCAACCCTCGGCACTCGCCAATAAGAGAAAGCACTTGAGCAGCCACCCTTCGATTAGAGTGAAGCTCTAGGGAAACTCCATCAAAAAGCCTATCATAGATAGAAGGAAGCACAAGAGGAGTACCACGGCAGGCGAGACGCAGGGCAAACAAGGCATCTCTCAGACCGGCCACTGTAATGGCTAAAAGGGGAGAAGACGAAGAAAGTTATGGGGTGATTAAAAAAGAGGAAGAAGGAAGAAAAGGAAAGAAGTAAAAAGGTTTTACCCCCAGAAAAGGGTGGGGGACTTGGAGTGCGTAGGAATTCTTGAATGCCAGCCACATGATTCTCATGACGAGGGGAGTCACTAGACTCTGAGAGCCCGTCTTCAACTTCATAGGGCAAGGGTCCAAGCGGGCTGTCCATGGAGACCTAAACTGCAAAACAAAGAAAGAGGCATAGGGAAAATTGCATCAAAATCGGTTGGAGAAGTAGAATGTAAAACCAAGATATGAAGCATATAAATTCCATTCCATCAACAAAGCAAATATCAAGAGTTCATACAAACATCCTCAACCTAGACTTAATAAAAAAAAGAGGAAGAAAGAAGAAACAATTGGAAGAGAAAGATACAAGAGCTGACACTCATGACTAATACAAGCCCCGCTAACAACCAATCCTAAAACAACTACAAATGAAGAAAGAAGAGAGGCTTGTAATCCTAAAAGGAGAAAGACTCGCGGATTGCTTCTAATTGTGCCAAGATTTGATGATAATGAACATTGACTGCTTGGACATGTGAGGCAAATTCGTGGTGAGAAGAGGCAACTTGATCAATAGCAGCCTGATTGCGTTGAGAGGCAATTTGAAAAGAATCTGTGAGGCTTGCCAAGCGAGTAGAGATTGCCCTAGCCCGGTCACGAAGCCCTCTTAATTCCCTCCTCATATGGTTAAGAGCAGAAACATCCTCACGAGTGACCCATAGGGAATCGATCCTGGTCATAGTCCAAGAAATGAGAAGATTGGTTTCATGTTGCTGAAGCAGCAGGTCACTAATAGAGTTGGCAATGGTAAGCCGCTCATGAGCATACACGGACTGGGCAGACAGGGAAGAATCATAGTAATCATTCAGCGAAGCTTCTGTCAGTTCGGAAAGGGCATCACAACAAGGAGAGATGTGGTCATTCATCAAGGTTCTGAAAGAAGGGACATGCACGCCTAGAGGAATGCCCGCTAACCAAACAGGATTAAAAGGGATGAACATAGCACCAGTAGCTAGACTCAACTCCCACAATTTTTGAAGAGCTTCTGTTATAGTCTCCGTGGTCACAATGGCAAAATTGCCAAAGGCATTCTCATTGGGAGCTCCAATAGCAAGTATGGCACCCCAGGCAGGTTCAGGAAAAATAACATTCTGAATTGGGTCCAAAATCGCCTCCTCTACAGGATCATTGGCATGAGTCATCTCAAGATCTACTACTGGGATCGCATTCATGAATTCTACAGGAGGATCAACCACAGGTTCACTTGAAGATCCTTCTTCAAAAGCCCCCATGTCTGCAGGTGGTTTCTGATAATTCACTTCAGGAATCTCCTCCAAGGGCTCACAGTCAATGATTTCATCTACTTCTTCATCACTGTCTGAGGCCAGCACTTTGAGCTTAGCTGTACCAATCACTTCAGGGGAAGCTTTATTCTTGGCCTCTACCTCACCAATCATTTGGGCAATCCCGTCTAATGTTTCATCAACATCTGGAATATAATAAAGTTCAGGACAAAGTATAAAGAAATGTGGAGCGTAACAGGAAATGAACTAAATAATGAATGAGAATAAAGTGTGAGACATACCCTCGCCGAAAATTTCAACCAATAGGCGATGAAGAGCTTCACCATCATGAAAAGGTTGACTAACTTTGGAGGGAGGAGGCATGTTCGTCGAAGAAGTAGGAAGGGACCCTAAAATGCAAGCAAACAGTGGGTCAACACATTAAAAGCCTGCAAAAGCGGAGAATCAGAGTTGAAAATACAAGGAAACACACCTGAGGCCACACTAACGGGTGGAGGCACTGGGACTGAATGAGAAGCAGAAGGATAACGAAGGGGAGCATCAATACCACGAAAATCTACAGGCTGACGGGGACCCCAAGGAAGATGATTGTGGGCACGAGGCTCTTGGCCATGAGTTGGATAAACTCTCCTGATAACTTCCTCTTGAAGGCGTTCATGGAACGATTCAGCTAAACTTGTGTACCACCTGAAAGCCCGTGCAGTAACTATACCCGCTCGAGTAGGAGGAGGCACGTCCAATATATCACCCGTGCCTAAACGAAGATAAGCATGCCAAATGAGAGCATGAGCATCCAAAGTAGGCTCCAGGAAATCACAAGCAGGAGGGATCAATGTGCGAGGGATGTACTGGTCGTAGCCAAACTGATGGGCCGCAAAAGAGGGACAATACGGCTCTGCTACTAAGTTATTTACTGAACGGTAACAAAGAAGGCTTTCCCTGGAACTAATAAGTAGCTCAACTTTGAGGTAAGAGTCTTCCAAAAGGGGAAATTGCCCAAAAGAAGGGGAAGGAGAATCTATCACCTTGGGTTGATAATGATCATACAAGAAACCAGGTCCGAACACACGAGCCTTGTCACGAGTATCTCTGCTTCGAATGAAGAACGAATGAGCCTTCCAAGGATCAGGGCACTCCGCTGGATTCACATGAGCAAGGGCCATCATTGAAGGGAGATGGGCTGCCGGAGACTGTGATAAGACGGGAGGATCATAGATACGAGGCCAATAAGATCTCAACCACCCGAAGAGGTAATGGAAAGGAACCACCGCTGGAACAAAAGATGGGTCATGAGAAGAAGCAACTTGGCGAAGTGACCTAAACAAATTGGCTAAAACCGGCTTGGCCAACACAAGGCGTTTGCCACAAGCCATGGCATTTTCCATTACAAAGGTTTCTGGTCTAATATGACCTGTAGACGGGAAAGCAAAATAACAGAGCCACCATGCTAAAAAAGCAGTCAGCATGACTTCGTCATTAATCTTCTTATATCTAGAAGACATTTGACTTAGCTGAGGACTGGGGTCATCTCCTCTTAATAATCGCATGGTCAGGATGTGCGGTTTAGGCCAACCACTGGAGCGTTCTGATAAATCAGTGAAATAATTTACCCAGGTAGACAGAGGCACTTTAGGTCTGCTTTTTCTTCGATATCGCTCAGCAGAAAGCCCATCATATATCTCAAAAACTTGCCTCACCGCATGACGGTACTTCCATTCCCCGTCAGGATGCATCCCAAAGAGTTCAGAATCGATAGGTGAATACTCTTCATAGGGGTCCCCATAAACTGAAAGCCCAGTTATTGCCTTAAGTTCGTGGAGGAGAAGAGTCATTGGACGATCTTCAGTGAGCAGTGTATTGTTTGGGTAATTCCAATTGCTCATGAAAGCTTTGAAGACAGGTCCATTGGGCTTATAACAGAATAAAGCAGGAATAATTGCCTTGAAGACTCCTGCTTCACACAAAAGAGAGCGGTAACGGCGCAAGCAGAACATGATCCATTCAGTTTGGCCACGCTCAAGACGAAGAGGGCTACGAATCATACTTGCAGTAGGAGACCAAGGTTCCGCGTCCCCAGAAATCATGGCGGCACCAGGCAAGTGCACAGCAGGATATATCATTTCACCAGTAGTCGGATTAAGAATGGACACAACACCAGTGTCAGTGCCACGTTCTTCAGCAGCACGGAAGGTCCTAGTAGCAGAGCGAGGCCCAGATTGCATGACCCGTTGCCTTTGAGGGAAGTGGGTATAAATTCCAGTTGTGATGTCCTCAGTTAAAGGGTTACACACAGGGAAAAGAGTTGAAGGTATGTCAGGAGAGATGAAACGGGTAGGAGGATGACGAGGTATTCTACCAGAAGAGAAATCTCGACCCGCGAGCATTTCATTTCGCCAATCAGGGTGTTGCTCAGGGAACTGGTTATGGGGGTCATTATCATGAATAAAAGCCTCAATTTCGGACTCAGAAGGTCTACTGATTGGTAAATTTGAAGGACGCTTCCAACGAGCCATGGAAAATGACGATAAAATGAAGAAACCCAGAAGTAAAAGAGGAGGAAGCAAAGAAATTACCAAGGTGACTTGAAGCTGTAAATAAAACAAAAAAAACCTGATTAGCAAAAAACTGCGTATAATAATCAAAATGGACCAATGGGCTATGAGAATAAAATGATGAATTATAAAATCGGCCCGATATAAAGTGTTGAGCCCAAAAGACCTCAGCCATATTGGCCCAAAAGCCTATTTCTTTTTTTTCCCAAAGAGGCGGGCCACCGGGTTAAAGAAGTATAGCAAGCAAAAAAAAACAGCAGGCCCAAAGAAGCCCGTTTAACAGGCCATTGTGCAGACTCAAGACACAGGGGAGTATCTGATTTGTTCTGAATATTTTCGCACTCCATCCTAATGCAATAGAGCGAATTCTCAACGAAGCAGAGAAAAAAATTTGACACGAATGTTTCTCGCCCTGCCAAAACTTCTACTCAACCATAATCAACAAAACCAATGAACTGAGACACCACAGATGTACAAATGAATATGGGAGACCGTATGAACTAAATATTGCACAAGTAAAAAAAGAGAAAAAGAAGAAAAAAAAAGAAAAGAAAAAAAAAGAAGAGGAAACAACAGACGAAAGCTTGTGACATGCTTAACACCTTGGCTGAAATCGAAACCAAAGGAATGGTGATTAACAGCTAAATGCCTGAAGAAAATTGGACAGCATAACGCCTCTCGAGGCTAGTGCAGTGTGCCACAAACACCTCAATCAAACACACCATGGGTTGAAAGAGGGATGTGAGCGCCATCTGGAGCCAGAGAGACTCTGGTCGAGATGAAAGAAACCAGGGACAGGAGAGTATCCAGCCGAGGCAGAGCAACAAGTCAGGGACAGAGGAAACCTCAGCCGAGACAAGTAAATTGGGCAAAATTAGGCAAATTAAATAAAGTGGCCGATTAAAGAAGTGTAAAGACCATGGTTTGAAAGTCATACAATGAATGAACAATTAGATGAAGCTGACAAGCACCATGGGACAAGCAGATCCCCAAACCACTATACCTTCAGATGGTAAAGTTCTGTGCTTTGCAAGCTCAAAGTGCATAAATTGGATGGACAATGGCTGGTTCAATGATCAAGAGTTGGAGAGTGTCCAATCGAGATCTAGGTGGCACAATATACTGGAATCAACAGCTAAAATCCTGAGTCGAACAAACTAAAGTACAGAAACCTCAAAAGGCCTCAGCTTCACACATTTAACCATGTTCCTATGCCTAAAAGCAACAAAGATTCTTGCTTTATAGAACCAGATTGGTGAATCAAGCAGAATGGAGTCTGGTTTGAAATCAGGAACTGTAGAATCTCCAGTCGAGATCTGGACGATAGCATGGAAACCAAAGAAAATGAGGAAAGGAAAAGAAGTGAGAAACAAATCTGAGTTCTCTGAAATTCTAAATCTGAGCAAAGGAAGGGAGAAGAATGAGACCCATGAAAAGAAGAATGATGAGCAGAATAAGAAGAAGAGCATGCTCACCAAAATTGAGAAAGGAGGCAGCTAAGTTGCAATGAGAAGTGGCATTCAAAAATCAGCGAAAATATCATATATATATAGGAGCTATGCTAGGGCTTTACCAGTAATGTCGTGACAAAATGAGGAGGATAGGTGTTCCTTTGTGGACAAATGTCAAAGGAGAAAGCGTGTAGCAGAAAAAAATAATGGGTCGCTGATATTTGGGTCCCACAAAAGGGAGAGAATGCGTGACCTTCCCTGTTGAAACGCATCTGAAAAGAGATGGGGACCAGCGTGAATAGGAGAAGTGAAGAATGTGTGGACCAAAGGATTGTCAGTGAAAGCAAAGAAGATGCACCGGGTCTAAACGAGATGCACCCTAAAAGAACGTTAGCTGTATTGGATAAGAGAAAGGTACAAATTGGAAACTGAAAAGGCTTGCGTATAGAAAGACATTTTGTCAATACTCTACAGAGGCCCAGTGGTGCAATGGTACAGTCAAAAGAGTTAGAACTGATGGACAAAATGGAGAGGCTGAGTACGGAGCAAACTGAGTGAAAAGAAACATGCACCAAAGAACATTGCTCTTGTATGATGATAAATCAATCCATCCCAATATTCTTTGGTGGGGGCATTTGTTGAAGCATAAAAAAATGTGATAAATAAAGCAATTAGGACCAGGGAAATGAAGGAGAGCATATTGAAAATCATGAATGGCATAAAGAAACAGATGAAATATGCAGGAAATGGCACCCTCCATTTCTATTAGCAACGGAGGAAATAGAAAACGAAAATTCAAACCATTCTTTCCCTCTGTAAAAAGGAAATGTTCCGAATGAGCCAATTCCATGAGCCGCATGCAGTGAAAAAAAAGAAGCTATGTGCGTGGTGTACGGTGAACCAAGAGCACCTAAACGCGAGTGAAGAAGCGCTGCATTGAGTCTCATTAAAACTGACAGATGGCCCCCATCATTTTTCTCCCGCTGACTTCTGGGACCCAGAGATGAAACGCTCGTCTCTCTCAAAGAAAAAAAAGGGGAAACCGCGAAATAGAAAAGGGGAGAAAGGCGATGCAGCCGGGCGTAACGGCCTCCATCTTCCCATCCGAGTTGGTTCAAGGCACCTTCTAGAAACACTCGAAGGCGTAACGCCAGGAAGACCGTTGGATCATGTGGCGATCCGTGGGACTCAAAACTGAAGGACGAGATTAAGTACGATGTAACAAATCTGTAACCACCATGGTCAAGGCAAGCTACCCAATTCGTTGACCAGGAAGAAGAAACACAGATTGGCATCACCAGGGCCGTTAGATAAAGTGGCGATCCGTGTGCTCTGGAACGGAGGGACGAGATCAAGTCGACAGTTACACCAATTGAAGTTTTTAGACCTTAAACCATGCCTATAAATAGATAGCTCAAAGATTGAAGAAGGGGACGGAGAGAAGACAGTTAGAAGACACACAACTTTTACACACTATTCCTTCTTCTCCAATCTATCACCACGCATAGACACACACAGTAGTTTAGACAATTCCTTTCAAGAAATTAGGTAGAAACTTGTAATAGGCATTTCTACAAACAGTTGTAGAGCAAGCTTAGAAGAAAGAAATTAGGCGACATCTAAAGGATTTTCTCAGATTGTAATTGAAAGAAAGGTAAGAGGCAGAGGTAAGGAGCAAGTTTGTAACATGAATTCGGGTCTTGATCAAGAAATTTGTGATCTTTTGAAATCTTGGATCCAACTTGTTATGTGCAGCTTTTACTTAAGGTTTCATGGTGATTCTTGATTAAAATTGAAGCTTTATTGAGTAGTCTGATGTGATATCTGCCTTTCTTTCCTCCTTTCCCTTTCCACACACACACAACAACACGCCTCGGTTGGAGTCTCTCCAATCCCTGGCTTCACAATGCCTCGGCTGTGGTTTCCTCAGTTCCTGGCTTCTTTTACCTCGACTGGAGTTTCTCCAGTTCCAGGTAGCTTCCTCCGTTAATGGCATTGAGCCATGGCGAGAGGAACCATGTCAATCGATGGTGAACTGAAATGCTGCCGAAATTCCATTAGAATCAAAAATTGTATGCAATCCTGGACTAAAATGCTTAAAACCAGCATTTAAAGGGGTATTAGTGTGAGAATCTTACAATTAAAGTAGTTTCTGGACCTTAATTTAATAAAACAAGTTAAATCAATGGTGATAAGTAATATCTGAAATTCCTTGGACTTTAGTGAAAATTGATTAGCTTCATCAGGCCAAAGACGTATATATGATTTTTGAACTGTGATTAATGATAGCAATTGTAATTACTTAAGCCTCTTGAATCGAAATACATAAGGTAGTATAATTGACCTCTTAGAAAATGAGTACAATGTTCAAGCATGTCCCTTTTTGGAGTTGTAATTAGTGGTGATATCAGTATGATATGAGGAAACCAAGTTTAGGTTGGCTCTATGATTCTCTGCAAATAACAATTAGCATGAGGACCTATTCATGAGTATCATCCAGTACTGTACCCTTTCTTTTTAAGTTTGTCACAGTGAACTACTACTATGACCCTATTAAAAGAAATATAAGAAAAGAGGAAAGTGCTTTGGTTGTTGTCTCTTGTCAGCATATGCACAATAGACTATGTGATTAGGGTCCAGTCAAATGAAATTGTATGAAATGAAGTGGTATCATAGTTGCCCAGTGCATATGAAGGTCACAACTGCTATTTCTGTCAAAGCACCACAAAGCAAGATTAAGATATGCGTAGTCCTAAAGAGCTTTATAAATGCAACGTAGATACAAGTAGCATTTCATTTATATAAATTGTGTAAATTTTTTTTGGTGAGTGGCCAAAGGAAATATGTAGCATCAATGGTTTAACTATGGTGAGTTATCTCTGGTACCATGTATACTTTCGACCATATAAGCATTAAAACGAACAATATGCACAGTTGCTCCTAATATAAATTAAACATTAGGTAGTAAAAATCGGCATGAGTTAATGTGTGAGCCGGAGAGAAGCAAGTGAGATAGGAAAGTGTGTCCCCCATGATTGATTTGTATCCAACCCAGTGCTACATCGAGTATTGGTACCAAAGGCTTTCAGACCTGTACCAGTGTCGTGACTCTCCCATAGAATTAGAACAGCGCACCCCTAATTGAACGCACCCTCGTGTTCCTCTCTGTATCTCGATCCTACTAAAGTTGGTCCCTTCAACAACGATAGTGGTGATCATCGGGAAGCACAAAATAGAGTTTACAGGGACTTAATCGAATAATTTCCTAGTCACCGTGTCAACATCTGGTCTTCTCACCAAACGAAGGCCACGCGGTGTAAACGAAGGTTACCATCGCGATTCTCTCACTCTCACGATTCCAGGAAGCCCCTGCCGACGAGTTGCGATGGCCGGAAACATTATCGGATCTATACCCGCTATCAATCGAATCCATTAGCGACGAAGCAAGTCCGTCTTCTCTTTTGAAAACTCAGCGCCAGACCATTATTGATCCTCTGTGGCGAAGAGAGCGTGTCGTTTGTCAGAAACTCGCTACACAGAGCTCATGCGAAGTCTCAGCATTCTCTGAACGTCACCCTGACGTCAACAAACCCAATTACACCAAATCAGACCTACATGGCAGCCACCTCAGCTCCCTTTGCTTACGTGTCCCAATAAGAAAATTAATAAACAAACTGAAACTTTAAAAACTCATTAAAAATAGCAAGAACCTCAGAAAAATACAAATAAAATATCCATAAAATTCTAAAAATCAAAATAAACCAAGTTCACTGATACTTTGATATGTAATTGTGTCAAAGTAGCGGCTTCTTTGTATTTTTGAAGTATTTTCACTTTAAAAATAAACTTTATAACAACAACAACAACAACAACAACTAAGCCTTTTGTCCCAAACAAGTTGGGGTAGGCTAGAAAGAAACCCAACAAGAGAACACATCCAAGAACAAGAACAAGAACAAAAAAAAAATAAAATAAATAAAAAAAAAAAATACAAAACATAAAAATACTAATAGTAAGACTAGCCATACTAATAATAATACCTCTAATAGTAATAGTAGAAATCTAGACCTCGACCGTGACCTAATAGAGGGACCTACAAACCTATGGCATCGCTCCTACCCCTAAGTTCCTACGTCATGGCTCCGGTACATGAATTGCTAACTTCCAAGCGCTCCTATCGATCGCCAACTCCTTGGAGACGTTCCATTCTTTAAGGTCTCTTTTCACCGCTTCTTCCCATGTCAATCTTGGTCTCCCTCTCCCCCTCCGGGTGTTCTCGAAATGATTAAGAATTCCGATACGTACCGGTGCCTCTGGAGGTCTGCGTTGGATATGTCCAAACCATCTCAAACGATGTTGGATCAAAGGCGCTAAATGCCCCGAAGGTTGTAAAATTTCCTTTTGTTCTCACAAGTGCCGCCAAATGGCCCGAGAACCAACTCTCACAAGTGACGCCAAATGTCCCGAGGGTTGTAAAAGAACCAACTTTCGCTCAAAGGCGCTAAATGCCCCGAAGGTTGTAAAATTTCCTTTTTGTTCTCACAAGTGCCGCCAAATGGCCCGAGAACCAACTCTCACAAGTGACGTCAAATGTCCCGAGGGTTGTAAAAGAACCAACTTTCACAAGTGGCGCCAAATGCCCCGAAGGTTGTAAAATTTCCTTTTTGTTCTCACAAGTGCCGCCAAATGGCCCGAGAACCAACTCTCACAAGTGACGCCAAATGTCCCGAGGGTTGTAAAAGAACCAACTTTCACAAGTGGCGCCAAATGCCCCGAAGGTTGTAAAATTTCCCTTTTGTTCTCATAAGTGCCGCCAAATGGCCCGAGAACCAACTCTCACAAGTGACGCCAAATGTCCCGAGGGTTGTAAAAGAACCAACTTTCACAAGTGGCGCTAAATGCCCCGAAGGTTGTAAAACCCCTTAAAAACGACTCCAGAACGACTCCAAGCGAAGATTCGTCCCTTTTCAACGAAAACCTCTTCTAAACCTCAAAATCCTTTAGTAGCAGTTTAGTGATCCTTAATTGGGTCCCGTCAATTAGGTTTGGTACCATCAATTAAGGCCTCTTTAAGACAAATAATAACACTCCACAATTCTATTTTCTTAGCCCATTACATCAATACTCTTTGTGTCCCTTAATCAGAGGTTCCCGTAGGAAACTACGGGGTAATTAACAATAGGGTCTTGCGCCTATTGGAAAGAAAGGACCCGCTAAATTAAGAAACTTCTTTAAGTAGCGACTCTTTATAGGGCTCTCTTGTTTCGAGAGATACCCGCCATAGAGATCGAAACCTTAAGGGAGGTGAATCTAAGGCTATGTTCCCATTGTTCTTCGAGAAACTCTTTCGAGGGGAATAATGACGAAAAAGCCGCGACAAATCCATGCAAGAAAAATTAGGTTTCATCACAAACAAATACATAGAAAAGAGAAAAACCAAGTTACAACAAGTTATGCTCGAAATCCCCTCGCTTCTGTGCTCTGTCCTGTCTGGGGCGGCCCGTCCTGATCCTAGGGTGCTGCGTATCAGGCTGGTGGCTGGCCGTCTCAACTGGCTGACTCTCTGAGTTAGTTTCTGGCTCTGAAAACTAGGGTTTCGTGCATCTCTTTGCATTGTAGACATGACAGAGCTTTTATAGGCATCATAGGCGGTTCCAAACGTGCCATTGTGGCTCTGGAAGGCGGTGGAAACCGTAGAAACTGCCTCACAAAATCAGGCGCTCTATTTTTAGAAGTCTGGATTTAGCTGGGACGGCCTTGTCTGGAGTTGGGGCGGCCCGTCCCAGTCAGGTCTGCACTGGGTCGTCTGGACTGCCTCTGCACTGCGTCTGCACTAGGTTGGGACGGCCCGTCCTGAGGTTGGGGCGGTCCGTTCCAGTATGCCTCAGTTGCACAACTTGGTCGATTTCTTCCGTTTTTCGTGCCAAAATGTGACGAACCTGTATAAAAAACTTGTCGGGCTACGGCTGAACTTTCCTACATCTAACATTAGTGCAATTTAGAAGAAAAATGAGTAAAAAAACACAATTATTTGAACGCAATTTGGGGCTTATTCTGGTTGAAAATCAAGTACGGAAACCGTACATCACTCAAATGTAAAAGAGAATTGATTCTAGCTGGTTGGAGCTCAAAAGGATGGATTTTACAAGGTTTCAAAAGTATCAAACCAGTCTGATCGAGGGTGTGAACCAAGGTCAAACAAATAATCCTTGTACTCGACTAGTCGCTTGCAGTAGAGTAAAGGTGTCGAACCCACAGAGATGGCTATGAATATTATTCTTATTATTTCGTTAAATCTAGACAATAAAAATTGAGAAGGGAAACAGTATCACAAATAGAACAAATTAAAGAGAAATAAAGGAATGCAATTGCAAGTAATGAGGATTATGCAAAACAATTGAAATAAATATTTTTTAAATTTTCTAACGGATTAAAATATGATAATAAATGTGCCTTAGGGTTCGATTTCACTTAGAACTGGCCACAGAGTCGCAAGACCTAGCACTGTCGTATTCGACCTTGCTAATTCGGTCCGGATTCCGGACCGAATTCCACTGTGTAAATGCTGTGAATTACCCTTTTGTTGATTTGTTCAAGCCAAAGGTCCATCTAGCCAAACCTAACTCCCTAACCCTCCGCTTTCGCCTATTGGGTACGGTATTTAGAATGGGACCTAGTGTTGAATAACCTTCTTCGAGTGTATTGCACCCCCAACTTTCATTGTTCGGTGGACTTACTCGAGTTTACCAATGGTTTTCTACGAGATATCTAGTTAGATTTTCGCCTAACTAAAAACGTTCACTTTTGGTTATTAATTGGTCGACTTTCGCCATTGACCTACCTCGAAATACTCGTACAGGACTCGATTAATAGAATGTAAAGAAGTTCCCAACAATTGCCGCGTACAAAAGTCGAGCGATACAAGTAATAAAAGGTCCAAACACAAGCAATTTCATTAAAATCCCCAAGGGTAATTGGCTTCGTTCATCAACAAAACAAGTAAAACCAAAATATAAGCTACATCGTTCCCTAAAGCAACAAGTTTTTAGCCTAACATGCTAATGGAAATCATGCAAATAACAATATATAAAACTAAACAATCCATAAATCCAGAAAATAGAGAAACAGTGCTAGAAATACACAAATAAACCCAGTTTTTGAGACACAATCACTGCCAAATGCACACTAGAAGGTAGGGAATCCGTCGGAGCAGCAAACCACAGCAAAGACTTCGAGTCTCACCCCTGTCCAAGTCGCACAAGCCAAGGAAAAGAGCCCAAAACCAGATCTGGATCTCCTGGAGAGAGAAAGGTGGAATGTGGAATGAAAGATAGCCCTCTCCAAAGATGGAAGGCGCCTAAATGCTCCCCTCCCCTCTCCTGGACAGCTGGGACACGTTTTCCTTGATTTTGGGCGGAAATGGAGGCTTCCAGATGGGGAAAACGCCTCCAGAACGCTGCCAGAACACTTTCCATGTATAGGAATTCGGACCGAATTCAGGGGAATTCGGACCGAATTGATGCCACTGGATTTTCAGGACTGCGCAGGAATTCGGTCCGAATTCTGGGGATTCGGTCCAAATTGAAGGGTCTGGTTCGCGAAACGTCTTGGTTCGAGCGGGGCTGCTTCACTGGGCTGAGTCGGGGCTTGGTGTAGGCTAGACATGAGTCATCTAGCACCTGAATTGCTGCTTTCCTTGCTGATTTCCTCGGATTCCTACAAATAAGATCAAAGTGCAAAAGGCAGTGCCAAATCTGGCAAAGAAAGGCAAAAACAACAATAAATCAAAGCTTTAGTCACGATTTCGATGTAAAGTCTGGTCAAAATAGCAATATAAATATGAGATAACAAATCCCCCCAAACTTAAAACTTGCTTGTCCTCAAGCAAAACTCTAAACTTAGAAGAAATGACAAGACTTAGGCTTACGATCGAAATTGAAATTTGGAGTTTTGAAATTGATTTAGCGCACAGTTCAGCTTGATTTCGATTCACGCTTTTCGAGAAATGCTCAATTGGGGTTCTCAAACTAGGGTTAAGTTTGTTTTGATTCCATTCAGGCGACTCTTGATCCTAAGAAAACCTTGACCGAGGGCTAAGGGTCCTAGCTTTTATTCATTTAATCACAAAGCAAACCTGAGTTTATTCACCCGTTTATTCCCATGACCCGAAAGGTTTTGCCAAAGAATTTTCGTTCAAATTAGAAATCTTTTAGTGACCCCTTCTCAAAACAATTTTCGAGTTTTCACCAATTTTTTATTCTGCAAGTCGAGTCGTGGGGCTTTGCACCCTAGAGGATTAAGCGCGAATCATTGACTTCGAGTGAGCTATTGGCACATGTCGCACCAGTGGGTTTGGTCTAGTTTCTTTTGCAATTTATTTGTTACGGTCCACTATGGGACTAGCAGGGACTACCCAATCGTCCTCGAGAGCTTTGAGGTATCGATTCCTGACAGCCCGCAACTAATCCCACCCTCCAAGCTTAGCTACTGGCACATGTCGCGCCAGGGAGGTCGGTCTGGTTTTTACACAATTTTTGCTACTAGCCCCGCCCCCAGAGTTTGTGGTTAAGTTGGTGGAAAGAAGTCTCAATGCTCCTCGTTTTCACAACTATTTAAGTTTGTCCGATTTGAGGTTGCTCGTTGGTGATTCAAGCTTTAAAACAATTTCGTGCGCAAGACAGGGTTCACTTTACAATTTCTAAGGATAACAAAATCTTTTTCAAAAACCAGCGGTTTCACAAGTCCGTTCACTCGGCGAAAGATTTCAGTTTTGACTAACTCGTATTCAAACGATTCTTAAGCAACCAAGTTTTAGACCAAAATACCCTTAGTTTTGAAATTCCTCGGCCCATTGGTACTTGAACGAACCCAAAACGTCTCAACAACGAGAGTTTTCGAAATCCAAGTTAAGAATTGAGAAAAGAAGTTAAACACCAAGTTTTTGCAATGAATCAGTATCAAGAAGAGCTTAGCTATGCTAAAAAAAATCAAATTCCCAACCCTCAAAATCAGTTTAAAAGCAATCGTGACTCAATTTAGAAGAAATAGGGAAGAATTCGGACCGAATTCAGATGAATTCGGTCCGAATTGGACGTTCTGTCAAAATTCAGCTAAGCAATTCGGACCGAATTCATCTGAATTCGGACCGAATTGAAGGTTCTGCCCAAACTTTTCTCAACCAGTGCAGGAATTCGGTCCGAATTCAGATGAATTCGGTCCGAATTAAGGGTTCTGTTTTGCAAAAAATTTTCAGAAAACAAGCGATTTGAAGATATTTTCGAGAAGAAAAAGGCTTGTTTCGTTTTTCCTCCCCCCCCAAACTTAAACGAGGCATTGTCCCCAATGCAACACAGAGAAAAATAGAAATAGGAGGGAAAAAGGAAACCAACCGGATCAGAAGAAGGAGAAATCATGTCCTCCTGATGTACGTGCATCATCCGAGTAGCGAGGGGGGTTGGTGAAGATGTCGTAGGGGTCGATCTCTTGCTCTGGATAGTACGGCTGCGGGGCGTTGTCTTGCCAATAGCCGTGCTCATAGCGGTAGTTCCATTCGGCTTGGTTTTGCTCAATGACATCGACACGCTCATTTAGCCGAGCGATCCCCTCTGCATTCTCTGCTGCTAATCTCCTCGCCTCGCGTGCATCCTCTTTAGTGGAGATAGAGAGGTTGAGGAATTGAGAGAACCAGGCCAGTTGTTCTTGATGCACGCCCTGTGGTTGTGGCATTTGTGGTTCATCATCCATAGGGACGGGGCCTTGTGCTTCGGCATGAGCTGCCGGTTCTTGATGAGGTGGGAGGAGCCAAGTTTCAGGCCGGTAATCAACCAGCGCACCATAGGGTAAATCAAGGTCGGGGCGACCTTCCATTTGCAATTTGTATCGGACATCCCCGTCCTCCCTCACGATTCTTATGAAATGGACATCTGAGAACCATTTTAAATTCATGAGACGGGGGCCAGAACACGTCTCAGTGGTGTTTATTGTTAGATAGTGTGCTAATTTTCATTTTTATGCTAATTACCAATTAATTAACCAAGCAAACATAGCACACACAAGATCTAGTACACAAGCTATTCAAACACACGAGAAAAAGGGGAAATCGATACCTCCCGCGAAATCGTATTCGCGGGGCTCGACCAAGGCATGGGAATCGATGGCGTGCCTTCTTCACCGTCTCCACCACGTCTCGTAACCGCCCTCGAGTCCACCAAGGAGGATTAATCACGTTCTACAAGGTACGTGCTAGCATACCCAAAGAACAAGCCTAATCCCTATGGTTTTCTCTCTTGCATCAATCAACAACCTTGATTTAGTGGAGAGAAAATAGCTCAACACATGAGCAAAAGAGAGGGAGAGAAGAGGAAGGTGGCGGCCTAGAATGGGAGGAAGAGAGGAGAGAGAAAAGTCTAGGTGGAGGCTCTCATAAGTGGTCCTTATATAGAGCACAAAACCTAATTGACCTCTTGCATAATCACAACTATGCCATCCAACCTACCACCATAAATGGCTGCCACGAAATGGGCCTTTATGGGCCATTAAACCCCTTCATTTGGACCATTAATTCATATAATTAAGGTCCCTCAACTTTGCTCTTTAATTGGGCTATATATTTGCTATTTAAATAACGGTCCAATTAATCAATATAACCATTTATATTGATAAGTGTTGAACTAAATTAATTATTAACTCATTAATAATTATTTTAGGATTAGTTAATGCATTAATTTATTTCTATATGATCCATTGACTTAATTAATTATAACGGTTCGCAACGGTATATAATTAATTAATCAATCTTATCATATTTCCACAGAACCTACTGCTGTGAATAAATAAATAATGCACTGTGTGATTAATGTCCTATTTGTGTGACCCTTTGAGGATTTATGCTATGTTGGCCATGGAATTAAATCGTTATTTAATTCCAATAATCATAAGCGGTATCTAGCAACACGTTATGACTCCCAATTCGCATAAATAGTGTACTGCTACAATATTTCAATCCTGCATAAGAGAATAAATATGTTTCTCTATTTTGATTCTTATGTCGCACGATATCATCGTATAATCCAAGATAGGAATGTGTCATTCTTGCAGATTATACGTTTCTTGATCTAGAGATAATTGTATAAAGTTGCATGCAAACAATCTATCTCCATCAAGGGGCCCAAACAGATATCGTCACTCACTAAGTGAATTAATGAGGGACATACGGTTTTCTTGATGATTAACTTTTCCCCGCACAATTCAAGAGAACATAAATAAAGTCCGTATAGCAGCCCTTATCGGGAATCAGCGGTAGACAATATTTATTGAACCTATCCTCATGTGGAAAAGATAAACATCTCAAACTTAGAACCAAAATCACAACGAAATAAACAATGACACATAACACAATCCATATGTTTATTTCGATGGGTCAAGTCCTGTGCTATGTTCCATAACATACACATATGCAATTAAGTTGGTAACTCTTTACCTATGATTTGTAGAACTTAATCATCACTTAACTTGCATACTAATCTTATATGATAATTAATGTTCCTTGTTAATTATCAAGATTATGGACCGTTTAGATTTATTATTGTCATTCTAAAGAATGATCCACAGAGATCTACAATTCAGATCCTCAACCTGAATGATCTGTCAATAATAAACCTAGGAACAGATGATAAAATATCATCCAAAACATAAACTAATAATTAAGTCATTAAATTATTGACTTCTAGGACATAACTCTAACATTTATCTCAATTCCCTTTTCCTTTGCAATCAACGTGACATATGCCCCCATTGTAATGCTCCCTCCCGTTCTCCCCTTGTCCCTTACATCCCTCCAATGCATGGCCATTAGCATAGAGAGGTGTGGCTTGATGGGGTTTATCCTCAACATATGGTCGATAAAACGACCCTCGTCATCATTCAATTGGTTTGAGGATTCACCGCGTGCGAAGATTGTTTGGGCTAGAACTCTTTGTAAAATGCGGATGGTGGGGTGTTGGATGAAGCATGTCTTGTATCGCAGCGGTAGTTGCTGCCCAGTGATCGCCTTCCACAAGTCAAGCTTGCCTTGGGGCCATTCGTCTCGGTAGAGAAGTGGTCCCCCGATGGAGTGGATATCGAAGCCCATGATCAATGTCAACTCATCCATAGTGATACGGTGAGTTGCGTTGGAGAGGCGAAACTTAATGTAGGGGGTCTGCTCTTCCTTATCTCTCTTGAGCCGCAGCGAGGTCAAGAACTCAAGCGTCGGTAAGCGGTAGGTTTGGAGGTTGTGGTTCCAGAACTTGAGGCTGAAACCGAGGGAGCCCGTGAGTTGCACGAAATCTTCGGCTACACCCAACGTCTCTAGAGTGTTGAGACAGACGAGACGGGTGTTTTCGATAGTCCGGTCTAGGAGTGCCTGGAGGTGGTGGAGCATGCGGCGGGTGGGGATGGAGAAACCGAGTTGCCGCTCTAGAGGCCGTGCCTCTGGGACATAGTGGTTGTTCTCGTCCTCCGGGTCGGAGTCGTAGTCGACTTGGAGCGAGGGTCTCGGCTTTGGTTGCTTGGACGGGGTGCGGCGGGAGGGCTCGCCTTGGTCTTGTTTTCTCTTGCCCTTGTCTTTTCCAGGGCCAGAAGAACTGCGAGTGACTCGGCCCGACATGTCGTATTGAGAGAGAGAGGCAAACGGGTCAAGCGGGTCGGTTTTGTTAGGGTTGAGAGAGAGAGAGAGAGAAGGAGTGGAGGGTACCACGAGAAAGAGAGAGGAGAGGAGAGTAGTTTGGCGGTCCGATCTAGTGGAGAGGTGGAGGGGTTGGGCGGCGCTAGAGGTGGTGTCGGCGCCGAGAGAGAGAGGTTTTAAGAGAGGGGGTTTTGTGAAAAATTGTTGGAGTGAGTTCGGGTAGGGAGAAAGATGGGAACGAAGGGGAAAAGAGGGGGCGAAAAGAGGGGTACGGGTCGGGTCGCGGGTCGGATCTGAAATGCTTTTTTTTTTTGCCTGCCTTTGTTGGGCTTCCCCCCCAAACTTAAATTCTCCATTGTCCTCAATGGCTTTTTTGGAGCTGATGGAAATTGTCAGGAGTTGAGATTCAGAACTTCGATTTGGACTGGGTTCACAGGAATTCGGACCGAATTCACCCCCTTTTCTGAAATTTGGAAAATGAAATCAGCATTAGGTTCGGATATTTTGTTAGAAAATCCAGGTTAAATAAACGCATAAGATTAATCGTTAGAACAAAAAGATAGATAAGAAATAAACGTTAGCGTTAGAAATATCTAAATAACGATTTAAATTGCGAAGAAATCTGAGATAAATGAAATTGAAGTAAAGAGAGAGAAAGTTAGAGAAAATCTTGGGCTGCCTCCCAAGTAGCGCTTCTTTAAGGTCATTAGCTTGACCCTCAGTTGACTCATATTTCGGGTGGATCGAGAAGCGAAACGACCATTGCTTCTCCTATTTCATGATTTGCGATGTAGTGCTTGAGGCACTATCCATTGACCTTGAAAGGTTCACAATTCTTGTCGCATATGTCCACTGCTCCAAAGGGATAGACTTTCACGACTCGGAATGGTCCGGACCACCTTGATTTGAGTTTTCCTGGGAAGAGCTTGAGTCTCGAATTGAATAGCAAAACTAGATCGCCTTCCTTGAACTCCCGCCTTGAGATGTTCCTATCATGCAACAACTTCGTTTTTTCTTTATACAATTTTGCATTTTCGTAGGAATGGAAACGTACCTCATCTAGCTCATGTAAATCCAGGATTCTCATTTGACCTGCCGCGTGCAAGTCCATATTGAGGTTACGGATCGCCCAAAGCGCTTTGTGCTCGATCTCAACCGGTAAGTGGCATGGCTTGCCATACACCAATTTGAAAGGGCTCATGCCGATCGGAGTTTTGAAAGCGGTTCTGTATGCCCAAAGTGCGTCGTCGAGCTTCACGGCCCAGTCCTTTCGTGTACGTGTCACAGTCTTTTCGAGAATGCTCTTAATCTCACGGTTCGATATTTCGACTTGACCACTCGTCTACGGGTGGTAAGGGGTTGTCACCTTGTGCGTGACACCGTGTTTCTTTAGAAGGTTGTCGAATTGACGGTTGATGAAGTGCTTGCCTCCATCGCTTATCACGGCCCTGGGAACACCAAAACGAGGGAAAATTATCCTTGAAAAGAGTTTGATTACCGCATTTGAGTCGGCTGCCTTGCATGCGATCGCTTCAACCTATTTTGACACGTAGTCGACTGCCACCAAGATGTACTCGTTCCCATAGGATGATGGGAAAGGTCCCATAAAGTCGACGCCCCAAACATCGAAAACTTCCACCTCTTGAATCGGGTTGAGTGGCATCTCGCTCCGCTTCGATATGTTTCCCGTCCTTTGACACTGGTCACAAGATAAGACAAAAGAACGAGCGTCTTTAAACAAAGTGGGCCAGTAAAGACCAGATTGCAATACCTTAGCGGCTGTCTTGGAGACAGAGGCATGTCCGCCATAGGCTGAGGAATGGCAGTGAGCGAGAACGGGTCGGACTTCCTCGTAAGGAATGCATATGCGATAGACATCGTCAATGCCTAACTTGAATAAGTAGGGCTCCTCCCAAAAATAGTACTTGGCATCCGATTTGAGCTTCTTTCTTTGTTGGTAAGTCATTTCGGGAGGCAACGCGCCGCTAGCCAAGTAATTTGCCAAGTCTGCGTACCAGGGTGCCCCGAATTCGGACCGAATTCCAGGCTGAGAAATTCTGTTGGAAGCTCCAGATGCACGAATTCGGTCCGAATTGGGAAGAATTCGATCCGAATTCTCGCATGAGAAAACCTCCGAAATTCCAGAGACTTCAATTCGGTCCGAATTAGGAGGAATTCGGTCCGAATTCTCGCATGAGAAAACCTCCGAAATTCCAGAGGCTTCAATTCGGTCCGAATTAGGAGGAATTCGGTCCGAATTGCATGTAATCGTCATCAGATGTTCGTCTCGGAACGATTCGTTGATCGGTAGCTCTTTCCCTTCGCTGTTTTCAACATGTAATCGCGACAGATGGTCGGCCACCGAGTTTTTTGAGCCCTTTTTGTCCCTTATCTCAAGGTCGAATTCTTGAAGGAGTAGAATCCACCTTATTAGTCTCGGTTTCGCATCCTTTTTGCCCAGAAGATAACGGATCGCCGCATGGTCGGTGAACACTATCACCTTTGACCCCACAAGGTAGGATCTGAATTTGTCGAGGTCAAAGACGATGGCAAGCAACTCCTTCTCCGT
This sequence comes from Rhynchospora pubera, assembly GCA_028095005.1. Lineage (NCBI taxonomy): Eukaryota > Viridiplantae > Streptophyta > Magnoliopsida > Poales > Cyperaceae > Rhynchospora > Rhynchospora pubera. Next base: position 26,111,590 of record CM051460.1, on the reverse strand, counting down.
GGTGGTATAGTTCAATTGAGCGGGGTCAAGCACCTTGCTCGCGTAGTAAATAACCATGAGTTTCTTATCTCGCCTTTGACCGAGAACGGCTCCCACCGCATAGTCACTGGCGTCACACATGAGCTCGAAAGGCATGGACCAGTCTGGAGGTTGCAATATTGGCACGGTGATAAGGGCTTTCTTTAGTTCCTGAAAAGCATGGAGACAATCATCATTGACAACAAAATCAATATCCTTTACCAAAATATTAGTGAGAGGTTTAGCAATTTTCAAGAAATCCTTGATAAAGCGACGATAAAAGCCGGCATGTCCCAAGAAACTTCGCACGTCCTTTATATTGGAAGGCATCCCGAGTTTCTCTATCACTTGAACTTTCGCTTTATCGACCTCAATTCCGTTCGCCGTGACCACGTGTCCCAATACGACTCCCGTCTGCACCATGAAATGACATTTTTTCCAATTCAAGACGAGATTGACTTCTTCACAACGCTGCAAAATCTTAGAGAGGTTAGTTAAACAAACATCAAACGAAGTACCATAGACGGAAAAATCGTCCATGAATACCTCCATAACATTTTCAATCAAATCAGAAAATATGGCCATCATGGCACGTTGGAAAGTTGCTGGTGCATTGCACAACCCAAAAGGCATTCTCCTGTAAGCAAATGTACCGTATGGACAAGTGAATGTGGTCTTTTCTTGGTCATCGGGGTGGATGGGTATTTGGAAGAAACCATAATAACCATCTAAATAACAAAAATAAGAGTGAGAAGCAAGTCTTTCGAGAAGTTGGTCGATGAATGGCAAGGGAAAATGGTCCTTGCGAGTGGCAGCATTGAGTTTCCGGTAGTCGATGCACATGCGCCATCCGGTCACCACTCGGGTCTGAATCAGCTCGTTCTTCTCATTTTTCACCACGGTTGTCCCGCCTTTCTTTGGGACGACATGGACTGGGCTGACCCACTTGCTGTCCGAGATCGGGTAGATAACGCCCGCGTCGAGGAGCTTCAGAATCTCCTTTTTAACAACCTCCTTCAGGTTGGGGTTAAGCCTTCTTTGAGCTTCGATGGTTGGCTTGTGGTCATCCTCCATCAAGATGCGATGTGTGCAGAAGGACGGGTGAATGCCTTTCAAGTCCCCAATTGAATACCCGATCGCCTTTCGATGTGCTTTAAGTTCCTCCAAAAGCTTCCCTGTTTGCTCATCATCCAAAGCAGAGTTAATAATAACAGGGTAGGTTTTATTCGGTCCGAGAAACTCATACCTTAAAGTATCGGGCAAGGGTTTTAGTTCAACTTGAGGTGGTTGTTCAGGGATTGGAATTCGGTCCGAATCAGGAGGAATTCGGTCCGAATTCTCACATGATAAAATTTCAGAAATTCCAGAGCCATCAATTCGGTCCGAATTAGGTGGAATTCGGTCCGAATTGATCGTGCTGTGCGGCTCCGGATCCCCTGTCGTGTCTTCAGACGATTCCTCCATCGCTATTGCTTCTTGTACTTCGCTAAGGAACTCGTGGTAGATCCTGAGAGCGTCGAGATACCTGTCTTCGAGTCGCTTCTCGATCGGAGTCTCCTCCACGTCGATTTGATAACAAGACTCGAGTTGGTTCGAGCATTTCATGGCTTGGTCGATTGAATACTCCCATTGCTCACCTCCAACTCTCACAAGAATGGTTCCATCCCTAATGTCCATCAATATACCTGCAGTTCTAAGGAATGGGCGCCCCAAAATGATGGGAACATCCTCATCTTCCTCCATGTCCATTATCACAAAATCACCGGGTACAAAGAATTTACCGAGTTTGACTGGGATGTCCTCGATCTCACCGATGGGCAGTCGGATTGATGAATTCGCGAGTTTGAGAGTGGTATTCGAGGGTTTCAACCTCCCAATCCCGATCCGATCGAACACAGACTTGGGCATCAAGCTCACGCTTTCCCCGTTGTCGCAGAGAGCTCTTTTGATCTGTGCCCCACCAATAGTGCAAGGTATGGTGAATCTGCCCGGGTCGTCCATCTTGATGGGCATCTTCTTCTGAATCACCATATTACAATGCTCTGTAATCCCTGCACTTTTGAATTCTTCTAAAAGAAATTTGTGAGTAATCAGATCTTTTATGAATTTGGCATAAGAGGGAATTTGAGTAATTGCATCAGTGAAAGGAATGGTGATTTTCAAACCTTTGATTACCTCTAAAAATTTTCTGAACTGCTTGTTTACCTTTGCTTTGGCCAATCTTTGAGGAAATGGGGCCCTTATGCGTTGATCGGGAGCCTTCAGCAGTGAATTTGGGACAGATGCACGTTTATTTACTTCGAATTCGGTCCGAATTGGATCTGATTCGGTCCGAATTAGTGGTTCTGGAATCTGCTGTGGGAGAATTCGGTCCGAATTATGTGGAATTCGGTCCGAATTCGCTTCAGGTTGAGCTGCAGATGCGTCTTTTGGCTGAACTCTTTGGGCATAGGTGGGTCCTTGTATTGGGTGCCACTCCTAAGTGTGTGCACCGCGTTGATCTCTGCGCGAGGGTTTGACTCGGGTTGGCTTGGGAGCTTCCCTTGCTCGCGAGTGTTTTGAGAGGCAAAGAACCCCTCGATCATCTTTTCCACTCGCGAAGCGGCTCCGGCTTCTTTTTGGAGTTTAGCCATTCCATCAAGGAGCTTCTCATTTAAGGCATTCTGAGCTTCAACAAAGTGTTCGAGCTCAAGTGTAACATAGGGTTTCCTTTGAAAATTCTGTCCCCGATCGTTGTTGGGTGGGGGGCCCCGATTTGGGTTCGGTTGAGGTGGGTTTCCAGGACGGTTGTTGTATATTTTTCTCGGGACAAACCCGCGGTTTTGGAAATTACCTTGGTTACCACCTGTCTCATTGTTCCCCATAACTCCTTGGTACCAAATACGGACGTCCTCAAAGGAATTGACTTCCTCTGGTGCAGGGTCTCCATACTGGAGAGGGCAATCTGGAGACTTGTGTCCTTCCTCCCCACACACTCCGCACTCTTTCGAGAGCAAGTGCGTGCCATTAATCGATTGCATCTTAGCAAGCTCGGCTTCCAGATAAGCGATCCTGTCGCGGGTGTCTTGGACTTCCTTGACCTCATGTCGAGTTGGATTCTCCTCGACGGGTTAGGTGCCGGCCAATTGTAGTGCAGCGCATATCTCTCAATGGCTGCACGTGCTTGTTCCTCATCGAGCTGTGTGAAGCTTCCACCTGAAAGAGCATCAACATTCACTTTAATACCATCATAAAGACCGTTATAAAATGAATGAATGGTCAACCAATCCTGAATTCCATGGTTAGGACAAGAGTTCTCTAGATCTCTAAACCGTTCCCAAGCTTTCCTATACGATTCATCACCCCTTTGTTTGAAATTTGTGATTTCCCTCCTAATTTCAAAGGCTGATTAGTGATTCCCTCCTAATTTGTGATTTCCCCCTAATTTCAATCCTGAAATTTGTGATTTCCCTCCTAATTTCAAGCTCACCCCTTTTGCTGAAAAATACCGTTCAAGGAAAATTCTAGCCATGGTCTCCCAACTATCTATTGACCCTCTTTTCAGTGTATTGTACCATTTCTTGGCCTTATCCCTAAGAGAAAAATGAAACAAGAGAAGTCTAATAGAATCCGGGGAAACCCCGTTGAATTTCAATAATTTGGTGCAATCAAGAAAACTTGTAAATGTGCATGTGGGTCCTCTTGGTCAGCCCCATAGAATTGGTTTTGTTGCACGAGCGCAACATGCGCGGGGTTGATTTGCATGTTGTTGGCGGCGATTCCTCTAATCACGATTGGTCCATCCACGTCTTGGACTCGAGGGGCAGAGTGCTCGCGAAGAGTCTTGTGTGGCCCTTGAGCTTCGTCGGGATTCCTTTGTGCTCCATGGATGCTACCGCCGTCATTGAAATTTCCATTGCGCTCTTCCTCGAAGTTGAGTCGATCTTGCTCGAGAGCAAGTCGTTCTTGGAGAATTCTTTGTTGTGTGGCTTCTAACTCAAGGCATAGAGTTTCAAGTTGCCTAGCTTCATCAGTTCGATCAGCCATTGGAACGCTTGTTCCTTCGCCCGTGCGCAGGTTCTGCAGGAATTCGGTCCGAATTGGTTGAAATTCGGTCCGAATTACCCCTTCTGGAACCTTCTGAGTTGCGATTCGGACCGGACTGGGCGGAATTCGGTCCGGATTCGGTACTGGCTGTTGTTGCTTCTTCCCCTTGCGAGCAGCGGTTTGCGTTTTGCTCGAGCTAGAAGCTTCGTGAGGGTTCTCCCTTACTCCTGAGGTTGTAATCGTGTGGAATTTGGGGCTGGGTGTTTCTTGATCCTCTAGCCAGCGTTAACCTACGCACAAGAGATACAACAACAAATGTACCGAATGAGTAAAAAGAATAAAATAATAAGTCTAGTCTCTAATTACTTTAATAAGAAATAATATCATAACGCCATCCCCGGCAACGGCGCCATTTTGATCGAGGGTGTGAACCAAGGTCAAACAAATAATCCTTGTACTCGACTAGTCGCTTGCAGTAGAGTAAAGGTGTCGAACCCACAGAGATGGCTATGAATATTATTCTTATTATTTCGTTAAATCTAGACAATAAAAATTGAGAAGGGAAACAGTATCACAAATAGAACAAATTAAAGAGAAATAAAGGAATGCAATTGCAAGTAATGAGGATTATGCAAAACAATTGAAATAAATATTTTTGGGATTTTCTAACGGATTAAAATATGATAATAAATGTGCCTTAGGGTTCGATTTCACTTAGAACTGGCCACAGAGTCGCAAGACCTAGCACTGTCGTATTCGACCTTGCTAATTCGGTCCGGATTCCGGACCGAATTCCACTGTGTAAATGCTGTGAATTACTCTTTTGTTGATTTGTTCAAGCCAAAGGTCCATCTAGCCAAACCTAACTCCCTAACCCTCCGCTTTCGCCTATTGGGTACGGTATTTGGAATGGGACCTAGTGTTGAATAACCTTCTTCGAGTGTATTGCACCCCCAACTTTCGTTGTTCGGTGGACTTACTCGAGTTTACCAATGGTTTTCTACGAGATATCTAGTTAGATTTTCGCCTAATTAAAAACGTTCACTTTTGGTTATTAATTGGTCGACTTTCGCCATTGACCTACCTCGAAATACTCGTACAGGACTCGATTAATAGAATGTAAAGAAGTTCCCAACAATTGCCGCGTACAAAAGTCGAGCGATACAAGTAATAAAAGGTCCAAACACAAGCAATTTCATTAAAATCCCCAAGGGTAATTGGCTTCGTCCATCAACAAAACAAGTAAAACAAGCAAAACCAAAATCTAAGCTACATCGTTCCCTAAAGCAACAAGTTTTTAGCCTAACATGCTAATGAAAATCATGCAAATAACAATATATAAAACTAAACAATCCATAAATCCAGAAAATAGAGAAACAGTGCTAGAAATACACAAATAAACCCAGTTTTTGAGACACAATCACTGCCAAATGCACACTAGAAGGTAGGGAATCCGTCGGAGCAGCAAACCACAGCAAAGACTTCGAGTCTCACCCCTGTCCAAGTCGCACAAGCCAAGGAAAAGAGCCCAAAACCAGATCTGGATCTCCTGGAGAGAGAGAAAGGTGGAATGTGGAATGAAAGATAGCCCTCTCCAAAGATGGAAGGCGCCTAAATGCTCCCCTCCCCTCTCCTGGACAGCTGGGACACGTTTTCCTTGATTTTGGGCGGAAATGGAGGCTTCCAGATGGGGAAAACGCCTCCAGAACGCTGCCAGAACACTTTCCATGTATAGGAATTCGGACCGAATTCAGGGGAATTCGGACCGAATTGATGCTACTGGATTTTCAGGACTGCGCAGGAATTCGGTCCGAATTCTGGGGAATTCGGTCCGAATTGAAGGGTCATGTTCGCGAAACGTCTTGGTTCGAGCGGGGCTGCTTCACTGGGCTGAGTCGGGGCTTGGTGTAGGCTAGGCATGAGTCATCTAGCACCTGAATTGCTGCTTTCCTTGCTGATTTCCTCGGATTTCTACAAATAAGATCAAAGTGCAAAAGGCAGTGCCAAATCTGGCAAAGAAAGGCAAAAACAGCAATAAATCAAAGCTTTAGTCGCGATTTCGATGTAAAATCTGGTCAAAATAGCAATATAAATATGAGATAACACAGTCCCAAATGGGCTGGTATAAATAGAGGGCGCTAACAACTCCAAACCAGTCAGAAAATAACTCTAGCGTTGTACAACGCTATATGGCATCGTACAACGATGAACTAGCAGTTGAAAAATCAAATGGTAACAAACAATTCAGTTGTGAGTGTCAGAGCGTTGTGTAACGCCAGGGAGCGTTGCACAACGTTGTAACTAACAGCCAAAGCGGAAGCTCGACAGTTCCGTTGGAACATGTCAGAGCGTTGTGTAACGCCAGGGAGTGTTGCACAATGAGAGACTAAGAAAAGAGGAAGTTGCTCTGACAAACTCAAACACAATTGTCAGAACGTCATACGACGCTGACTGTCCTTACACAACGATGGTGTTGTTCAACGCTGTTCATCGTTAGCTAATGCAACCTACAGATTTCCAAGCAAAACTGTTGTCTTCCTGCACGTTGCATGCATGGAACACATATCATACACACAGCAGCGATGTCTGAGTAGTGTTGAAGAGCCTGCCTCAGACCAACATTGTCCAACGCTGTATAGTGTTGCACAACATTTAATGCGGGAATGTTGTGCAACGTTATATAGCGTTACATAACGTTCTAACAAGAAGAAAGAACTGATTTAACAGTTTCTCTTCGAAAGATGCAGCGTTGCACAACGCTGCTGAGCGTTGTGTAACGCTTCCTCACCCCTGTCAGAGATTTTGCAATTTCAGAACGAATTAACAGAGCGTTGTGTAACGACAAATAGCATTGTACGACGCTGGACAGAAAAACTAAGTATTTTAACAGCAAATTGATTGAGATTGAATTAGAGTTTAAATATACCTAAACTATTGACTCTAACTAGTCCAATATAATCTCTTAAAGCTCCAAAACTTGTGCCACACTTGCTTTAATCCATTCTTCAAGTAATTTAGCTATAAAACACTAAATGGATATGTTAGTTTAAAGGTTTGGTATTGTTGTTTTGCAAATCGACAAATCGAGAGAAAATGTTTAAACCAACACGAACATTCTCTTATTCTTCATTGCCAACACATTTCGTGAAATGCGAGCATATGAATTAGTATCAAGTTACTAGTGTGATTAGAGATAGCGAGATAATTTGAACGACAAATACTTTTAAAAGGATTAGAACATTTCTAACATTACAATCATGGTATTTCAAACAACCTTTCAAGTGCCTCCCATAAACGGCAAATAAAACAAATCATGTGACATGCAGTGACAAGTGAGGGTCTCGAAATTTTCAACCCATACTTTGGTGAAGTATTTCTTGATACTTGACCAATCGTCTTTTTGCATCATCAAGTGTGCGTAAAGGTAACAACATATCCTTCATAACTAGAAAGAGATCGCATGACAGTATCAACAATCCTTGATATCGGAGATTATATCTACTTAAATCTTTCAATTTGTAAGCCAATGAAACATTCATGTATCTTCCTAAAAGAATCTCTTGATTAACTCATACTCTATTACTCGATCATAAATGATGGAGTCAATATATGCTTTCTCTAAGAACTCCTTCTTGAGTAATAAGTGAATGAAAGCGTAGGAGTTAAATTTAGTCCATATGAATTCGCTAATTCAAAAGTCTAGAAATTTCAAATGAGGATATTATGCATCTGCTTTATTGAATAACTTTTCTCCAGAAATCAATCAATCATTACGAAATGCTAGGTTCGGAATGTCGAGAAAAGTTTTTGGGAATTAACATACTCAAGTTTCTCTTCACTGAGATCATGTCTTAGGAATAGGTATTACTTCTCCAAGTAAATACCTTTAGAAACAAGTTTGTTCATTTTCAAAGATTGATTGCAATGAAATTAACAATTTTAATTATCTATAACAAAATCGATTTGAGGTCATTTAGTTTATACAATGTTTTATTTATAACAAATAAAAACTCCCACTACATTTATTTAATGTCCCAAATGTAGTTGTCTTTCCAAGATCTCTATTTTCGTTGAGATGGAGCCATCGTCGGCGTGACACCAAAATAACTAGATAAGGTAGATTCTCCAACCAATCATACAATTTTATGATTCTTGGTTCGTGTCGCGAACATCACTCCAATGTCTAATCCGATCAGGGTCCATTGTTAAGTAACTCCTCTCTATTTGCTCCTTGCAAATCCGATTTGCACCCCGACCGCGTCGGCAGAATGCATCAATGGACGATCATACGGCGTGAAGGGGATAGAGTGAAGGAGAGTGATCGACTTAATTGTTTAATTAGGATAAACAATTATGTGACTCTAGTTTGATAGTCGTGTTAGCATATACCCATACCTATCCTATAACATTTTATGTCATTCTCAAACAATCACATAATTACAAGCACTCAAACATTGTTGTGGGTTTGTATGGCTCCTGCTTGCATTTTAGCTCCTAGTCATCTCCATGAAGTGAATCTAAACTAATCAAGCCCTCCCACTAATTATATAGATCCTATCCTATAATTAATGAAAATAAATAAATAAATAAATAAATACATATGAAAGAATTTCTAATTCCCACCTAATCCTTAGGGGCATGCAAGCCTTGTTGGAATTGTGTTCTAAAAGTTTATCTTATGGTGATTACTTTGTTAGGAACTCAAATCCACGTGCAATTTTAATTTTTTATTAACATTTAACAAGGAATTAATACGCACGATTAACGGATGTAGTTATTCAAGTGATTAACACGTTAAAAGGAGAAGCGTAGGAGGTTACCTCTTCCGAAATCGTATCTGGAAGGCTCGAATCCAATCTTTTGGAGTCGGTGGCGTGCTTGTCAACTCCGCGACTGCCCTTTGGCTTCCTCGAGTCCACCAAGGAGATTAACCAAGTTCTAATCTTATGTGCTAGCATGAGCAAGAACAAAGCTAATCCACTCGCGATTCCTCTTCCAATCGACAATCAATTAGTGAAATAAATATTCTCAATACATGAGACCTATCAATTAGTCATGGAAAGGACCTAAGGAAGAGAGAAACTAATTTTCTCTCCTCTTAGATGGGAGGCGGCATCATGGGTGGAAGAGAAAGTAGCAATTAGGTTAGAAAAATGACACTCAAAATTCCTTATATATTGACACCTAACATTTCCATTAATTTCATATTAACACTATGCCACTTATTAATGGTCGGCCACGTATGAGCCTTTTTGGGTCATTTTATCATTTCCATTTTATCACATTAAATCAAATATTTAATGGGCTAAGACAATAGTTTATTGTTTGGACTCAAAAAAACTTAAATAAATGAAGCCTATATATTCAATATAATTCCAATAACTATATCGAATATTGTTGAGTATAATTAATTATAAACTTATTGATAATTACTTTGGGATTAGCATGTGCATTAATTTATTTTTATATGATCCCTTGATTGAATTGATTATAACAGTTCGCAACGGTATATAATTAATCAACATATCATATTTTTGCATTCATTAATGCAATCAAATAAATAATGCACCATATGGTCAAAGTCCTATTTGTGTGACCCTTTGAGGATTTATGCTATGTTGGCCATGGAAAAATAAATCACCATTTATTTCCAACAATCATAAGCGGTATCTAGCAACACGTTATGATTCCCAATTCACATAAATAAATACCGTACCAATACAGTACTTCAATCTTACATAAGAAAAAATATCTTATTGTTTTGATTCCTATGTCACATGATATCCTTGTATAATTCAAGATAGTAATGTGTCATTCTTGCAGATTATATGTTTCTTGATCTAGAGTTGATCGCCTAGTTGCGCGCATACGATCCAACTCCATCAAGGGGTCCAGTAGATATCATCACTCACTAGGTGAACTAATGAGGGATACAGTTGTCTTGATGAACAGTTTTCCCCGAACAATTCAAGAGAACATAAATAAAAGTCCGTATAGCAGCTCTTATCAGGAATCAGCGGTAGATGATATTTATAGAACCTATCCTCATGTGGAAAAACTGAACCATCTCAAACTCGAAATCAAACACGTATGAAATAAAGAATGACATATAACACAATCCATATATTTATTTCAAACAATGGGTCAAGTCCTATACTATGTTCCAATAACATACACATATGCAATTAAGTTGGTGACTCTTTACCTATGATTTGTAGAACTTAATCATCACTTAACTTGCATACTAATTTTATATGATTATTAATGTTCCTTGTTAATTATCAAGATTATGGACAATTTAGATTTATTATTATCACTCTAATGAATGATCTATAGAGATCCACAATTCAAATCCTCAACCTGAATGATTTATCAATAATAAATCCTAGAAACAAATGATCAATATCATTAATGACATACACTAAAAGATTAAGTCATTAAATATTGACTTCTAAGACATAACTCAAATAGAACCTACTAGTACACAGAAACACAATAGATAAAGAAGCACTCTTTCCACCATTAACACACAAAAATACCAAATACACAATAAAGAAACCAGGTTTTTCCATGTTTTTCATCCATCCATCACCTGATCTTACCATACAAAGCACTAAACAACTTAATCCCCTCTTCTTAACGGCTTAAGAAACCTACTTCAAGAAATTGTTCCCTTTATTCCCAGCGGCCCACTGTCGCACCTATCTTGTACACTAAAATATCAAAATTAAGTTAGAAACACAAATAGTTAAGGAGAAAGTTTAATATGCACTATAGTGTATAAGACTTTCTATGTACTGTAAATTTTTTCGGAATATTTTTGTAAATTGATAAATTTAATTTAATCAATATGATCTACATATTGAGATCTCATAGCAAATTAAATTTTACAATTTTTGAGATTTTATTATTATTATTTTTCGAATTTTTTAAAACATGTCATTTTTGAAATATTGTAAATAGTATAATATTCCAAAAATGACATGTTATAAAAAATTTGAAAAAAAATAATAATAAAATCTCAAAAATTATAAAATTTTGTTTGCTATGAGATTCCAATATGCAGATTAAATTGGTTAAATTAGATTTGTTAATTTACAAAAATACTCCTGAAAAAAGTCCATGGCGCATAAAAAACCCTATGTACTATGGTGCATATTAAATTTTCTCAATAGTTGAGTGCAATTAAGTCATAAAATCGGATCGGAATAAATACATGAAAACCGCTTATCATCGTGACATTTTAATCTGAATCAGATTGTTAGGGACAGATGATGTAGCATAGCTGGAGGTTGAAAATTTAACACACTTGATGTATTTAAATAATTTCTTATGATTGTCAAAAGTGTCAAATTAATTTTTTGTCAGTGCATAAAATAAAATTTGATTAAATATACACATATAAAAAAAGTTAATTAGACAAAAAAATAAAAAAAAACGAGATGATGTGTTGGTCCAATCAAACATACTAAAACATCTATGCAAGATGAATTATCTTCCAACAACCACTTTGACCCTGTCAATGGGGAAAAAAAAGGACAAGAAATGCTGATGCGAGAAACTAATGACTTGATTATTCATTTTTGACATCCAAACTATATATTATTTATTTATTATATCATGTCCTTATGTTGTTGCTTACTAGAGTTGTCTCGGAAATACACACCGAAGAGACATGCTAGATAATATACGCCTAATTGTATTGAAATTATCGAAATTTTAGTTCTGACATCCAATAAATTTCAAAACCATAGTCTAAAGATGAAATTGATTGTTAATTAATTCCAATACGCCACCGGCATAATAATTTACTACTCCCACGCTAGGCTTAAAATGGATCAAAAGAAAATGCACAAGACCATTGGCTGGTGTGCTTTTCTATGTCATATTTGTCAATGCACTGGGGCAGGTACAATGTATTAATCTATTTATAGTTCTTGATCACATTGGTGAAAATAAAATAATGAAAAAGAAGATAGAGAAACAAAATTGAAAATGGGGCGAGATCAAATGACTAATCCGCCGTCTTATCATGGGAAAAAAAAAAACAAAGGGAGTTATCCACCGAATTATTAATTTCATTATAAAAGTCCTTTGGATGAAGAGATCTGTTAAGCTCATTGGTCTTACTGCATTGTGACCTCGTCATGCGAGATGGAATCGCTTGCTTCCGAGAGTATAATGTGTGATTTATTGAGGTCACTACTCAAAACATTTTTAAATCTCTTTCAATCGGAATCATTAACTTTTTTTTTTTTGGAATGGAGAATCATTTACTTCTGAAACACTGTAATGTGTCCCTCGATCAGTTTAATTGCAACAATTATTGCAATCAAGTTTCTTAAAAATAGATTGTTCAGTAAGGTCCCGCTCCTTCGCAAATTATTTGAAAGTGTTTGCAATTATAACGTTGTCAATTATAAATGATTATTGTGGTCTGAAGGCTGATTACTGTGGCAACTGAAATAATTAGTCAACAGGTAAAAAAAATAATACTTGAACCCAATTTAACACAAAAACAGTTAGGTAGAACAATAAATTGTTAGAAATAAAATATTAATTCACCATAATATTTATTAATTAACAGCCCAAGAAGACAAGAATTATGCATTTCATATAAAATTCAGAAATCATAATAAAAGTTACAGTTTTGTAGTGAAGACATATCGTAAGGCGGAAGTAGGGCTGTCAATATACCGCCATTTCGCACGTTTCCGTTTCGTTCCGTCCGAAATGGAACAGAAGTGGAAGGAAAAGTGATTTCATTTTCAGAAACGGAACGGAAACGGAACGTTGAAATGAGAAATTTCAATGTAAAATGAATGTGGAAGTGAAATTTCCGTTCCATTTAACGAAATGGAACGGAAACGAAATGATTTTCTGTTTCGTATTTTGAAACGGAATGGAAACGGAATGATGGATTTCCGTTCCATCTCCCACGTATGACAGCACTGGGCGGAAGATCTAGTCTTCTTCATTTTTCTTAGCAATTTTTTATGGCAGAAATAATGGCGTTTTTCTGATTGTCTGATTTTCTTTATGGGCGAAATAAAGGAAAAATGTGTCAATTATGACGGAATTTTATAATTAATACTAAGACAATTGATGGAATCAAAACTTGAATGAATATGGTCCATTGATTTTCCACCAAAATCAATAAACCCTTTAATTATAATTCATAAATGAATTTGGTTCAGATTAAATCATATAGGTCACTTAATAAATAATTGATATTATTAATTATAACATAAATATTGTTAGAATTTATCAAATGAAAATATATGTTATTTTTATGCATAAAAATTATATATATATTTTTAAATTAAAACACATCATTTTTTTTTTTTTTTGAACTTCAAACACATCATTTCAAATGCAATACTTTCACATGATACGCGGACAGTAAAAGATGCACGTTCAAAAACTCTGATAACGCTAAACGCTCCCAACATTTTTGAGCGGATCATGATAAACGGCTAGCAAATCTTCCAGTTCAATTTACAGCATTACTTATAAGTGCACTGCTCTTATCCTTATAAGAAATAATACAGAAGGGAAAATGTGGGATGCGAAAGCAACTAAATAAAACAAAATGATTTCAATCATGTTAAACCTTAGAAAATATAATTTATGAAAAAAAGATATAGGCCCTCATCAAAATCACATTTTTTAAATATTGGATTTCATTTCGTTAGACAATTCTGATCAAAATGAATGAATTTGGTATTATTTGGTTAGAATTCTTATATAATTAAATCCAACGAAATCCTATGAAATTAATTCAAATGAAATAAAATCCCACGTAAAAATCATTTTGATCATGGCCATAATTTTTTTAAAAAATAAATCAGGCGTTTGTTTAGAAGCAAAAATTTCTTATATATTCATAGCTTTCTAAGTATTCGTACAATTTTGAAGTAAATCTATGGATAACTTACGTAACATTCTAAGGAATTATTAGAACAGGTTTGATGATTAATGGTACAGAGTTTATTTAAAAAAAAATGGAAAAATGAAGGATGGAGATATGGGATTTCGCATTAGCTGCTATAGTTTTGATGGCAGTGGAGGTGTCACGTGAATCTTCTCACGAATATCAATGTCTCATATTACACTCTTAGGGCGTTTGTGTCACGTGCCAGTTTATAGTTTTTGGGTTTTTTTTTGTAATAAGTTGAAGAAAACTAGAAAGAAAATTGAGAAAAGAACAATAAACGAGAAATAATAGCAGCTGTTGCCTTTTGATTTCAGAAAATTGTATATCCTTCAATATTCTTACAACTATATTTATACCATAGCCTCTTGCAACTAATTAGGAAGGAATTATGTAAGGTAATGCTTAACTTAACATAAACGTATATGATTGAGAAACAAGTAATTAGCATATATGACATATTGGGCCCATATTAAATATTAGCCCAAATCCATTATAAATCAATAACGTTGCTTCTTCTTCTCTAATGCACAGAGAGAGTCCAGTAAACTTGCGCCTCTTCTTCTTGGAGAAGTATACGAGTTTCAGAATCTGCCATTTCTCCTTCGTTCTTCATCAGTGCTTCTTCCTCTTTCAGCCGAGCATAACAATGCCTCCTCCTCAAGTGATTCTTGTCCACAAGGATCGAATTTAGGAAAAGTTAGCAAGATGAACTGCAGATCTTCCCATGTCGCGTCCAATTCAGGCAAGTTCGACCACAGCACTTTGACTTGCTCCACTTTCTGCTTTCCTCGCACCACTGTTCTTTGATCTAAGATGGCTTCTGGCTCCACTTTGAATGTCCCTTCTGGCCCCACTAGCGGCAAATCAGGTACGGCTTTGTGTGACCCATTACACCTCTTAAGTTGTGAAACGTGAAAAACCGGGTGAATCTGAGTCCCCAAAGGCAACTGTAGTCTATATGCACTTGCTCCTACCTTCTCAATCACCTGATAGGGTCCATAAAACCTAGAAGATAGTTTCAGATTTTTGCGCAGTGAAATTGAGGTTTGTCGGTAGGGTTGGAGTTTAAGGTATACCCAATCGCCTATTTCAAATGCTCTTTCACTCCTCCCTTGATCTGCAAACTGTTTCGCTCGAGCTTGTGCCTTTTGTAAGTTATCCTTGAGTTTTTGTAGATTCTGAGCTCTTTCTTTGAAATACAGGTCCAGTGGTTCTGTAGAAGTGATGGGTGGATCTCCCAATTCCATGTGTGGTGGTTGGTACCCATATAAGGCTTCAAATGGAGTGCAATGCAGCGATGTATGGTAACTCGTATTATACCAGTACTCAGCCAAAGGAAGCCACCTACACCATTGCTTCGGGTTTTCACTAGTCATGCACCTCAGGTAGCTCTCTAAACACTGATTTACCCTTTCGGTTTGTCCGTCAGTTTGCGGATGGTAGGCAGTAGAGTATGCGAGGGTAGTGCCTAATCTTTTAAATAATTCTCTCCAAAATTGACTTGTAAAAACCTTATCTCTGTCTGAAACAATTGAGCTAGGTATTCCGTGCAATTTGAAAATATTATCCATGAATATCTTGGCAATAATAGTGGCAGTAAAGGGGTGTGATAAAGCTGTAAAGTGAGCATACTTTGTTAATCGGTCTACGACCACCAATATGACATTCTTACCCTCAGACTTAGGTAATCCTTCAACAAAATCCATACTAATAAAACTCCATACCTTATTTGGAATCGATAATGACTGTAGTAGTTCGGGACTAGCAACATGCTCTACTTTATTCCTTTGGCATGTATCACAATTTTTTACAAAATTGCACACCTCTTTTTTGAGTCCTTGCCAATAAAAGTGCCTTTTAATTCTCTGGTAAGTAGCTTGCATCCCTGAATGACCTCCAATAGAAGATGAGTGAAATTCTGAAAGTATCTTTTGCCTAACAGATCCATGAGAACCAACATACCACTTGTTATTTCTTTTGAGCAATCCTTCATGATATGACCAGTCTTCCAACTTTGATTCCTCTTTCAGTTCAGTTAGAATTCGATGTGCCACACTATCTCCTTCATAACTTCCTCTTACTTCTTCTTCCCAGTAAGGTTGCATTTGAGTATGACTAATGGTATTGAGTTTGGCACTAGTATTTTCTGATTTAGAAGATGGTTGCATAGTCCTCGACAAGATGTCAGGAACTATGTTATGCTTGCCTTTCTTGTACTGAATGGTATAGTCCAGACCAATGAATTTTGTGAGAGCCTTATGCTGTAAGTGATGGTTAAGTTTTTGCTCAAGGAGATGCTTCAAACTCTGGTGATCAGTTTTAATGATGAAAGGATTTCCTTGCAAATAATGTCTCCACTTACTTACAGCCATAATAATAGCCATAAGTTCCTTCTCATAAGTAGATAGTCCCAAATTTCTTAGCCCTAATGCCTTGCTTAAGTAAGCAATAGGCCTTCCTTCTTGAGACAAAACAGCACCAATACCAATATCGCACGCATCTGTCTCTAAGGTAAAAGGTTTCGTGAAATCAGGTAAGGCTAAGACCGGGGCTGAGGTCATTGCTTGTTTCAGCTTTTCAAAAGCTGTTTGAGCTGCTTCATTCCACATAAATCCATTTTTCTTCAACTGGTCAGTAAGAGGTTTACTTATGGTTCCATAGCTTTTGATGAATTTTCTATAATACCCTGTCAATCCTAAAAAACCTCTCAATTCCTTAAGTGTTCTCGGCCTAGGCCAATTCACCATTACCTCGATCTTACTTGGATCAGTAGCCACCCCATCCTTAGATATGATGTGACCCAAGTATTCTACTTGTTCCATACCAAAGGCACACTTAGACATTTTTGCATACAATTTATGCTTCCTCAATTTTACAAACACCTTCTCCAAGTGTTTAATGTGATCTTCTAAATTTCTGCTATATATTAGAATATCATCAAAGAACACAAGAACACTCTTCCTCAATTCTTCTTTAAACACATCATTCATCAGATTTTGAAAAGATGCAGGAGCATTTGTAAGGCCAAACGGCATTACCCTAAACTCAAAATGACCACAATGAATTCTGAAAGCCGTCTTGTACACATCTTCCTCTTTAACTCTAATCTGGTGGTACCCCGACCTCAAGTCGATCTTAGAAAAAATTGTAGCCCCTTTAAGTTCATCTAACAAGTCATCCACTATGGGTATTGGATATTCATTTTTAATGGTGATAGAATTTAATTTTCTATAATCAATACACATTCTCCAGGTACCATCCTTTTTCTTCACCAACAAGGCTGGACTTGCAAAGGGACTACTACTGGGTCGAATTATAGAGGCATTGAGCAACTCCTCTACAATTTTCTCTACCTCCTCCTTTTGTGCATGTGAATACCGATAAGGTCTAAGATTAATTGGATCAGATCCTTCTTTTATAGGTATACCATGATCATGGCTTCTAGGAGGTGGCAATTCTCTTGGTTCCTGAAACAAGTCCTGGTAGTGTTCAATGAGGTTGTGTAGAGATTTTGGCAAAATGACAGATTGATGTTCAGCCGGCAAGAGATATGATTGAGTAATAAAGCACAATTCTCCTTTATGCATTTCTGGTTCTAACTCTTGACCAACAAGTACACTTACAACAGCCTTCTTGCCAACTCCTTGAAATTTGAGCTTTTTACCATTCATTCGTAAACTCATTGTCAAGTTCTCAAAATATAAAAGAACAGGGCCTACATTTCTCATCCAATCTCCTCCCAATAACATCTCATAAGCCCCCATATCCATTACCTTCAAGTCAAATTGAAATTCATGGTTCTGTAATGTCCATTTAAAACACTTGCATTCTAAGTTGCACTGCATTCTAGCCCCGTTAGCCACAGTAATTGACATTGGTTTTATTTGTTCAGGTGTGACGCCTATCTTTTGAATGATTTTGGGACTGATGAAACTATGAGTGCTACCGCTATCAATCAGCACAATTACAGGTAATCCATCAACTTCTCCTTTTATTTTGATGAGATCAGTAGAGTTTAAATGACCAATAGCATGCAAGGAAATTTGCACTCCTTCTGACTCTTCATGCTCAATTTCTGCAGCTTGTGACTCACCTTCCAATTGATGCCATTCTTCTCCTTCATCACTGCTTTCATCGGGCCACGCATCTTCCTCAGCTTGTGCAAGGTGAAGTCCTCTTTGCTGACATTGATGTCCTCGGAACCATTTATCTCCACACTTGTGACATTTGTTTTCTTGTCTTTGTCCAACTGTGTTCATGGTCTTTTGGTTTGTTAGTTGTTGTTTCTGTTGAAATTGGGGCGTGTTTTGTGGATAATTGGATCGATTTAGGTTCTGTTGGTGGTTTTTGGAAGGGGTTATGGCTTTATGATGAAGTTTTTGTTTTCTTTTGTGTTCCATAATCATCTCTTGGTACACAGATGCCTCGTAAACCTCCTTAAGTGTTTGTGGTCTTGTACCTAGAACCATCAGCTTGAGGTCTTCTTTAAGTCCTGTCAAAAAAATCTTAACAAAATATGTTTCATCATATGTAGGATTTTCTCTAAGAAGAAGCAATCTCAATTCCTCAAACCGACTTCTATATGACTCAACATCATTATGTTGCCTTAAGTTTTTAAATTCTCCAATGATGCCAACAGATGACTTTGACTCAAATCGCTCCAACAGCTCTTGCACAAACTCCTCCCATCTCCATTGGCCTCTCATTGTATTGGTGCTTTGGCACCAAATTTCAGCCTTGTCTTGCATGTGCATCGAGGCTATCTCGACCTTTTGCCAATCAGGTATTTGATATATCTCAAAATACTTCTCACATTTGTATATCCAGCTTCTAGGGTTGTTGCCACTAAACAATGGAAATTCTAATTTTGGAGTAGGCATATGAGTTCTAGGGTTATGGAGGTGATTTTGAACTTGTCCTGGGTTATTAAAATCCCTCCAATGCATGGGATTTTGGTTGGTGATGGCAAGCTGGTTTAGAATATTAGGAGCTGATGGTATTGAATTAGTGCATGATGCTATTGGTATGACTTGATTTTGTAAGTTTTGATGCATCTGTGGAATGGTAAAGGGTACATTTGTTGGGTTTTGGATAATATGCTGAAAGTATGGACTGTATTCGGGTTGGTTTATGTATTCCTTAAAGAAGTTTGGTGAGTTTTGAGGTTCCAGATTATTACTAATGTTGGTAGGACTTGAATTAAACCCTTGTGTTTCTTTTGGTGCTTGATTGCTATATGTTTGTTTTGGTGGCAGGCTACAGAAAGTTTGTGCAGTTTGTGGCTTAGAAGTTTCTTTTATGGAGCTTGAAGGTGTACTTGTGCTAACAGCAGCACCATGTGAGTTCATACCTGTGGTTGAAGTCGTTGCCTTACCTTTCAATACTTCTTTTAGCATCAACCGCAACTCTTCGAATTGTGTTTGAGACTTGTCGAATTGTGCTCGGGCTTCAATTTGGAACTGCTCAAATTGATCAAGCTTGATGTGATTCTGCATGATTGATTGTAATTTTTTCTGTTGCTCTTGAACTCTGTCAAATCCTTCGCTTAGGGTTTTGATTTGATCTTCCATTTGGCGGGTTCTTGTAGTCATTCCCTTCTAGGTCCGATCAGGCTCTTGATACCACTTTGTCATGTACCAGTTTATAGTTTTTGGGTTTTTTTTTTGTAATAAGTTGAAGAAAACTAGAAAGAAAATTGAGAAAAGAACAATAAACGAGAAATAATAGCAGCTGTTGCCTTTTGATTTCAGAAAATTGTATATCCTTCAATATTCTTACAACTATATTTATACCATAGCCTCTTGCAACTAATTAGGAAGGAATTATGTAAGGTAATGCTTAACTTAACATAAACGTATATGATTGAGAAACAAGTAATTAGCATATATGACATATTGGGCCCATATTAAATATTAGCCCAAATCCATTATAAATCAATAACGTTGCTTCTTCTTCTCTAATGCACAGAGAGAGTCCAGTAAACTTGCGCCTCTTCTTCTTGGAGAAGTATACGAGTTTCAGAATCTGTCATTTCTCCTTCGTTTTTCATCAGTGCTTCTTCCTCTTTCAGCCGAGCATAACAGTTTGTTCGTGCAGTAAATGGTTGCATAAGTTAAGAATGTCTAAGTGTTTATATAGTGTTATATAATAGATGTTTGGTTGTGTAGTAAGGATGATTAACTTAATGCATGCATATATTCATGTCAAAAGACTAAAATTCCTTTAAATTTGAATTACTTATGTATTATACGTTGTGACCTAATTAATGTTAATTACTAATAAATTATTTTTATTATTATGAAATATTAATAATATTTAATAAGTAACAATAATTATTAAAAATCATAATTAATAATAAAGATTAATTATTATAATTAATAATATTTAACAAGTAATATTAATCATTAATAATAATAGTTTAAGAATAATAATTAATTAAATATAATTAATGAATAATAATTTGTTATTATAAAATAAATAATAATATTTATAATTATTATTTATTAATTAATATTAATTATTATAAAATTAATTATTAATGGTAATAAGAAAACATTTTATTATTATGAAATATTATTAATTATTTTAATTAAATATTATAAATATTATTAATTATTATTATTAATTAAAATTACTTGTTAATTATTATTATTTATTATTTATAATAATTATTATTTATTAATAAGTCTGATTTTTGAATAGTTGTTGTTACTTATTAAATATTATTAATTAATTTTAAGGGGTATTGTTGGAAAAAAATTAAATGGGACCAGTGCATAAGTTATGTACCCTTAAGGCATCTTATGTAAGAGGTGTTTGATGACTTAAGAATGTATTATTTAAGTTATGCATCTTTTAAGTCACAAACAAACGGAGCCTAAGTATTTAAAATAAATTTCTAAATCTTGCTTGGAACATTAAATCTTAATTACATGTTTTGCATTAATTGTAAAACACCCAATGTCGTCGTTATGACTGCAGATGTAGACTACAACATAGTAAATTATACATGTAAAAAAAACAATTTGAAGATCTAGATGAGAATTAAGTCTTTCAATTATAAAAAGTTAAAAAAATCTTTAATTAAATTTTGATATCAAAGATTTCAGTGAGAGAACATTATTTCCGCAAGCAGCACTTATAATTAAAAATATATTTTACAATGATGCAATTTGTAAAGGTACCGTAAGCACCGATTAAAATGCAAATCCCGTCCTTTGCAATTTGTAAAAATAAATTTCTTCTTTGGTTTCTGTATAGTGTGAATTTTCTAGTGTAAAATTAGTGGAGAACGCACGGTGAGCAGATACAAGGGAGACAGCGCCAAAAATAGTGGCGGCACTTGCGTTGGGAAAAGTTCTCAATCCGACTCTGCTGTTGCGCGACACAGCGTGTAGCGCACTACGAGCCGTCTGATCTTGATCGGATGGTTCACTTTTTACGGGCCTATCAATCTAGGTTACATGCACGGGGCTCCCTTGTCCATTGGATCTTAATCAGACGGCCAGCATACCGCGCGTCACGCGGTGTCGCGCAGCAGCAGATCTCATTTCAAAAGTTCTGATACAAAATCTTTTGTTTAGGGAAGTGCATATGGCATTAATTTTTTATCTAATTAGATTAATCTTTACATAATTTAGAACAATATAATATGGAGTCACCTTTTCTTAAAACTTCGGTGCACTGCTTGCCCATGTGCATCCTCTTTTGCTAGATGATTTTTGGATAATTTAACAAAAAAATGGACGGTGGTTAAGATTTGAAGTTGCATCCTTCAATTTTTTTACTGCTCTATCTGTTCTAAGTCAAGCTCTACGCGGTAAAGTTGATCTTTTCATCATGAGAATGGCAAGAATATATGGTTTCTTCTTCCAGCGTGCTGTTTATTTATTTATTTATTTTGCAACAGGTACCTTCCAAGAAATTACACAAAGAAAACACGTATTTTCTGAGAAATTGTAAAATGTTTCTATTATTTTTTATTACTGTAGTGTACAAAAAAAAAGAGAAAAATGATCGGAAAGAGAAATACTGTATTAAAACTTTTTGCTAGAGAATACCGTAATTTAAAAGTTATGAAATGCTTACATGTCACAGGTAAAAAATCTCTCAATTCTATTTGATAAAATCCTGCCCCTCAATTCTCTCAATTCTATTCTCTCAATTCTATTGGATCGCTTAGGAATTGGAGAAATTTGCTATTCCTAGACATAAATTTATTGGAAAGTGTGTAACTTTGTGAAGAGTTTGGATTGTTTATATTAAAATTTATGTCCGGAATTGCTTATTCCCGGAATTTGGGACGCATCCAAACGACCCCTAAGAACATTACAGAAGTAGAACATCTAAACAAGGACTATCCAATGTGATATTATCTTTTTTTATTAGATTTTTTATATCTAAAGTTCTAGAAAATTGCAAATGACCCGAAAAATTATTAGATGTCTTAATTATGCGATTAAAAATAGTAACTTTTTATTTGTAATAACTATAACTAATATGGTAAAAAGCACCAACCAAAATACACAGGAAAGAGTCAGAGGACATTTCATACGTCTACCATTCTACTACTTGAAGAGCCTACGCTGGAGGATGGCAAATTTCGTTAATTAGGCCATTATCGAGGTCAGAGTTTTACGCAGTCAGATCATGCACCCGATTCGTTCAACAGGGACAAAATATAGAGCCGTTAATTGAAGATTCCAAGTGGAGGATTTATGGAAATATTAACCGTAGGTTTTTTATATGCACTTATTATTCTTCCTTTTTTTTTTTACTGCGTATGAATAACTGGTTAACCGAACTTTGTAATGTTCAATTCTTTAAATCCGTCTTCCGAATAATTATTATTTTGTTGACATGGAAATAATTATTATTTCGAATTATAGAAAGTGATCCTTCGATACCCATTGAAGATTAAAGTTGGATTTAAAATTTAAAGTGAAAATTGGACGAGAATGAGATCACGAGGGCAGAAGAAATAGCTGACTGGAATATGGAAGGACAAGTACAACTGTAAATAAGAAAAAAAGAAAGAAAACATTGTAATAAGCGAAGTATAAATATGAAAGGACAACCGCGTATCTGTAAATAAAAAAAGAAAATATTTTCTTAAGCGAGTATTAAATATAAAAGAACAGCCACAACTGCAAGTAAAAGAAGAAAAATATTGTGATAAGCAAAGTATAAATATGAAAGGGATTGAGTTAGATGGATTTGAAAAATGGGAGAAAGATATTTTCTCTATTTCCTCATTTTATTTGGGGGAGAATTATTTTCTCACTTACAGACTTGCAGTTGCTTGTCAAGAGATGTATGATTAGAGAGATAATATATTTGGAATATTTGTTGGAGGACACTAAAGTTGGAGTGAAATTTACTTTTTCTTAGTAAATTTTAGATTATCTATTTTTGATCATTGAACTTCGAAATGCATTTAAATATGATTGTTTTGTAAACTTTTTCTATTCAAAGTGCTAACATTTCATCCAAATTTGGTCAACATCCGTTCTATCTTGAATGAAAATTTTGTGTAACTAAAATTTGGATAAATATAATCAATGTACACTGTACAGTTTAGTGACCAAAGTTAATTTCACCTCAAAATATTTGAAACTTCCAAAAAAAGTTGCCAGAAGGACTAAATTACACTAGTCCTAAGCGTGCATCAGTACATCAAATTTAGATAATTAACTTTCACGAAAAATCATTTCAGTACATCAAATTTAAACTTGTACTTTTTTATTAGCATCTGTTAAAAAGTTAGATAAAGAATTCAACACCCATATTGGTATCTATTAATCTATTGTGATTCTATCCATTGAGATTTAAAAACACTATACTTTTCATCGATTTCCAATAATGCGAACATAAATTCAAAAGATAGGTCTTATAATCAGAAATCTTTACGACGGAGTTACATGTTCATAATATTTTTTAAATAATTCAAACTATATACTATTGGTTTTATAAATAAATACAAGCATGCTATTATTATTGGTATTATTATTATTAAATGTTTATAAGGATGTACATATTTCTTTCAGATTTAGGCGCTGTAATTGAATGTTTGTTTGCCTATAATAAGTAACTTCTTAGATAACGTTCTTTTTTTATAGCAAAAAGTAAAACAATTTTTAGTTTTTTTTTTTTTTTGATATCAAACCCGTAGGCACATATGATTAAAAAGTCAAAGAATTACAAGACTCAAAAGGCAAAATTGGAAACGTAAAACCCACATAACTAAACCTATTCTGCCTTGCATACTTAGCTAACCCATCCACCAGCACAAGTCGATCCCTTGGGACATGCACACAACTAAAACCTGGATTAGTTTTAAAAAGATACATTACATTAAGCAAATCATGAAAAACCCTCCATTCTAGCTAGTCCGCCTGCAGTAAATTGTTAATAACCTTGCTCAAGGTGATGCAATCAGTGTTGAACACACACTCAGTGATACCTTTGTTAATTACCAAAGTTACTACTTGATTTTGCTAAACTTTACTGATATGGCTAGCCTAGAAAAGGAAATATACTTTTTTTGATTGGATACAACGAAAAAAAATGAAAGGATCTTACTCTCACCTTGCGGTGACACTATGCCATACAAGCCGACTCGTCCGTACGAATTTAGGGTAAACTCGTAATTAATACAAAAACCAGTGGTTGTTCGTCCCTTGAAAAAACCTTATAAAGAAGAAAGCAAATTGCAAAGCCAGACAAAAAGGCAACATCCTCCCAACCCACTTTCTATCCAAATCCAACCCTACAAAAACGAAATTGTCGAAACAATCCATCCATAAACCATAATCCATAACCTGAAAACGAGAAGAGAGAAAGGAAGGTGCTCTCTTCTCTTCCTTCACCAATGGAGAAAGGATTCAAGATATTCGGAGTGCAAATTTTCAAGGAGAGAGAGGAGGTCGAGGAAGGAGAGGAGATCATGAGGAAGAGCGCGAGTATGGGCAATCTCGTGTCTTGCGCGAGCGCGATGGGGTCAACTGGAGAGATCGGTGGAAGGGAGAATGGTGGGTATCAGTCCGATGGAGGTCTCGTCAAGTCGTCTAGGAAGAAGCGGCGCTCAGCTGGACAGGAGAGGAAGAGAGGTTGGTCATCTCTAGAGAATATTATATTTCCTCTGTTCTTTTTTTTTTTTTCTTTTTCGAAGTCTTTCTTCGTTTTATTTTATTTAATAAATCTCTGGTTTTCACGCTTCATTGATGCATGTAATAAAAGAAATGACATAATTGCAAATTTGAAATTAAAAGAAGCTCTAAAGAAGAGAAATTAAATAAATAAAGGGATTAAGAGGTGTTAGATTTTGGAGATCATAGGAGGAATCATAAAATTTTCCTTTAGCTTTGAGGGTATCAGTTTTGTTAGGTTGTATAATCAGGCTTAATAAGTGGAGTGTGAATATTTCTACGGATTGGATGCTTTACTTTTTTTAGTTATTTTAAGCAATTATTTACTGGTAAAGGTTAGGTCTCTGTTAGTTTCGGATTTCCAAGATTTTTTTTTTTGGGTACTTCTAATTATTAAATATGGAACAGTTGATACAAAATCTTTGAAATCATATTAGCAGTCATCTAATGCAAGGCGGTAATAACTTATATAGTATGGTGTTGTTTGGGTATTTGAAAAAGCAGAGGAGGATATTCTATGATTATATGAGATATTCTTAGGTTATATTTCTAACAAATTTGTTTGTTTCTTATTATTAAGGTGTGCCATGGACAGAGGAAGAGCACAGAACATTCCTTACTGGACTGGAGAGGTTGGGTAAAGGCGACTGGAGAGGAATTTCTAAAAATTTTGTGACCACACGGACGCCGACTCAGGTGGCTAGCCATGCGCAAAAATATTTTCTCAGGCAGAGCAACCCGTTAAAGAAGAAGCGTCGATCCAGCCTTTTTGATGTTCAACTGCCCAGCAAGGTAGTTAATTATGATGCAGATCTGATATTGTGACATTTATCATCTCTAGTATAAGGTTTGTTTGGAAATTTTAATGAAGTTGGGAGATATGACCAAATCCACCTAGTTAGTTGTCAATCGTGTATGTCGGGTGTGTTTATATATTACAAGATTATGTATGATAGTCTAAGATACATTAGATATATCTTGCTGTATCTCGTCTTATTTTTATTTTGTTTTAATTTTTGGATCTAATACTGGATTTTATTGTTGCTGCTTTGTCAGAACAGCATGTTACTTTTATTTTAATTGTTTTATTCCTTTATAAAATAATATGCTTTACAAACTTTTTTCTGGCATTTTAGGTGGCAGCTCCTGAAGTGTCAACTGCATCGGCAAATAAGCCAGGTCATGTTAATCGAGAAGAGAACTTCCCAATCAGTTCCTACAATAATATGGTATATCACTACATATGCTATTTAGGTTCTGCATCTGCTGCCATAGGAAACTATGGCACATGATGGGAACTTCCCATTTGAATGCATCAAATCACATTGTGGCTTTTAAAGGCATTTTTTTTTGAGTTTGTGTGATTCAAATTGAGCAGTGCCGTAGTTGCAGATTAGACTGAATCTCAATTTCCTTGCTACATTTCTTTGTATAAATGGCAATAAGATCTTAAGTCACTTATTTTAATTTTGTAGGTAACATCTGGAGGTATACTAATCCCAAATTTTGGAAACAGCCCAGCTCTATATAACAGTCCAGCAAAGGTAATTGCAATATAGAATGTTCCAGTAGATATAACAGTTATTTTGGCATTATGACTGGTATTTCCATTTCCAAAAGATGTAATTAAGGCCGGAGGAAGTCTGAAGTAGGATGCAATTGAACCCAAACATTCAACCCTGCCTTATATTTAGCAACTATATTGCAGTTATGCCTACAGAACCCTGAATTCTGCAGCTAATCTTTGATTTATTAACTTGTCCCAATTTCAATTTCATTTAGCAACTAAACAAGTATAAAAATTTATAACAATTTACCTGCTATTGGCACGTAATAGTGTTGAGATTGACGGGGTTCCATTTGTTTCTGATTTTTCAACTATTAGCTGGATAACTCCCATGCAAACAAAGGACCAGCACTATCCCTGGCCATGCCTGCTAGAGTCCCACACCAATTTGACGCTGCTGCGATTGAAAGTGCCAATACTAATTTAGAGCTCAGCATTGCATCACCAAATTCACTCAGTCTCTCAACGATGTCTTCTCATGGCTCAACAGGTGCAATCAAAGTTCTATGAAAGAACAAGCAATATATTTATGTTATAATTTTTGTATAGGTATGTCCAGTGTTGTTAGATTCTTTGATGTCAAGTTTAGATGGCTCTAATATATGCTATTAGCTGAGTTGTTAAGGATGCAAGTTGATCGAAGGATTTCTACAAGTTTATCTGATGAATTATATCTAGATCATGCTATGGTGCTATATGATGTGTGTTGTCTCCATATATGAGGCATGTTGGGGAATGAGTGGATGGGTAGAGGGATGTTGGATAATGTAGCATTGTATTCTAGCCTGTACAAGTCAATTTAACTTGACATTGTGGTATGGAATAGATGGCATCTCTTTGTTCTTACTGTTTCTCTCCTTGTAAATTGGAACTTTCATGGATAGCAAAGTCCTTTCTCTGCTTGGTAGTAGTAACTACTGGCAGAAAGTTGGAAGTTCTTTGGTCTAAAAGGTGGAAAAAAAAAGAATGCGGGTGTGAAACTGTGTGATGAATTGGTAATATCTCATTTATAATATATTTTGTAGGTGTGTATGATATATACTCTCTTTTCCGAGTGCAAGTGAAAAGTTCCTTTTTATGTTTTGGTGTTCCAATTTTTGCAAAAGTGTGATTGTGTGAACGATGTTTGTGTATTTGTATGGTTCTGATTCTGTAAGTATTTAATGATTGTTGAGATAGGGTTTTTGAAAGCTACTGGTTGAAACTTAAATTCTGGGTTACTGGTGCTTTCATGGAAAGGAAAGTCTGAGGCTAATGATATCATGAGGTGTTGTGAATATATCATACCACGTATGTAGACTTAAACTGTGAGTGGATGTAACTATCAAAAATTAATGCTTTAGTTTAGATTCCTTGATCTACATTAACCAGATTTTTTGCAAGCATTCACTTATATATAAACGTATTGATTTGTCTATATACGATTCGTCAAAGGGCCTGGATGTGATGACCTTTTCACTTCGTATAAGCCTATTAATTAAAGGGCAGTTGAAAAATTGATACCGCAAAGATATGTCAAAACGTAGCCAAATGCACTAAGCAAGTCAGATTCAAAGGGGTAACAAATTTTATTTAACGACAATGTCAAACATGAACTCAAACTTTGAAGTAAATTAATAATGTTTTAGCGTACGTGCTACATTTACATCTAAAAGAAAATTATTATAGTTTTTATTTTTAAATCAAGATGCTAAACCAGAAGACAATCCTGTCAAAAAGGAGTATATGGTAGTTTGGTGGTACAACAACATAAAGAAGTATGCTAGATAGGAGGATAATTTAAATGGATGACACAGCTATGAATACCGGATCCGGATCCTCTGGACTTCTCCAAAAAGAAGACCACTGGACTTTTTCGCATCTGAACCGTCCGATCTAAACGGACGGTCGGATCTAAGACTCCGTCCAAAATAAAATAAAAAAAAGGAAAAACACACTAAAACATACAATTTCGTATATCAGAATGGCCGTCGTTTCCTTCTCTCCTCCTCTCTCACTCGCACACCGCCCCCGACCTCCCTCTCTCTTCCTCTCTCGTTCTCGACCTCACCATCCCTCCCTTCTCCTTCCCTCAACCACCATTGGTGATCTCAAGATCCTCGTAGCCGATTGCCACCGGGATGGGACGACGGGCTCCCAGGGGGTGCTGCATTTTCTCCCATTTCTCTTCAAATAACTTGTAAATATATACCTCGCTGTTGTTGGGACAAAATGCAACCACTGTAAAAGAAAACAATAAGTTAAATATATCATGCTAACTACATGTAAAGGAGATGGTGTTACATGTGAATTTGGGTGTTGGGTTCAAGTCATGTTGGGAGTCATACTCAGCATTTTTGTGTCATCCTGGGTGGCTTAGATTCTAAGTTTTTTGTTGCAGGCCATATTTATTATAATTGCTCATAATCTGGTCTGATTCGCTTTTCCACTGTTGGTATAGGTCACCTCAGGTCACTAATTGATTCAGGTTTAGTCACATTGGGTTCAATTCACTTTTGAGTTTAGAAAGATAAGACAGTTTCAGGTTCAATCTGCATTTTTATAGGGCTGTACCAGGTTTGTCATACCTGTCATACCTGTACTATATGAGTTCTGTATTTAATCTCAGTTGGTGTAATTATTGAATTAGTTGGTATGGTGAAGATACAAACTTGGTATTTTTTTAGTTGGTATGATGTACAGATTTTTATCTTGGGAGGAACTGAAATAGAAAAATGTTTATGTTATTTTTTTTTACTTTATAAAAAGTTTATTTCGTTTTTATGTTAAGGATTTATGTGTATACTGTTATACAGGAAGTGTCGATTTGGAGGAAATTCTATCTGTTGTGTTGTGGTTCCAGTCTCAGTACTTGTACCAGAGAAGATGGAGGATTTGAATAGAGTTTGTGTAATAACTTTTGTGATATATACTTAGAAATATTTTTTGAACTATATGATTGGTGGCAACTTTGTTGTAATATTAGATACGAAAGGCACATTGGTACCAGTAGACAATTGTACCGGTGTGCAGGTTTAGTTCTCTACTTCTCTTGTTTGGTTTATGAGCATCTATTTAATAATAAAAAAAAGTTTATATGGCCTCAATTGAATTGAGATGATGCTTGTTATTGGCAATTGTTAGACACTAGTATTAATTATTTAGTCTTATATTTAATAAAACTGGTATTAGGAATTTGTATAAAACCTAGAACTTGCAGTCTAAACAAGAATCCTCAATGAAATATATTTCAAATGTTAAAAAGAATTCAGTACCAAAAGAAAATTTTAACAATCAAAATTCCTAATTATAATGGATAGAAACATTCATGACACCTCATATAATTACAGACCTCTTTCTAAAACTACACTAACATCTCTTAAATCCACATAGAAAGAGAAAAATTCAGAAGCAAAAGCACCCTCTCTACTTCGTTTTTCTTTTCTTCCTTTTTGGTGTTGGAAGCAGATCGAGCATATGCATCTCCCTGAAAAATCACAAAAGAAAGAATTAAATTTCCAAAATAAAAAAAGACAAATCCAAAAGAATAAAATTAAAATATTTCAACACCTCCAACCATAAATCCATGTTACTATGTTAGCTTCAGAAATTCCAGTACCAACTCCAACCTTTGGTGCCTTCTTCATTTTCTAATCAGGAAAATATGAATTCAATTACAAAAACAAATCATGGGACTTATTGATAAAAAAATCGATAGTAGCAAAGATCACTGCTATCTATGTTTCATATTTAAAACTAATACTTAAATTGACAAAACGATAGTTGGATCATGGAAAATATATTACCTTGTAGAAGTGATGAATCTGTCCATTAGCCCAAAAACCGAGAAGAGCAAGTAAACTAATCCCATGAATCTATCCACTGAGGAAGCCTCCAGCATCTTGAGATCGTCAATGGTGGTCGAGGGAAGGAGAAGGGGGAGATGGTGAGGTCGAGAGCGAGAGAGGAAGAAAGAGGGAGGTCGGGGGCGGTGTGCGAGTGAGAGAGGAGGAGAGAAGGAAACGACGGCCATTCTGATATACGAAATCGTATTGTTTTAGTGCGTTTTTCTTGTTTTTTATATATTTTGGACGGAGTCTTAGATCCGACCGTCCGTTTAAATCTGACGTTTCATATGCGAAGAAGTCCAGTGATCTTTTTTTTTTGAGAAGTCCAGAGGATCCGGATCCTATGAATACCTATAGTATCTTAGATAAGAAAAAGGATAAAGAGATAAGATTCATCCCACAGTAGTATTTTGCTAGAAAATCTTTAAATGATGCCAGAGCAGTAAATGTCAAGATCTGTCTCTGTTCCTATGCTACAGGAACATAGAAAGGTACGTGAGAGGGCATGGCAAATTTACAAAACAGACATTCTTTGAAAATCTTGTGCTAACTTAGCCCCGCAGCCCAGTTGAGAACATTTTGCAAGTTATTAAACAAATTACCTTATAGAGACTCAAGTAGATTTGGGTAATTGGATTGTACAAACATGGGCGTTTGTAATGCTCAAATTATGCTTGTTTTATTTTATTTTTTATTTTTATAATTTGGAACAATGCAGCAACAGTAACCTTATTATTATTTTTTTTTGAAGCAACAGTAACCTTATTCTGAAACTGAGTTTTTACTTATCCAAATTACTGAACTAATTTCGAAAATAAAAGGAACTATACTTTCATAAAACAAAGCTAAGTAAGGGCGAGTTCATAAATTTGACAGAGAGAAAGTGAGGTGGTTGTAATGTTGTCTCTTACATAAATGGGTTTTGTTTTTTGTTCCTGTCTAAGCTACATTGAGACCGCAATACATGGATATGTGGCTCTGATTCTGCCTCTCCTGCGTTAAAAATGATTGGGACTTGATGGTTGGGTTTTATGTTTTTGTGGTCCTTTTTCATACCATTATCATGGCGGGTCCCTCTCTTGTAGAATATTATCTAGAATATACATCTAGTAGAAGTGCAGGCTTCTCCTAATTTAAGACTGGTTTAAGAATGTAAAATAGTATATTATATTATCTGTGTTACTTCCAGAGTAAAGGCTAGGAACAGCTGGTGCTATGAAATTTCTTTGTGGCAATGACAAATTGACAAGTTAATGAAATCTTGACCTGAACACAATAGTCTATTGTAGTTTAGTTTTGCAAATACAAACAACCACCTCCTTTATTTTAGTTTTAGCTTGACCTTAACACAATAATCTGTACTTCTATTAATATTATGAGGTTATGACTTATGAGTTATGAGGTTTCAAATTCTGATATTTCAGGAACAGTGAGGTTGGGAAAGATGCATCTGTACAAATATTGGCCATCAATAAGACAATTCCGTGGGTGAAATGGAGCAGTTATTACTGCAGTCCATTGATTACAACATCTCCTTTATTTCCACGTGACGATATTCACAGCGATCGCATTCACTTGGATGCTTGTTCCTTGTAATTAACCTCTCGTAATGTAAAAAAAAAATGGGTCGGTTGAGTACTTCACAAATTCACATTTTCAATGGAGACAAAAGCTACTGTCGCTGTCTTTGCTTTTTAAAGAAAGCTCCATCTACGGTTGATCAGGTGTTGCTTCTGATGCGCTCTTTGTGGTTTCATCCAAAATTCAATACAAAATAAAAAAAGAATTAAATCAAATTGTGGAAGTGGGGGTCGCTAGTGGAGAAGATCTTCACATATAAAGAACTATGCTTGAGATCTCAGTTGAGAAGCTAACAAAATACAACACTTGTAATTAGGTGCTAACTTTTAAATGCTATCAAAAGTGGGGAAAAAAAAAGGGAAGATGATAGATAACTTTAGATAATGCAGGCAACAACCGAAATCCACTTATCTTGTCCATGTATAAAATACAGCAACTATATCAAATCCAACAATTAAATTTCGCTTAACTAAACCTAAAATGCTAAATTTCATCCCATGAAATGGAGTAGGAATTCAAGTATTCAACTTAAGACATAAAAGCGAAATATAAAAAATAATGATCTTTTTCTACAAGGCACTTCCTTTATTCTTAGTTATAATGACGGGACAAATTAGGATAACAGTTTTTACAATAAAATAAAAAAATTCGACAAAGGAACACATTTACCTCTGGATAGATGACTCTATCAAACACATTACCATTGCCCAGAAAAGGGGCGAAAGTAATTGAGTTTTCTGCATCCCGAACTGAATATTGCCAAACAAATGCAAAAGTTTCAATCAGCTTTTCAATGCAGAAAACTAACAACAAAATAGCATCAAGCGATGAAAAAAAAAACCACTATAGAAAATGAATCTTAGCATATGTTTATTCTACTATAATCTAACTATATTATATAATAAATACACGCTATTGATCAGAAGTACTACTATTGCCAGCTTCCTTTTGCACCCACTGCCTTCTCTGGTGATGCTGCTGTTTTCTTGAACCACGCGTTCTATGCTTCCTTCTCGCAGTTGCATTCTTTTGCTTATTGTGATGTACAGCAGCCTCATTGGTTGGCTCTGTGCTATCTGCTATGCTGTCCTCTGCACCAATTTCTTGTTCTTCAGCTGTAGCTGTGTTAGTAGGTGGGGGAGTGGGAAGAGAGATGAACATACCAGGCTGTACCACCAGGTTCCTTTTCGGCTCAATTATACCATTTCTCTCTTGTTGGAGTTTTAGTAATTCATCAAATTGTTTTCTTCGGTCTTCTTCAGATTTTGACTGGAGCAGCTCTTGTTCATAGTCCTCAATTTGGTCCTCTTCTCCACCCAACTGATAAGAGATATGACAGTTACTTGTTGGCTTGTTTAAGTATTTACTATGTGCTTTGAATTAGGTCGAGATACAATCAACGATTAAGCA
This sequence comes from Rhynchospora pubera, assembly GCA_028095005.1. NCBI lineage: Eukaryota > Viridiplantae > Streptophyta > Magnoliopsida > Poales > Cyperaceae > Rhynchospora > Rhynchospora pubera. Next base: position 26,078,077 of record CM051460.1, on the reverse strand, counting down.
TGTAATAACGTACAGAGAAGAGAAATGCACAGTTCACAGCAGGTCAATTAAGGCTTAATTTGACCTCGATATTGTAACTAAGTGAACACAAGACTGAGCAATGCAACCACCAATGCATACCTGTATGATTGGGTTTGAGCCCATGTAATGAAGCACATGCTCTATATCCTTCTTGTCAAATTCCTTCCTACAAACTGGGCAATTTCCCTTATCTTCTGCTTGTTGATTTAGTGTTGGTTGTAGACCTGAGCTGGACAAGAAAATAGCTTTTCTGTTTACTACATGTAAATTAAGTATTAACTAAATAAATAATTAAATAGGTAGACTGAGGTTTACAATTACAGAATATATCCTCTCAACAAAAGAAAACTCTTTTTTCTATTAATCGACTCGAGATTCAACCAACACTTTACCACTGCTAAACCTAATCTTTTACCAATAATAGATATGATTCAAGAATTCAATCTGCTTGTACAAATTTAATGCCCAACCAATGTTAGGCATGATTCGAAACTTGTACAACGAAAGTATATTCAGTGTCCAGATGGGAAGCTGGTAACCAGGCCCTGACAACTCACCCGACAGTTGCTGCGCAGAAAGAAACAATACCTCTCTGGTCATGGACCTCATTTTCATTCTTCTGATCATGAATCCATTTCCACCACCTGATTATGCACTCACTGCACAAGGAATAATTGGTAATTAATCATTTGAAATTCTTATTATTCCATCTAGTGTAACAGTTCAAGTAAAAGGGCAATTAAGTGAGGTTCTGGAGTTGATCAGTTTTTGCCTTAGTCTGAGTTTCCTGCACTTATATATAGGTTTGATAACCATAAAATAACGGAAAATAATTTCTCAATGGGAGACAAACCTGTGGAAGCAGTGGTAGCATGACATGAGCTTCATAAAAGGATGCAGGGTCAGATTGGTAACTTCAGGGAAGAGAGGATAGAGGCACAAAGGGCAATCACCATCTGGGTGATTCATGCCTGACAGTACCTCCACTGCTTCCTAATAAGTTTAGTTCACAAAGTTAAAGTGACTAATAAAGGCACAAACGTGATATGAAAAGCTAGATAGTGTCAATTTTGCTTTTGAATTGTTCCTGCCATTTCTCTAGAACAACAGTGGGCGAATTTACAAAAAGAATTGGCAAATTTAAAGCTCTGTTCCAAAATTGAAATGGAGCCTTGCGGTTGAGGTGTAGTTGCAGAATTAAAACTGAATTCTACGTCTTGCCAGCAATTGGTTTGACTTAATTGAAGTTAGTTAACCGCAATGACACAAGGTAGAACATTATCATAAAGTAATAGTTATTCCAGCCACAAAAAAGTTCAGGGCTTTGGGTTTAATAGTTTACCTCACATAAAGCTACAATCATCAAGCACCCAGCAAGCTCAATAGCTTTCTGACACATCTGATTAATCAGATACTTCTGACGGGACACATCAAGGCCTTTCGACTCAATAAGATACACCTGAGCAGGTTCCTTTGGATACTATAAGCAAAACATAAGACCCAATTATTAGAAAATTCATAAAAGGAGAAACCCACAATCTCGTAAGTGAGAACAGACATCTATAGTTATCAGCATGTACCTTCGCAGATGTTCTTATCCCGATTATGGCTTCTACGAACTGGAGTAGGAGAAAATTGAAGTGAGAACCTACTAGTAAATGGAAACCCAATAGATAAAGAAGCACTCTTTTCACCACTAATACACCAAAATATCAAATACACAATAAAGAAACCAGATTTCTATGTTTTTCATCCCTCGTTCACCTGATCTCACCAGACTAAGCACTAAATAACTTAATTGCCTCTTCTTAACGGCTCGACTAAACATGTGATATATTTTTAGTATCGAAGAAATAAAAGAATCAGAGCAAACCTGTTGAGAAGAATCTTCGGCTGTACGAGGCACGATATGGACGGTGAGATGCGGAGGGACATTGTCGATGACGCAACAGTCATCTCCATACACCGCCTGGACCGCGTCCACCTCGAGCCGAATCTCCTCTTCGTCCTCCATCACGGCTTCTTCCCAAAAAATGAAGGCGGCGAGAGAGAGAGAGGAAGACCGGACCGAACCGGACTGGAGAAAAAGTAGAGACCGTGTGTCCATATATTTCGGGAAAGCTATTAAATATTAATAATTCCAGTTTCTCTATTCCTATTGTTGGTGGTAAACGTTGTAGCGAGTCTTTCGAAAGTGGGACCCACACTTTGCATAATTGCATTAGTTATTAGAAAGACCATGTCTGTACTCGCGACATTATTAGTTCTTATATATGTTTATTACTACAACCCATCACACCGTCTTTCTAAGACCTCAGCTATTTTGTATTAAAAAAATCGAGTGATTTCGGAAGACGGATGTAAAGTAGCACCCAGAGAAACCGTCCGATCTAAATCAGACGGTTAATATCTGCATCAAAATTTCCAATTTCTAATTCGTTGAACTTGTTACTTGCCACTTGCCACTTGCCACGGACTCGGAGTCGGAGACTAGCAGATTGTTTTGGTCGGCCCAATTACAAAAATAGGCCTTTATAAGCTTTTGTAAATATGGGCCTTTGCATGGGAGTACAAAACCACGTCATCAAAGCTTGGGTCTGAAGTCTGAACTGTGAAGTGAAGTAGGCTTCAGCATTTGAAGCCGACTCTTCACATCGACTTTCCTTTTCCAGCTCTCTTGCGTCTCTAGACTCTAATGGGGACGCCACCATGGAGCCTGAACTTGAAGCAGAAGCAGGGGTTTCAATTTGAAAACCCCTTTACCTTGAAGGTTGGTCAGATCTTCACTGGCTTTGGTGTAGGCTGTGGCGTCGGCATCGGGGTTGGAAATCCCATCTACTTAGGTAAAGCTAAACCCATTTCCATGTATCTATTGCTATTTTAGTCTAGTATGAAGTTTCTGGTACTTCTTACAAAGAACCTGAGGTTCATGTGGTAGACATCTTAGATTAATTTTTAAATGCTTGATTATATGGTTCGCATTTGGTTGGAGATTCTAGGAAAGAAACCCAGTATGAGATTACTGTTGCCACTTGGTAAATTTTGGAGTGGTAGGAAGCTTTGGGTCTTTTTATGAAAGCGGTTGATGACATCGCAATTTTTGCTGAGTCGGTATGGTATTAGGTTCAAATTAACTTGGTTTAATCAAATGATTATACTTTACTGTTGTTGTTTATAATTTGGATAAAGGAAGCCTTCTGTCAGTACTTATCAATTGAAGCACTCTAACGAACAGTTTGTCTGCATGCGACATGATAATTCTTGTATTTTCAATTTTATGTTGCTGAGTTCAATGTTTGCCTTGCTTTTATTATTGCTATATTTTGAATCATATTATTTATGGCGGGCTTACTATGTTTCTTTGCTTATTTTGATAGGGGCGATACCAGCACTACAACAAGTGATGGTGGCTGCTAGAGGCGCAACTGACATATTCCGTGGTGCTGGTAATCATGTTAATGTCCATGTAAGTGGATCACATCCTTTTTTCCCAGTACTGCTGGACTAATATGGTAGTAGTATACAGTTTCTTTTAAATGTTCAATTTGAGGCATTAAGCCGCATTCAAACAAGCCATTGAACTGACAGCAACCTACAGTTCAACCTATTTGTCCTTAGTTCACCATCAATGGAATTCTAGATGTTAAATGTAATTTATTGAACATGACCCGGTAATGAACCAGTATGCTAATACTCATCTTCTCAATGCCTATTTAGTCTGACCTTGTTTAACTCTTAGCTTTTTCGGTTTCTAACTTTAGCTGAAGAAATTGGGATTGAAGAATGTTCAAGCCGGAGTTGGTTGTGGTGTTGGTATTGGTCATGGATTTGGAGTAGGTATAACTCATGCCTACGGTCTTTGATTTGTCCCATGAATAAGGAGAATTTTGGTACTGTCATAGGCCAGCATTTCTCAGCTATGCTAATACTGGTACTGTTTGTCTGCCTAGTCCATTTTCTTTTGTAAATATATTTGTGATTTTTCAAAATTCATAGATACTTGGGTCAAATTCGTTTTATCTGAAAGCAACTTGTACTAGAGTTTTAAATGTTAATATGTGACTTCAGTAGGGATTTTTGAATCAAACACTGGGCAACTGGTCTGAGACCAAAGCAAATTGCAAGTCTTACCCAAATTAGTTTGAATTTCATCAGAATTGTTCTGCGTCCGTGTTTCTTTCCCACTATTGTTTATCCATTTTCCCTTTGTACCCTTTCAGGGCTTGCTTTGAAGCCAGGAGTAGTTCGCGGAATCCAAACTTCGTGTGAAGTAAAGCATTATATTACATCTTTTATTTATTATCAACGTTAGTTTGCATTTGTGTACTCTTGGTTCATGTTGATTATCATTTTTCAGGAGCTGGTAGCTAAGATCATGACAAAGATGAAGGATATTCCTGGTTTGTCCTCTGCTCAAAGCACCCTACAAGGCGCCACACAAGCACAAGGCACACCCCCCAGTACGAATGTCATTGGCTCCACCTCTGTTGTTAAAGAATCAACAAGAGGGTCATATGAAAGAATGGGAGCACTTTCAGAATTCACAGGAAATCGCACTGAAAAGGTCATTGCCAACTTTTTGCAAAACCCCCTTATTGAACCTGAGCGCAATGCAGGGCGTGGTGAAATGGTATGTGTTATGAGTGAATTTTTTATTGATAAGGACATTAGGCACCATAACAATATAGCAATGGTTCTTTAATTTGGTCCCTCTATGTCTTAGTTTAGCCCAATTATCCTTGATTGCACCTTTACCTTCACTTATGCAATTAAAGAAACAAAACCGGATGAATAAATTTGATATTCCATATTCTCATCACTGAGAAAAATCCAGATTTTTCTTTGTATGTTCATTTTGTTTCAATCAAGCTAAGTGGTACATGCAATTTTTCAAAATTTACTTTATAAGAATTGTACGTGTTTTACCGCATTTTTTAGACGTTCTCGAAGATTTTTTTTTCCCTTTTTCTGGCCTGTACTGTTATTCAATTCAGCAAGTCAGTTCATGTTATGTTGCGTTGTTGTCTATTTTTCTCATTAGCTGAATTACATTTTCGTTAATCATTTCCAGACTGGAAACATGCGATCAGAAAACAACATGCTTCAGATGGTGAGTTTATTTCATTACTCTCATCTCAAATTTATCCTTTTTTTGTGCTTGCATATGCGTGAATTGTTGACTCTGTGTCAAACAAAATCAGCTACTCAAGCACCAACAAGTTATCGAAGAATTGAGGGAGGAAAACAAAAAACTCCATGAGATACTCATTGAAGACTTGAAAGTTTCGCCTCACAGGCTCCAAGGACACCACAAGAACAAGAATAATGCTTATGCTTATGAAACACCATGTTCTAATTGTTTTGAGTGTAGAAGAAGAAACAGAAAAGCGCCAAGATGAGAAACTGGATAAAAATTAGTTTACCAGATTTTTCTGTTTTTCTTTATTTGTTTTTTTTTTGGGGGGGGAATAGATTTGTTAGTTTATTTGAGAATGTCATATATACTTTCTCGATGTTGGTGTATGAGACTATAGATCAAGAAAACCAGAATAAAAGCATTCTTGGAAAGCGTTTAACACCCCTTCCACCCCCACAATTGTTTTTTTTTCTCGCTACAATTTTGCTTTTGGGTAGCCTAACTTAACAAACTGGAAATTTATGCAAATTATCCTAAAATTTTGTTGCATCGTTGTTGTATGATGTTATCGTTGATTGCTGAACAACAGACCCATACATGACGCGAGTCTTTACCTTGCGTAGTCATATTTGGTGCACCAAACAATATCGGACGCTACTTTATTAACAATGGACAATAAACAAATGACAAATTAGATAACCCAACCACGCCTATCTATTGGTTGAGGCCTGTTCCCTCCATCTAGTTGTACTGGAAAACTATAGTTTAGTACACTAAAGATAACTGGATAGCATATTCACTGGAGAACTTTCAGGCTATTTAACAATTTGTAATCGCAATATCAGAGTCTAGCTTAAAGGCTGCGGTATATAATGAGATAGAATCAGCAACTACATATTGTGAAGAAAATCAGTCATGGGTTATACTTATACCACAGCATTGTGTGTGCTTCTCTTTGTGGCAGCAGCAGAGGCGAAGGAATATGTGGTTGGTGGTTCAGAAGGGTGGAGTACAGGCGTCGATTACGGCACCTGGGCTTCTTCCTATATCTTCAATGTTGGCGACACACTTGGTATATATAGTCTCACTGTCCTGAGTATTGACATTTTCATAATCAAATATACTTTCAGCTAGATATTTTCTGCAACATCATCCTTAATATGGTTTGATGGTCCGATGTGCTTGTGTTGAGTTAGGCAGGCTTGTTGAGTGAGAGGGGGAGAGAGACCCTTAACACAAATCAATCAATACACATATCTGAGCCACTATTTTAGGATTATTGTTGCAACTTTTAAGCCTTCGGTAAGCTAGATTTTGGTAGCCATCGAAATATATAGCACTATTTAGATATGTTGTAGATAGCATCATTTAGTTTTAGTTACAACTTCAACAATGAAGAATACCATTTACCATACCAGTCATAAATTGATGCTCTATATTAATTAACTATAAGGAAATTATGAAACATGAGTACCAATATATCAGACTCGAAAATAATCTTCAAACTAATGTATTTATATAGAGCGTAGTCACAATTAATTTTTTTTTCCTTTTCTTCTGTGATACTTAAACATAATAGAATTTCGTTAACCACCATCAAATTTGATTCCTGCAGTGTTCCAATACGGCGCATTGCACACAGTAAGTGAGGTGAGCGAGTCAGACTACAGTGCCTGCTCAGCATCCAATGCCATCCAGTCATTTGGGGACCAAAACACCAGAATCACTCTTACTGCTCCAGGCACCCGATACTTCATCTGTGGTTCTGCAGGGCATTGCTCTGAAGGAATGAAGCTGGCTTGTACTGTCTCTCCGACCGCCTCCACCACTCCTGGCAGCTCATCTACACCCGTCACACCTGGGGCCGGCTCATTTACACCCTTCGCACCAGGGGGCGGCGGCTCATTTACACCCTTCGCACCTGGGGGCGGCGGCTCATTTACACCTGGGGGGGCTACAACACCATACCAGCCTTATTCCAGACCATTTTATTATAACGGTGGTGTGCATACCAGAAGTGGCTTCTGTGGTCTTGTGTTTGCTGTTTTTGTTGTAAGCACTTTGCTTATGGTCTAGGTAAAGATACAGTGTCTGTTTGTATTGAAATCTTTGCTAATCAAAAAGTTACCTTTAGTAGTATGAAGGAGATTTGACAGTTTCAATTGTGTTATTTCAATTATTGCTCTTTTATGGTGTTGGTCAGGTACAAAACTATCAGCCGACTCGTTGCCTTTTTTCCTCTTTAGGAACGTCCTTCTTGAAATAAGCTTATGATTTCTTATTTATTCTTTTACTACAAATAAATTACAATAGCAAAGAGGCCAAATTAAATTTCGTTTGCCATTCTTGATCGTATTATGTTAATCCAAATACATTAAACCAATGAATAATCTTTGAGTATTTTTGTAACTATAATGTCCCTCACTAGCCATGCTAGTTTGACATTTGGACAATATGTTAAGTTGACAATTTGTACAAAGTTATGTGATCTGTTGGTCAGGATATGATCAGTAATTAAGAAAACAACTTCAGATTTTCGCCCTCTCCTCTCCTATTTTTCCTCTGTCCAATCAGAGTATAATAGTCATGTAGTGTTATAAAATGGTTTGGCTTTTATAAGGAAAAAAATAGTTTTTTCAAAAACTGAGAATAAAAGATTTTGAATAATGTTAGAGTCGAATGCATTTGACGTCAAACGTGATATGAATCTCAACTATTGAACTAATCAGTCGATCCAACCGCTCAATGTGATCTTTCGTTTAACAATCAAAGTACGGAGAATAAAAGAATTTACATCAGCCAGAAATAAGCTCTTGGTCATAATGATCTGATATTTTTCATGATTTTTAGATTAACCACTCATTTACTATGCAATTAATGTCGGCCCATTAAGCCTGAAAATATGACTTCCTATCCGGGCTGAACATTACGTTCATCCTCTCAATCAGTCATCTCAGCCCGGCCCATATTTGAATTTCACCTCCTCTTCACAAGGCAACAACCACGTCAAAACCCCCGACTCCAACCGAGCGACGAAATATCAGCACAGGGAAACAAAAAGAGAGAGAGGAACAAAGAAAGAGGAAGGAATCGGTGGAAGGGGGAAATGGCGGCGAGTAGCAGCGAAGGGGAGGAGTTCTACCTGCGGTACTACGTGGGGCACAAGGGCAAGTTCGGGCACGAGTTTTTGGAATTCGAGTTCCGACCCGACGGAAAACTGCGCTACGCCAACAACTCCAACTACAAGAACGACACAATGATTCGCAAGGAGGTTTTCGTCACTCCCTCCGTTCTCCGCGAGTGCCGCCGCATCATTAATGACAGCGAGGTTCAAACCCTAATTTGTATCTTTATACCTCCTTCCTGACTGCTTTGCTTTCTAGGGTTTTGAATTTTTGTGACTTTTGTAGTTGATTTGTCAAGTCAGGTAAGTTGGCCTTGTTAATTCTACTAAATAAATATTTCATGTAATTTGTCTTATGTTGACTGGACTGATCTGATTCTAGGGTTCTGTATTCTCTTAAAGTAACCCAAATTAGTCTAATCTGACGTAAATTCTGCAACTGAGGACCTATAAGACTTGGTTAAATGTAGTGTAATAGGCTTGTGAAGCAAGGAGTGGACTAAATCTGTAACTGTTAGAGGTCATGAAATTATTTTCAGGCATACTACCTCTGAAATGACATGTGATGTTTTTCTGAAACCACGTAAAATACTTCAGTATGTTTTGAGAATAAAAGAAAACAGATATGTAGAACTCTTTTTTTTTTTAGATACAAATTGTCATTGCTTCTAGAACTGAAAATAAAATGTTGGTAAGCTGAAAGGAGCTCATTTTATAGTTTTGCATATTGGTTCAGGTGCAGAACCAAAACCCTCGGTTTCACCTGCTTGCAGTCATTTTTTTTTTTTTTGTGGCTTGTCCATATTAGAGGCAATTTGATTTCGATTTTGCTCTTTCTCTGTTGAATATTGAAGATAATAGAGGGGGCTAAAAGGAATTTTACTAAAATTTAATCCAACTGATGTTGCTAAAATTAGGTAGTGTGTTTGGCAAAAAAAAAGAAAGAAAGAAAAAGGCATAATGCCATGCTGACAGTTTGAATTCGTGATTGGGTAGGTTTTGCCATTAGGCCGTCGACTAAAGTAGCGCTTGATGCAGTGAAACCAAAACAAACTGAGTGCAGCTAACAAATAAGTTTTTTTTCCCCCCTATAAAAATTGTAGATAATGAAGGAAGATGACAACAACTGGCCAGAGCCTGACAGAGTGGGTCGGCAGGAGCTGGAGATAGTGATGGGGAACGAGCATATTTCCTTCACCACCTCAAAAATTGGCTCCCTTGTTGATGTCCAGACTTCCAAGGACCCCGAAGGCCTTCGCATCTTCTACTACCTTGTCCAGGTCTCTTTCTTTCATCTAAATCAATGGTTACTGTGTTAGTATTTTATGCGGTTTTCTGCGTTAGGCAGAGTTAAGAATGGTCTCTGCCTTACTAGCTGAATGGGAATTTGTTTATCGACCTGCTGTTATTATTTGTTTATGTGGAAGCTTAGTGTCACACAGGATCTGGTAATTTTTGCTGAGTGCTTTCAGTTATTTCTTGGTTACTGATCCAATCACCGCCTGATAAAGCAGCTTGATGGGTTGGTTTATAGTGTTGATGGTTAGACTTTCCTTTGTAATTTTAGAGAAGCATCAGGGATTTTATTTTAAAGTCTATAAATTCGGGTTGTTTGTGGATCATATTCTTCATTGGTGAATTGGTCAATTCGCTTACCTGTTTTGTTTTTCTGTTTTGCAGGACCTTAAGTGCTTTGTGTTCTCTCTGATTTCTTTGCACTTCAAGATTAAGCCTATCCAATCATGATCAGCTTTTGTATTTGGCTTTTCTTATTTAATGCAAATTTATGTAATATCTAGCAATGATTGTCAGTCTGTTTTGGTAGGACAATGAGTTAGTTCCTTCGTTCTGCTCGCGACTCCTTACTAGTGAAATTCACTTTGATTTTATGGTGTTACATAGTGATTGTGTTAGATACATTACATGCTTTGCTTTGGATGATGAATGATGATTTTACTTTGATGATGGTTGAAGCACAGCTTATGTTGCACTTGTAGTTCAGGTTGCCTTGCTGCAATTTCCAGCAATTATCATTTTGCTTTTGACGGTACTTACAAAATGTGCATCTACAGTTGTTTCATCTGTTAGCTTGAATTCTGATTTGTTCGGACAAACTATTGAGCTTGAATGACAGTATTTTAGGATTTTCACTGGTAGTCTAGTGCCTATTTTGTCAATTATCTTCAGAATGGTAATAATTACAGTACTAGAAATTAGGATTATGATTTATAAATGTAAATCCATTCCTCTTATGTATGGTTGTGGTTTTCTCAATCTTTGTAATTAATCGCAATGTGAGTATCGGTAGGCAGCTCTTTTCGGATCAGATTATAATCAGCTGGTTATATTAAATTGCATTATTTGGGAAAAATGAAGGCCTCGTTTCTCGGGTGAGCGGGAAGTGTGAAGGCTCAATTCTTTAGTTGGAGGGTAATAGGTTTGATTGGGTCTTATTATTTGGAAACTTGTTAGACTCGTACCGAACTATTCAGAAACTGGCTGCTGGCACCTACCGCCGAAGATTAGTTTGCCGCTTCTTTTACCACAAAAAGCAATATTCGCAATGTACCATAATCAATACCTAACTTTCTCTGGTAGTTATGGTGTGCAATATCTACAAAGTTGACCTAAAGACTGGTGTGAGGAAAACTCAACCTCTGCCTAAGTTCATTCAGGCCACTTCTGACTCTCTCATTGATTTAATCAACAAGTGCTCGACTGTCAGCCCGAGGTGCCACGTCTCAGCCGGAGAGGCGTTGGCACACTGTTTCCATTTACCATGCCTTTAAAGCCACAGTAAGCAACAGTTGCTTAGGAAGTCCTCTCAGCCTGGTACTCTATGATTAAGCATAAATAATGATCAGAAACAAGCGTTATGTAAATTAGTTCTGTTCTGTTTGCTAGAGGAAGCTTGTACTGTGCGTCCTTTTCTACTGAGCTTTCATTTGTCTTCATATGTTATCATTTATTTCTTAAATATATAATGTTTCAAGTTGTATTTGTTAAGCTTTGACACATTCTGACTGTGCCATTAAGGTAGAATTGCTGAATTAAGGCTCCGTTTGGATGGCTTCTTCCAACAAACAAGACTTTTTTTCTTAAGTCACAAAGGGTTAGGCGCTACGCGTTTAAACAGACAGGAGAAATAAAGGAGGGCTGGTTGGTGTGAATTAACTGACCTATTAGCTTAGGGAAGCGTAGTATACTTTTAAGTTCCGGAACTAGCACTTATTTTTATTGTGTAGGATGTGTTGGAGAATAAACTTATCAACGGACAAAGGTCATTTAAGTCACAAATACTGAACCGTAGCTTATGCTTGAACTTCGGTATATGAAAAATAAGGAATAAGGAATAACCACTTTTTACCAATAAATTTATTTCTAACCATCCAAACTCTTCACAAAAGTTACACACTTTTCAATAAATTTATCCCTTCTCAATAAATTTCTTCCCTTCTTCCTTCTTCCTACCTTATTCTCAACGCATCCAAACGGAGCCTAAGGTATGAGGTGACAAGTGAGCCCTTGCAATATTGTTTTAATACGGGCTCGTATGTACTGAATTTCTCGCTAAATCGTCAACTGGTTTGAAAATTGTGTTGTAAAAAATTTCCTTGAAAAATTGATCGAGCTCATAATAGGGCCAGACGGTAACTTTTTACAGTCTGTATGAAATAATAACAATGTATTTTGAGGAAATAAGAATCACTTAAAGTTTAACTTGACTTTTTCTGGTATTCAAAATTCAACTTTTGACTATGACAACCGTCAACAATTGTATTATTAAGTATACGAAAAGTTCATAGGAGTGTTTACGGATATATTGTAGTTGAAAGTAATATTTACTTCTTCATGCATCCTATTAATGGCTCTGTTTGGATAGGTGTGGGAAGAAGGGAAGAAGGGAAGAAGTGTGAAGAAGTATTGAAAAGTGTGTAACTTTGTAAAAAGTTTGGATTGTTTATAATAATTTTTCTTCCCTTCTTCCCTTCTTCCTTCTTCCCACACGTATCCAAACGGAACCAATCATCTGTTAAGTAAGAATGAAGTACGGACAAAAGCTAATATTTAGAAAGAAGAATAAAATAAGATGTGAATTTAAATATGAAAATGTTAAAACATTTGTTCTATAATTTGCAGTCTGTTTATTGACTGCTAGACTGCGTGCTGAAAAAGGAAGATAATAAATTTAATAATAGATCATCACAAGAATAAAAGTACTTTGGTATCATGCAACAGAAGCTAAACGGTAGGAGCTATGCAAGCTCTTAGAAATTTCAATTGAAATTCGTGGTTTGTTCTTTTCCACGTACGCCGTATAATTTTCTTGGTTATCAACGCGGCAACGGAGATTGGGAAAGTAATAAAAAAAATGTTGCCTTTCTTCGAAATATCCATACTGTAACTCTGTAAGTCTGTAACAACGAAATAATGCACGCACATTACCGAAGTCTTAATAAATAAAATAAAGAGCCACAAAATATATCGGGACCGGGTAGGTAAATGGAGATGATTGTTATTTATTTATTTATTTAATATTTATTTTTATTTTGTCTTTAAGCATGTAGTAGCTGATTGAAGTAAATATATGCAAATTCGAATAAGATGACAGTTGATATCGTACAAGATTTAATTTGAATACTAACTATCAGTTTTGATGATTATTATTTGAAATTAAGTTACAGATGATTGACATCATCATAATTTTATTGTTATGATCGTAGATGATCATATGTTATCAAAGTTTTGAATGCAGCAATATGAATGTTATTCTTTATTATTTTCTTTTTTTACTCAATTAATCAAAAATAATTTATGGCGATGTAAGTTTACACAATAAAATTGTTTTTGTATAAGCTCATGCCTCCAATTAAATATGATGTAATTTTCAAAAGTTTTTCCTAGACGGGGAGTGCGAATATCGCAGTTGAGCCATTAGTCCAAAGAATAAATAAAAAATAAAGGGTTAATTTTTCCGGACATCACTGAACTTGATACAAACTCTATTTTTTAATTGCTAAATTTCAGATTTTCCATTTTTGCTCAATAAAACTTAATTTTTTTTTCCCGAATTCGAATACTCTGTCAATTTTCTATCCATATAATAATCAAATGCGACATAATTAAGAAATAATTAATTCATCATAATAAATTTTATATTAAATTTAGCAACTTCCTTTAAAATTACCTAATAAAATAAATATTACTAATATATATGAAATATAGTAAATATTCAGTGATATCACCATTTTCTATGGATGCAGTACGTTCACCGCTAGTAATCGGAAGTCCACAGACACCGCCGCAGCCTTCCTTTTCTAATCTAACCTCCTCACGCCAACCAAACAAAACAAACCTCTCAAGGGAAAAAGGGCACTTGTTGCACTCGCACAGTTGCACACGCCATCTCTATCTCGCTCTCGTAATAAAAAACAATGCCTCCTCTCTTAACCTCACCTCCTTCTACCTTCCTCTCCTCCCTCGCTTGCCCTCGCTTAGGTCTCTCTAAACCAACCTCGTCTTGCTTCCCTTTCCCTTCAAAATCCGACAAAACCCTCAAAACCCTAACCTCCCCTTTGTACGGCTCCCGCTTCGCTGCCATGAGCTGGCTCGGAAAGCTCGGCCTTTCCTTCGGTACACGTGGCGGCATATCAGCCGAGGCCTCCGCTGCGCTCGCTCAAGGACCTGATGATGATGTACCGGCGGCAGGGAATTTGTTCGCGCAATTCGGAGCTGGTATGGATTTTTATTGGTGTTGGGATTTTTGTGTTATTTCAGTTTAATTACTGCAATTACTATTCTGGGTCGTTTGTAAATAGTGAATTTAGGAAATGGCATAACTGATAGTGTGACTTACTTTTTGTTATTATTTTGGAATAATTTTACAAAATTAAGGATCAAGAATTAAGGTGTGCTGAAATTGTAGGCTGTGTAATTTGGACATCAATCATTGATTTCACTAATTTATTGATCAAAATTGAAACTGTAACTGGAATTTATTTGTTTTCTTTTTAGCTTTGGAAGTGTTCTTGGGTAGTTTGAACTGATGTATTCGGCATTCATGTACCTTATCTAGTATTAAAACTTTTACATAATTATGAATTTATATGGCTATGTTCCAAATCTAAATTAATCCCATTTTCATCTTTTTGGGCTTGAAGGGTGTTTCTGGGGAGTTGAGTTAGCGTTCCAAAGAGTTCCTGGTGTGACCAAGACCGAAGTCGGGTACAGCCAGGGAAACTTGCATGAACCAAGTTATGAAGATGTTTGCACTGGCATGACAAATCACAATGAAGTTGTCCGTGTTCAGTATAATCCTAGTGAGTGCAAGTTCGAGGATTTGCTTGATGTGTTCTGGGCCCGGCATGACCCTACCACACCCAACCGCCAGGTCAGTACATTATGGTGTTATGGGAAAACCTTTTGATGGTACTCATGATTTTTAAGTTTTCTTTGGTATGCAATCATATAAACACTAGAGATGTCAATTGCTTCATGCTGGTAAAGATATAGAATACCCATGTAGCATATCAGTGTGGAGACTGGATAGTGTTACAGGAGCATACTTGATTTTATGTGTTTTGTGTATTATACATGATTTTTGGGCTAAATATATTTACGCATGACAGAATAGTTTGTGTAATGAATATTTTATGTTGGACTGGTTTTATTGTTTTTAGTATGTACCCAGTTGATAATGCCTGTTGCAGCATTGCTAGATATTTGAATATTCTTCTTTATCTCAGTGTAAGTTGGAGAATTAAAATTGTATTAAACATAGAAAACTTGTTCTGAAGCAATCAAAAAAGGGTGACATGACAATGACAAGTTGTTTGGGTATAATTCAAATTATCAAATTCAATTTGGAATCGGTCTACATATGATTGTGATTTGTGTAATCGCAGATTCAAACTGGTAAAATATATACTATGAAATGTAGTTATTCCCTAAACAATATTTATATTTCCCTTTTTTTCTTCATTTATGAGCTTTGTTCCAGCTAATAAATTCAACAATTCATGTTTTAACTACTGAATACCTTGCACATGGAAGCAAGCATGTCATATTAAAAAAATGCATCTAATATTTCTCATGGTTTCAACTTTCAAGTAACACTGGAAGATACTTCATAGATCAAACTACTCATGTTTCCTATTGCTGTTCAAGAGGGTACACATCTGTCAGATACTCCATTAGTTCTTGATATTTTTTCCATGTTCTGTAAGAAAGCAGTTGATAACATGATAATATGTTGACTGATCCCAGATTGGACCGGTCATGTCTTGAGAATTTTCTCGAGGCAAGGGAAGGATTAGAACTTGCAAAATTACAATTCAGAAATTATACCTTCTTGAAATGGAATATAATAGATACTAAATGGAAATATTAGAGTTATCCTGGTACAGTGCAAATCATTGGTACTGTTCTCTCCAGTTCTTTCAGATGTCCAAAATACTTTCCTTACTGGTACAATGCTACGTTTTCTCTACATGAAAGCAACAGAAAACAGGTAAGTTGTTGGGTATTCTGTACTCTTGAAAGTTATCTAGAGGAACACTTTTGATGTGTCGCAGTTTAAGGATATTGTAATATTTTATCTAGAGGAACACTTTTGGGTATTCTGTTCTCTCAAACACTTTTGATGTGTCGCACTTTTGTATGCTCCACTAGAACTTCCTTTTTCCCCTTTTATTTTATATTCTGTGCAACTAAGTTCAATTACTTGAGTGCAGGGAAATGACGTTGGGACACAATATAGGTCAGGGATATACTATTACACAGAGGAGCAGGAAAGAGCTGCAAGGGAATCACTAGAGAAGCAACAGAAGACACTTAATCGCCGCATTGTGACTGAAATTGTTCCTGCAAAGAAATTCTATCGTGCTGAAGAGTACCACCAGCAGTACCTTGAGAAAGGAGGCCGCTTTGGCTTTAAGCAGTCAGCTTCAAAGGGCTGCAATGACCCCATTCGATGCTATGGTTAAGTATATACCAAAATAATGCATATCAGCAGGCTCGTAACACCTGGTTGTCTTTTGGGTCATGATTGCTTGTTAGTCTATACTTAGACGATTCATGGTGCTATTTGCTCTGCATTCCTTTTTTTCTGTGCCTGCCAAATCATAAGCATAGAGAAGTACAAATTATAGAATCTTAGTTAATACTAGATCTTCTGTGATGTATCTACGGTAAATATGCTCTGTGAAAATGAATTAAAAACTGCTTGGAATTATTATGTTCCAACCTGTGGCTTGTAATATACGCTTGTGGTTATAATAGCCTTGTCAGTAGTTCAGCTCCAAAGAAGTAGACTTTTGGTTTACAGTAATAATGTCATAATAGCTGAAGGACAAAGCATTATATGGTAAATTGATGCATGGATAGAAGGGTTTTCGTCTTCAGTTTTAATGGCTTCGACCATGCCTTCCTTTTTTAACATTTAGTAGTTAATTCTAAATTAAATATCAAAGTACTATGTTAAAATTAATATATAATTATTTCGATCTAAGTAATCAAACAGTTTTCTCAAGTTGAAGTTGGTTAGGTATTGGATGTCTTTTCACACGTTTGATTCAGATAGAGTTGAAATGATATTTTGTTATGCTCGATGATACAGTAGGATGTTAGATTCGTAATATGTATGAATGTTTAAAGATGGTTTACATAGTCATAATGTGTGTTAAGAATTAGGATATATTTGAAACAAACTAGTTCAGATTCGCTAGTCAAAAGTATAATATTACACTTTAAATAATGAGATAATTAGTTTTATGCCACTGTGATTTTTGTCAATTAGTAAAATGCCATTCTTAAATGACTAATTAAATTTATGCCATCATAAAATTGCTAAAATTAGTTTTATGTCACTATTTTTCAAAAAACATACTAAATTTAAAAAATGCCATTACCAAAATTGTCATTCTTTTTATTTAATGTCCAAATACCCCACACTAAAAACAAACCCTTAAAAAAAAGACGGCGCTCAAGAACAACTTTGATTGCATTAATGTAGAAAACAATTATAAATACCAGTAAACTTTTTGTTTAATGGAAGCTGACGAACAGTTTTTACTAAAAAAAAAAAGGAAGATTCAAGATGGCGTATAATAATTTTTTTATTTTCCAGTGCCATAAAATTAATTGTTATAGATTTATACTGGCGTAAAACCAATTATATCTTTTGTGATGACATATCACTAATTTTTTAGTATAGTAATGACATATTTAAAAGGGTAAAATTGTCATATCAATTTCTGATGGTTTAAAACTAATTTTTATTATTTTATAGTGACATAAAAATAATTTGTCATTTAGTGGTGACATATTCTTAATTTCAAATATTTATAGTGGCAAAAATTTAAATCACCCTTAAATAATATTACACTACAGTCTCGATTGCTCTTTCCTGGTTTAACGGCTCGTCTGGATTGGGGCGTTTTGGCCCCTATAAACATAGACGTACAAATCAAATCATCTTTTGTTACTCTCACAAGATGTAGTTAATGTAGTAGCATTGCTGAAGCCTGAAAATCAGACAATCTCCATGAGACATTCCAAAGAAAAAAAATATAAAAAATAAACTGGTCAGAGGGCATGTAATAAAGGAAAATTTTGAATGCAACAAATTAATGACATTATAAAGACATTGAAACACAAAAAAAAGGAGGAAAAGAAAAAACATCACAAGACATGCCCAGTTGCCCACAGAATTGAAGGAAGCCACTATAATTAGCCAACATAAATGAAGCTTTGCTTACCACCTAACCAACAATGGCATGGCCGTCACTTTCTCCCATAGAGCTTCTCTTCTTTGTCTCTTTGCATCCTCTCTTCCTCTATAACTACCACCATTTCACCTCCAAAAAACAAGCATAGTAATGTCTCGGTCTCGGCATGGTGTCCATACTTATATTTAGGCTGCAGTCCAGTACTTGGCGTAGGAGGGGAGACGAGATGAGGTGACGAAGAAAGATTAAAATCTCAGTTGCCCTTGATCATTTACTCGCTCCAATACCGAAATAAAGGGGGATAGAAGGGGATGAGTCGGGCTTAGAGAGAGAGACAACTCACGAAGAGTTAATCCCCTTTGGTGTCACCCCAATTTCGGGGTTACACAATCCCGGGCAATCCTAATCTCCTCACCCCTCCTCTTACTCCGTAGCGTGCGTTCTGGAGCACAGCCTTAATCTCCATAACTTTCATGTGTGGATCACCAAAATCCTACAAGTGTTCAACTTCTTATTTCACAGTGTTTGGTTTCCAGGCATGAAGATCTTCATAGCATGTGACCCCTTGAACATATGGCATATGTTCACGTCAAATTTCCAAAACTACCCGAAAGGGGAGGAATTCTTGAAAATCTCTGACATACTCGGTGATGACATACATAATGCCGATGCTGACGAATGGCGATCCTAACTTGTGAAGGCACAACAGCTTGTTTGTCACTCTCGGTTCAGTGCATATGTGGCGCAATTAAGCTGGGAGAGAGAAGAGTTCAGTGCTCCCTTCCTTAACCCATGCAGCCGAGAAAGCCAGAAAGGTCGCACCAATACACCATCAACTTGGAAAATGTGCGTCTTTGGTTAACTTTGGATACTACAACTAATTAATGTTTGGTGTGGATCCTAAATGTCTTTTTATTGAGTTGTCAACTGTTTGCATATAATGTTTGGTGTGGATCCTAAATCAGGCAAATAATGTCTCCTTTCCGTCCTTTTTCTCGGCTCTTTTAATTTGCTCGATTGTTATTCCACAAGACGATCCATAACTCACCATGCATTGCCCAGCTTCTTTCTGGCCCTATATGTAGTTTCCTCAAAAGATTCCAAACAATGCATAGGTAATTTGTGTTGTACTAAACGTTTCTAGATTTGTCAGTTACAAAATAATATCATTTGACATATAACAATTTTCTTTGAGTTTTATATAGGAAGAAGATGGAATTCGAAGACTTAATTAGATAAAAATTTTGTACAAGATCAAAATCAAGTCATTAGAGAGCTTATAAGCTAGCTTAGACTAGGGTAGAAAGTGTAATTAAGTTCTTACTAATTCTTGAAATGATCTAGTTAGCAGAAAAGCTCAAGAAACTAGATAGTTTTCTGTGTCAAGCATCATGTAACACTTCATAGCATTGTGTAATGCTTGAAACTTCTTTTGGCAAATTCCAGTTTTCTGGGTTCAAGCATCGTGTAACGCTTCATAGTGTTGTATAACGCTTGGACCAAGTCAAACGTTAGACAACGTCTCTTCAGATTTTTGTAACGCTTGATTTTTTGGCCCTTTTGAGGTCGCACCGTGATATATTTTGTAACGTTTGAAAACATTACACAACGCTTGTTTCTTGTAGTGTTGTATAACGCTTGATAGCGTTGTGTAACACTTTGACTCCTGTCATTGACTGTTTGAATTTCCTTGCTCAAGCTTCGTGTAATGCTTGATTGTGTAACGCTTCTGACACACTCCAACGGATTTATCGGATTTTGTTTTATTTAACTGCTATATTCAACCGTTGTGTAACGTTTGATAGCATTGTGTAATGCTTGATAGCTTTTTGACTGGGCTGAAGCTCTTGGCGCCCTCTATATATATCCACCCTTTGTTCTCTCTCTTTGGAAAGTTTTGTCTTGCAAAATTTGACTAGAATTGAGCCTTTTAGCACAGGAATACTCTCCCACTTGAGCTTTTCATGACTAGATCACTTTGAGAGATAAGGTAGCCTCAAACACCACCGTCCCGACATTGTCGCTAGGTGTAGGTTGGAATAGGTTGAGAGCTCATCTCTATTAGAGGCCTTGGTGTGATTTGTATTCGAGTTAGACCAATCCACCTCAAGTGTCCTTGTAACGAGGCAATTCGGTTCGAAATTGTAGTCCCGTTCTTGTTGGAATTGAACGGAGCGCGCCCTTTCGTGGTAGCGAAATTCCTGGATACGTACAAATAAGGCTAGCCTTTCCTAGCGGGTCGGAACTTCGTAATCATACCGAGTGTTCAATTTTTCTCTCTCTTTCTCCCTTTAGTTTTTTTGCTATACTAAAATTGCTTGTGTGCTTGTTTGTATTTAGGGCTGTCAATTTCACTCCGTATCAAACGTTTACGTTCCGTTCCGTCCAAAACGGAGGGAATTTTTCCTTATGTTTATCTCTACTAACAGAAACGGAATCGAAACAGTTTACGTCGGTAAGAACGGAACATAAATGAAATGAGCCAATTCCGTTTCGTTTTTTAACGTTAATTCTGTCGGACCAATTTTAGCCCACAATTGCAGAGGAGTCTCGTAGCGTGTAGAATAGTGAATTACAGACTACTCACAGCAAAGAGAGAGATATACTCGAGGATCCCAGGCGAACCCTAGCGCCGTGCAGCTTTCTCTCTCTCTTTTCTCTCTTCTCTTTTGATCTAATCTCATCTGAAGGAACCCACCACTCTCTCTCCGATGGCCTCCCTCACTCGAGCTCCCACTCCTCTCTGATGGCCTCCCTCACCAGTCACCACAACACACGAACCCCAACTGAGCTCTCCCTCTCCTCTCCGATGGCATGCCTCTTCCCTTTCCTCTACTCTCCTCTCTGATGGCCAGCTTCTTCCTTCTCCCCTACTCTATCTCTCTCTCAAGTCTCAAGCTTTCTTTCACTCTCAAAATCTAGCCCCAAGTGAGCTCTTCTCCTCTCACACTATCCATCTCCTCACTTCGTGGCCGTCAATGGAGGCGATCGGTGTAGCTTGATGATAGAGAAAAGATTGAATAGAGAGAAGAGGAAAGGTCATCGAGCTCCTCAATAACTCCACAATAACTTTTCTTCGCTCTGTTTTCCAATTCTAATTTTTACTTTCTTTTTTTTTTGCAATTCTGATTTTTTTCTTTTTTTTCTGTCCAGAGTATAGATTTATAACACTTTCTGAAAGTCATTTATACTGTTTTTATTGTTATTTTGATAAATAACACTGCTTTCACTGCTGTCTTATCTATATAATTGATTGGGTGTCGTGTACTGTCATGGTTTGCAACAAAATGAGGAATGAAATAGAAAATTAACACTATTTAATAATTGAATGGGTGTCAACAGAATGAGGAATGAAATAGAAAATTAACACTGTTTGATAATTGAATGTGTGTCGTGTACTGCTCTCCTATCTATATAACATGATAATTTGTTTGATAAATAGCACTGTTTTTAAAAGACCTCTTAATAGAAGTTACATGAGCCTTGATGCAGAGCATATAGCTAGTGAGTATATGGTCCAGATGGACCAGAAAAAGAAAGGAAGAGTGCATAAGAAAGCCTAGTTATTTATTTCTAGCAGTTATTTCTATTTCTAGCAGTTATTTTTAGTAGTGACAGAACTAACTGATATCTCATATTTATATCGATATTTTGACCAGACTTCACATCGAAATTATAACTAAAACTGTGATTTTATCTTATTTTTCGCTTTTGTTTGCCAGATTTGGCACTGCCGTTGCGTTTTGTTTTATTTTTATAGGAACTCGAAGAAAGCAGCAAATAAGCAATGAATTGGATAGCTAGACGACTCATTCCTAGCTTAGATCAAGTCTCGACTCAGCCCGATGCACCACCTACGCACAAGTCCAACCACTCCACAGCCTATCTCACTCAACCTCTACAATCCAGCCCGGATTCCTCCTAATCCGGACCTGATCCTTATGCAAACTCAATCCAGTGGCTCTAATCCGGTCCGGATTGCATCCTGTCCGGTCCGGATTGCCATATAAAGAAGGTTCTGATCAGAAATTAAAGGCGATTTCTTTTATGGAAAGGGAGGTAATTTCGTGTGTGTGATTGAGGGAAGGTAGCTGGACGTCCAGGCAGGGAAGGGAGGCAATTTAGGCGTGCTCCATCTTTGGAAAGGCATCATTCCTCATTCCACAACTTTCTTTCTCTCTCTCCAGCAGCAGATCTAGGGTTTGAGGGCGCTTTTCTCTCTTCTTTGGGCGACTAGGGCAGAGGCTAGGCACGTTTTGGAGCTTGGCTTTGCTGTGGCAACGAGTTCTCAAGGTCTTAAGGTGTTCTCTAGTGCGACGGCAGCGGTTGACAACTTAAAAACTTGGATATTTGTTGTTTCTCTCATACTTTCTCTCTAAATTCTGTTTTTATGGCTTGTATGACTTTATCTCTTGCTATTTGCTTGTTGTTTGAAGTTATGTTAGGCTAAACTTTTAATGCTTTAGGGGTAGATGTAGCTTAGGGTTTGGATTGCTTGATTTACTCTTTTGGTTGATGGAAGAAGTCAATTACCTTTGGGAGTTTTATTGATTTGCTTGTGTCTTGTGTTTATTATTACTTGTGTTGCTCTGCTTGTGTACGGCCGCACTTGTTTGAGACATCAACTCATTATAATAACTGAACCTTTCACTAGTATTTCGAGGTAGGTCAATGGCGAAAGTCGACCAGTTAGTAACCAAAAGTAAACACTTCTAATTAGGCGAAAGTCTAAGTTAGATATCTCGCAGAAAACCAATTGTAAACTCGAATAGGTCCACCGGCAAACGAAAGTTGAGGGTGCAATGCATTCGATGAGGGTTAACACTAGGTTCTATACCAAATACCATACCCAATAAGTGACAGCAAAGGGTTAGGGAGTTTAGGTATGGCTAGATGGACCCTTGACTTGAATAAATCAGCAATTGAGTAAATCACAGCATTCACGCAGTGGAATCCGGACCGGATTGGCTACGATCCAGACCGGATTAGTGAAACAGAGACACGAAAGTGGTATGTTTCGCAACCCTGTGACCAAACCTAAGTGAAATCGAACCCTAAGGCACTTTTCGCATCATATATTAAACTGTTAAAAAACCCCAAAAATATTTACTCGCATTGTTTTGCATTATTTTCATATTTGCAATCGCATTCCTTAATTTGTCTTTTATTTATTCCATTTGTTACTCGAAAACTTTTCTAAACTTTTACTGTCTAGATTTAACGAACCAATAAGAATAGTAATCATACCCATCTCTGTGGGATCGACACCTTTACTTTGCTATAAACGACTAGTCGAGTACAAGGTTAATTTGTTTGACCCTGGTTTACACCTCGATCACTAACCCTTTAAGAGGGCTGTATCTTTTCAGTTTTTAATCAGAAATTGAGAAAAACTCGAAATTGTGTCTCTACGTGTGTTTTCTCTGTTGAGAGAATAACTGACTCGCGCTACTCGCTGCGTCAGGTGGTATCAGAGCGGGTTTTCCTTCCATAATCAATGGCAGGAAAAGACAACCATGGCTCTGACGGAGATCGGAACATGGAAAACCTCAGAGCCGAGGTTAAGGCTCAAAAGGAGGCAGTTACAACTCTGGAACAGAGTGTCTAGGGAATACAACGGAGCCTCGAGGGTATTTGTCGCACGGCTTGATGCCATAGAGGTAAACCCTAACAGGAATAGGGCTGAAGGAAGAGATCGGCCAAGAGGTGATGCTGCTCGAGGCGATTTCCGTGACAGACCTGTTCTTGAGAACCACCGAGATAACTCCACACAAGGAGATGACTCGGAGGAGGAAGAAGAAGACTGGTTTGGCCGTTATCGTGCCGCTAGGCATGAAAATGGTCGTGGCAGAAATCAAGGTAACCAGTATGAAAGAGATAATTATGATTTTAAGTTGAGGGTAGATATTCCCAGTTTCAATGGGGGATTGAATATTGAGGATTTTATTGATTGGGTGGCTGAAGTTGATCGGATATTTGAGTATATGGAGATCCCTGAGGAGAAAAGGGTGAAGTTGGCGGCATGTAGGCTGAAAGGGGGAGCCTCTGCCTGGTGGGAGAGGCTACAAAACAGAAGGTATCGTGAGGGGAAACAACCCATTAGAACTTGGTAAAGGATGAAACAGTTATTGCAAAGGGATTTTCTTCCTCCAGATTATGAACAGATTTTATTTCAACAATATCAAAGGTGTAACCAGGGCCAAAGATATGTTCATGATTACACCGCTGAGTTCATGCGGTTGGTAGAAAGAAATGACTTGCGCGAGAGTGAAGGGCAGCAAGTTGCACGATATTTGGATGGGCTGAAACCACAACTTAAGGACAAGATTGGAGTGCAGGTTTTATATAATCTGAATGAAGCAAAGAATATGGCCTTGAAGGCAGAATTGATGTTGCAAGAGAAGGGTAAGAAGTGGGATTCAAATAGGCATGATTTTGCTAGTGAAGGCTACACTATGGACACTAATGATAGAAGTGGTGCAGTCCAGGAGGTGCAGAAGATGGAAAAGGCAAAAGGGGATAAGACAGTAGGGAAAAGGCCGATGGACAAAGGTGACAAACAGAAACCAGCCAATCCTATTTCTAAATCAATGGCGGGCAAGTGTTATAGGTGTTTGCAACCGGGCCATAGATCCGGTGACTGCCCCAACAGGAGAGGTATTAACATTGTAGAGCGAGAGACAGAAGATGAGATTATTGTGAACCTGATGAGGGGTGAAGATGAAGGAGACTTTGATAAGGGTGAAGATGAAGGAGAGTCAAGTTTTTTTATTAGAAGGCTGCTGCTGGCTCCAAAACAAGATGATGCTGCCCAACGGCACCAATTGTTTCGAACCAGATGCACCATCAATGGCCGTGTTTTTGACTTAGTCATAGACAACGGTAGTTGCGGAAATATTATTGGCAGAGAGGTGGTGAATGCATTGCAATTGGTTGTTGAAAAGCATCCACATCCCTACTCAGTTGGATGGATTAAAGCTACAGAAAAGACTAAGGTGACTGAAAGGTGTAAAGTGCCTTTTTCTATTGAAAAATATAAGGATGAAGTGTACTGTGATGTTGTGGACATGGATGTGTGTCACCTACTCTTTGGCAGACCATGGCAGTTTGATGTCGATGCCCAACATGCAGGCAGAGATAATGTGTACAAGTTGGAAAGTGAAGGAGTGAAGTTTACTCTACTTCCTTTACGAGTAAACAAGCACTCTGATGGTGCTAAAATTGAGGAATCTAATGCTAAGTACAAAGCAAAAGCACATAAGCATCGGAGGAAGAAAATATTTGCTGTTGGTGATAAAGTAATGGTATTTTTGAAGAAGAAAAGGTTTCCAGTGGAAAAATACAACAAATTGCAACCTAAGAAATATGGACCCTATAAGATTGAGAAGAAGATTAATGAGAATTCTTATGTGGTGGAGCTCCCAGCTGAGATGGGAATATCTAAAACATTTAATGTGGCAGATATTTACCTATTTTTTTCAGATGATGAGCCATTGTATCTAGAAAACTCGAGGTCGAGTTTTTCTGTGGTGGGAGAGACTGATGAAGAGCATATAGCTAGTGAGTATATGGTCCAGATGGACCAGAAAAAGAAAGGAAGAGTGCATAAGAAATCCTAGTTATTTTAGTAGTAGCAGTTATTTATTTCTAGCAGTTATTTCTATTTCTAGCAGTTATTTTTATTAGTGACAGAACTAACCCTTTAAGAGGGCTGTATCTTTTCAGTTTTTAATCAGAAATTGAGAAAAACTCAAAATTATGTCTCTACGTGTGTTTTCTCTGTTGAGAGAATAACTGACTCGCGCTACTCGCTGCGTCAAGCCTTGTCAGGTGTTAGACTTGTGTTACCATGATTCTTTTGGTACCAGTTTGGTACGTTTTGTTTTGGTACCATGATTCTTTTTTTTTTTTTTTGCTTACTAGCCTAGTAAGTTGTTTAACAAGTTGCTTCAATTTTAAGAATTCTTGAATTTGGTTGAAGGGTATTTTGAATGGTAGTACGGAAAAGTATTTGAATTCTTTAATAAAATTTGATTCTTGTTTTATCCTTAATTGAAGCAACTTTTTTTTTTTTGTTCTAGGTGTAAGACATTTTTTAAAGAGTAAATTTTTTCAGAAGTCACTAAAGTTTGTACATAATTCAATTTTAGTCACTGAACTTTAATTTATCATCCCACAACTCTTGCATTTTGATTTTGTCCAATTTTAGTCACTCCGTTAGAAACCCATCTAACTCTGTTTATTTGATTAAATTAGAGTGCAAAATGGAGATCTGAATCGATATTGCTTCTCCTTCATCTCCCATCTCTCACAGAGGGTCTCTCTTTTTCTGGCTACCTTTGCTAAAAGAAAACCCTCCATCGTCTCCACTCTCCACCTCTCTTTTGAGCAAAACCCTATCTCGCACTTTAGTACTCTCGGTCTCTCTCTCTCCTCTAGAAAGCACTCTGCAATTCTCCTCCTCCGTCTCTCTTTCTACCAACAAAGTCCTACCTACTTCCCCTCTCTCCTTTTGGCCATGGCGTAACAATTAACACTGTGATTTCTGTGGAGAATTGCACATTTGATGTTTTTTTCTTAAACAAATAAGGAGAACGTCCCTTCTGCTCAAGAGAATCCATTTGTTAGTGAGATCATGACCTGACCAGATTTTTAAAACTTTTTCCATGTATGTGGATTGATATCAGTGTCTCTGCAAATTAATTGAGAGTTTTATCGATTCTGAATTGTTACATATGGGCATATGACGATCTGAAAATTAACCAAACGTTGTTACGGAGGTAATTGGAAATAAACTTACTTCCACTGAGGTGATTACAATTTTACTTTTCTTGATTTTAAAATAGCAAATACTATCCTTAAAATAATAATGTCACAGCATAATTATAACTCAAATCACAACCAAACAACTATTACCAGTATATGTATGAACTAACTTTTGAGGTCTCGTCATTTGAGTCATTTGAGTGATATTGTTTCTGTTATAGTTATATACATCATATGACATTGCATGAAAAACACTTTCTGGATCTTGTTACTTCCATGTTATTCTCATGTATCTTAAAGTTTGTGTTTTGTAGAGCAATCAGCCAAGTTAAACATGCAAAACTTTAATAAAAAAAGACAGCTTAATAACACACTCAGGTGACAAAATTACAACTAACATTGTCTCATTTCAGCATTGTAAATTCTGGCCAAAAGCCCAAAAATTAGTTCGGCCTGTCATCACCATTTTTTTAATTTTTACTTTTCTTGTTTTGCCTTTCTAGTATTTTTACTGGCATAGAAATTCCTATACCAGCAAAAGTTCTTTACTTTTCATGCTATTGAATAAGATACAAACACATAACCACCGAAGGACCACTAAATCAAGAGTTTGTTTGAATATATTAGAGAAACATTTGAAGAAAATTGCATTAAAAAAAAACCATTGTATCTGATATGTGAATGGCCTATTGCTATTGGCATTCTCGAAGATTCATTTGAACAAATTGATGGGAGATTTGTGATGATTGCAGTAGAGAGAGGAGATGAGAGAATAGAGGCGGAGAGGTGGGACTGTGGGAGGCGAGACGCTAAGGAAGGATCAAAGAGGAGAGCGGAGATGTCTTAGACGGAAAAGGAGGCATAGGAGAGAGATTGAAGAAGAAATACGAGGGATCGTAGCAGGGATACGCATCCTCAGCAGCCGGCCTCTACAGCCATCACCTACAGCCGGCCTTTTCTTTTTTTTTTTAAATTTTAAAGTTCAAATGTTGAATCCAAACCGTTGATCTTGTTCAATTTTACGAGCGCTGCGTTTTCATATAAGTTTTATAAAATTTGGAGTTGATTTGATACTAGATCAAGTGGTCAACAAATGAACGAATATGGTTAACTATCACTGATTAATTCTAATACGTTCATTTGTTGACCACTTGATCTAGTATCAAATCAACTCCAAATTTTATAAAACTTATATGAAAACGCAGCGCTCGTAAAATTGAACAAGATCAACGGTTTGGATTCAACATTTGAACTTTAAAATTTAAAAAAAAAAAAAAAGGTCGGCTGTAGGTGATGGCTGTAGAGGCCGGCTGCTGAGGATGAGTATCCATCGTAGCAGAGGCGGCGGCGAAGATAGAAGAGAGGAGGCGGCAGATAGTTATCTCAGGATGGAAGAATGAAAAAGGTCGGATTGAAAGAAGAAAAGTATATTTTTTTTCTTTGGGAGACTGGGCCCACGGCACACAATTGATTCAGATCTTAATTTTGCACCTAAATCGATCAAAATAGACGGAATTAAACGGCAAGATCACAGAGTGACTAAAATTGAACTATGTACAAAATTAAGTGGTTGTGGAAGGACAAATTAAAATTGAGTGACTAAAATCGGACTCTGTATAAAGTTTAGGGACCTCCGAAAAAATTTATTCTTTTTTAAAGTATTCGACACATATGCGCAAACTATTTTGACAACAATTTCAAACGGTAACAAATTTTAGCGCTTTTAACGTTATTTTCGTTTAATATTACGGAACGAAAAACGTCAAAAATTTCATTTCCGTTTTATTAACGTAACATTAATTGAAATATATACCTTTACGTTAATCACAACGAACATACTGTTTTCGTGTACGTTTTGCACGTTTGACACCTCTATTTGTATTGGATACCAATTGAATTGTGTTAGGGTAGTTTCAATTGCTTTCGCTAAATCTTGATTAAGCCGTCTTAGATTAGGGACAACAATTTGTTTGAAGGAAAATAAAGTTATATATATAATGCAATTTCCGTTAAGAAATTCGTGCCGTTATTATAGCTGATGCATGGTGTTATGGATGAGAAACTACTGAAGTTTGCATACAAAAAGTATGTGCGCGTATCCTTAGCAGGCTGCCGGGCTCCACGGAACAACCATCTTTTTTTTTTAATATCTAAAAATTTTAAAATTCAAATACAGAATTCAAATCGTTAATTTTATTTAATTTTATAGGCGATACGTTTTCATATAAGTTTTATAAAATTTAGATTCAATTTGATACTTGATTAAATGATCAAATTATGAACGTATTAGAACTAATCAGTGATAGTTAACTGAATTCGTTTATTTGTTGATCACTTGATCTAGTATTAAATCAACAACAAAATTTATAAAACTTATATGAAAACGAATTGTCCGTAAAATTTAATAAAATTAGCGGTTTAGATTCAACATTTGAATTTCAAAATTTTAAAATATTAAAAGAAAAGGATGGATGTTCCGTGCAGCCGTTTTAAGCAGAGGTTTGCTGTCCTCATATATTTTATTAAAATTTAAATAAAAAAAGTAAATATTAAATTCAAATCATTGATCTTGTTCAATTTTACGAGCAATACATTTTTATATAAGTTTTATAAATTTTGAAGTTGATTTGATACTAGATCAAGTGGTCAACAAATAAACAAATCCGGTTTGATTAATTCTAATGCGTTTATAATTTATTCATTTAATCGAGTACCAAATAACTCCAAATTTTATAAAACTTATATGAAAATACATTACTAAAATTAAATAATATAAATAGTTTAGATTTAACATTTAAATTTTAGAACTTTTAAATTTTTAATAAAACTTGGTGCATAGTAGACCTCTGCTGTCCGGCAGCAGAGGATTTCGTTCCGCTGGGATGCCAATTCGTACTTGTGGTGTGGTGTTAAGTTTTTTTGGTTTTTGCTACATGAGGAAAGAATTTTTTTTTTTTTTCCGATACATCTAGATAGTGGCTATCTAGTTACATGAGGAAAGGAATTTCATTTATGATAGATGGGCCACTCAGATCTCACCAAAGAAGCATAAATGCTAGTGGACCAAATTCAAATTGTATGATGTAGCGGTCCTGACTTTGATATCTTTTCTCAAAAATATAACTAGACACACAACAGTACAACACTAAAGGCCATGAAAATTGAAAGTACAAAAATAAATGGAAAAATTAGATATAATCCCCTCAAATTTTTAAAATTAGATATAACACCCTCTAATCATGTGTTGTTTGGATAATT
Source organism: Rhynchospora pubera (assembly GCA_028095005.1). Lineage (NCBI taxonomy): Eukaryota > Viridiplantae > Streptophyta > Magnoliopsida > Poales > Cyperaceae > Rhynchospora > Rhynchospora pubera. The sequence goes on along the minus strand of CM051460.1, from coordinate 26,048,043 downwards.
GGATATAAACCCTTTTGTTAATTTGAATTATATTTCAAATAAAAAAACATCATATTTGTAAGCTTATGACCGAATTGACCCTTTCATTTAACATGTCATCTTTATGTTACCTTCTCTTCATGTTTTACGGAGGCTGCATGCATGTTTGGACAAAATAATAATGCCAAACCAGGAAAGAAATTTAGTTTTTATCTAAACAAAAAAATTGCCACCGATTCAAAACCAGCAGCAAATAAGTAGTACCAGTGGTTTTATTACATCTCGGTTATTAACCAAGAATTCAAGGACAGGCTTGATAGCTAGGCTAAGTAGTTCTTTTAGATTGAAATTTTTATTATATATTCTGGTTCTCCAGCCGCCATTAAGTATACACATAAGCAAGAAGCGTAAGAAAAAACAATAGAATTTTCAAGTAGAATATAGAAATAAAATCGAAAGACTTTGTAAGAAAGTCTTACCCAAATTCAAATTGATTAAAATAAATGTAATAAGATAATAAAATCGGAAGAAAAGAAAAACAGGAAGAATGGAACAGGGAGTTCTTGCAGGCAAGCGCTGGAGATGCTGAGGATATATAGCTGCAGCTTTTACTTTAGAACTATGTTAGTTTCTGTTCTGAAGTTTGGTTGTAACTAGGGTTTTACTCTGATTTGTTTTGTGCTGGTAGGGATTTCCTTTACGGAGTTTGATAGTTACCGGGAGTGACTTAAACACTTTATAGGATTGCATTTCTGTTTGAATGAGAATGCATGCCTCCCTTCTTGGGAGTCTTCTATAAAAAAAAAAATTAAAAAAGAGAAGAATCGTTGAAGAGGAAGTAGAGCAGTGAGAAAGGAAGGGTATTTCAGTCACACACTTTTTAATCTGAGTTTATTTATTTGAAATATAATTGAAATTAATGAGAAGGGTTCATATCTAAACTAAGCTTGATTAGAGGGGTTTACATCTAAATTTAATGATTTGAGGGGTTATATCTAATTTTTTCCAAAATAAATAAATTAGAGGCCTCACTGCCGCATTCCTCCGAGCCTCCGACTCCGAGGTCCTCTCTATGTTCCCGAGAATCCCGACACGCACCGCAAGTCCGCAACTTGGGCTCACCTCGCAGTCTTGAGTCCAGTTTGTACCGATTTGCTTCCCGAGTGCCCTGCCCTCTCTCTGACGGCTACCCTTTCTTTCTTTCCCTCCTCTTCCAAGTTCAGAACAGAGCTCCGACGCCTTGCCTAGTCACCCCTCCAACTCCACCTGCGAATCTGATCTGGTACGTCCTCCTCCTAGCCTCGCTCATTGATCTCATCGGAAACATAATAACAAAATAAATGCTATCATATTTAGAAACTCTAATTTGAGGTATATTCATGAAGCCTAGGTTGTATTTAACTTGAGGTATGGCGAAGACAATACTGGAGAGTCCACTGTCACTTGGATACTGCATGCCAGCGGAGTGGGAATCTCATGAGCAGTGCTGGATTGGATGGCCTGTCTGTCTCTCTCTTTCTCTCATCTGATAAATTTGTAACTTATTATGTAATTATATGTATCATATATTAAGAATCATATCCGGATAAAATCACTGTATTGCAGGAAAGGCCTGACAACTGGAGGGACAATGCAGGCCCTGCTCAGAAAGTATTCGCCGATGTGGCTTTCGCAATTTCAAAATTTGAGCCGGTGACTTTATGTGTTAGCTCTGCTCAGGTAAAGTAGGCATACTCATAATTCTGGGTAAAACTCGTTACCATATTAAAATTTCTAGTAAACTTGGTTAATACATTATTGTTGGATTTTGTTCTTTTTGTAGTATGAAAAAGTATATTCTTTAATGAATAATAAGCCTTCCATAAGGGTGGTTGAGATGAGCATGAATGATTCATGGTTTCGTGATATTGGACCCACAGTAAGTTGTTTCTTCTTTTTTTGTTTCCAAAATATTTCGCAAACCCCTTATTTCTTCAGTAATTGCAACAATACCCGTCCAGTTCTATGTTAGAAAGCAGTGATTGTAAAACTAGTTCTGTGAGAGGGCTCCTGACCTAATTGTCTTAAGTGAATACTAATGATGCAAGCTCCTTTTTAGGGTTCTTATGTTTAAAAAAAGAACAAAAGAAAATTGGGAGGCATCCATTTGCAATTATTTAAGAAAGAGGGTTTCTCTCGATAATTAATTTTTCAATTTGGTTAAACAATGCTTCCGATGTTCTCGTTTTTCTTGTTGAAGTGTGAAAATAACATTCAGTGGGAATTAGTTTGTCAGGCGTCACATGGAATCAAGTTTGTCTAATGAAGGATGGGTGGCTGGAGTTGATTGGCAATTCAATTGTTGGGGAGGTAATAATCATATATTTTTTTATTTTTATTTATCTTTCATTTTCTAGTTGTTAGTCGTTCTCGTTCATCTCGTTGTTGAATGGAAGATTTGATCATTGATAGATTTGACATCAAGAAAACTGAATGAGAGTCGGAGGTAGTTCAAAGAAAAAATTAGAAACTCTGAATAGTTCAGACAAGTACAAATATTCTGTTTGGAAAAGTAATCACTTTGTTCTTTGCCAAGAAATAAGGAGCTATGCTACTATTTATTGTTGTTGATGATGTTTATTTTAATATTTCTCATTACAAGTAAAATTTTAAAGGTCCCGAAGAAGGTTGCTATGATGATTGGAGCCTCGATAGTCTTGTTGCCAAGAAGGTTTTATATCTGTAAAGATAATCTAGCCACACTGCTTGTATTCTTTTATCATGCTATAGGATAATTTGTTTTTGATTCATATCATTTCTTTTCTGCGGATTGTACTTCTGTAGATCCTAGAAATTGAAAAGAAACCAAGGTTTCACCACAAGATGGTTCTTGAAGGAGGAAGCATCCATGTAGATGGCGAAGGTAATTTTACGAAACAACATAATCTAAAGAAAAAGTTTCAATTCACAACTGACCTGTGCAGAAGCTCAGCAGATCTCTTGCCTACACCTTACCTTAATTTGTGGGCATCTACTGGTATGAATGTTTGTGAGCACATATCAGTTCAAGTTTGGCTATATGCAAATATTCTACCAAAATGTGCTATTTTATGTGCACCAAGTCACCAACACAACCAAGCAAGTGGCAATTAGATTTCGATATTTCAAGTTAATCTCAATTTGACTAAAATTTATTTCATTTGGTCCTCACTGTTTTAAAATGAGAATCAAGTCAGACCAACTCGAATTCTGTAACATAATTGAAAACATGGTTCCTAGTCCAGTATTGCAAGCCTTTTATTACATTGCTTATTTTCAGTATGCCATGTGGCACCCAATGGAGGCTAATGATACAGTATCCTTTTTTCTTCAATAATTTTTTTTATTTTATTGGTTCCTTTTACCTAAGTGGATGTTTTGTTACAGGCACATGCATAACAACAGAAGAGTGCTTACTAAATCCAAACCGAAACCCTGAGATGACCAAAGAGGATATAGAGAATGAGCTCAAGCAGTACCTTGGTGTCGAAAAGGTCATTTGGCTACCTCGAGGGCTTTTTGGTAATTTTCAACATGTCTGACATGTTAATCCAGAATTATTTGAACTTGTGAAACCCAGATAGGGCGTTGAGTAAGTCATGTACCAATACTCGTACTATGCTGGACATCACTGTAAATAAACTTAAGGTGATAAATATAGAAAAAATAAATAGGCATGTACCAGCACAAACTAATCAGTAAAGAAGTATAACAAACAAAAAAGCATGTGCACATAAAAGAGCACAAAGAATAATCTATGTTGTTCTTTCAGGGGATGAAGACACAAATGGCCATGTAGACAACATGTGTTGCTTCATAAAGCCAGGTGCAGTGCTTCTCTCGTGGATTGATGACCCGTCAGACCAGCAACATGAAAGGTCACTTGAGGCACTTTCCATTCTCTCGGGTTCCACTGATGCAAAAGGGAGGAGAATAGAGGTGGTAAAAATTCACGTACCAGGTCCACTTTACATGACTGAAGAAGAGGCTCAAGGACTTGTAGATAAGGTACTAATCTCTTTATATTTGTTCACCAAAATCCCAAAAATGCCCATGTATTTTACTCATGTAGATACAAGGGATAGGGGCTAGTTTGAGCCATTTTACTTCAGAATAATAAAGGAAAGTTAGGTTGTATTTTTCACATGTTTGAGGACTATGTGCTAAATTTTTAGTGCTTCTGAGGGTAATAAATGAGATGCACAATGATCCTTTTTCCTATTAAAGGAGCATGCGGTTCCTAGGGAGGCTGGTACAAGATTAGCTGCTTCATATGTGAACTTCTACATTGCAAACAATGGAATTGTAGCTCCTAAATTTGGGGACACTAAGCGAGACCATGAAGCATATGCTGTTCTTAGAGAAGCATTTCCCAACCATGAGGTAATTTGAATTGTTCTCGTTATTGTACATATTCATTTGTACTATATTCTCTTTTCTTCTTCATTTTAGTGGTTCTTAGTGCAAAATACAAAAAACTAAGTTCTATGAGTAATATATCAATATGTAGAACTAACTTAGTTGATAATTCAGATGAAATTACAAAAGCATGCTTTAAAGTTATAGAAATGAGTACAAAAAGTAAGAAATAATATGTAATTTACTTTATCAATCTGCCACTAATAATTCAAAATCGGAGTTTCAAATAATTTGTCTGAATCACTGAACTTGATATAATCTCAAATGACAAATTCAAACAACTCCTTAATGCAACAAACATATCTCATTTTGAGATTGTTTTGTTAGATTTTGAGAGGTTAAAGGGAAAAGTGGGACTAAATTTACGGGTGTATATGATATTTTAAATAATTTTCAGCAATTAGCATTAACAATTTTCCCCATAAATTTTTCATAACAAATTGTTGTCTTCTAGGGTCAGCAAGTCGCTCTTATTTAAGACAACCATTGTAAAACACTCAAGACAATTATTGAATTAAACTACACAAATTCAATTTATACAAATTGGATTTATCAAGCTTAATCTGTTAAGCCTACTCTAGTGGTTTTTGTTTGCATCCAAATTATGTTAGTAAACTAATAAAAGAATAAGAAATGCAGGATGCTCTTTAAAATTGAATTCAACCTTATTTTCCGGCTTTAGTTTTGCACTTTTGCTGTTTGGGATGTGTTAAGGCTACCTTTTTTTCCGGAGGGACTTTGTTTCTCCACAATTTTTATTATTGTTATTTTTTCCTGGTTGCAACTTGTGCCATACAATTTGTTCTCAATTGTCTTTGTTTCTCATACATCCAAATTATTTTCGGTCAATTTCAGGTGGTGATGGTGGAAGGTGCAAGAGAAATAGTGCTAGGTGGTGGGAATATACACTGCATTACACAGCAGCAACCTGCTCTCCTCCGCTCTCCTATCAGCAATATTTAAATTCGCTCTCTCCTTTTCATCAACAAAATATTCTCTTTTATCGTGCTACTTGTTGCTTCATTGAATAAAATTTGATGTAAATATTTTTCAAGTTACTCTTCATTGAATAAAATTTGGAGGAACAACTAAGTTCAGAGAGAATTTTTTAGCATTTCTTTGAATTGAAGCAAATTGAGAATTTCAAAATGATGGCTATATTTCTTAGCGCAAAGGTGCTGTGTTGGTGCCGGATGTTCTATTCCAAACTAATTTTTTATTAGATACTCTCTTGAACATAATAGTTACTCTTTTATAACAAGTTACATGCTTCCATAATAAAAGATAAATAAAAATATATTTGACACCTTCTTAGTAAATATTATACACTTCTTAGTGTACTATACATACTATCTTATTTTTATTAGTTACATGTTCAATTAAGTTGTACATTTCAAGTGTATTAAATATTCTTTTACATTTATAAATGACTATACTACCCTCTCGTATGCGAACAAACATCATATTTTTTTCTCCCTCATTCTCCCCCATTCGAGATCCTTGACTATACTACCCTACTTTAACTCATGTGTTTCTTTTGGCCGGATTCCCGAACTATCGACTAGGTGGATGTCAATGCGGGCTACTTTAGAGACTTCACGTTGACTAGGTACGAGATGACAAGCTTCGGGTTTTTGGAGAGGGTGGTTGTGCTTGACTTCATAACTAACAACTTTGTATTTTTGACAATCTCTATCTAATTTGACCTTCAAAAAAACTTTGCAATCTGTTCGGGTCTCAGCCCGAGGGATCTTTGTCAAATGATCTCGCTTATCCTTTTTCCTTAGGCCTTCTGATTGACACAAATATGTGTACGAAGTGTATACTTCATCTTTTCCCTTTTTTCCAGATCTTTTTCTTACTCCAAAACCGACACTTCCACCATAATTTCTCCAATACAACCATGCTTCATCTAGGGTTGCAAATTCCATACCCAAATAAGGTGCCAACCAAACTCCACTAGACTCCATATCCTACATAAATGCAAGAAATATCCATGTAAGCAATATACACATGTAACAGAAATAAATTGTCCTATCCATAACCAGAACCATACACATGTAATAGAAATAAATTGCTTTTGTTCTTCCTCGAATTTCCATGCAAGAAATATGAACTTGGCATTGCCTATTTATTACAGTACTTGTCAATTTATGCACAGAGATAATACATACAACAACTGTCTCCATTTATAACCGTTTTGAAAAGAGAAAAGATAAATACATACAGAGATAAATTGTTAATTTTTCTTAGCATAGTCGGTCTTCAATTTGAAAAGAGAAAAGTAAAACACATTGCAGAAATCAGGAAGGCTAAAAATAAGGTGTCAGGCAGAGGTTGATATATGTTATAGCCTCAATGAAATTGAGTATATTATGTGGACAAACAAATGCTTAAATTTATACATGGATGTTTCAAACTAGAAATGGGTAATGCATGTATTTACACATGGAGCATTTCTGCTTAATCATATCGGCATATTGCATTTTTAGAGCAAGATCTGATAGAACTGTTAGTATACTTTGTTTTATCTATTTCGTTTTAAACAAGAACTCAAAGGATGGCTTCAATTGCCTCAGATACTGTTAAAAGCTCTCAGGGTATTGGTGTAATTTTTGCACAAACTGACCTTTGGTTGTGTCTCTATTGTAGTATCCATTTGTTCTATATCTTCAGTCCTAGTATATTCAAACAGCCCACCAGATACATCCACCATTGCTTCTTCAGCTACCGGCACATGTTGGCTCTCCAACCTCAAATCAGTCTACACGTTCACAACAAAATCATACAGATTGATTAATTTCAGTCCTCTACAAATTATGAGATTTTAAGTGGCTTATGTATTCACTACTAATTGGCTCGATTTAGGAATAAAAGGACCAAATATGCATGGGGCCCACAACATCTGTCTCTCCTCCATACTTTGTTCATATATTTATAAAACACACCTGTGCCGAGCAATTTGGATGTGTCTCTATTGTAGCATCCATTTGTTCTATATCTTCAGTCCTAGTATATTCAAACAGCCCACCAGATACATCCACCATTGCTTCTTCAGCTACCGGCACACGTTGGTTCTCCAACCTCAAATCAGTCTACACATTCACAACAAAATCATACATCATACAGATTGATTAATTTCAGTCTACAAATTATGAGATTTTAAGTGGCTTATGTATTCACTACTAATTGGCTCGATTTAGGGATAAAGGACCAAATATGCATGGGGCCCACAACATCTGTCTCTCCTCCATACTTTGATCATACATGTATAAAACACACCTGTGTGCTGAGCAATTTCCCTGACTGAAAAGGAGAATGGCGAATGGTTTGGAGACTGCAATTTTGATTCAAAGTTGTCCATGTCATCATATGTAGAGAGAAAATCGGAGGTTTTGGAGAGCGATTTTTTACCGAGACAGAGATTTTGGCAGGAATTAGAGAGAAAATCAGAGAGGTTTTGGAAATGTTACCCTATTTGTTTTTTTTTTAATACACAGAAAGGACTCGGGCAACTAAGAGAGGGAGAGCGAACAGAGATTGCAAGGGTGAACGGAACTGAGGGAACAATAGAGCGAAGAGATTTGGTATGAGAACGGAAAGAGAGGACGACAGATGACGGAAGATTAAGGAAATATCTTTAAATATTGTGCTGGCATAAATTTTATAGTGCAGAAACATCACGGTTGAATCTTAAAAGAATTAGCAGCTAAACTATTAATCTGAATTCTGAACCCTCAGCGACACATGCTGGCACCCCCTGGTCGCAGTTTTACACATGAGGACGTTTAACACAAGAAAAAAAGTTTTAGACAAAGATGAAAAGCTAAAAAATATTTAACCGTACACGGAATGAAAGAAAAACTGGAGCAAGCACAAACAAACATCAAGCTCAGCAAACATAGCGATCTAACAAAAATAGGGTTCAACTGTTATTTAGCAGCCTCGCACAACAAAAACTCAACACATGTAGCATGGGCACATGTCAAGAAGAGAAAAACAGAAGAACAATATATCTGAACGCCATACTTTCAAATTAAGATTCTAAAATGGAAGGATCAGATCTTAGACCTCGTAGATCCAAGGGTGCATCTGACTCTTCCATTCAGAAACTCCTTCGGGAAACCAGAGGGCAATCTCCTTCTGGGCACTCTCCACTGCATCACTGCCATGGATCACATTTCTGTACAAATAGTAGAGCACATTAATTATTAAAATTACCTCGACTTTGATATATAAGAAATTTATAATATAATTCATTTTCTTTTAATGTTGAAGACCTACAAATTGCAATAAGTTCATAATATTTTAGTAGCAATTATATGCTCTTGCACAATGAATACATAAAAGCAATAGTGATTTTTCAGAAGTATCAAATTTAAGCCTTTGAACTTTTTTAGTTGCACCAATTCATGAGTTGAACATTTAGAAAAAAAAAAATTTACCCAAATTACCCTTCACTTATCAGAAGAAACTAAATCTGTCCTTTTAAAAGTTCAAGGACTGAGATGGTGCAAATTAAAGTTTTTATGGATCAATGTGATTTTGCTGAAGTTGAAACTTGAAAGAACCAAGAGCAGTATTTTCCAAGTTTGAAATTCATTAAAAAAAAGCACAGTTGTCTGGAGCAACGAGAAATGTACAAGTTAAATTGGCCTTCAAACTGGTACAGATCACTACCAAAGAGGCGAATTAAAATTGTACATATACCCAAAACAGGTATTAATTTCAGAGAAACGAGGAATATCATTTTACAAACATCCCAAATAAGATATTACCTGCCAACTTCGACGGCAAAATCACCACGGATAGTGCCGGGAGAAGCCTCCCAGGGGCGGGTAGCACCAATAATGCGGCGGCCAGTAGCAACGACATCCTTGCCTTCCCAGACCATGGCCACAACAGGTCCAGAGATGATGTACTCTACCAGACCACTGAAGAAAGGCTTGGTTGCCAGGTCAGCATAGTGCTTCTCAGCAAAGGACCTCTCAACAGTAATGAACTTCATTGCTGAAAATCATTTATAGGCACTTTTCTCAGTACACATGATCAAGAAATTACATTTGCTTCCTTTCAAAATCATTAATGTCCAAATATTGCTTGGCATATAAGTTTCTTACTTAAAAATTCAAAACTAGCACACTCCTACTAAATCCTTCCATTGTATACATAGACTGGAGAGGTACCTAACAAATCTAGAAATGAGGGTCCCAATTACACCATCCTTAATTAGCTTAAACATGTACATGTTGACCATTGGATCTGGACCACTGCAAGTGCAAGAGGCTTTAATTACTGATACAAAAATGAAGAGACGGCCCACCTTCTTTAACTCTACCTCAGCAAAAGAGACTAAAAGCCATAACGCCCGATAATTTGTCCTTTTTAAATTTAAAAAATTAAACAATCTATCCCCTTTAGTAAACCAAATAATGTGGGATATGTAAACAATACCATTGAAAACACTTAAACACAGATGATATATTGATATTCCAATGAAATTCATATCAATTTCTACTGATCTCATGTTTATATGCAAAAGACAGTGAGACACACAAACTAATTAAAATGAAAAAATTAGCAAACAAAACATAAGCAATAGTAAAGACGTTGATTTTTAATCTACTACGTGTACAGAGGAATTAAGCATAAATATGAGAAAGAATAAAAAAGAAATTGGCTTTGACCAATACCTTTCAGGTAGAACCCCTTCTTCTCAAACCTGGAAATGATTTCACCGATCTGTCACAGAAACAACAAAACAATCAGAAATTCAACAAAAAAGAAGGAACAATTCAAAGCTCCTACACCACCGTGTCAAATTCAACAGAAAATTAGATAGAAAGAGAGAGATTACAAGGCCCCTCTGGACGCCATCCGGCTTAATCATGATGAAGGTGCTCTCCATAGTTGCTTCTCCTTGGTATTTTTCGCTTTTACTCGAGTTTTTTGTGTATTAGACGGCGCTAGAAAACCCTAATGGTATTGGAGAAAATGAGAGGAAGTACTTTATATAGAGCCATTGTGGAGATAGGACTTTAGTAGATGACACGTGTCTCCGCATTCCAAATCGAATATGCCCCGGCCGGTTTTGATACCATCTCTGGGCCGGAATTAACTCGTTCCAGTTCTACCCTGTTTCGGTCCGGGCTTTTTCCTAACCTTGATGTGGCATCGTGGCCCCAAATCGGCATTTAGTTTATAATTTTATATATTAATAATTAGTATTAATAATTGAAAAAAAATCATATATCCTCGATGAAGAATGATTGAATCAACAGTGCACGGCATGATTTATCTATTTGATCATTGGTGGTGGGTTATCCTACCTTTAACTAAGAGCTCTTGCATTGTCTACTGCATGCAATCTACAAGGATGTCTATCCAAACGATCTATCTAGGACATGGCAGTTTATATTTGCTTTTTGGATGGTCGGCGTATTCTTCATATATGCCTACATTGTACCTTCATTTCTTTTTTTTTCCTTTTTTTTTTTTTGATTGGAACCGTAGGTTAAAATTCATTAATAAAAACAAAAGTACAGATGAACATCTTACAACATCTGGTGCAAAGGAACCTACTGCCATACCAGTATCCTACCATACAGATGCATGAAGTGTGCACTTGATCTATGTCTTATCTGTCGATGATTAGATGATTTTACGTGGAAAAACTAATGTGTACATTCCAATAATTGTTAGTCGATTTTTATTGTTAAAATAATGTGTCACATAGTTTACCTCATACTCTAACGAATAAAATTGCCTACTACTTCACTTGTGATAATGCTCATGTTTTACACATTATTTTTCAATCTAAAAATTTGTTCCTACCTAATTTTCTGTCATGTGGATTGTCCCCATTGTATTCTTTGCAAGTAAATATGCATAGAGAAAATAAAATTGTCCTTTGCTTTTATCAACCCCCCCCCCCCTTCTTGGGCGAGTAAAAAAAAAGCCGAAAGTGAGACCTAACTTATGTAGTTATATGCCTCTGCATGGTATGCGTCTTAAGATTTTTTTTTTTTGTGTGTAACAACTCTCGGGCAAATTTCATTAAAATATCAATGTGTCTAAGATGGACAATATTTTATTTCTGTCTATATGTTTATTGTTTGACAATTAAATTTTTTTAATTATAATGATTTGAAGATTCTAAATAAAAAATAAAAGTTATAAAATGATACTAATTTAAGTACTACGTAATAAAAAAAAATTCTTCATGAGTAATTAATAGTGTTTTATATCATGTAATAATAATAATAATAATAATAATAATAATAATAGAATTTCTATGTGTTAGAGTTATGTCCTAGAAGTCAATAATTTAATGACTTAATTATTAGTTTATGCTTTGGATGATAGTTTATCATATGTTCCTAGGTTTATTATTGACAAATTATTCAGGTTGAGGATCTAAATTGTAAATCTCTGTGGATCATTCTTTAGAATGACAATAATAAATCTAAACGGTCCATAATCTTGATAATTAACAAGGAACATTAATTATCATATAAGATTAGTATGCAAGTTAAGTGATGATTAAATTCTACAAATCATAGGTAAAGAGTTACCAACTTAATTGCATATGTGTATGTTATGGAACATAGTACAAGACTTGACCCAACGAAATAAACATATGGATTGTGTTATGTGTCATTGTTTATTTCGTTATGATTTTGGTTCTAAGTTTGAGATGTTTATCTTTTCCACATGAGGATAGGTTCAATAAATATTGTCTACCGCTGATTCCCGATAAGGGCTGCTATACGGACTTTATTTATGTTCTCTTGAATTGTGCGGGGAAAAGCTAATCATCAAGAAAACCGTATGTCCCTCATTAATTCACTTAGTGAGTGACGATATCAGTTTGGGCCCCTTGATGGAGTTGGATCGTATGCGCGCAACTAGGCGATCAACTATAGATCAAGAAACGTATATTCTGCAAGAATGACACTTTCCTATCTTGGATTATACGATGATATCGTGTGACATAAGAATCAAAATAGAGAAACATAATTATTCTCTTATGCAGGATTGAAATATTGTAGCAGTACACTATTTATGCGAATTGTGAATCATAACGTGTTGCTAGATATCGCTATTTAATTCCATGTCCAATGTAGCATAAATCCTCAAAGGGTCACACAAATAGGACTTTGGCCATAGGTGCATTATTTATTTATTCGCAGCAGTGAGTACTGTGAAAATATGATGGATTGATTAATTAGTTATACACCGTTGTGAACCGTTATAATTAATTAAGTCAAATGGATCATATAGAAATAAATAATTGCACATGCTAATCTAAAAATAATTATTAATAAGTTAATAATTAATTATGTTCAACCTACTTTAATTTAATTGCGTGAATTAAATTAAAAGTATAGGCTTCTAATTAATAGCCTAATTGAGCCAAAATAGAAAGCATATGAAAGAGTCCATTTATTAATTAAATATGTGGACTAATAATATAATTAGTGTGGCCCATCAAGCCCACTAATGAAGCCGGCCCTAGAAGAGTGGCAAACTTGTAATTTGTCAACTTGGGTTGGAGCTCTATATAAGGGGATGACTTGGAGAGAAAGTCATCCCTAACCCTAGCCTCCTCTTCCCTTCCTCTTAGGCCGCCACCTCCATCTTTGGAGGAGATTTTGGATCTCCTCCATTGATGCTCTCTCTCTTGCTTTCTTTCATGGCTCATGAGTTGAGCACCAATCTCCACCATCCAAATAGTCTATTGATTGATCGATGGAAGGTGGACGAAGATTAGCTTCTCCCTCATCCTTGCTAGCACAAGTGAAGAGGGGTTGGTCAAGCTCCTTGGTGGACTCGAGGTCGACTAGGAGGAGGAGCATGGAGGCACACCATCGACTCCTATGCCGTGGTCGAGCCCCGCGAATACAATTTCGCGGGAGGTACAATTCCCCCACCTATCTCTTGTGTCAATTGACTTATGCACTAGATCCTTACTTGCTCTTTGTTTAATTGGATTAATTAAGTGTAATTAGTCATAAAATTAAAATTGAGCGATTTCCTAACAGTGGTATCAGAGCACAAGATCGTGCTTAAGTTAATTTGACACTTAATTAAGAGAAATTGGCTAGTTAACTAAAACAAACAAATCACGATCTTTAAGCAAGGAAAAAGTACCAGATAATTTTGTTGCTTGAAGCAACTATTGCTACAGTTTTCCACTGGAAGGAATTAATTTCATAGGCTCCGTTTGGATAGGTGTGGGAAGAAGGGAAGAAGTGGGAAGAAGTATTGGGAAGTGTGTAACTTTGTGAAGAGTTTGGATTGTTTATAATTTTTTTCTTCTTCTTCCTTCTTCTTCTTCTTTCTTCCAGCGATCCAAACGCACCCATAAGTAGATACAAATTTTGCTTTTCTATCTCAATCACTCATTAAAAACTATCTCAATCACTCAATGATAATGGGGGATCATATTTTTCAAAAGGCGTCGCTGACTCCTGATAATGACGTGGTACAACGTGCGTGATTATGTTGGGAAAATTGACTTAGTTTCAACAATTTTACAAGTGAATTTATCTCTAGTAACGTTACCCATCCCAACAAATTAATAAATCTTATTGCATTAATTAAAAAAAAAAGCAGATAAAGCCATTAAAGAAATGATTGGATCTCATTTTGGATCGGTAGAGTCCTTATTTAACAAAATTATTAAGAATTTGATAGGATAACACGATTTAGAACCAAAACATTTTCATTGTTTCCTCTGTTTCAATGTGGGTCCAAGGAAACCACCGTCTTTCAATTTTTTTTCTTTTTTTATTTATTTCTCTCCATTCCAAATGGATGTACTCAGTACTCCACATTATCTCCATTGACTAATTTTTTCATGAATATTGACTTGCGGTTGTTATGTAATAAAGTATTTTGAAGAACGGCCGTTATCAACATGGATGGATACAGAATTTAAATCTGTGAGTTCGGGAAACAAAATTTTGACTTCGGTGTTGTTCGGACCGGGTTTAATGAAGTCAAAACTGTACCAACTCTGCTCACCACAGGTATCTAATCAAGAGAACATTAGTTTATTATTAATTATTTTCTCGTACTGTTTCCCTGGTGCTATAATACAATGTAATATAATATAATATCATCCACAGGATTTCACACTGGGAATGAGTTTGATCCGAGTATCATCATTGTGCCTTGAAGATCTGAGGCTTCAGAAACCATTCTCTAAGGATCGTTTTGGATCAGTTAATGCTGTTTATATAGTGTGCAGTGAAGATCTAGGAATTCTACCAGAGTACCAGCAATCAATGATTACCAGTAACGGTCTGGTGAAAGAGGTGAAAACTATCAAGTCTGACCACATGTCGATGTTGTCTGCACCGGAAGAGCTCAGTGCTTGTCTCATGGAGATTGCTGATAAATATGCTTAGATTTAATTTCATTGAGTGAGTGGTTATAATACCATACAGACTCCATATCTTGGCATTTAAAAAAAGAATAAAGATGAAGATGTATTTTTTTTTATTTGGATAAGTTGTGTATTCACCTGGTACAGTTTATAAGCCATCTTTGAATTTAAATAAATAAATTCAGCAGTTAAATGGTTTATGGTTTATGGGTTTTTTTTTTGTCTGTCAAGTTTCAAAAATATTACGTTGGTTCTTGAAAGTTTCAATTCGTACCAAATTGATTCAAATTTAAATTTTATTTTTCAAATTTTAATATTTCTAAACAATTTGGGTATCATGTACCCAAAAATTAATATTATATATTTTTGCTGTTTTGCCTAATTTGACAGGCCTATTACTTGTGTTGGTTTTTAAATGAACTTACTTAAAAGTTGTTATGATGAAGCATAAAACTCATTATGGTGGTTTGTGGGGCTTAATATCAATTTTTGAAAAGTCAATATTCAACAATAAATTCAAACTTGTTAAAACCATTTATTTTAGAGAGATGTGCGTTTGTATTTAAATTCATTAATTTTGCTTGTTCGGTTATTATAAAGTCAAGTAGCCAAGAAAGTAAAATGTAAAATATAGAAGTTTAATTATTTTATTGTGTTCATTTCTTATTATCATCCATGACCACTTGATGTATATTAAATAAATTTGATAGTAACATCTAATCTTATATATGCATCAACCACTAAATAATAGATTTAAACAGCTTGAATTTATTTATGAGCCACTTTGATAAAATTGAATTTGTAGCACACGTCTTGAAGCGTCCCGTGCAAATTTGACTCAGAGTATCAAAAATTCAAAATTCAAAGATTTGTTATAAATGAAGAGTCGCAATCTGTTTTTCCTTTCTTCTAGTTTTTAGAGGATTTTGAGGATAAATGGCCCACTGCCAACCGTTGGGCATCACTAGGATTTTTTCTTTTAAAGTTATGGTTTCCCGTATTTGAGTACTGGTTTTGTAATTAAACCTTTCTTTTTATTTAATACAAATTTGTTGGCAATCGCTAACCTTTAAAAAAAAAGAAAAAGAAGAAGGCTACGGCACTCTAGTAGCAGTAGGCTACAGTGATGAATAAATGAAAGATACATAGGTGATCGCATAAGAGTAAAGAATATATCTATATATAATAATCATCGTCAATTCGTCATACATATATGGAATAGGGTAGCCGTCGTCATCAATATTAAATTCATCAAATAGAAATATATTGTTGTCATGGATGATGGAGGAAGTTGGTACCTAAAAAAAATTGAACGTCAAAGATTTCTGAAAGATATGTAATTAAAAGAGGAAAATTGAAAGAAAAAAGAAGAAGCAACGTATAAACAATACTGAACTAATTGATAGTGATACTGATACGAAATAGTGATTTCGATTTTCTTATTACGTTTCAGTCAGTATGTTGTATATTTCAACTTAAAACACACAATTAATTTTTTTAAGAGAAACAAACAATATTAAAAAAAAAACAAAAAAAATCCTACAGCATCCTACTTTCCTACAGGTACCACTCGTATCAGCAACAGCAAAGCCAAAATTGGAGAGTTATTCAATTTAACCCCTCATCTTCCACCAATTAGACAAAATAATTTTGGTTGTATAGTGGGCATCAACATTCTTTACTTGTGCTAAATAAGGTTATGTGTGTGTGTGTGTTATATATATTTTTCTTTTATATTTTGTTTATTGATTTTTTTATTCATGTCTCCCTAAATATATATGTATATCAGTATATATATATATATAAGTGTGTGTGCATGTGTGTGATGAGCAGGGTTCCAATGCCAATATTTTGGTTGCCCCCAAATGCCAACATTCTACTATTTCGTTACGTTTTCAAAATTTAAAATTACAACGTCAAATTCAAACCGTTCATCTTATTTAATTAACGATCAATGTGTTTTCATAATTTTAAGTTTATTTGATACTCCATCAATTTAAAATTTTAGAGTTTTATAAATTGCACTTTAAACCATGTGCCTCAATCACTCTTATTTTGTGATGGTCCACGCACTAGAGTTAATTCAATACATGCATATGGTATGATAAAGTAGTTATAGTCTAATTTATTTGAAATTATACATGACAAAGAAAATTCACCTTCAAGTAACACAAAAATCATTATACATCGTTTATGAAGCAAAGTAACACAAAAATCTTTTTTTTTTTAGGCGGCCGGACACAAAAATCATCATACATTCATGAAGCAAATTGTCATCATTGATGAGACATTGGAGGATGACCAAAAAGTAATGTAATATTTTTCTTTATATTCTCAATCATGCAATTGATATTGATTTCACTTGAAATTGTTCTTCAGTGTCCACTGTCCAGTTGCCGTACTGACCCCACACTCTGACTACGGGCAAATTGATATTGATTTCATTTATCTCTGAATTTATATTTTAAATTGTAGTCCTATGAATGTATCATTAGATATCAAGAAAAATAGTTCCATCTCCGGATTATATACCGTATTTCTCAAAAAGCAGATCAGAAAAAAAAATAATAAACTTCACCTGCTTGTTAAAAAAATTTCTTGTTGACATGATAATTATTGTCGTCTTTGATATGACAAATATATAGACATATTTTTTGCGGTGCTTAAAATCAAATAAAGAGATATAGATTTTTGGTATGACTTTTATATATTAAATGTAGATTGAGAATGAAACATGTTAATATCAATGATGATCTGCAACAGTAGATTGAGATGTTTCCTTGGTCGGGTGCATGGTGTTGGATGGTCCTATTTTGTGTTTTTTATTTTGTTGGGATGATTCGTTTATGTATTTAGAGGCGTTTGGTTGTGATATAGAGGGTGTATAATTTAAGTTATGCATCATTAAGTCACGAAACACATATTGCATAACTTTGTATAAGATGCATAACTTATGCAATCAAAACATTTGTTATAAGTTAAGTCGATAGATCCACACATGACAAAAAAAATTAAAAATAACTTTTCAAATCACAATGAGAAAGAAATTATTTTAATAATAATATTATTTTCTAATTATAATTATCCTAATATTATTGCAGGCCATATAGTTCGCTAAATATTGGCATTGATCAACTATGCATCGCTATGTTTTCATTTTGCCTCCCTCAAGCAGCAAGCCAATCTAATGGAGTTCTAAAATTTGGCGTCGACACTGAGTTCATTGGTAACACCAATGTCATGATAAAAAATGATCCAATCTATTCTTTAAAGCTGTAGAATTTTATTTTTACCAACAACATAGAGGGACTGATAAATGCTATAGTTATGTTTGACACAAGGACTTTATTTACCCAAAAACCCATTTAAGGAAATATTGAAGAAAGTAAAAAATATATATAAATTTAGTCAAGATAGAAGGAAAATTAGGTGATATGTATTACATTGATGACATCAGGCATGTTGACGTTCCAACAATGACATAGAAATTTGAATAGATAGAAGTGGTTTCACATCCAAAATTAATGTTTAATGTGTATGAGGGTGGGCCAAATATGAATTAAATATGTTTTAATATGGTCAACACTGCGGATCATAAAATAATGTTCGTAGTTTATTTATGCAAAATTTAAATTTTGCATTTGACACTAAAGAAAGCAGAATTTTCATTCACCCGAGAAATTGTATAACAGGGAAGTATGTATAACAGGGGAGTAGTGATCGATACTTTCTTATGAACTAGCGGGGAGTGATTAATAAAAGTTGTATAACTATTTTTATTTATTAATGTAATAAAAACGTTGCATGTTTACTATTGATATTGATTTATTTTTTTAACTCAACTTTCTTCTTTTATGTTGTCTGCCAAGTTTAAATCTCTGATTTTTCTTCATATTTTTGTTTCGTTATGTCAGTCATTGGCTACGATAATTTATGTTAATTTTTTTCTGCTGCCTCTCAAGTGTTCACATTTTCTTCTTTGTCTATATGTTTCTTTCCTCACATCCTCATGAGATTCTTATTGGGTGTAAACCTAGTCAAAATACTGAGTCTACCTGATTTTAATCTTATTGTAGTAAACAAGGATCGAACACGGGGACGGATTAAATATATCTAAACTCTAATTCACTAGTTTAATTTAGCTTTTTATGGAATTTGGGGAAAATAAATGTTTGATTTGAGAATAAAGGTAAATGACAATTAAAATTAAAATATTGAAGGTAAAGTAATCTAAACTATCACTAATTTAAAGATTAATCACACAGTTCAATGTAAAATAGGGGTTCAGGTCGGTAAACTTCTTTTACGTAACAGGTTCCAAACAGTCCGTTTGTACCTCGTATTAACAATACAATTAGCAGAATTTATGTTGTTTCAAGTGAAGATAAGTCAAATTATCAATTAGAAATCCTAAATTTGGTTATCGCCATTGGCTTTAAGTTCCTAAATTCTATCTGTCATACCAAGGATATCTTGCAACCATTGTTACAAGAAGGGTTCACATATCGGTTACTTGATTTCGGTTTCATTCATCAATTACTACCATCCTTAATTAGGTCAATCACAAATCAAGCAAAGATATAGATTATTAGTATCAAACTAGATAAGGCCTTAATCTAATTGGTCTAATCAGTTCTATCAAAACAATTCATGAAATCACATAGCAAATAAAACTAAAAGATAGAAATCATAAGAAAATAACATAAATTCCAACGAAATAATATCAATAACAACTACAAAAAATTGGTTCCTTACCGTTTCCCCTTAAATTATAAATTACTCTAACATAGTTTCAAATAACAGTAAATAAAACAAGGTTTCTCCACAACATAAAGAAATCAAAGAGAAATTACAACAGAATTCAACTTTAACTCCTTTTGTCTGTAATATGACGATGTCAAATGGCCCGTCTGAGCTATCGGATGACCCGTTTGAAAGTCTCTCTCTAAAATTCTAACAGCCCCAAATCTGAGACTTAGCCTCTATTTTATAGCCTTCGAGACATCCTCTAGGTCGGTCTGGTCGTGCCAAAACTGTCTAGATCGTGCAGCAAATTTTTCAATCGTGTCTTAGCAAAATTAGGAATCACTGGATAAATGTCGGTTCTGAAACAACCATACTATCTGTCTGGGGATCCAGACGGTCCGTTTGATGGCAGTCTGCGCTAGGCTGAAAATCTGTCTCGATCCATCTTCAAAATCAAGTAAAAAATCGTCAAAAATCAGCAGAAAACATTAAAATCATCGCGGAAAACTTGTAAACATATAGGAGCAACAGCATTACCAATTTTTTTTATCTAATAACATCAAATCAATATCAATATTATAAATAAAAACCGGGAGTGATAAGGATCATCCCCGATATTCATCATCCCTATCATCCCCACGCGTTTTTCTATTTTTGGCTCTACGCGTTTTCTATTTCTGGAAATCACTCTGTTTCTCTCCCTGCTACGTACGCTCGTCCCCCTCTCATTCCTTCCGCGTGTGCTCCCCCTCCCACTCCCCTCTCTCACAGACACTATATATTGACACTATATATTGATTATAATTGTTGAAGTTAATATATATAACTGTTGAAGTTAATATATATAACTGTTGAACCTAATATATATGTCAACTTCAATAATTTAAATATGCCCACTTTAAATATTACATTCAACATTTAAATATGCCAAGTTCAACAATTATATATATTAACTTCAACAGTTATATATATTAAATTCAACAGTTACATATATAACATATTAACTTCAATAGTCACATATATAATTTCAACAGATCCATATATACTTCAACAGTTACATATATTAACTTCAACAGTTATATATATTAATTTCAACAATTACATATATAACATATTAACTTCAATAGTCACATATATAATTTCAACAGATCCATATATACTTCAACAGTTACATATATTAACTTCAACAGTTATATATATTAACTTCAACAGTTACATATATAACATATTAGCTTCAATAGTCACATATATAATTTCAACAGATCCATATATACTTCAACAGTTACATATATTAACTTCAACAGTTATATATATTAAATTCAACAGTTACATATATAACATATTAACTTCAATAATCACATATATAATTTCAACAGATCCATATATACTTCAACAGTTACATATATTAACTTCAACAGTTATATATATTAACTTCAACAGTTACATATATAACATATTAACTTCAATAGTCACATATATAATTTCAACAGATCCATATATACTTCAACAGTTACATATATTAACTTCAACAGTTATATATATTAACTTCAACAGTTACATATATAACATATTAATTTCAATAGTCACATATATAAGTTCAACAGCTACATATATAACTTCAACAGTTACACATATAACTTCAACAGTTATATATATTAACTTCAACAGTTATGAAGTGTGTAGAGAAAGAGGAGAAGGGTGGGGGGACGGTGTACACGGGAGGGAGGAGGGGAGGAGAGGGAGGGGGGACGATGTACGTAGCAGGGAGGAGGAGGGAGGGGGACAGTGTACGTGGGAGGGAGGAGGAGACAGGGGCGGATACAGAGGAGGGGAAGGCGCGAGAGTGTATGCGTGAGGGAGGAGTTAGTTACGTACGCGAGTTAGTTACGTACGCGTGAGGATGATGGGAATGATAGAATCTGAAGGATGGTCCTAAGCAATTCCGAATAAAAACCCGTGGGAGTCCGACTTTACGCGTTTCCTTTTTGTTGGACACGGGAAGCCTCTAATAATCTGTGAAATGGAGCTTTGGTATGTTTGTGGCACGTTTTTTTACATATCTTGATGTGTCGGGTTTTATTGCGGAAACAAACAACCCATTCCATAAATTCCCTTTTAATTGACATCTATATTATTTTTCCCTAAAAATGTGCCGCTGCTTTCCATCTAAAGGAAAAAAGGAAAAGTTCGTCGTCTCTCTTCTTCGACGCCGTTCAGCACTGCCGCATAAAAAAAAAATCGCGGCCTCTCCTCTTCTCCAGTGCTCGGAATCTCGGATGCCCCTACCCGTTATTCCGCACATCCTAATTCTGTTCGTCCTCTTCTCCGACTAATATCCAGCACAAACTAGATATGTTTATGGAAGTTCATTTATGGAGGGTCTGGTAAAGAGGATGACGAAGCTATATACATCTAATATTTATATACTTTTGAAAATATGTTTTATTTATTAGAATTGATTTGAATCCTGGATCTAATAATATAAAATTTCGATCAAATGAAATGAAATCCGGTTATTTTAATTAATGCAATTTTAATAAAATGAAATCCAATGTGCGAAAAAAGTGATTCCAATAAGGGTCAAGTCTTCTGTCCTTTCTAATATCATTTGTTATTTATAAGACTTTTTTAGTTTTGATCGATGAGCAAAGACATGGACAGATGGAGTCTAGAATATGTCTAACGAATTAAAATAAAAGCAAGATTAAGCACGGTATTGTTTATTTATGTCAATTGGACAAACATATCTACATTTTCAAATAAAAGATTACGGTACTGAGGGCATTAGCAAAGTACCAAATAGAAACTAAAGTCAGCATTGAATTGCAATAAGAATATATAATAAACAATTTTTGGCAACTTGTTACATATTATTTATTGAAAAATTTATTTTTATTTCGTAACGTTTTGGAACAATCTGTTGGCCCGCCCCCTGACCCTGAGGCATCAGGCATGGTAACGCAATCTTGGGCGGCTTGACAATTTTGGGTTTGTTTCAAAATTATAATTTTACTAGGTGGAAACTCGTGGCTTCGCCGCGACCAAAATTTTTTCCCCATTTTATGTGCTTCTCTTGTTTCGTTGCCATCTATTAAATTATTTATCTATGCATAATATCATTGATGATAAATTGATAATATATATTAAGAGGATTGCTAAAATGTGATGATAATATATATTAATATGCATTTCGTAGAAAGACTATTCATCATCAGTATTAAAATGTGATGAAATGGAAATAAGACTATCTTATCTCTAATATAGTAATACAATGTATTTGATTTCTAACCGTTCGGTGTTTATACATTACAATACTAAAATTGTATTTCTATAACTTCTACATAAATCCAAAGTACAAATGAAAAAAAAAGTCATAAATGTTGCAATAAATTAACCTCTTATATATCGAAATCAGGCTCAAAATTTTAGTTCATATATGATGAGTCACCTGATAGTTGTTAGTCAATAGTGATCTAAAAAAAGATCAATCTTTTATAAACTACAATATGTAACAAACAAAAAGCAATAATAAAATATTTATACTTATGCTCTGGTGTACTATTTACATCCAAAAATATCTTTCAAAATCTGCAATCCTTCTTTATCTTTGTACCATGGTTTATCTCTCTATTGCACATCTAGTGGGAATTTCGAAGTAATCGTTTAAATTATTTTTAAACCTATTTAGTATTGCTCACCTTCCATCATAAGAAAAGGTTTCACTGTAGCTGAACCTGGTTCGGTTTCATTAAAATTGCAAAGTTGATTTGCGGGGCACCATTTCTCATTACAAATAGAGATATATGTCAGAGTTTAAAGGATTGTATTGCTTTGAACATTGTTAATGTATAAGCTTTCACTCTACACGTGTAGATGTTGCATAGAAAGAATTGATGATGGATAAAGTCCAGTACCATGAAATCGAAGTGCATGAAGTTATGACTGTAAGCATGATTTAACATTAGAAAATTAGTTGCAAGTATCCTATATGTTGCAATAAGATGGTCGAACTATATGTGAATAAACCTCCCAAACTAAGCCCTCTCAAACACTTTTTCATGTACCTCACCTTACCAGTGAGGAAAAACATTGAGGACCAAATAGTAAGATAGAGATGGCTTGTCAGAACCTGTAGTCATTTATATTTGATTGTAATGACAACTGACTTCTTTTTTAATTAATATTTTGTATACATGATAATGATCAGGTAGTTACAATTCTCCTTTTTGTATAACCCAGTCCCTTATGCATTCATTGGTACAAATCACTATACCAACTAAGAAATCGGCTCACCCAAAACAATCACTATAACCAACCAACCTTGTCACTTCCTTCTCCTCGCTGTTTTGATACTAAAAAACCTACCTTGTACCAATTCATTTCCTTGAATGCAACTGGTATCAAGCCTATACCTATGTCATATCAGCTCTTATTTCTCCTACCTTTCTATACCACCACAACTGATCTAAGGTGGTGCTACTAATTTAAACCAACACACCTAAAACCAATAAGAATTCACTCCCTCATCAATGTCTAGATCTTCTATGCCAAAAGATCTGATCAAAATACACAAAAAATCGAGAAAATCAAACAAATTTGTTGTACAGTTTCTAAATTTAGACTAAAAAGAAAGACAAATAAAATTATTATTATTTCAAATTAGAAAAAAAGAACCCTCACAAAATAACATGTGTAGCTTTCTATTTCAGAAATACATGAACCTGACATGAGAATTTAAGGTAGTGAAGTTTGCACAAACAAAATATATGAAAAACATTGAATGGTTGATATGCATTCCATCAACAATCCATGGCTGTTTATCTCCTTTTTCTTGGTTCCAATTGTTAGCTTCAATGTTTTTCAAAAAAATTAATAAGAAAAATGGAATTAATAGCAAAGTAACCTAATTGTAAGAGATGAATAGATTGAAGCCACCATCTAGAAGACGATTGTTAAGGAAATATATATTTGTCTAACAACATATTGTTTATTTATATACGTCTGATATGCGATTAGTTTCTTATTAAAAAAATGAAAATACACTAAGTTTATCAAATTGTAGTATTTTATTTATAATTTGCTATATTGTGTCATCAAAGACAAAGACAAAAGCATGAAACCAATTAAACACGTTATATAAAAAATTAAAACTTACATAACTAACATGTCTGCAAATAGAAATGACAATCTTGCCAATAAAATAGACATGTTAGTGATCGAAAAACTAATCGCATACATCTTTCAAAATGCAAACAAAAGATTTTTAATTACGATTTTCCAAACCAAACCAACATACAGATCGAATGAACATATTTCAAATATTGTACAAACTAAATATTATATACAATTTAACATATAGTATGGAAAATATTAAAGAAAACCTAAAACCTTACTGATCCCTCTAGCACATACTTTTCTTTTCGAGAAGCACCCAGTAGACTTGCATTAAACAAAAAAGTTGCAAAGAGAGATTACATGGAATGGAAATAGGGAAGGTAAAACCTACAATTGAACCCCCCCCCCTGGACCTAGCATATATACTTAGCTAAATTGTCATATTATACATAATAGAACATGCAGAAATAATAAAATGAATAATCATAGTATACATAATATAGCATATAAAAAAGAACAATTCTTAAATAGCCTTTAATGGCGTCCCCTTGATATTTTGAAATAGCAATAATACTAAATCATTTATTCACTACCAATCTACCAAAGGCGAAACGGATGACTCATTAATTTAATTAGAAAAATTAATTATAATTAACAGCCATTAAACCAATTGCCACTAATTGTCATTAAGTCTCATATAAAATGAATAATTATATTTTGGTGATTTTATTCACAGCATGAATAACAAAACAGTTACCATTATGTATTAATTAGGAAATTAAATGCATTCAATAAAAATTTAATTAAATGCATTCAATAAAAATTTAATCTCATGAGACTACAACCTGTAATGGATCCTAAACTCCCAAATCAATATATTAATGACAACCATAATGGAATCACAACCTATCATACCTGTATCCAAGAGGGAAAAAAAAGAATTTAGCATAGTACAACAACAAAATACAACAAATCCTTAGGCATGTTTGGAAGCAAAGACACATGACAACAGAAAAAGTTTGCCAAATTTGAGCCCGGTTATAAAAAGGGGAAAAATCACCTAGCCTAAGGATACCCTAAACCTGAACAGATAAATAAAATGGGATGGATAATAGTAACACAAATAAGAACTCATAAAAAAGGCAACGAAATTTCAAAGCACAGAAAACTAATTAAAAAACCTACATGGACCAGATCTAAAAGCCTCCATGCTTTTGATTCTGAGGGAGTGAAATTTGAAATCACCATTGTAACTCTGGAACTTTCGAAAAGCCTCCATGATCCTTTTAGCGTTTGATTGATCACCTCTGTAATCGAACAGTGCATTGATCCAGATCAACCAACCTTGCTCGAGCAACATCCCTGATGGAAAGGATTCGGTAGTTTACAGAATCTTAACAAAAGCAGGTGCATCTATTTCTCCAGTTCCTGTCAATAAACAGTAAATGCCTTGTCCTGTATCACTCGAAGTTAGGATTTGCTCGATCTACCGACTCATCCCTCAAGCAAAAAATATTAGTCTACATAGAAACAATGAAAATAATATTTCAAAAAACTGCCTTATCAATTTTAAACATATTAAATGAAATAAAGAGAAAGATAATTTAGTAGAATTTTGAGTACCTGATGCCAATCATGTTTAGGAGTCGAATGATACAAAGCTCTGCAAAAAAAAAAATGCAAAAAAAACTGTATCAAATAAAATCAGCACTATAGTATTCTTCTCCATCTACATCAAGTAAGCAAAAACTACAACTGATAGCACTACAATCAGTCTGAATCAAATCAGCTGAAACTTCTCCCTCAATTTGCTTGATCATCTTCAATCTTTCCATGTTATTTTTCAGTTAGTTTTGAATCAGCTGAAAGTTCTCCCTCGATTTGCTTGATCATCTTCAATCTTTCCATGTTATTTTTCAGTTATTAAAACTAATGCAAATAGAAAATGGTTAAAAATTGCATTACATTTATTAATAAACAACATATATAAAATGTAGTACCCCTGGACAGGTCCTACTACGTTTGCAAAATACCTCTTTCTGCTGCAATTCTCCAGCAAGCAGCTCTTAGTTGACATCTGAATAACAATAATTAAACTTTAAAAAACAATTAAATTGAACACAATGAAGCCTAATTCAATACAATTGTTATCCATGAATCTGACCACAATTAACAGATTACATATGAAAAAAGGAGCTATGATTCTGTATTTTTCCTGGACCATAATGACTGAGTTTTCGTACATGTTCAAATTGGCTCCCTTCTTTACTTTAATTGGATGTTTTGATGCTTGTTGCATGATAGTGTAAAATTTTGTTGACTCTCTTCTTTATTGCCTAAACTCAAAAGTGCATCTCTATATTATAATTTCTTATTTCTAAAAAGAAATGTTAAAATAGCATAATATCAAGTCATTTCCTTAACCTTTTGGCTCATATTTAGTACTGTTAGAAGACTCCTTCCTTAATTAGGTTTAAGCTAAGGGTCATTAATCAGATCGTGCCTTTGGAATTTGGAGCAGCATTTAATGATAAGATGAAAGGTGAAGCCTTGTTTAATATAAAAAAAAACTATAGAAGGTGGTCTACCACATACAAAAATTCTCAGTAAATGTGATCCTCTCTTAATCTGTATAAATTATCAGGACACTTTCTGAAATGTCTAATGATATAAAGGAATGTACAGAGGGTACTGACTGGGATCCAGTCCGTTATTTATG
This sequence comes from Rhynchospora pubera, assembly GCA_028095005.1. Classification (NCBI taxonomy): domain Eukaryota; kingdom Viridiplantae; phylum Streptophyta; class Magnoliopsida; order Poales; family Cyperaceae; genus Rhynchospora; species Rhynchospora pubera. Next base: position 26,020,654 of record CM051460.1, on the reverse strand, counting down.
TGGAATCAGTTTGGTAGGAGACCCAGTCTTCACTCATCGAACCTTATCACAATGTATTTTAATCCCCCTTTTTGTACCAACACCAAAAACCCTCCAACATTCATATACCGATAATTAATAAATGAGATGATAAATTACAAAAATTACCTCACGGCGAAGACGATGGTGTCTTACCAGATGAAATAAAGAGAAAGATAATTTAGTAGAATTTTGAGTACCTAATGCCAATCATGTTTAGGAGTCGAATGATACAAAGCTCTGCAAAAAAGAATCAATAAGTCTACACAGTACACAGGTCTTCAAAGATAGACCAACTTTATAAATTTTCAACCATTGAACACATCAGTTCAGAAAATACATATAACTAAATAGTTCATGGTTCTAACACTTACGGAATTTGTAAGGAAATAATATCACCCTGATCAGAATTAATTTCCTTTACAAATTATTTTACTCGTCACAGATAGCAAGCGATTTAAGAGTTAGAACCATCCTCATATTCCAACCTTCCCCAAAAAAAAAAAATTGTAAACGTCAAAAAGCAATTTTATCATAAAATTTACTGTAACAACTTTTTATTTGGGAATTTTAAAAAGGATAAAATAACTATTAACAATACATTCTATATCAACTCAATTCAAATGATAAACGATATGAATATAGCATAATGAACTCCGACCAGTAGTCTAGTAGCCTAGGTACCAGTGCAGCTCGTAGGAAATTTTTCACCCATTTTTGAAAAATGAAAATAAAGGCAAAGATGGACCACGGAATATGATGCTTCCATTGAAATGGAACTGGAGCTACTCGGATTGAAAAATCAGGGGAAAAAATGGATCAGATCAAAGATCGATGCTAAAAAACAATTTAATGGAATCAAATATCTCAACTAAAATAACAGAAAATCAAATCAAATAGACTTAAACTCACCTAGCGCATCTGCCTTTCTATTGCTTCAACACCTCGGCGGTCGTCGTGGTGACGGAGTTTCGGGATGGGGAGGAAACAGGTGCCGTATCGGAGAAGTCGAGAGGCGTGGGGAGGCATGACGGTTCTGTCTGTCTTTGGTCCATCTCAGAGAGGCGAGAAAGAGGGATTTTAGGGTTCAGAAGAGAGGGACAGATCTAGGATTTTTTGGCAGCTCCGATTGTCGACGGATGTGGGTCCTTGGCTGGGGCAAGTGTGGAAGAAAATTGGGTGAGAGAGGCGATCGGAGAAGGTCAGAAGGAGAAAGAGAGAAGAGGGCGAGCGGCGCACATTGTCGACTGGTTTGCGTAGAGAGCAAAACAAATCCTAATTTTTTCAGCAAATTTGATTTAATGCATTGGCTTTACAAAGTCGCTTATTGAGACGGGTCAATTTCACAGCCTTTACCGTATAGCATCATATTTGATTACAGAGTGTTTGTATCAAAGAGATTAAATGAGTTAACACGATAAAAGGATTTGATGCCGTGTCGACTGTTTTTAAAATTTTTCGGAGAGGACTCCCACGGGTTTTTATTTATAATACTGATTAGGCTACTATTAAGTGAGCAAGTGACAGATTGCTGACGCAGAACAACCTTCTTAAGATTAAAGAGAGGTTGGCCAGAAGCCCAGAACCAATTAACTGCCCCCTTTTCCATAGTGGTGGTCGAAGATGCAGCACTTTCTCCAGTTGCACGACGGATAGACATATCTGGTGCTTTGTTTCATTACACTTCAGAGCTCAGACTACCCCTTCACCTACACTCTCCAGTCTCCAGCCTTCTTCTTACTACTACTAACAGAGCAAATATTCAAAAAGATAGAAGAAAGGAATGGTCCGAATGGAGTATCATCTGTGCGGCCACGGTTTGGAACCTTTGGGAAACAAGAAATGTTTCTATATTTTCACAGACCCGGTTTTGAAACTTTCAATCCATAGACTAATTTCTGTGTACATTTAATCCCGCTTCAGGTTTTTTTTTCATTTTTTAATTTTTTTTTGTTTTGACTCTGGCTGTATATTCTGTAAATAATTATTTTATTTATGTTAAATTTTGTTGGCGTAAGCCAACCCTAAAAAATAAATTTTATAATTTTGGATCCGGCGTAGAATTATAATAATTCGAAGCTTTTCCTAGTTTGCCGTCCGAGGGTGGGGGCCATTGTTATGATCGCTTAATCATGCCTGGTTTTGCATTTTCTCAGTTATTTTTATCTTTATTTCTTATAAACACATGGATCTAAGAGGTGTAACATACTAGATCTATAGCATGTAAACACATGCTTGTGCTATTCGATCGATTTGGTCTGTGGTTTGATATCGATCACTAGACGAAACAACAATATGTTTTGGTTTTCCATCTAAGGAAACAAATTGAGCAACATATATATTTGTATCATTGATAAATTAAACAATATATTATTATTGCTTATATTAGGTTTATGCCACTGCGAAAAATTGAAATTAGAAAAATGTTATCACTAAATGACAAATTATTTTTATGCCACTATAAAATAGTAAAAATTAGTTTTATGCCATCGGCTTATTGATATGACAATTTTACCTTTTTAAATATGTCATTATAAAAATTAGAAATTAGCAAAATATCATCACTAAATGACAAATTAGTTTTGTGCCACTACAAATTAACAAAAAATAGTGTTATGCTACTGTAAAAATATAAAAATTAGTTTTCATGTCATTTGTGCATTAAAATAGTTTTATAAAAAATGGGAAATTAGTTTTGTGCTTCTTTCAAAGGAAAAAAAAATAGAACGATTTACGTAATCTTTCTTGTTAGCTAACAAATTTTTACATTCTACATGGAGAGTTGGAATATGCTTCATGGCTCTGAAAACGTGCCATCAGATATATCTTTTTTTTAAAAAAAAATTAATATAATGAAATGATGAAAGAATCTATATAGTTTACGGAATGGCACAATAGATATATCTCCACTAGGGTTGGACATCGAGCTTCGCTCGATACAATATTTTTTTACAAAATTTAAAGTTTGGTTTTTATTATATTATTTTTTTATATATGTTAATAATAATGTGAATATCTAACTAAAATATCAATATCATCATGTTTTAAGTAAGATCATAAACATATTTTAGACTATATAAACAACATAAATATATATTATTGTGATCAAATTACTTAAAATGAATGTAAAATCACTTGAAATGCTCAAATATACTCAGAATCTATAAAATCTACACATTATGTGAATAATTACAATGTATAATCCAATCGTTTTGAATAAGTGATTCCATAAACATATTCTAAACTATATCAAGAGCTTAATATAGATTATTGTTGGGGCTGTCAATGAAATCCGTTTACCCGTTTACCCAACCCGTACCGTACCGTATAAGACGGGTATGGGTAAAGTTTTATTTTCGTTAAATTAACGGGTACGGGTACGGGTAAGGAAATTTTTTCGTTAATTTAACGGGTACGGATACGGGTAAAAGTTATTTCGTACCGTTTTCATAATAACGGGTAATTGCCACAATTAAAAAGATACAATTACATGATACATATGGCATCTTATATTGCATGATTGGTAAAAAAATATTGTTAGATTTTATTTAAGATTTATAATTCTTTCCATTCAGTGTACGGAAAAATAAAAAAGCATAAACCTAAAATATTCGCCACCATTGTTACATTTTATTAATATACTTATTGATATAATTTATTTATACAGAGTGTACAAATTTTATTATTATTATATCCATTTTTTACCGTTACCGTTACCGTACCGTTAATTCTTAACGGGTACGGGTAAGGTACGGGTAAAACTATTTTTAACGGGTACGGGTAGGGTACGGGTAAAGAAAATTTTAACGGGTATGGTAATGAAAATACCTTCTACCGTACCGTACCATACCCATTGACAGTCCTAATTATTGTGATCAAATGACTTAAAAGTTAAAATGAATGAAAAATAGCTTGAAATGCTCAAATATACTCATAATCTGTAAAATCTGCACATTATGTGAATAATTACAATGTATAATCTAATCATTTTGAATAATTAAGCTCATAAACATATTCTACCTATATAAAAAGCTTAAATATAGATTATTGTGATCAAATAACTTAAAATGAATGCAAAATTGTTTGAAATGTTCAAATATACTAAGAATCTGTAAAATTTGCACATCATGTGCATAATTAATGCATAATCCAATCGTTTTGAAAAAGTGAGTTCATAAACATATTCTGGACTATATAAAGAGCTCAAATATAAATTATTATGATAAAATGACTTGAAATAAATACAAAATCGATTGAAATACTCAAATATACTCAGAATCTGTAAAATCTGCGCATAATGTATGTAATTACAATGTATAATCCAATTGTTTTAAATAAGTGAGTTCATAAACATATTCTAAACCACATAAGGAGTTTAAATATAGATTATTTTGATCAAATGACTTAAAATGAATGCAAAATCGCTTGAAATGCTCCAATATACTAAGAATCTATTAAATCTGCAAATTATGTGAATAATTACAATGTATAATCCAATCATTTTGAATAAGTGAGTTTATAAACACATTTTAAACTATATAAAGAGCATAAATATAGATTATTATGATCAAATGACTTAAAATAAAAACAAAATCGTTTGAAATGCTCAATTATACTCAGAATCTGTAAAATCTGCATGTCAAGTTAATAATTACAATATATAATCCAATAGTTTTGAATAATTAACCTCCTAAACATATTGTAGACTCGAGGATTGCTAAAATGCTATGCATAGCATGGATGACCTTCGTGCTATGGATTCGTTCTTGCATTTCATACTTCAAACGACCGATCCAAACTGTTCATTATCTTCTACATATTGAAATCTTATTAAAAATCAAATTTTACATTTTTTAAATTTTTTTAGTATTTTTCTCAGATTTTTTTAAATCACTGTTATTGAAGGGTCCAGGATTTATTAGATTATTTATTTTCAAAAATCTGAGAAAAATAGTAAAAAAATTTTAAAAAAATGTAAAATTTGATTTCTAATGAGATTTCAATATAAGAAGATAATGAATGGTTTGGATCGGTTGTTTGAAGCATGAAACACAAGAACGAATCCGTAGTACGAAGGCCGTCCGTGCTATGCATAGCATTTTAGTAATCCTCTTGTAGACTATATAAAGAGCTTAAATATAAATTATTGTGCTCAAGTGACTTAAAATGAATGCAAAATCTCTTGAAATGCTTAGATATACTTAGAATCTTTAAAATCTACACATTAGGTTCGTAATTACAACGTATAATCCAATTGTTTTGAATAAGTGAGTTCATGAACATATTCTAAACTATATAAAGAGCTTAAATATAGATTATTGTCATGAAATAACTTAAATTGAATGCAAAAATCGTTTGAAATGCTCAAATATACTCAGAATCTTTAAAATCTGCACATTATGTGCATAATTACAATGTATAATCCAATTGTTTTGAATAAGTGATGTCACAAACATATTATAGACTAAATAAAGAGCTTATATACAGATTAATGTGATCAAAACACTTAAAATGAATACAAAATGGCTTGAAATGCTCAATTGTACTCAGAATCTGTAAAATATGCAAATTATGTGAATAATTATAATGTATAATCCAATCTTTTTGAATAAACGAGCTCGTAAACATATTCTAGACTATATAAAGAGCTTAAATATACATTATTGTGATCAAATGACTTAAAATGAATGCAAAATCGCTTGAAATGCTCAAATATATTCAGAATCTGCAAAATCTGTATATTACGTATATAATTACAATGTATAAATCAATCTTTTTTATTAATTGACCACATAAACATATTCTAGAATATAAAAATAGCATATATATAGATTATTGTGATCAAATGACTTAAAAATGAATGCAAAATCGCTTGAAATGCTCAAATATACTCCGAATCTTTAAAATTTGCACATTATATTCGTAATTATAATGTATAATGCAATCGTTTTGAATAAGTGAGTTCATAAATATATTCTTGACTATATAAAAATCTTAAATATAGATGATTGTGATCAAATGGTTTAAAATGAATGCAAAATCGCTTCAAATGCTCAAATATACTCAGAATCTGTAAAATATGTAAACTTATGTAAACTATGTGAATAATTAGAACTTACGATGTATAATCAAATTATTCTGAATAATTTAGCTCATAAACATATTCTAGACTATATAAAGAGCTTCAATATAGATTAACATGATCAAAAACACTTAAAATGAATGCAAAGTAGCTTGTAATGCTTAAATATACCAAAATTCTTTAAAATCTGGACATTTTTGGCGTAATTACAATGTATAATCCAATCGTTGTGAATACGTGAGTTCATAAACATATTCTAGACTATATATATAGCATAAATACAGATTATTGTGATCAAATGAATTGAAATAAATGCAAAATTGCTTGAAATACCCAAATATACAAAAAATCTATAAAATATGCATCTTATATGTGTAATTATAATGAATAATTTAATCGTTTCAAATTAGTGTGTTCATAAACAAATTCTAGACTATGTAAAGAGTTTAAATATACTCAGAATCTGTAAAATATGCACATTATGTGAATAATTACAATGTATAATCCAATCGTTTTGAATATGTGAGCTCATAAACATATTCATATAATAGAAAATTATATGAAAATTTTTGGAATAATAGAACATTATTCGACTATACAAAGAGTTTAAATGTAGACTCATGTCATCAAATAACTTAAAATGAATGTAAAATCGATTGAAATACTCAATCTGTAAAATATACACATTATGTGAATAATTACAAAGTATAAACCAATCTTTTTGAATAATTAGCCTCATAAACATATTCTAGACTATATAAAGAGCATAAATATAGATTATTGTGATCACATAACTTAAAATAATGCAAAATCGCCTGAAATGCTCAAATATACTTGAATCTGTAAAATATGCAAATTACGTGAATAGTTATTATGTATAATCCAATTGTTTTGAATAAGTGAGATCGTAAATATATTCTAAAATATATAAAGAGTATAAATATAGATTATTGTCATCAGATGACATAAAATCAATGCAAAATCGCTTGAAATACTCAAATTTACTCAAAATATGTAAAATCTGCACATTATGTGAATAATTACAATGTATAATCCAATAGTTTTGAATATGTGTGCTCATAAACATATTCTAAACTTAAAATGCAAAATGTAGATTATTGTCATCAAATAACTTAAAATAAATGCAAAATCGATTGAAATGCTCAAATAAATTTAGAATATGTAAAATATTAACATTATGTAAATAATTACAATGTATAATCCAATCTTTTTGAATAATTGAGCTCATAAATATATTCTAGACTATATAAAGAGCATACATATGGATTATTGTGATCAAATAACTTAAAATGAATGCAAAATAGCTTGAAATGCTCCAATACACTCAGAATCTTAAAAATATACACATTATGTGCATAATTACAATGTATAATCCAATTGTTTTTGATAACTTAGTTCAGAAACATATTCTAAACTATATAAAGAGCATAAATATAGATTACTGTGGTCAAATGACTTAAAATGAATGTAAAAATCGCTTGAAATGCTCATATATACTCAGAATCTGTAAAATCTATATATTATGTCAATAATTACAATTTATAATCTAATCGTTTTCAATAAGTGAGTTCACAAACAAATTCTAAACAATATAAAGAAGTTTAATATTGATTGTTGTGATCAAATGACTTAAAATGAATGCAAAATCGCTTAAAATGCTCAAATATAATTAGAATCTGTAAAATATGCATATTATGTGAATAATTACAATGTATAATCCAATCGTTTTGAATAATTGGCTCATAAACATATTCTGGACTAAATAAAGAGCACAAATATAGATTATTTGTGATCAAATGAATTAAAAAGAATGCAAAATCACTTGAAATGCTCAAATATATTCAGAATCTGTAAAATTTGCACATTATATGAATAATTACAATGTATAATCCAATCAATTTGAATAATTAAGATCATAAATATATTCTAGACAATATAAAGAGCTTAAATATACATTATTGTGATCAAATGACTTAAAATTAATACAAAATCACTTGAAATGCTCAAATATACTCAGAATCTGTAAAATCTGCACATTTAGTGCATATTTACAATGTATAATCCAATTTTTTTTTAATAACTGAGTACAAAAAAATATTTCAGACTCTATAAAGAGCTTAAATATAGATTAATTTGATCAAATGACTTAAACTGAAAGCAAAATCGCTTCAAATGCTCAAATGTACTCAGAGTCTGTAAAATCTGCACATTATGTGAATAAATACAATGCATAATCTAATCGTTTTGAATAAGTGAGTTCATTAACATATTCTAAACTATATAAAAAGCATAAATATAGCTTATTGTGATAAAAAATCGCTTGAAATGCTCAAATATACTCATAATCTTTCAAATCTGCATATTATGTGCATAATTAGAATGTATAATCAAATCGTTTTAAGTAAGTTATATCATAAACATATTCTAGACAAAATAAAGAGTTTTAATATGTATTACTGTGATCAAATCACTTAAAATGAATACAAAATCACTTGAAATGCTCAAATATACTCTGAATCTGTAAAATCTGCACATTATGTGAAGAATTAGATTGTTTAATCTGATCATTTTGAATAAATGAATTCATAAATATATTCTAGACTATATAAAGAGCTCAAATATAGATTATTGTGCTCAAATGACTTAAAATTAATGCAAAATCAATTAAAATGCTCAAATATACTTGGAATCTGTAAAATATGCATATTATGCAAATAATTACAATGTATAATCCAATCGTTTTAAATAAATAAGTTCATAAGAATATATATAAAAAGTATAAATATAGCTTATTGTGATCAAATGACTTAAAATGAATGCAAAATCACTTGAAATACTCAAATTTACTCAAAATCATTAAAATCAACACATTATGTGAATAATTACAATGTATAATACTATCGTTCTGAAAAATTAAGATCATAAACATATTCTAGATAATATATCGATCTTAAATATACATTATTGTGATCAAATGACTTAAAATTAATGCAAAATCACTTGAAATGCTCAAATATACAAAGAATCTGTAAAATCTGTACATTATGTGCATAATTACAATGTATAATCCAATCTTTTTAAATAAGTGAATTCATAAATAAATTCGAGACTATATAAAGAGTTTAAATATAAATTATTGTGATCACATGACTTAAAATGAATGTAAATTCGCTTGAAATATTTAAATATTCTCAGCATCTCTAAAATATGCAAATTATGTGGGTAATTACAATGTAATATCCAATCGTTTTAAATAAGTGAGTTCATAAACAAATTCGAGACTATATAAAGAGTTTAAATATAAATTATTGTGATCACATGACTTAAAATGAATGTAAAATCGCTTAAAATGCTCAAATATACTCAGAATCTTCCAAATCTGCATATTATGTGCATAATTACAATGTATAATCCAATCGTTTTGAATAAGTTATATCATAAACATATTCTAGATAAAGTAAAGAGCTTAAATATATATTATTGTGATCAAATCACTTAAAACGAACGTAAAATAGCTAGAAATGCTCAAATATTCTCAGAATCTTTAAAATCTGCACATCATGTAATAAATTACAATGTATAATCCAATGCTTATGAAAAAGTGAGTTCATAAACATATTCTAGACCATATAAAGAGCATCAATATAGATTATTGTGGTCAAATGACTTAAAAATGAATTAAAAATCGCTTGAAATGCTCAAATATCTTAGAATCTGTAAAATCTGCAAATTATGTGAATAATTATAATGTATAACCCAATCGTTTTGAATAAGCGAGTTCATAAACATATTATAAACTATATAAAGAGCATAAATATAGATTATTGTCATCAAATGACTTAAAGTGAATGCAAAATCACTTGAAATGCATAAATATACACAGAATCTGTAAAATCTGCATATTATGTGAATAATTACAATGTATAATCCAATTGTATTGAATATATGAGCTCATGAACATATTCTAGACTATATAAAGAGCATAAATATAGAATATTGTCATCACATAACTTAAAATGAATGCAAAATCAATTGAAATGCTCAAATAAACTTAGAATCTGTATAATATGCACATTATGTGAATAATTGCAATGTATAATTCAATCATTTTGAATAATTGAGCTCATAAATATAATTTATACTATATAAAGAGCTTAAATTTAGATTATTGTGATCAAATAACTTAAAATAAATGCAAAATCGCTTGAAATGCTCCAATATACTCAGAATATGTAAAAGCTGCATATAATATGAATAATTACAATGTACAATCCAATTGTTTTGAATAACTTAGTTCAGAAACATATTCTAAACTATAAAGATCATAAATATAGATTACTGTTGTCAAATGACTTAAAATGAATACAAAATATTTTGAAATGCTCAAATAAACTCAGAAATTGTAAAATCCGTATATTATGAGAATAATTACATTATATAATCCAATCGTTTGGAATAAGTGAGTTCATAAAAATATTTTAAATTATATAAAGAGAGCTTAAATATAGATTATTATGATCAAATGACTTAAAATAAATGCAAAATCGCTTAAAATGCTCAAATATACTTAGAATTCGTCAAATCTGCACACTATGTGCAATGTATAAAAAATCTTTTTTTAATAATTGACATCATAAACATATTCTAAACTATATAAAGAGCATAAATATAGATTATTGTGATCAAATTACTAAAAATGAATGGAAAATCGCTTCAAAAGCTCAAATATACTCAAAATCTGTAAAATCTTCACAATATGTGAATAATTACAATGTATAATCCAATTGTTTTGAATAATTGAGCTTATAAACATATTTTAGACAATATAAAGAGCGTAGATATAGTTTATTGTGATCAAATATCTTAAAATGAATGCAAATTACTTCAAATGCTCCAATAAACTTAGAATCTTTAAAATCTGTGCATTATGTGTGCAATTAAGATGTATAATCCAATCGTTTTTAATAACTTATATTTTAGAAACATACTCTAAACTATATATAGATCATAAATATATATTACTGTGTTCAAATGACTTAAAATGAATACAAAATCGTTTAAAATACTCAAATATATTCAGAAATTGTAAAATCTGTATATTATGTGAATAATTATAATGTATAATCCAATTGTTTGGAATAAGCGAGTTCATAAACATATTCTAAACTATATAAAGAGCTTAAATATAGATTATTGTGATCGAATGACTTAAAATGAATGCAAAATCGCTTAAATTGCTCAGATATACTTAGAATTTGTCAAATCTGCACATTATGTAAATAATTACAATTTATAAACCAATATTTTAGAAATTATTGACCTCATAAACCTATTCTAGAATAAATACAGAGCATAAATATAGATTATTGTGACCAAATGACTTAAAAATGAATGCAAAATCTCTTCAAAAGTTCAAATATACTTAGAATCTGTAAAATCTGCACAATATGTGAATAATTACAATGTATAATCTAATCGTTTTGAATAATTGAGCTAATAAACATATCCTACCCAATATAAAATGCTTAAATATAGATTATTGTGATCAAAAGACTTAAAATTAATGCAAAATCGCTTGAAATGCTCAAATGTACTCAGAATCATTAAAAACTGAAAATTATTTACATAATTACAATATATAATCCAATCGTTTTCAATAAGTGATATCATAAACATATTCTAGACAATATAAAAAGTTTAAATATACATTATTGTGATCAATGACTAAAAATGAATGCAAAATCGCTTTAAATGCTCAAATATACTCAGAATCTGTAAAAGATGCATATTATGTGAATAATTACAATGTGCAATCCAATCGTTTTGAATAATTGAACTCATAAACATATTCTAGACTTTATAAAGAGCTTAATTATAGATTATTGTGATCGAATTACTTAAATAAATGCAAAATCACTTGAAATGCTCAAATATACTCAAAATCTTTAAAATCTACATATTATGTGCGTAATTACAATGTATAATGCAATCGTTTAGAATAATTGAGTTCATAAACATATTCTACACAATATAAAGAGTTTAAATATAGATTATTGTGATCAAATGACTTAGGATTAAAGCAAAATCGCTTGAAATGGTCAAATATACTCAGAATCTTTCAAATCTGAACATTATGTGCATAATTACAATGTATAATCCAATTATTTTTTTATAAGTGATATCATAAACATATTCTCGACCATATAAAGAGTTTAAATATATATTATGGTGATCAAATGACTTAAAATAAATGAAAAATCGCTTCAAATGCTCAAATATACTCAGAATCTGTAAAATCTGCACAATATGTGAATAATTACATTGTATAATCTAATTGTTTTGAATAATTGAGCTCAGAAACATATTCTACACAATATAAAGAGTTTAAATATAGATTATTGTGATCAAATGACTTAGAATTAAAGCAAAGTCGCTTGAAATGCTCAAATATACTCAAAATCTTTCAAATCTGAACATTATGTGCATAATTACAATGTATAATCCAATTGTTTTTTATAAGTGATATCATAAACATATTCTAGACCATATAAAGAGCTTAAATATATATTCTGGTGATCAAATGACTTAAAATAAATGCAAAATCGCTTGAAATGCTCAAATATATTCCGAATCTGTATAATCTGCATATTATGCGAATAATTGCAATGTACAATCCAATCGTTTTGAATAATTGAGCTCATAAACTTATTCGAGACTTTACAAAGAGCTTTATTATGGATTATTGTTATCAAATGACTTAAAATGAATGCAGAATGGCTTGAAATACTCAAATATACACTGAATATGTAAAATCTGCACATTATGTGTGTAATTACAATGAATAATCCATTCATTTTGAATGAGTGTGTTCTTAAACATATTCTAGACTTTGTTAAGAACTTAAATATAGATTATCGTGAACATATGTCTTAAATTGAATGCCAAAATCGCTAGAATGCTCAGATATACTCTAGAATCTTTAAAATCTGAACATTTTGTGCATAATTATGATGTATAATCCAATCTTTTTAAATAAGTGAGTTCATAAACATATTTGAGACTTTATAAAGAGAGCTTAAATATAGATTATTGTGAACAGATGACTTAAAATGAATGTAAAATCGCTTGAAATATTCAAATATTCTCAGAATCTTTCAAATCTGAACATTATGTGCATAATTACAATGTATAATCCAATCATTTTGAATAAGTGATATCATAAACATATTCTAGACTATATAAAGAGCTTAAATATACATTATGGTGATTAAATGACTTAAAATGAATGCAAAATCGCTTGAAACGCTCAAATATATTCAGAATCTGTATAATCTGCATATTATGTGAATAATTACAATGTACAATCCAATCGTTTTGAATAATTGAGTTCATAAACATATTCAAAACTCTACAAAGAGCTTTATTATGGATTATTGTTATCAAATGACTTAAAATGAATGCAAAATCGCTTGAAATACTCAAATATACACTGAATATGTAAAATCTGCACATTATGTGAGTAATTACAATGAATAATCCATTCATTTTGAATGATTATGTTCTTAAACATATTCTAGACTTTGTTAAGAACTTAAATATAGATTATCATGAACATATCTCTTAAATTGAATGCCAAAATCACTTGAAATGCTCAAATATACTCTAGAATCTTTAAAATCTGAACATTTTGTGCATAATTACAATGTATAATCCAATCTTTGTAAATAAGTGAGTTCATAAACATATTCGAGACTTTATAAAGAGAGCTTAAATATAGATTATTGTGAACAGATGACTTAAATGAATGTAAAATCGTTTGAAATATTCAAATATTCTCAGAATCTTTCAAATCTGAACATTATGTGCATAATTACAATGTATAATCCAATCATTTTGAATAAGTGATATCATAAACATATTCTAGACTATATAAAGAGCTTAAATATATATTATTGTGATTAAATTACTTAAAATGAATGCAAAATAGTTTCAAATGCTCAAATATACTCAGAATCTATAAAATCTCACATTATGTGATAAATTACAATGTATAATCCAATTCTTATGAATAAGTAAGTTCATTAACATATTCGAGACCATATAAAGAGCATCAATATAGATTATTGTGATCAATATACTCAGAATCGCTTGAAATGCTCAAATATACTCAGAATCAATAAAATCTGCAAATTATGTGAATAATTATAATGTATAATCCAATATTATCAAACAAATTAGTTCATAAACATATTATAAACTATATAAAGATCATAAATATAGATTATTGTCATCAAATGACTTAAAGTGAATGCAAAATCGCTTGAAATGCTTAAATATACTCAGAATCTGTAAAATCTGCATATTATGTGAATAATTACAATGTATAATCCAATCGTATTGAATATGTGAACTAATAAATATATTCTAGAGTATATAAAGATATTAAATATAGAATATTGTCATCACATAACTTAAAATGAATGCAAAATTAATTGAAATGCTCAAATAAACTTAGAATCTGTATAATATGCACATTATGTGAATAATTATAATGTATAATCCGATCGTTTGAAATAATTGAGCTCATAAACATATTTAGACTATATAAAGAGCTTAAATTTAGATTATTGTGATCAAATAACTTAAAATGAATGCAAAATCGCTTGAAATGCTCTAATATACTCAGAATCTTTAAAATCTGCACATTATGTGTGCAATTACAATGTATAATCCAATCGTTTTGAATAACTTAGTTCAGAAACATATCCTTAACTATATATAAAGATCATAAATATAGATTACTGTGGTCAAATGACATAAAAAGAATAGAAAATCTTTTGAAATGCTCAAATATACTCAGAAATTGTAAAATGCGTATATTATGTGAATAATTACATTATATAATCCAATCGTTTAGAATAAGTGAGTTCATAAAAATATTCTAAACTATATAAGGAGCTTAAATATAGATTATTGTGATCAAATGACTTAAAATGAAAGCAAAATCGCTTAAAATGCTCAAATATACTTAGAATTTGTCCAATCTGCAAATTATGTGAATAATTACAATGTATAAACCAATCTTTTTAAATAATTAACCTTATAAACATATTCTAGACTATATAAAGAGCATAAATATAGATTATTTTGATCAAATGACTTAAAATGAATGTAAAATCGCTTCAAATGCTCAAATATACTCAGAATCTATAAAATCTGCATATTATGTGATAAATTACAATGTATAATCCAATCATTTTGAATAATTGAGCTCATAAACATATTTTAGACTATATAAAAAGCTTAAATATAGATTATTGTGATCAAATAACTTAAAATGAATGCAAAATCACTTGAAATGCTCCAATATACTCAGAATCTTTAAAATCTGCACATTATTTTCATAATTACAATATATAATCCAATCATTTTGAATAAGTGATATCATAAACATATTCTAGATAATATAAAAAGCTTAAATATACATTATCGTGATCAAATGACTTAAAATGAATGCAAAATCGCTTGAAATGCTCAAATATACTCAGAATCTGTAAAAGCTGCATATAATATGAATAATTACAATGTATAATCCAATCGTTTTGAATAATTGAACTCATAAACATATTCTAGACTTTATAGAGGAATGATATACTACACTCTGGAGTATTGAGTCCTCATACACTGAATTTCTGAGCCTTTGGATCGCTTTAAAAATCGTGCACCAGATTTAGATGAGTGGATCAGATTATGGCGCTGATTGCTATTCGATTCTCCGTTTCCATTAAAATTTCCATCTCCTTCTGTTTAATTCTCCATTCGCACCTCTCTTCACACTCATGGTCTCATCTCCGTTTGCACCAAATTGAACGCAAAAACTCTTATTTGCACGATGCTCTCTCTCGTAGTTTGTACTTTCGTCCCTTCACTCTACGCGCTTCTCTCTTAGGATTTGCCAACTTGAGCTCGCACATCTTAACACACCTAGACGATTGTTCTATTTTTGGTCAAACATCATACCCTTTCTCTGATATATATGTACGCTAAAAGTTAGAACTTTCATAACAATGAAAAGAAGGCAAGAATCTTTATTTTGAGACATTTAATATCGCAAATGAATAAAAAAATAAACAAAGGTATCTTTCCTCGCCTGTTAATTTGGACCTTCGCCCTTTTCTATTGTTGGTTTCGCCTCCACTGATGTCAAACTGTCAATCGACGAATCCAAGGAGCACAGAGCACTAGAAGGGAGGAAAGGTCGACAAAGGAGTGAAGGAGAGAGAAAGGTGTCTATGTGATGAAAGAGAGAATTGCGAGGTGAAGTGGGGGAAAGCGAGAGTTGCTGAGGCGGTAGAGGTGACAGAGGCTGTCAAGGTTTTCCTTTTTTTTTTTGTTTGAAGGACAGAGAATCTTCAGACGGAGGATTCAACAGAAGACGGAAAATTTTAATGAAACAGAGAAAATGAAGAAAACGGAGAGCCTCTATCCCAGCCTATCATCAAAATCTTACCACGAAAATTAGAGCGATCCGACGGTAGAAAAAATCAGTGTATGGGGCATGTATAGTATATTATTCCTCTTATAAAGAGCTTAATTATAGATTATTGTGATCAAATGACTTAAATAAATGCAAATCGCTTGAAATGCTCAAATATACTCAGAATCTTTAAAATCTACACATTATGTGCGTAATTACAATGTATAATGCAATCGTTTAGAATAAGTGAGTTCATAAACATGTTCTCGACAATATAAAGATCTTAAATATAGATGATTGTGATCAGATGATTTAAAATGAATGCAAAATTGCTTAAAATGCTTAAATATACTAAGAATCGGTAAAATCTGCATATCATGTGAATAATTACAACGTTTAATCCAATCGTTTTGAATATGTGAGCTCATAAACATATTCTATACTATATGAAGACCTTAAATATAGATTATTGTGATCAGATGACATAAAATAAATGGAAAATCGATTGAAATGTTCAAAGAAACTTATAATCTGTAAAATATGCACATTATGTGAATAATTACAATGTATAATCCAATCATTTTGAATAATTAAGCTCATAAATATATTCTAGACTATATAAAGAGCATAAATATAGATTATTGTAATCAAATACCTTAAAATAAATGCAAAATCTCTTAAAATGTTCAAATACACTCAGAATCTGTAAAATCTGGACAATACGTGAATAATTAGAATGTATAATTCAATCATTTTGAATAATTGAGCCCATAAAAATATTATAAACAATAAAAAAACCTTAAATATAGATTATTGTGACTTAAAATTAATGCAAAATCGCTTGAAATGCTCAAATATACTCAGAATATTTAAAATGTGAACATTATTTGCATAATTAAAATTTATTATCCAATCGTTTTGAATAAGTGATATCATAACATATTCTAGACTATATAAAGAGCTTAAATATAAATTACTGTGATCAAATAACTTAAAATGAATACAAAATCGCTTGAAATGCTCAAATATGTTCAGAATTTGTAAAAGCTGCATATTAAGTTATTATGTAAATAATTACAATGTATAATACAATGCTTTTGAATGAATAAGTTCGTAAACATATTCTAGACTATATAAAGACCTTAAATATAGATTATGTCATCAAATAACTTAAAATGAATGCAAAATCGCTTGAAATGCCAAAATATACACAGAATCTGTAAAATCTGCAAATTATGTGTGTAATTACAATGTATAATCCAATCATTTCGAATAAGTGTGTTCATAAATAAATTCTAAACTATATAATGATCATAAATAATTTAATATATATGATTTTGATCAAATGATTTAAAATGAATGGAAAATCGTTAGAAATGCTCAAATATACACAGAATCTTTCAAATCAGCACATTATGTGCATAATTAGAATGTATAATCCAATCGTTTTGAATAAGTGAGCTCGTAAACATACTTTAGACTATATAAAGAGCATCAATATAGATTATTGTGATCAAATGAGTTAAAATGAATTCAAAATCGCTTGAAATGCTCAAATATACTCAGAATCTGTAAAATCTGCAAATTATGTGAATAATTACAATTTATAATCCAATCGTTTTGAACAAGTGAGTTCATAAACATATTTTAGACTATATAAAGAGCATAAATATAGATTATTGTCATCAAAAGACTTAAAGTGAATATAAAATCGCTTTAAATGAGTGTGCTCGTAAACAAATTCTTGCCTATGTAAAGAGCTTAAATATATACATTATCGTGAAAAAATGACTGAAATTGAATGCAAAAATCGCTTGAAATGATCAAATATACTCAAAATCTATAAAGTTTGCACATTTTGAGCATAATTACATTGTATAATCCAATCTTTTTGAATAAGTGAGTTCATAAACATATTCTAGACTATATAAAGAGGTTAAATATAGATTATTGTGATCAGATGACTTAAAATGAATGTAAAATCGTTTAAAATGTTAAACTATCCTCAGAATCTGTAAAATCTGCACATTTGTTCGTAATTACAATGTATAATCCAATCGTTTTTGAATGATTGAGTTCATAAACATATTCTAGACTATATAAAGAGGCTAGATGTAGATTATTGAGATCAAATGAATTAAAATGAATGCAAAATAGCCTCAAATGCTCAAATACACTCAGAATCTTTCAAATCTGCACATTATGTGCATAATTACAATGTATAATCCAATTGTTTTGAGTAACTTAGTTTAAAAACATATTCTAAACTATATAAAGATCGTAAATATAGATTACTGTGGTCAAATGACTTATAAAGAATACAGAATCGTTTGAAATACTCAAATTTACTCAGAAATTGTAAAATTCGTATATTATGTGAATAAATACAATGTATAATCCAATCATTTGGAATAACTGAGTTCTTAAACATATTCTAGACTATATAATGAGCTTAAATGCAGATTATTGTGTTCAAATGACTTAAAATGAATGCAAAATCGCTTAAAATGCTCAAATATACTTAGAATTTGTCAAATCGGCACATTATGTGAATAATTACAATGTATAATCCAATCTTTCTTAATAATTGACCTCATAGACATATTCTAAACTATATAAAGATCATAAATATAGATTATTGTGATCAAATGACTTAATAAATGCAAAATAGCTTCAAATGCTCATATATACTCAGAATCTGTAAAATCTGCAAAATATGTGAATAATTACAATATATAATCTAATCATTTTGAATAATTGAGCTCATAAACAAATTCTACACAATATAAAGAGCTTAAATATAGATTATTGTGATCAAATGACTTAATATTAATGCAAAATCGATTAAAATGCTCAAATATACTCAGAATCTTTCAAATCTGAATATTATGTGCATAATTACAATGTATAATCCAATTTTTTTAAATAAGTGATATCATAAACATATTCTAGACTATATAAAGAGCTTAAATATACATTATTGTGATCAAATGATTTAAAATGAATGAAAAATCGCTTAAAATGCTAAAAATACTGAGAATCTGTAAAATCTGCATATTATGTGAATAATTACAATGTATAATCCAATCTTTCTTAATAATTGACCTCATAAACATATTCTAAACTATATAAAGAGCATAAATACAGATTATTGTGATCAAATGAACATTATGTAAATAATTACAATGTATAATCGAATCGTTTTGAATAATTGAGCTCATAAACATATTCTAGACCATATAAAGAGCTTAAATATAGATTATTGTCATCAAATAACTTAAAATAAATGCAAATTTGCTTCAAATGCCGAAATATACACAGAATTTGTAAAATCTGCAAATTATGTGTGTATACAATGTATAATCCAATCATTTTGAATAAGTGTGTTCATAAATAAATTCTATACTATATAAAGAACATAAATATAGATGATTATTATCAAAAAAACGATTTAAATTGAATGGAAAATCATTTGAAAATATCAAATATACTCACAATCTATATATTATGCAAATTACGTGAATAATTACAATGTATAACCCCATCATTTTGAATTATGAGCTAACAAACATATTCTAGACTATATAAAGAGCTTAAATATAGATTTTTGTGATCAAAAGACTTAAAATTAGAGCAAAATTGCCTAAAATGCTAAAATATACTCATAATCTGTAAAATCTGCACATTATGTGAATACTTACAATGTATAAAACCAATCTTTTTGAAAAATTGACCGGATAAACATAATCTAGACTATACAAAGAATATATATAAATTATTGTGATCAAATGACTTAAAATGAATGCAAAATCACTTAAAATGCTCAAATATACTTAGAATCTGTAAAATTTGCACATTATGTAAATAATTACAATTTATAAACCAATCCTTTTGAATAACTGACCACATAAATATATTCTAGACTATATAAAGAGCATAAATATAGATTATTGTGGTTAAATGAGTTAAAATGAATGCAAGATCGATTGAAATACTCAAATATACTCAAAATCTTTAAAATCTGCATATTATATTGGTAATTACAACGTATAATCCAATTGTTTCGTAAAAACATATTCTAGACTATATAAAAATCATAAATATAGTTTATTGTGATCAAATGACTTAAAATGAATGCAAAATAGCTTGAAATGCTCAAATATACTCAGAATCTTTCAAATATGCACATTATATGCATAATTACAAAGTATAATCCAATTGTTTTGAATAAGTTATATCATAAACATATTCTAGACAAAACAAAGAGCTTAAATATATATTATTGTATTCAAATCACTTAAAACGAATGCGAAATCGCTTGAAATGCTCAAATAACCTCATAATCTTTAAAATCTGCACATTATGTCAAAAATTACAATGTATAATACAATGCTTTTGAATGAATAAGTTCGTAAACATATTCTAGACTATATAAAAATATAGATTATTGTGATCAAATGACTAAAAATGAATTTAAAAAATACTCAGAATCTGTAAAATCTACAAATTATGTGAATAATTATAATGTATAATCCAATCATTTTGAATAAATGAGTTCATAAACATATTATAAACTATATAAAGAGCATAAATATAGCTTATTGTGATCAAATGACTTAAAATGAAGAGAAATTTTAATATGCACCATAGTGCATAGGGCATTCCGTACACCACGAATTTTTTCGGAAATATTTTTGTAAATTGACAATAACCAATCTAATCTACATATTGATAGTCTGCAAGAGGTTGAAGCAAAGATGCTTCTGCAGTCGATGTTGCTTCCCTTAGTCCTCAGTTTCGATCTGAAATTGAAGGAAATACCAAGGAACAACAAAATGTTATAAATCTTGCAAAAATATAGCCCAATCGTACTTAGCCTCAGTTCAGATTTGAAATTAAAAGATGAATAACGTAGATAAAAAAAAGGGAAGAAGAAGAAGAATTGCTCACAAAGTTTCACTTTTTAGTTTTTACATATCCATTTATTGTTATCGCTTATAACAATAGCACTATTAATCGAAAAAAAATATTATATATAGCTCAAGTACATAGTTTATTAATTTTTATCATACTCTAATTTTTTCAATGTTCATATTTATAACATTACTTATTAGCACCTAATTTCTAATAGACTTCAAATCCAATAAAAATATCTATGATTAAAAGAAAATATTGTACAAATAAAAAAGAACACAAATAGAAAAAAAATTAAGCAATCAAATTAGACGAATAAACACATGAATGGAGAGGCAAGGAAAATTGTACCTGACAAATAGCACTATTAATCGAAAAAAATATTATATATAGCTCAAGTACATAGTTTATTAATTTTTATCATACTCTAATTTTTTCAATGTTCATATTTATAACATTACTTATTAGCCCCTAATTTCTAATAGACTTCAAATCCAATAAAAATATCTATGATTAAAAGAAAATATTATACAAATAAAAAAGAACACAAATAGGAAAAAAAATTAAGCAATCAAATTAGATGAATAAACACATGAATGGAGAGGCAAGAAAAATTGTACCTGACAACAGTTGTAATGTCACTAACATGAAGCCCATGATCTTGAACACCCACCTCTAAGTCAAAATATGTAAAATTGTAAAAAAAATCACTAAATATAAGAATAATAAATAACATTTGAAAATAGGAGTTTAATTTTGTAGAAAATGCATCACGACAGTCATCAAGGTCTACCATGATTACTTGTTAAATCTGGTATAATCACTAAATCGGTTTTTGAAACCTTTGGTTCCTTATGCTCACAACACTTGTTAAATATCCAGCAATTCACCATTGTTAAGGCATGCATGTGCTAAGAAGGATTTCAACATGCAACAATGAAATCATTATTTTTAATTCAAACTGATTAAAGAGTTCTCAGATATATAATTGTATTAATTCAAGTTAAATTGTAAGTGAAACTGAGCACAATATCATGACTAATGCTAAAAATAGTTAACGACTCAAAAAATCTGTTTTTCTGAATCTACAGACTTAGTAATCAGCAACAGTTTGTATACCTCCCCCTGTAATTTTACAAATATTAGTTCATACTTCATATTGATTGTTTCTCAAAATTAATATAAGAATAAAGCGATAGAGAGAGAAGAAAAGAGAGAAAGAGAAAGAGTACTGGAATTTGGGATTGCAACGTGATCGGCGGAGTTGTAGACGGAGAGGTGATCGAAGTTGGGATTGGGAAGTGGATGGCTGAGTAAGATAGGTAAGCAGCGGTTGAGTAATATTTGATCGACAATGGAGATGGAATAGAGAGGAGAGGGGATCCTTGACGTCAGCCTTGATGATGGGTTGGATGGCGGTGAGGTCGACACCGGAGCAAAAGGCTCGGAGAAACAATTACTGAGGAACCGTAGTCGGGTCTACTGGAGGCATGCCTTCCTCCGTGTCCCTTCCTTCCGCTTCTGCCATCGCTAGTTCTCTCTCTCTATGACTCTATCCCACTGCTCTTCCTGTCTCCACGAGAAACAAAATGAGGGAATGAAGAATTAAGAAGAAAAATTGAGAATTAAAAGAAAGAAACTGAAGAGGCGCCGAGGCAGTAAATGAGGAATAAATGAGAAAGTTAAACACGGAGAAGAAATCGAAGGTACGCAACGAATAGAATAAACGGCTTAGATTAAAAACTTAAAAAAACGGAGAGGATCTGTTTTCGGCGTTTGAGCGTGTGCTTTGCTTTAAAATCCGCACAAAAATTCACGCAGATTATACTATACTATAGGTTTGCTAAGCTATTTGTTCATTCTGCAGTGAATACTCCAGAAAGTTCCATTCAAAGATTCTTTGTATGTTAATGAAATTTCTTATACATGTACCTAAAGTGAATTTCGTCCAAGGAAAATAATAGAAAAAATAAAGAATCTTCATTAGAACATAGAATTAACATATCCGTGGAGAAACAATTTATATTAGAGAATCTTCATTTTTTTTTCCCCTTAAGCGCCGCAATTTTTTTAGGGTTTATTTCATAGGGGGTAATTTGGTCATTATTAAGAATAATGACAGGTTTGATGATGGTATGTTTATAATTTAGTACGTTTTTGGTAAAAATAGTGGCATAAAACTAATTTTAATAATTCTACAGTGGCATAGATCTAATTAGTAATTTAAGAGTGACATTTTTCAAATTGTCAAAATTTGTAGTGACATAAAACTAATTATTCTTTTTTTTTTTATCTTCCCACGTACGAGGACATATGCTAGTATCTGTAAAAGCATTAAATAGTTAATATCTCCTAGACAACTTCTTGCTAGGTTGGTTGTATCAAAATTTAATGATCCTACTGCTGCATCTACACAATGCAGGAGGCTCTATGAACTTGTTTAGTATAATTTTTTCAAATATATCGAAGTCTGAGTCGGCTTGAAATTGGGGTAGGTGTGCTGGCTATGTTACTTGGGTGCGGGTGCGGGTGTCGTATCGGATACGATGCGGGTGCGGGAATACGGCATTTTTCAAAAAACTCGGATACGGCTGTATATATAAAATAATTAAAATAATAATATATATTAATATTAATATATTTTTGTAATTAAAAATAAAACTAATGGGAAATATTTTGGTGTATATAATTTTTTTTTTAACGGATTGAACTATATAGCATTGATTGTTTAGTAGCTAAAAATTGAGCTTAGCTAGTTCAACAATTTATTTTTTAAATTTATAGTACTTCTATTAATATCTAAATTTAAAAAAAAAACATTATAGTTTAAAACTAGCGTTTGGCAATGACAAGATAGCAATCCCATTGGCCATTAAATATCTTTGGACTTTTTGGACGTATATTTGATTAACAAATCTTCACCATCACAAATCACCTTTTGATCCATTAAAGACCCAATGTTAGCTTTGTTTAGTGTCTCATAAATTGAGTTGTGCGTCCGGTTTTGAGGTAAAGTTAGTCCCAAAAGTAAAAAACAAGTTATACAAGAGAGGTATATATTAAACGAGTTACGGATGGGGTCTGTAGTTTTAATTTCCTTCTATGCGATAGCTGCGTCAGAGGCATGCGCCCATCATACTCCCGACATATTATATGACACCTTAAATGCGATACGACCCTCAAATTAAACGAGATACGCGTATCTATGCCGAGTCGGCGACCGAATCGGTTTAGTCAAATTACTTAAAATAATCCGGTGCGGCAGGTGGCGCACCCGGTGCGTATCGCATGCGAATCGCACAAGTATCCGCGTCGGATACGTGTCCGACACGGGATACGGCAATAAAATGAAGTATCCGAGTAACGTAGTGTGCTGGTGAGGGGTGAAAACGGTGACTGTTTTAATCGTTCTTTCGCTTCGTTTTGTCCAAAACAAAATAAAATAGTTAAAGATTTTGGTTGCGTTTCAAAAATAAAAAGGTTAACGAAGCTTGAAATGGTTTCGTCTATGTGTATTTTCTTGATTTCGATCGTTTGGTCCAGAACGAAACGATTAACGCAAATAATAGTTAATTTCGTGTCCAAAACGAAACAGCTAATGCAACTGACCATTTTCGTGGTAGTTTTAGATGTTATGCACCCCTAAGTGGTGTGGACCTTGATTGTTTCCTGCATATTCTTGCCTGCGGATGCAAGTTGGTGACCCATTGCATTGATATCTCGTGTTGCCTGCGGATGCAAGTTGGTGACCCATTGCATTGATATCTCGTGACAGTTTTTGTCGTAATACCTTTTAATAACTACTCTTCGTGTTAAAATTTTAAATAATTTAAGAGCACTTGATTTTTATTAAACTAAAGCAACGTATTGTATAAATCAATGCAGCTTTGTTATAAATTTTTTTTTAAATAATAAGCTGTTTTTCGCTATTTAATCAAAAATTCAAAATAGTCTATTTGTGCCCTGGTTTGAAACTTCATTTCATATGAGTGCAACTTCGCAAACTATGCATTGGATGAACAAATATGGCGTGTGGAAAAAAACGTTTGCTTTTGCTTAATAGTATTTGCCCGTCGCCAATTAGAATTATTAACTATTTCGCAGCTCAAATTATTTCTCAAATGAAAATTAGTAGCCAAAATATTATTTCTCGAGTAGTTGATCCAAAAGTTAAAAATTAAATATTGTTTTTAAAATAAGGAAATTGATTACTGTCATATGTAGTTTTGCAATCCCTGTCATCGCTAAATATAAAATGAACATATACAGCAAATAAAGTGAACATATAGACGATCTAAGTGAACACATACAAACAAATAAGTTGAATATGCATGTAAACTTATGAACAAGTGATGACAACACTTATTTGTTTGTAAGTGTTCACTTAGATCTTCTATATGTTCACTTTATTTACGTATATGTTCACTTTGTATTTAGCGATGGCTGGGATGGTATATTTGCCGATGGCACTTATAATTCCTGTTAAAATAATATTACTGTAATTCTTCCGGCTCTGTTCATATTTAATCGTAACAAGTAACAACTTAACAAGCATAAGGAATTTGAGATGGGCCTCGGGCCGAAAAGTATGATCGATGACTGAAAGATAAAAAAAAAATAATTTGGGCTTTGTAAACACCATGTCCCGGCTCTGCATAACGTCTAAAACGACCACGAAAATGGTCGATTTCGTTAACCGTTTCGTTTTAAAACGAAATTAATCACCCATTTGCGTTAATCACGAAACGGTCGAAATTACGAAATTACCACGAAAATACACATGGACGAAACTGTTCTAATCTTTCGTTAACCGTTTCGTTTATAAAACGCAACAAAAAATCTTAACCGTTTCGTTTCGTTTTGAACGAAACGAAACGAAAGGACGGTCGAAACGGTAACCATTTTCACCCCTAGTCCCGGCCCCTTATTGTTGTCCTTTTTTTTGACTGCTGAGGATGCTGGTGCTGACTGCAACCGCATCCTCAGCAGTCAAAAAAAAAAATTGCTCCAAACATTTCATTTTTTTAAATTTTAAAACTCAAATAGAGAATTCAAACCGTTGATCTTGTTAAGTTTTATCGGCGATGCATTTTCATATAAGTTTTATAAAATTTGAAATTGATTTGATACTTGATTAAATGGTCAACAAATGAACGAACCTGGTTTGATTAATTCTAATACGTTCATAATTTCGTCACTTAATCAAGTATCAAATCAACTTCAAATTTTATAAAACTTATATGAAAAATGCATCGCCGATAAAACTTAACAAGATCAACGGTTTGGATTCTCCATTTGAATTTTAAAATTTTAAAAAATTAAAAAAAATAAAAAGGACTGCTTGGAGCAGTCTTTTTTTTTACTGCTGAGGATGCTGGTGCTGACTTGAAGAGGCATAGTTGGAATTCACATCCTCTGCAAATCTTGCAGTGCTTTGATCCGAACCGTTCGATTAATGATGGATGTCACGTGAAATACCAGATCAAGATTAGATCGAAGGTCTGTCCTCTGCAGGATACTGATCCCATGGTTGAACCATCAAGTGACGATCCGCTAGTCATTTGTTTATGGAGATTTGTATGCTAGATGCCAAACTTGAATTAATTATAATAGTTTATAGAATGTGAAACGGAATTATGTGGGTATGCTCTTACGCTTGTATTTAGGGGTGTCAATTTGGTACCATTTCGAACGTTTCCGTTCCGTTCCGTACGGAAACGGAAGGAAAATTGGTTACGTTTCCAGAGACGGAACGGAAACGGAACAGGTGGTACTGCACGTTAATGTTCCGTTTTATCGAAAAATGATCGAAATCAATGGAAAATAGATTGAAATCAGTGAAAAATGAGGAACGAAACGGCTAAACGAACAGTTTCTGTTCTGTTTTACGAAACAGAACGAAAACGGAATGAATTTCATTTTTGTGTGCTGGAACGGAACGGAAAACGAAACACCCTGTTCCGCTTCTGTCTTTAACGTTTGACACCATACTTGTATTCCACATAATCCAGATAATTGTCAACTCGTGTTGCACGATAATCTGTTAGTTAAAATGGGAATAGAGCAGGGCACGTGTATTGGGAATTGGATTAGGTCAATGAATAAAATCGGAAATTATTAATAACAATAGATTACGTTTCATGTTCAGATACAATGAGAGAATAATTAAGAAACAATGCTAGAAATGAGTGAATAAGCATTACAATTTACAAGTGACTATCCGCTATTCTAGAAAGGTTGGTTTTTCTTTTTTTTCTCTCCATCTTATTCTATATATCAATATTTTATTAAAAATTTTAGCACTTCTCACATAACAAAATTGCGTTTAATATCTTCGTACGAAAAAGCATCACTATCGGGAACAATACTATAATAATAAATGGTTGCCAAGAGAACAATCAACATAGGATATTCGAATATTTTTCATTTTCTTTGTAAACTGTGCAGTCTTCATTCATACCCATCACAGAAGACCCGGACAAGCTGTCAGCCACTAAACAAGCTGTTTCCATTTTCTGCTACTCAATTTCTGTATCAGTTATTATTTTCTCATAAGCTTTTATAAATTGCAGCAAATGAGGAAATTGAAACGGCTGAACCGCTAGTTAAGCCATCAACTTCACTTCTCCGTACCAAACCAAAATCCTTAACGTACTCGTTACGCTCCATTACATTTACAAGTTACAACCCAAACTTTGGGACCTGGAGTCTTAAACCACCAATAAAACCATCATTATTCTCTCTGCTCTTTTCCTCTTTTTTTCATCTTAAATTCCACACTCTATCCCGTTTCCAATTAACAATAATTATGTCTAATTAACAGCGTTTCGAATAATTAGAGGAATCCTTTGACATTACCAGGCAAATTACACAACTGCACTTGCTAAATTTTCTCAAATTTCGATCATTGTTTGAACTTTCAAAGGGGAAAAATTTCTAGCTAAATAACTCCCCCTAGACCTTCTAATTAAAAAAATTACAATAATCATAATGGCACCAAATGGATACCACAATGCCTAGTCTACTATTGATCTGTTAACACTTCTTTGATAATAATAGTCTCTATGTATAAAAATCACAGAAAAATTAAAAAAATCTTACTAATCGCCATGGGAAACTGCCTCAAGATCTACTCCTCCATCTTCCCTCTTCTCTCTCTCTTTCTCCTTCTCTACCACCGCCGACGCCGCCACCTCATCACCATTCGCATCCGCTTCTTCAGCAATCAAGAGATCGTCTCTAATCCTGAGCAACGCATGAAGAACCACCACCGGTAACCCAACATAAGCCGCCATTTTCAAGCTCTCCACCGCTCTAGTCGCCACCAATTCCCCAACCACCACAATAATAAACACCACCGCCACGAGCCTCCGATCGAGCACCCTGCGCAGAATCGTAGAAGACGGAAACGCCTTGAGCAACACGGCGTAGCACAGGATTGCCTTGGAGGAGGCCATGAGAAGGAGCATTGAGGGACGATGGTGAGGGAAGAGAGATGCGAGGAGAAACATCCACAGAATAGCCGCATAATGGATCTTAAAGGTTCGGATGTTTCGCACGATCCGAACCGCGCCCGATTCGGCGTCCGGTGGGAACCCGAACGCTCCGGGTCGTGGCGCGAAGCGAATCACGGCGCGCCGCGTCATGCGCACCTCCGCGTAGACCCGGTCCATCGCCGCCGCCGCCGA
The DNA here is from genome assembly GCA_028095005.1 of Rhynchospora pubera. NCBI lineage: Eukaryota > Viridiplantae > Streptophyta > Magnoliopsida > Poales > Cyperaceae > Rhynchospora > Rhynchospora pubera. Next base: position 25,991,454 of record CM051460.1, on the reverse strand, counting down.
CCGACGGATCGCGCCGCCGGTTACCATCTAGCGGAGGAGGTAGGAGAGACCGAGAGAGATCGTGATTTTGTGCTCTCTCTCTCTCTCTCTCTCTCTTGGGGTTTTGTGTTGAATGGTTTGTTGCAACGCTCGGCTCGGGGTTTTTTTTTGCGAGTGTTTTATTAGGAAAGAGAAAAGAAAACTGAAGGGAAGAGAATCGTTCCTGAGGAGTACTACTGACGTAGTGGACCCACACTGACATCTTAGGAAGGTCCACTTTTCAGTGAAGTACTTTTTATAATGGTTGTATGAAACGAGTCCAGGTTAGTTTTGACGAGGTGGGTCGGAGCGTTACAATGGTCGTCGCGGACGGCGTGAAAGGTATAAGTTTGTTTCCATGAAAGATGTCAACTAATACTTATGTAGCGAGTCATTGTTTTGTGATTCTACAAAGGGCGAAGAGAATTTGTTATGTTAGTCGTAACAGATTAATTATATAGAATAATGCACCAAAGTTTCATCTCGTTGTTCCTAGGCAGCACATTCCTTCTGAAGAAGTAATAGTTTCAATTATTCAATTTAAGACAAACACATTAAATTTTCATTGGTGGCGTTCAGAAGATCATAAACTCTAATTGTAGGAATGCAACAGGTTTATTAAAAATAAAATAAAAAATACAGATTTTATCCCTGCTGACTAACTGATTCAATTTTGTGTACAAGCATATTAGATGGTAAAAAAATTGGCCAAGAAGCGTGAAAGTTTTAATTAAGTTTTCAAGCTAAGACGTGCTTAATCAAGCGTAACTGATTCAAAGTTAAGTCTAATCTTTTAGAGTCGCACCGAGTTCATGTCCGGAATTCGGTTCACTGTATTTTGGTACTTTGTCGACAGACTTGACAAGTGCTCCAGAGCTAACTTGTTTGATGAATCCATTCCGTTAGTTGTTAACGTGTCCCTTTATTTTCAGAAGAGTTAGATTTCATTACTTTATTTTTTTTTCAAAAACAATCTATTATTTAAAGTAGAATGTCTGAAAAAGGCACATAATTGATTTTCAAACGTTTATTTGGTGTATACGTAGCAGATTATGCAACACTCAAAACATAAAACTTTATCAGCCCCTTTCAAATTGACTGACAGATCAGCCCCTTCAGTCCAAAGTCCGAACAAACGGAATTCGCCTTCCTCTTTTATTCTCTGATGAGAAAAATAGTTTCTTCCAACAATTATATATACATAATTTCAACAAAATTAGCTAAATATTAATAGCTAAATGAAATTTTATGTGTTCCTTAAATAGTACTTTATCTAATATCAAAATAATAATTTTTAATAATTTATTTAAATTAATATTAATTTTCTTATTCCTAATTCACCATCCAAATAACATTTCTTATTTCTGAAATAACTCTCTTCTCACTCTTCCCAAAATTACACTTTTCCCAATGTTTTCTTCCTAAAATCTTAAAAGGGTGTGTTTGGATGCAACAGAATAAGCCGGGAATAGGGAATAGGAATAAGAAATTTCGGTTTGCGTGCTTATCCTTATTCCTTATTCTTATACCATGGTTTTGTTAGTATAGGAATAAGGGCCCTTATTCCTTATTCTTGTGTTGTTTGGGTTGTACAAGAATAAGAATAAGCACGCAAACCGAAATTCCTTATTCCTATTCTCTATTCCCGGCTCATCCAAACACACCCTTTATTCCTTCCTAATTCCCATACCATCCAAACGAGCTTATGGTGACATATTTAAAAGGGCAGAATGGTTATATCAATTAACCAATGACATAAATCTAATTTTGTCATTTAATGACCGCATAAAAAATATTATTTAGTAATCACATGTCTCTAATTTTCAATTTTTGACAAGCATAAACCTAAAACACCAAAAAAAGATTTATAGGGATATGAATTCAGCTTATCAATATCCGATCCGTATCGGATCTATTTTCAGCCTCAAGTGTTAAAACAAATGTTTTCCGCTCTTACGAAAACGAACTCCTCTCCTCAATAGAACGACACACGCTCAAACAAAAAAGTCCAATACCAACGTCGTACTTGCCCGGTTTGCCCCAGTTCGGCATGCTCTTTCAAGATGAGTCAGGCGTGCAACGACTCCCATGGCCTAATTGTCCCCGCATGGACCTGGCGTCTGGCAATAATCAGCCGTGATAGTCATTTTATATATTTTTTTTAAGAAACAAAGGGTGCTTTTTTATTACATAGAAACTTCATAATTAATCAGCCTTGATGAAAGCATTGCCATGTAGCTTAGGTTGGCTAGTGAATACAGAATACGTGTTCAAATTTAGATCTGAAATGAAATATCAAAATTGTGGAACTAATGATCTTTATTGAACAAAATGAAAATAAAACTAAAATCTGATTCCTCCTACCAACCATAAAACAACAAACCAAATAATGAATTATTACATAACAAACATGCTTCTTTTGGCAATTCTTTTGACACGATAACCGCCACAACCAACAAAATAATCATAACTATAAAAATAAAAAGGTAAAATTGTAAAAAGAAAAAAAGTGTCTCTACTTTTGGTGTTATTGAAAGATTATTTAGTTGCTGATTAAATACTAATTTAATTGACAGTTAATTATTCAAATTGTTTGATAGGTAATCAATAATTTTCGAATAGCTAAAATACGTAAAATATAAATGTATTTTATCTTTTAATTTATAATAATTAATTTCTCAATTATCAATTATAAAATATATTGATTATCAATATATATCAAACTCACTAGCAGTCGCATTACCCACTTTCCAGTCATAGACTCATAGCAGATATAAACTTCCAACTTCCAACGCGCTCTGGGTCTGGATCATTAGAAATTATGGGGAAAATTGAGGCACTACTAGACTAGAGCGAATCTCAATAAAATCCACCCATCTGATCCGCACTGTCGATCTCAATTTGCGACTACAAAACTCTGCGAGTCTTCACCTATTGACTATTGAGACATCGACGACTGTTTTGGATTATTGGCTTATTGCCTTATTGGACAAGTCCCGCGCCAGGAATCTCATCTTTGAATTCCACTCCCACCATTTCAAACAAAATAACAAAATGGAATTCCTGACCTCATCTTGTACGCTATCTTTTGATGCCTAGTAAGTAATACTAATAACAGAAACAAATTGCTTTGTTGTCTTTCATTTTCTTTTACTGCATCGGCCACTTTATGTCAAATAACTTAAAAAGTTAAAACTCATCTCTTTTCTTCTCGAACTCGTGGATACTCTCTATTGGGATTGAATTTTGAGGTTTCGTAATGGCAAGTCACGTTTATAGACTTAAATTGAATAAGAATTTAATAAAAAAAAACGAGATAAACGAGCAATGAATTTTCAGTGGAGGTTGTAACTTGTATGGTTGTAAGATTGAGATTCAAGGAGGGTTTGTATTCAATAGTTTTGTTACTTTCAACATGGTGAGACTTTTCAATATATAACGAGCAAGGTTCCGCTGCCACCACTTTTTTGTGCCACAAATTGTCACAACTTTATATTTTATCAATTATTAAAATTTTTAAAATTCAAACGCTGAATTCAAACCGTTGATCTCGTTATATTTAACGAACGATGTGTTTCTATATAAGCTTCATAAAATTTGGAGTTTGTTTGATACTCGATCAAGTGGTTAACAAATGAGCCAATCTAGTTAATTATGATAGATTAATTCTAATGCGTTCATCATTTGATCACTTGATCGAATATCAAACCAATCTCAAATTTTATTAAACTTATATAGAAACGCATTGTTAGTTAAATTGAACAATATTAATAAAAATTTTTAAATTCAAACACTGAATTCAAATCGTTTGGATACAGTGTTAGAATTTAAAAAATTTTAATATTAATAAAATTTGAAGCTTTGGCAACTTGTGACACTAAAAAGTGGTGGCAGCGGAATCTTGCTCATAACTAAATTGGTAGTGATGGCTCTTTTTTTTTATTATTCATATTTTATCCTCTCTAATTCCATGAAGCTTTTTTTTTTTTTTGGTCAGATTCGGAAGGTGCTTTCTATGGCACGGAAGCATTGGATGGATGGCACTACTTCAGCTGTTTTGAATTAAGAAACTGTTTTAGCCTACGGGCTATTTGGATTAAAAAAAAATAATAATCAGAAACTGCTTTTGGCCCAAAAAAAAAAAGAACCCACATCTTCCAACAAATATGTTTACTTCTCTTGTTATAAACGCAGCATAACTATCTAGACCATCACGTTTCTTTCTCTCTAGGTAGCCGCTACCTAGCTTGTCAAAAAAAACTATCTAGACCATCACAAGCCAGCAACATTGCATAGATTAAAAAAAAAAATCTGAAACTCCATTTGAACGAAGGAATTAATACTAAAATAAATCTAATTAATCAAAATTTGAAACCAACATTTGAAAGTAAATTATTCTCGGGGAACACAAGAATCAAAACTCTTTAAAAGAACTTCAACATTTATGAGAGACACAAGCCTTGTTGTCAAGCATTAATTTTGAGTCGTCATACCGGATCAATCATAAGAAATTGTCATATTAGTATACGTTGAAAATAATCAAGCTCTCAAACAATAAAAGTTCATCAAGATTCAGGCCTACTTCATTCAATGCATGAAATTAATTAATACACCGTGTTATTTTTCTGCTGAAATTTCTGTACAGCTTTGGATAATGTATTTCATTGACAACTCTTATCTCGAATTTGACAATTCAACTCTTTCTTCATTCTGTGCAACTAGATAGCCTCTATCTTTTATCTCTAATAAAAAAAAAACTCTTTATTATATATTTCTATTTTCCTAGGTCAATCCCGAATACAATCCTAGTTAAGTTAATTTCAGATCTAAAAATGAATTAATTTTCAAAATTATTATCTGTATAATCCTTCCTATTAATTTTTTTTTGCAGTAACAACAATAAAATATTTGTATATTCTATTTGTATCATTCTAATTAGCAATCGTTCCAATTATCATTCGGAATTGCTTAAGACCATCCTGTGAATTCCTATCATCCCATCATCCCTTGCTCTTTTCAGCGCCTCATTAATTAATGTCAAAGAATCTCCTTCCTCGCATCAAACCTCGTCTTATTTCTCTTCCCAGACCCAGACCCACCTCATCTCCCTTTCGCCTCACCCGCTCTCTCGCCTCAACTCTCGCCACACCAACCCCCACTGGGAATACTCCCTCTCCCACCTCCTCTATTTCCTTCTCGCCTCCTTCCCCTTTCCTTCCGAATCTGCTATTTCCTTCTTCCCTTCCGAATCTGCTATTCCCTTCCGAATCTACTATTTTCTTCTTCCACTAGGCTCGCACTGCCCCCTCTCATTCGGTGCCTATCCTCGACTCTCTCGCCTACTGGGAACACTCCCTCTCCCACCTCCTCTCCTCCCACCCCGACCTTCCTCTCCATTCCCTTTTCAGTACAAATATTAACTGTTGAAGTTAATATGAGTAATTGTTGTAGTTCGAATACTAACTGTTGTAGTTAATATATGTAATTGTTGTAAGTGTAGCTCGGATATTAACTGTCGAAGTTAATATGAGTAATTGTTGTAGTTCGGATACTAACTTTTGTAGTTAGTATTAGTAATTGTTATAGTTGTAGCTCGGATACTAACTGTTGAAGTTAATATGAGTAAACGTTGTAGTTCGGATACTAACTGTTGTAGTTAGTGTGAGAGGGAGTGATGAAAACAGAGGAACTGAGGGAACAAAAAGGAAAGAGGGGATGGGATATCGCTGGATGGGGATGAGAATTTTTTTCCATTTTTAGAAAACGCGTCTGTGGCTGGAGATGATGGGATGATAAAATACGAGATGATCCTTATCACCCCGTTCAACACTGTGAACGCACATTCTTTTCACATTAATATTTTTTAATATATTTCTAAAGTCTAAACATGTTATCAACACCGTTACAAAATGTAATAATTTAGTACAAGAGGCTAATTCCAAAATCTCCTGAAGCTGAGAATGGTATTTTTTTATTATTTTTTTAATGGACATGTGGTTATGTTGTTTTGATGGACATCTTTTGTTTTACTTTCTCTTGGATGGGGTCTGTTTTGATAATTTCTTTTTGTGAACTCTGACTGTTTTTAGTCTAATGTTACCTAGGTCTCCTGCTTGGGTAGTTGGGTGACTGTTTCTTAAAAAAATAAAAATAATATCAACTGAAAACTAATAATTCCAAAATAGACGCATTTTGCCAAGAGGGCCCTGAGATAATAATAGTACTGGATGAAAAAGGTAGTTCCTAATTTTACCGAGAAAGTTTAATATGCACTATAGTGCATAGGTCATTTCATGCACCGCGAAATTTTTTGGGAGTATTTTTGTAAATTGACAAATCTAATTTAACCAATCTAATCTATATATTGAAATCTCATAGAAAACCAAATTTTACAATTTTTGATACTATTTTTTTCGAATTTTTTAAAACATACCTTTTTGGAAAATTATAAATAGTACAACATTCCAAAAATTGCACGTTTTAAAAAATTCGAAAAAATAGTAATAAAATCTAAAAAATTGTAAATTTTGGTTTGGTATGAGATTTCAATATGTAGATTAGATTGATTAAATTAGATTTGTCAATTTACAAAAATATTTCTGAAAAAATTCGTGGTGCACGGAATGCCCTATGCACTATGGTGCATATTAAACTTTCTCAATTTTACCAGCATAAGCAGTAGTGCTCTTTTAAAATCCTAACTCCTGACCCAATAACAGTGCGAATTTTTATTATATATCCTAAATAATGTAATAGACAGACGGGTTCATTCAAACCAATTCAATTGTTGTCTACTTGAGAGAAATGGTATGTTCAAATTACTCATAAAACAAATGTTCTAAAGTTTATCCCTATATAATTTTTAAAACCAAAACATCAATAATTTTATGTGCATATTGGTCTTCATAGTTCAAATCTTACCACCCCAGTGTCTATTATTGCCATCTTTTTAAACACTTATCGTTTTCAGTGACCTCTTCTAACTAATATGCTAATAAGCTAAGCTACAATATAGGGGAACGTATTAGATCCAACTAACTTGTCAAATCCGTACAGATTTTCCGATCAAAATCAAGATCCTACACCAAGAAATTTTGGTTTGACTGACCTGTTCTGTTTGACAGACCGGTTTTCTTCTGTTCGTCGTCAATGATTTAGTTTTGGTAGTAATTTTGTTTAGACATCGAATGTCAGTAAATATTATCAACGGTTTCATCAAGGGGTAATAAATAAGCTAAAACGGAATGAAATTCACTACAAGCGTCAGCGTAACAACAATTTTTATTTTGAGTGCCATTAAATAAAAGCAAAACATTTCAAGCCAGCAACAACTTATTTTCCAAACTAAAATATGTGACAACAGGTAACAAATACAAGTTATTTTATTTGGGCTAATAGAAATTCACTAACTCTTTTATTCAATAAAAAAAAAATTCACCAACTCTGATTCCCATAACTAAACGATATAAACTTCATCTAAGTCGCAGCTATATTTTACCAGGTTATCTAAAAGGGGAAAGACAAAAACCAACCCCATTTAGTTTAGTCTAAAAGGTGTAAATACAACAAAAGTACTATCCACCAACACCACTATCTGGTTATTTTAACAAAATATAAGAAAAGCATTGTATGCTATATCTATTATTACTACCATTGAAGCTAAACTACTTGATGGTATGACTAGAAAGACTATTCTCTGCTGTTATCTCACTATCTATAAGGGAGGAGCTATTTGTCAGAGATTTGATTTTTAAGGGGCCGTTGTATAGAAGTTCAGCCTCAGGTGAAGGTGCATTGCGAGGGGCATCCATGAGCAAGTCATGGTCAGAACCATCTTCATAGTGCAAAGGGACTGAAATTAAGCAAGAAACCCCCTTCTTTTCTGTAGATTGAGGGGTCCCATCTGCAAATTTATGGCCTTTGTCATGAGATGGAAGGTTCATGGGCCCCAATTTGCGAGCTCTACAAGGACTCCTCACGGCTCCATCAACATCTGAATCACACAAAATATTAACATGAATGCAAATGAAACTTATGTAGGAAAGGAGTATTGCACAACATTTATAACAATGGCTAAGATCTTATCATTCCGTGTGCACTAGCAAAAATTTATCATACTGATATTAAAATCCTTTGTTTTACCAACTCCAAATGGAGTATTGGTCTGGGAATGAAATCCTTGGAAAGAGCAAATACCAAACCTGAAACCTTGTCACGAGGCCTCTTAATTGATGCCTGGCTAGCGAGGCCACCCATCGGTTCCTTGCCTCTTGTCTGGTTACGACGTTTATCCTAGCGATGGAAAAAAGAAATTAGCTCATTGACACGTTAACAATTAGAGGTTACAGAATCAAGAATATTATTAATGTAGAACCTATGCATAAAACACCCAAGCTTAGCATGAGACATGCTCTACCTTACCATTTGGAACATAACTAGATTTGTGTCAACTCTGAACATCTTATGTGCATCTAAATAAGAACCATTCATGCTTGGTATTGTACACCTGGTAAGACCCAGTACCAACTGAAATTAGAACATGCCTTTATTTGCTCATAAAACTCCACCCATTTTGACTTGGTGAGGTTGCCTAACACAAGGCTTTTCAAAATCCTACATTCCTCTCCAGCTGCTCCAGGTACAGACAGACTCAGTACGCCTTCACTTAAAATTGTTTTGAAGTGGGATAAAGCATCCATAAAAGGCTTGCATCGAAACATTTTCTCTATGCTGCAAATATTTAAAGAGATAAGACATTAAATTGTGAACATGCAATAGGAACTGAATTAAGATAACAAATCAGTAGCTCACAAAGTTAAAGTTGATAGTATATATTTTCACGCTCACACTCAAGCGTGGTGCTTTGTTCATGAAACCATCAGATGCTGGACAATTCATGGAGGAAATATTTTCTTTTTATAATGAAGGACTGGGAGGATTTGAACTCAGGTCAATTGGCTCTAATGCCAAGCCAATATGATAATATTAATATATGCTTTAATAGCTCCACCTGACGGACTAGGTGGTTATTGGTTAGTATTTTTCTAACAGATCTTATATTGGACAGTGGTAGGTCATTTTCCTACTTGCGAATAAAAGGATTGCTGGACAGATTCTATGTTTAATCAAACCTAAGATTAAACAGCACATGACAATCTAATTGGTACATAAATAGAGTAGACACCATAGTACTTGCTTAAAGTATATAATGCACCTTTCAGGGGTATTATCAGTATCAACTGAAGGAAGGTACTTCAGTAATTGTTGCTGATCCTCATGCTTAAACACTTTCATGAAGCTGTCATAGTTTATTATGTCCTGAAGAAGGTAAGATACTGAATAGGTGAGGACCAAATCAAAATCATAATTTGAAGCAGCCTAAGCATATGAAACAATGATCAAATTCAATTTCAAAGCTTACTTGTAGGTCTATTGATACCAAAGGTGACTCCCTGTCCTTGATGACCAGCTTTTCATTACTAGCCTTCACCCTAGCAGATTAAAACCAGATAAACTATGATGAATCTTAAAAAAACATCAAAGCAAAATTTACAAGACTTCAAGTATATGGAACTGCTATTTTGTTCTAGACATTAACACTACTTTGGTCCATAATGTCCATTTATGTCAATATTTTGAAATTGCATATCAAAATTGGCAATACCCAAAAATGCTACAGCAAGTTAACAAACTTGTCCACAAAATTGAAGTTTGCAAGTCATTATCACTAGAACCATTACCAAAAAAAGAAAAAAAAAAGCACATGCACCTCTTCAGATTATCTGGTTGAATTAGGGAATTAGAAAAAGAGCTAGTAACTGTCGGGGCAGCACTTTTACTATTTACTGGGACTGAGCTCGCCTCCGACTCTTCCTCCACGGTTTCTGAATTTATATTTGAATTTATATTTCTAATTAAAACACTTCCATAGCCTGTCTCAAAAGAATCAAACTCTGGATAGAGGAGATCATCGTCGGAAGAAGGCGAGAGGCGTGACAAGCATTCCTGATCCATTATTGAGTGAAGATCCTGTGTCAGCTTCTCAACAGGAGACTGCTTTGTTGGACGAGTCACATATGTTCGTTTTTTTGAAGGAACAATAGAAACCCATGAATCAGATTGCACTGAACCTACAAATAAACAAAACAAGAAAAAAAAATTTAAGAAATTTAAAAACAATACTTATTTCAAAATTTTATAATGTAATAATGCATATTGTCTGTACCTACAATTTCAAACAACTAAGTTTCAGTGTGTAACTGTATTCGCGTGCGTTACAACCAACTTGATTGTTTAAAAGTTAATTGAGTTATATCAGGCTTTTGATTGAACAATAAGGAAGCACTAGTATACTACATTGTACAAATAACATTTTGACAAAGTGAAAACTCACCGGTCAAATCATTCGTGCGAGTTACCACACAGCTTTCAGAGGAGATAGCTGACCCAGAACCAGAACAAGACCGGCTGCTCGTGTCACCTTCTAGAACCATGGGGGAGCTCCCATGACTACTCAGTTCATCCCTTTTTATTGCTTTGTTATCCTTACTATATTTGAACGATACATTTTTTATCTTTACAGGAAACTTTGGTTTAGGCTTGACTTCAACTTCCTCAAAATCGCGGGTACGGGTTGGTGTGTAATTTACCAAAGTGCCTTTAGTACGCCACCTAGACCCACAGGCATTGCACAATACTGGCTTGTCTGGTGGTCCATTCCGCCAGAGAGGTGTGCCTGTTTGCCATTACAGTTCGTCTTTAATTATTCTATTGCTAATTGTTTTAGAACTATAAAATTGCAGTTGAAGGTTACTGTGCCGGCTAAATTTAGGTTAAACCAGCCATTGCTGTGACCAGTGCAGTACCCAATTTTAGAGGCCAGTGCCATGCTTAGGAAATGAAGAACTAACCAGGCCTCAAAAATTAGTGACAGGTATGGAAAAAAACCTCAACAAAGATCCAACTGACGCATAACTGGCAAAGTATTGAAACTGTTGTTATCAAAACCTAATGTGTTAATCCTTCACTGCACGCCACGGTAATGGTAACTAAAACGGAAAATGTTCATTTCCACTGGGAAACAGCGCTGTTTTAGTTTACTAGATAGCCTCTATCTAGTCTGTCCAAAAAAACAGCGCTGTTTTAGAATTAATTCAAGAATTTTTCTGATTGCTTTGTAATCAACGTCCTAAAATAAGAGTCAGAATAAATAATGATACATATGTTGGACAAAACTAGAAGCATACTTTGGTGTTGCAGGATGTTTATAAATTGTGAAAGTTCAAACATCATTTAACGGCAAAGGCATGCAGCCAAATAAAAGATTAATATAAGATACAACAAAGAAATTGCACAAAAATGAACAAGTAGTTTCTGTCATATTTTTGTGGGTGCAAAGAATTTGTGCTTCAAACAGGATATAAACAAGGAATTTAAATAAAGTTTATAGAAAATTCAACTTTTTTTAGCAAGCACAAGCATGGGTAGTACAACCTCACCAAACCACCAAATAATTACTTGTAAATATAGAAAATGAGTATTCAATAAAGGATAAGTACCAAAATAATTTTTTTACTAATAAACGGAGAACCACCTAAAAGTATAGCAAAGGAAAAGATGAAAAATTAACAAATAAAATCAGGAGCTCACTTGTAACTCCACAATGACAGCAAGGACCTTGTTTTCCCATTTCCTTCTTCCAGGAAAAATCTCTATTACAAAATTAGAAAAAAATTGAACTTTGGCCTTGACTGAATATAAGTAAAATTCAATAGAGAGTCACGTCTAAAGTTTTTCTCTTTTCTTCTATAGAAACAAAATCAGCGGGCGCAGTAGAAAGGTATTGAAATTAGGCCAAAGGATTTAACTTTTGGTGAGTCTAAATGCTCACAGAGGAGGGAATTAAAGTAGAAATTGGGGGAGGAGGAGAGAAAGAGAGGTGGAATCAGTACAAAATGCAACAGGAGAAAAGAAGGTGAGAAGAAAGACAATTGGAGGCATCAAAAATTTAATGGTGGGGGAAAGAGAAAGGAGAGGAGGAGGTGAATTGAATAGGTGGAGAAGGCTTTTCTCCCTTCCCTTTTTTTCTTTTCTTTAATTTTTGTATTGTTTGGTTGCATGACCTCTCTCTCTCCGCTGATGTGTGTTGTGCTTAGTAAAAGAAGTGAATGTCAGTTTAATTGCAGTAAATCAAAATCAATTCTTTTGAATAGTTTTCTAGTTTTTACTTTTAAAAACCAAAATGGGTATAGGTAGACCCGTTTTACCGTGTATTTGTTAATTTAACCAATAAATAGGATCCGAGTCAGCCTCCTTTTTTTTATACCTAAAGTTGCATTTGTCATGCATGCATATGGAAGTTAGAAAACCACTCTGGAAATCTTATCATTTTTTTTTTCTGAACACATTGTCCGCTTTTCCGGAGTAATAATATACGATGTAGATTGTGGTAAATTAAAATAATTTGGAGTAATAATTTGATCGATAGATTCACAATAGTCGATAAGTTTAAGATTCATATTAAACGATACAAATTTTAGTACTCCAGTGAAGTACTTACTGAATGTGACGTTTTAAAACGTTCTTCCTCTGTAGGTCTAAAAATAGAAGACTATAATACAATGTAATGTTTTATATTAAGTTTACAGGACGAAAATTTATAGAGTTTTTTTAAACTAATTACTATTATTTCAAATTTATTAAAAAACGATATTAGAATATTAAGGCCATCCTATAATAACAGGTTTTAGAAATCTAAAGAACTAAAAGAATATATAGAATTTGATTTCCTGTCATATTTTAACGTGGAGATTCAAGCAAATAAAAAAAATTAAAAGAAAAGGAGAGAAACACAATAATTATGTTGTTTTCATGCCTAAAATTTAGGGAGACTTTGAGAATGATAAGCATCCTACAGTGTGTTTCTAAAAGCCTGAAAAATAGTAAATACATGAAAAAAAATAATTTTAGCGGATGTGAAATGAGTGCTAATAAATTTGACTCGATATCGGTCACAAGCGTACAACCTATGTTAAGTATAGTCGAGATCGAATCCACAGGGACATAGTTACGACTTTTAGTATTATTTAGTTCGATTGATTGGACACAAGAATACAAATTGTTTTCGAGTATGAGGTTCTAAAAAAGATGTTAAACTTGGGGTTTGGATAAACATTGCATATTTAGGGTGTGTTTGATAACAATGAATAAGGAATAAGCCCTTATTCCTTATTCGGATGAAAACCAAACAACGAAGGAATAAGGAATTTGGGCTTATTCCGGCTCTTATTCATATTCTAACAAAATCTAGGGGTGTGTTTGGATGAGCCGGGAATAGAGAATAAGAATAAGAAATTTCGATTTACGTGCTTATTCTTATTCTTGTGCAAAACAAACGGTATAAGAATAAGAAATTTGGGTCCTTATTCCTATACTAACAAAACCATGATATAAGAATAAGGAATATGGATAAACACGCAAACCGAAATTTTTTATTTTTATTTCCTATTCACGGCTTATTCCGATGCATCCAAACACATTGGATGTGTTTGGATACATTGGGAATAAGGAATAAGCCCCTTATTCCTTATTCTGGTGAAAACCAAACAACAAAAGAATAAGGAATTTGGGCTTATTCCGGCCATTATTCATATTCTAACAAAACCTTGGTATTTGAATAAGAAATAAGGAATAAGCTTATCTCTATTCCTATTCCTTATTCCCAATGTATCCAAACACACCCATTGATATTTGCATAAAGGAATAAGGAATAAGTTTTTCTCTATTCATATTCCCTATTCTCACTCCATCCAAACATATCCCTAGTCTAACTCGTTTGTTTCTCGCAGAAATTTCACTTGCAATCCACTAATCGAGTTAGATTGAATATTGCTGCATCATCATTGTTATTTCATTCTATAGGCTCCGTTTGGATAGGTGTGGGAAGAAGGGAAGAAGGGAAGAAGTGGGAAGAAGTATTGGGAAGTGTGTAACTTTGTGAAGAGTTTGGATTGTTTATAACTTTGGGAAGTATATATATATATGAGGAGCGTTCCGCTGCCAACAATTTTCGCTGCCCCCATTTGTCACAAATCACAAGCCGTAGGATTGAAATGTGATAAGCGGTCAGGATCGTCATCTCCTTTAAACAATCTATTGTTTCTAAAAAGACAAAAGAGTGAACGGAAGGAGAAAAAATGGAAACCTCCGACTGCCTCCCTTCCTCCGTCGACAATTCAACCTCTCCTCGCCTCTCCCCACTTTGGCACTTTTCCTTCCAGTCACTCTAGCTCTCTTCTCTCGCCTGCTCTTGCCTCCACTGTCGCGACTCTGATCGCCCTCGCCTGAACCCTAGGTTCTCCGGCTCCACCCTACTATAATCGTCATATTTTTGTGGAAATAAGAGGTGACTTTATCTCTCAGTTCTTTTCAATTTTTAATAAATCTGGTGATTAGCCAGCTCGTGACAATATAAAAACTGGAGGGTAACTTTGCATGTGTTTTGATATTAAACAATGTTGTAGCCATGATAAGGCTTTTTGCCATATATGTACTTCATGGCTTGTATTGTTTGTTATATTGTGAGGTATAATGATGTTGCTTTAGGTAGGGATGCAGTGAGGCATATTTCATCAATTGTGGTAGTTGTTGAAGCTAGTACTGGTACTTGGTACCAGTTCTTACTGGTGCAACAGTTGTTTTGTTTGTTTTTCTTTTGTTAAAGAAAAGAGGTAGAGCGCTCCTCTACTAATTTCCAAAAAAAAAAAAAAATCTAGTGATTCTTTCTATATGTTATGGGTCATTGTTATGCAAAAATTATGAAGGATTTTCAAATTTGTAAGTGTATAATATTTCATGAGGAATATTACTTTAATCATGTATTGTTTCTTAATTATAGTTTCAAACTGTGATTTTGATTGCATAATTGATGGCTAACAACTAATTAGTAGTATTCATGTGACTTCAATGCACTTAATTAAGTTGGTTTATATGATCAGATTGTTGTAAGGATCATGCGTCTATTAAGCGAACCACAAGATTTAGTATATGCTTAGGTATATATTTGGTACGAGGTCTGCCAAAATTACTTAATGATGCTATCAGAAAATGTTGCAATTAAGTCCAATTTAGGTTATATGAAGACTATGGTTGCGAAGTGAGAGAAATCAGCCAATTCTATTTGATGTTATTAGATTTTTTTATGTATACTATTCCACGTGCAAAAAAAAAATTCTAATCTCTTATATTTTATATGCATATTAAGCATTTTAATTTGTTGTGCTAAATGTGCAAGGTATTAATTAGTCCCAAATCAAATGATGCAGGGGTCATTGACACTGCAACTGACAGGAGGTGAAGATGTTTTAACCTGATTTGTTAGCAAAGCAACTCAAAAAGAAAAATAGGGAGAGCAATAAGGAGGAAATTGGAAAATATTTCTTTGGAACACTATGTAATTTTTACAGTATTTTTGGTTCATGTTACTTAGATATTAAGTTATGGGTGCTATTGGGCTAGTTTTTGTTTATTTATATGAGTGGTTGTGAGCAGTATTTTGAGGAGGGTATTCCTCAGTGTTGCTTTGTATAAGAATTGCTGTTATTTTTCATGTTTCATTATTACTTTTCATATTTCTATTAAAACTCGTAGCTGTAATAAGCTACTTTTTTTAAAAAAAATGTACAATATGTTTTTGCTCCACTTGAATGTAAGCTGAATGTTAGGTTGAATCAATTATAAATCTGGATCGTTTGTTGTTAGCTTGATATGATTGACTTGATTCAAATATGTTATACTTTCAGCACTATCAATATTTTTTCAGTTGTACTGGTAAACTACATCAGTATTGATCTAAATTTTACAAATTTATCATTGCCTTTAATGGATTTAAATTAAGATGGCACAAGAAATAAAAACAAATATAAAATATAATAAATCACAAATATCACACCGAATATGCATTAATACACAAGTATAATAGAAAATGAAGTTATTTAACACATATAACCAATCGATAATATAAAACATCATGATATATCGTCAATACAATCATCAATAAATAGACAATCATTAGTTCGAGGATTTCTATTGCTTTCGAACCATCACTACTTTGATCAACGTGCAACTTGAGGTGGATTGCAATTCATGACAGAAGCAACCTTGGCTAATCATGGTTAAGTTGTCAATCTCTGAGGTAGAGGATGCACTACTGTAGTTCATCCTCTTGGAAACTCAGCCGACCCGTTTCACGCCGAGGCCATGGCATTAGAGGAAGCAGTGCAATGGGTTTAGAAATCATTTCAGGAAATGGGTAGTCAGAGAGTGCAGATATTCTCCGATTGTCAGAAGTTGGTGAATGCATTGTTGGAAGATAGCATCAATTCATTTCCTTCGTGGCAAGCAAGGCCAACTGTTGCGAGTGTGGCACATCACTTGGAAACTCTTGGAGACGTGGTGTATCTGCAACATGTGTGAGCACAAAATAAGGATGAAAATTGATTCTAGATTCTTTCAACAAGTCCAAATGAGCCCACCTTGATTTGTTGGTTTGGTAACTCTTTAATTCCCCCAGAGTTGTTTAATTAGGTCCTTGTCTTTCCTTTTTTTTCTTTTCTTTTCATTCAGCAATTTTTCTTTTCCGAGACTATTTTCAGTTTTTACCAGTATCTAACGTACCCTGGGGGTTTGTTCTGTTGTATGGTTGATTAATGCTCAAACTTGCTATTTTGTAATCCTATTATTTCAAGAGTTTATCTAAAAAAACATCACTGCTATTACATGTACATATGCAATTAACGAATAAGCTCTTTCCATTAATTTGTTCATAAATTACCACCATCAAACAATCTTAATGAAAGATAACCGTCAGAAAAATTGAATTTATTTTTTGACACAACAAAAATTCAATCAATGTAAAATTAGGAGAGACCGTCACCTCTTATTTCCATAGAAATATGACGACCATAGTAAGGTGGAGTCGGAGGACCTAGGGTTCAGGCGAGGCGATCAGAGTCGCGACAATGGAGGCAAGAACAGGCGAGAGAAGAGAGCAAGAGTGACCGGAAGGAAAAGTGCCAAAGTGGGGAGAGGCGAGGAGAGTTGGAGAGGTCGAATCGTCGACCGAGGAAGGGAGGCAGTCAGAGGTTTTCATTTTTTCTCCTTCCGTTCACTCTTTTGTCTTTTTAGAAACAATAGATTGTTTAAAGGAGATGACGATCCTGACCGCTTATCACATTTCAATCCTACGGCTTGTGATTTGTGACAAATGGGGGCAACGAAAATTGTTGGCAACGGAACGCTCCTCTATATATATATATATAGAGTTTTGCTATGGTGAGATGCATCACACAGCCCCTCTGGTGTGACGCGATCCAAGCCGTCCGATCAATTTCAAAATTCGTGCTGAGCGCTGAGATGATGAGTCGCTGGACGAGTTTAATTTTTCTGTTCCGTCTGTTTTTTCGCTCTGTTTCCTTCGCTTTCTCTTTATTTCCTCTCTCTCTCTCTCTCTCTCAAATCGATAATAAACAGATCTGAGACGAGAGCCTCCAGCGCCTCCTCAAACCCTACTAAGTGCGAGATTGGATCAGAGCAGAAATCACATCAGCCTCCTGAAATCGCTTCTCTCCCTCTCTTGCAAACCGCCCCCTCTCATCAGTCCGACCTCTTCGACCTCTCAAATTGCCTCCAGCCACTCCTGAAATCGTCTCTCTCCTTCTCTTCAACCAGGTTTTATTTCTCTCTAACTCCAACTGTTTTCAATTCCTTGATTTTTTTCGACTTGCCTTCGATCTGAATTGTGAATAGGTTCCTTTATTTTTGTCGCGTCTCAAGAAGCGGGGTACATTACGGGTTTCATTGCTTTCTTTTCTTTGTCAAGCAAGGACCACAAAAATAAACTATGGTTCACTATTTTTGTTAAGTCTATTTCATTAATTGGTTCTTTAAGTTTTTGGGTTTAAGAGAGATTCGACACCATTTCATTAAAATAGAGAGTTTCGACACTGTTTTTCTATTGAATTGCTCCCTGACACCGTTTTTCTATTTCATTTGTTTGTGTGGCTCGTATTCAAACTGTGGGTCAATATTTTTGTCTGAAACACCTTTTTTTTTTTTACTAATTGGCATCAACAAACAGTGGGTCAATAATTATGTCAACTTCAGGATCAACAGCATTTATTTCAACTTCTGGGTCAACAGACGCTATCGAGGACGACGAGCAAGTTCAACTGCGGGTATGAATAACCATAAGTTCAGATTCTATATTGCTTTGAGCAAAATTTTTATTTATTGAGATTTAATTTTTTCGAGTATATAATTTACATTTATGTTGAACAATTGGGTGTTTGTGATCCTTACATCGGGGTTGAAAAACTTTGCAGGTTAGAAGAGGACCAAGAGGTTGACTCTGAAGAAGAGCATTGCCATGATGAGCCCACCAAGCCATACAATCGGTATGCATTTTAGTTCAGCAGAAGAGGCATATAATTTTTACAATGCATATACTGGACGTGTTGGTTTTAGTGTCCGAAAATCAAGTAAGACAAGCTCAAGGTCAGGACCATCATCGGCTAGGTTTGTTTGTAGTAAGGAAGGAATCATCGGCTAACTTTGTTGGTGTAAGAAGCAAAAAAAATGATGAAATGCCAATTGGAAGTATAAGGCATGAAAAAAGTCCTGAGAAGGTAAAATCCATTACTAGAGTTGGATGCAAGGCTGTGTGTAGAGTTAAGACGAATGAAAAATGGGTTATGGCAAATTAGTGTATTTAAGGAGGAGCACAATCATGCCTTGATTACATCTCCTAGCAACATGCGCGGTCTTCGTTCCCAAAAGAGCTTAAGTGAAGAGGTAGTAAAGATGATCTGTGATTTAAATGCTCAAAATGTAGAACCTGCAAAAATAGTAGAATACATAGCATCTCAAAGTGGTGGAAAAGAGAATATAAGATTTAAGAAGAAGGATGTTAGTAATAAGATATCACAAGAGAATCGAAAACTTGTCGGTCGTGATGTTGAGACTACTCTTATATATTTTAGGAAAAAACAGGAGGTAGATAAAGATTTCTTTTATGAAGTAGATATTGATGATGATGGTGTTGTAAGAAATATGTTTTGGGTGGATGGAAGGGGAAGAAGAGCTTACCAAGAATTTGGGGATGTTGTAACATTTGATACAACATATAACATAAATAACTATACTATCCCATTTGCATCATTTATTGGAGTAAACCATCATATGCAGTCCATTTTATTTGGTATGGCTTTACTTAGATGTGAGGAAACAAAAAATTTTGTTTGGTTGTTTAGAACATGATTGGCTGCTATGCATGAAAAAGCATCCAACTTCTATCATCACAGATCAGGATCCAGCCATGAGAAAGACCATTCAAGAGGTATTTCCTTCTACTCTGCATCGATGTTGTCAATGGCATGTCATGAGAAAAGCCAAAGAGCATTTAGGGGTATTATATGGAGAAAAATCTGGTTTCAAGGATGAGTTGGCTGCTGTAATCAACCGTAGCTTGACAATTGATGATTTTCATGACCAATGGGCATGTTTTAAAACATGGCTGGATTATATATTCATGCTCGAGAATTCCAAGTTCAATTTAGAAATTCACAGATAAATATTTTTTAATTGCTTAAAAACGAACCCACAACGTGTGGACAAATAAAAACAAAACAAAACAATTAATATTCCAACTGGTACTCAATAGTTTGTTCGGTAGTAATTTTTTATTCATTTTTATTGCATTATAATAAGGAAGCTAAAATAAAATCTAGTAAAATTATGAAAATCATCTGCATTGAAGCAACCGAGCTTTAGATTTTCATTTGAAATTAACATCTGCAGTACAAATTAATAATCTATAGGTTATATAAATTGTTGGATACACCTTTAGTTGAATTTTTACGGTCTTAAATTTGTGCTTTTATAAGAATGAGTGATATTTTTTCAAATTAAATTATCAAAATGTCCTCATTAGAGATAGTTCGTTGTTTTCAATTAGTGACGGGTCGGAGGAACTTTATATAATTTACAGCTGTTTTGTTCCATGAAACAGGCAGTCCGTAGGCTATTTTTTATTTATAAAAAAATGGTTATCTTGATAAGTTTGATAATAGTTTTTTTTTTTAGAAAATATCAATTAAAGAATGTTTCTCTCTGATTTTTTTTTATTTTAACCACTTAACTATAAACTGTTTTTGGTCTTTTGGCACCTAGTTAATATCTCCGTACTTAAAGTAATTATTATAACAGGGTCAATTACTCAATATCCGTCAATTGATCAACTCTCATTCGGCACTTATAAACAAAGACTTCCTTGACCATACCAAATCTCGGCCAGAAGGTACGCGTAAATACTAGTCATTACTCATTACGGATGTACCCAATCAGAAAAGCATAATATAACCAGGCATGTCGCAATGTCCAGTCGTATCGCCATTTTTTTTTTTTTAAGAAAGAGGGAGATCTTTATCATCCAACTTTTTTTTTAATTAAAGATGTATGTGGAATTTGAACTCTTGACTTCATAGAAGCCAGTCTAGTACTCTTATCACTGAGCTACTAGACCACATGTAGTCATATCGCAATATTGGAGCCAGGATTAATTTATTAAGAAATATAACTTATATTTTCTTGTTGGTACGATAAAGTGAATAGCACCCTCGAATGACCTTTAATGCCATGTAGTACGCATTAAACTTTGAACTCGTATATAATCGTATTTTCTTTTTTTTGGGTACACATAATTTATTACCGTTTATATATAGTACGAGAATTACAAAATTCTGCATTTGGCGTTTGACGTATGGCTCAATCAATGGCGAGAATTTGCAGTGTGTAAATTAAGATTCAGAGTCGCTGTAATACGCCCGTCATTCGATATTGTGCTGTTCGCAATTACTTTGAATCGTCCGAATAATGAATAACGCGTTGTCTTCTCCAGTGTTGTTGTACACCTATCGTATTATGAGAAAATTGTCTCTGTAATTCTTACTATAATTTATCTGAAATTATAACTGTCATCGCTAGATTTATTATCGTGCACCATCGCTGAACAGATGACGTGCCTCGTGAGCCTCGCGTGACTAGCAGGTGTCTATTATATATGTTCAATTTAATAACTAAATGTGTTCAGTAAACTGTGTCAACTAATGGTTTTATTATGTAGAATGGTGTGTCAGTCTTGGAGAGAGGCACGCCAAGGACAAAGTCGAAAAAAATTTTATTTGAATCTGACCGGTTTACGACCCCTTCTAATTTGTTCATGTGTTTTTTTGTCCGGTTCGGGACCCTTCACTTGCCATTGCACCTATTAAAAAAACTGAAAAGTAATACTTAATAAACTGAACATTTACATGTAATAACTTGAACATTTGTTCTTATTCAAATGAACATTTTAGCTTATAACATTTATATTTTTTTTGAAACTAACTGAACATTTATACTCAATTAATATAACATTTGTACTTATCCAACTGAATATTTGTACTTACTAAACTAAACATTTATACTTAATAAAATAAATTTTTGCTTACAACATTTATATTTTTTATTGCAACTAACTGAACATTTATACTCAAATAACAGAACATTTATACTTATCCAACTGAACATTTAGATACGAAATAAAGTGCGCTGGGTGAGAGACCATCAAACGCTCGTTGAGAAAGCGCCTCAATAATGGCGAGCGATGGTAAAACCATCGGGGACAGTAATCAATTTCCATAATTTATTATTCTTGAAAAAAGCTTGCTTGCGGAATCATTCGTTAAAATTTTTGTCATCACTGACGGATCTAGGTGTAACAAAAGGGTGTTAATGTCACCCCTAATTTTAGAAATAATATTACTACATATGAATATTTATAGTTATAAAATATAAATTTGTTATATGTACTCTATATTTGAACCCCATAAATATTTGGATGATTTTTTATTGGTGAACCCCATAAAATTTTTGTAGTCTATTTTTTTTTTGTGAGGTCTTTTTGGATCGATTAATAATTTTTATTTGTAAAGAATTATTGCCATACAAAAAATCATTTTTATAAATCGAAAAGAGAAATGTAGTTAATTTTTTTAGTTCTTGTTTGTGGGCCTTTCAATTAATTAAATAGATCCAAAATATAGGCCGAACATAACTATGATGGACCTCATAAGCAGCCTAGCCGAACAACTACGATGGAATAGAAAACAAATAAGAAAAAATTGAAAAAAAGAAGAAAAACAATTATATAAATAAAATAGTGCTAACAAATATTAAACTAATAAAAAAATAAAAGGTATTGCTGCTCAAAATTTACCCTTTTTATTTATCAAATCAATTATTTTATTTTTTAGTTAATTTATGACATACTGAAATTCTAATTTAAGTATGGTTTTAAAATGTGATTTATGCGGTTTAGCGGTTGGGTGGTGATTTAGCGTTTATCAGTGATAAAACGGATAAAACAATGATATAACGGTTGTGCAGTGTGAACAAAAATCAAGGTAAAATAGTGATAAAACAGAAAAAACGGAGTTTTTAAAAGCTTGAATTTGAGTCAAATTCAAGTTTGAAATAAGTTTGAAACATATCCAATTTGTAGGTTGTATCATATTCTTCTTATGACAAATGTAGAAAAAAAATTATTTATATAAAAAATAATATTTTTGTTTAAATATTATTAATTTATTGAACTTTTTTTCAATTTTTTTCTAGCTTCGTCCAGGTGAACCCCCATTCAAAATTTTCTGGCTCCGTCCTATTTGTCATTTCAGTATCTCAAAGACAAATCGAGAGTTTTTTTTAATATCATTTTCCTTTGGCAACGAGCTTACAAGCGGCAGCCGTGTAAGACGCAACAAATTAATTAATATGTAGGTAAATAAAATTAAAAAAAATATTTTTATACTTTAACAAAAATTAAAATCGAAATATACATTTCTCTATAACAAAAATATTTGAAAAATTATAGGTAATAGAAGTTTTCTATATGTGTTTTTTTTAAATAGAAAAATAATTATTATTCTAATCAACGATTATTCTATTTTAGATGTAAAATTAAATTATAATATCTTTGGTCTACTTAGTGACATCTAGTCACAAATCAAATCGGACAAACTAGTACAGATGACGGGTACGTGCTAGGTCTAAAGATGATACACTCTTTAATCCGTACATTTATAAAGAGAGGAATATGAATGTAGATAATCTTGTCTATAGGTGTCTAGATTTATTGTTTTGTGAACTTATCGAAAAGGTAGGTAATTTGAATTTCATAATTTGGCATTTGAGGTTGAGAATTTCAGATGCATTATTTTGTTAATTTTTTTTCATCATCGCCTTTGTGGCGATTGGCGAACACTCATTTAGGAGATAGGCTAAAATGAGTCGTGACTGATGGTTGAGACCGTCATCTACGATCAAATCTCAATTTTTGAGATTCTAACAATCGATCCAAACCGTTTAATGTGTTCTCCATATTGAAATCTAGTTGGAGACAAAATTTTATAGTATTTATTTGGTATTTTACAAAATTCTTAATCTAAATAATTCTAGACCCTTCAATAATTATGATTTTTAAAAATCTCAAAAAAATAGTAAATAAAATCGGAAAAATGTAAAATTTGGTCTACAGTGAGATTTCAAATACGGAGAACACATTGAACGGTTCAAATTAGCCATTATAACCTCAAAAAGATAAGATATAATCGTAGCTGACGGGTTTATCCATCAGTCGTGGCTGATTTTAGCCTATCTCCTCTTTTAGCGGCATAGGATAATATAATTTCTTTTTTATTTTTCTTTTGCAATCGTTTTTCATGCTTGGAAATTCTTTTATAACGAGACTAATGATAATATTGAGAATTATTAAAATTAATTTTAGTTTGGAAATTGGATATTGGAAATATATTTAATAGACCATAATCTATATACATCACACACGAAAAAAACGATGAAATTCAATGTAAATTTTATCGCCATCGAACGACTTATTCATTAATATCTAGATTTAATGACATTTGAAGAATGTCAAATTGCATTTAATTAATATTTATTATATCAATGCATTCAATCTTAGTGATTATATCTCGATTTTTGAAATTCAAAGATAGATCCGAACAGTTCAACAAGTTTTTCGTATTGAAATTTCATTTCAGGCAAAATTTAATAATTGTTTAATTTTATTTACTTTTTATTATAATATTTTCAAATTAGATGTGGTATGTAATTTCTCCAATAAAAGTGTTTTAAAAATTATCATAGTAAGTGGTAAAAATATATAAAATCTGACCTTCATTGTGATTCAATATGAGAAACATATTGTGCAGTTTGGATCCATCATTTAAAATTCAAAATTTGAGATCTAGTCACTAAAGCGTGGCGATCCATGTTTTCTAAAATACTTCAGCTATCCTCGCAATATATCTATAAATTTTTGAAACTTAATTTAAAATATGTTATACGTTTGTTAATTTAATAATATTTATGTATACTAATTTTCTTTATATGGGAGATGCGAGAGCACACCCGACTTTTTTTTTTCTTTTTTCAATTGACCAATCTATTTACAAAACATTGTCCTGAGTGCATCATTCAATAATACGATCTTTTCCTCCAAGTAGACTAGGTCTCGGGAGTTGCGACCGTTTTGATCCTTTCTGATGCTTTAGTACTCTAATGGAGCCCAACAAATGAATTTCTTCTTTTCATTTAAAAATTAAAACTCTCTCTTTAGTTGGAGAAGGGTTAGGGGGATGGGTGGCGAGCAATTGAGCAAATGAGGCAATGGAATACCAGCTATCGATTAGGTGGCAGAAAACAACATTGCAAAATTTTCAATTTCTGAGTTAAAAACGCAAGAACGGTTCAAAGCCAAGACGATATTGACGTGAACCGATAGTTTGGGTCAAAGCCACCTTGCCACGACAAAAACAATCTCGCTGCATCTTTATTTATTTATTTATTGCAAGCACACTGAATTTAACTCTTTCTTTAAAAAAAAAAATCGACCATTTTCGGTTACTTCAAAATATTTTTGTATGGACGATAGAATTGCATAATGATAAGTGCTAAAATAATTCGGATATATTCTGTCAACCTGCTTCAACTTAAAATCCATTGGATGCACTCAATTATCAATTTGCCTCAGGATCATTATCCTCTCTTCCTGGACCAAACAGAGTAATTTTGGTGGATTCCAATGGAATTAACTGTCCGTCTAAATATATATTGGACTATTCATATGTCACATATATATATATAGAGTTTTGCTATGGTGAGTCGCGACTCACGGAGCTTTTGGTGAGTCGCAATCCAGACCCTTCGATTTCTTTCAAAATTCGTGCGGATCGCTGGATGATATGTCGCTGAGATGACGGTTTAAAGTTTGCTCCGTTCCGTCTGCGTTTCTCCATCTGTTCCCTTCTTCTCTTTATTTCCCGTCTCTCTCTCAAAAATCGAAAGATTTCCAGCGTCTCCATTAAACCTAGAAAGGTGAAATAGTGGATCGGAGCACAGATCGCCTCCTCTCTCAAACCCTACCCTAGAAACTTGAGAGAGAGTGGATCAGAGAAAGTTTCGTTGCGACTGTTGCCTCATTATTTCCCTCTTTCTCCCCCTCTCGCTCCTCGCCATGGTTTCGTTTTCTTTCTTTTTTGAGAAAAAGTTGTTAGTTTCGTTCTTAGTACTTCTGCACGATTTTGAGAAACAGTTCTCGCTCTTAATTTCATTAAATTATTTAACTGTTGGACGGCAAAGAAACTATTACAGATCTGCAATTTACAACTTGAGTTCAGGTTGAACTTTTTATGAAGCAATTTCGTATGAAACATTTTTCAATTTCTAATTAGGCTTAGATAATGTAATGACACAATAGTTTGTTAGCATTCATGCCTAATAACATCAATGCTGGCACTGAAGTGTCAAACTGCATTTTTGGAATAGAGGGTTGGGCACCATGATGCCTACAAACTATTTTGTCTATTTACAATTTCTTCACTGCATGTACCACATGTTTTAAATTACACGATTTCTACAAATCTTATCATAGGCCTCATTTTATTTTGTCTAGGTCACTTATTATTATGCACTCTGACCAGATCAATTTGTTTGAGAAATTTTCAATCTGTTTTGAACTACCAGTATCATATCATGAGAAATTGTGGCTCCAACTAGCTTGGCCAGAATTTCAATATGGCTATAAGCCACTTGGCTCGAACTAGCTTGACTGGTCTAGGTCACTTGTCTAGGTCAATCTGTTTTGAGAATTGCGGCTTACTCACTCAGTGTCATGAGTATTAGTAATCTCCTAATTTAGTTTTGACAATGTATAGTCTCAATCTCACCTTAATTGTTGCATATGACATCAACTATGTGATAAATGTGATTACTTTGTAGGATGGTGTGATCAATTGAGCTTTAGGCCTATAAATCAAGAATTTGAAGAGTCAAAACAACAATTGAAAGCAACCATGAAGCAATTAGAAGAAATAGAAAAGACAAATGATATGTTGATTAAAAAGATTAATCAAGCTATTTATGTTGTGATTGCATTATTTGAAATTTTATTATTTGTAATTAGGATTTAGGCAGTTTGGATATGTTAATTAGTCTGGACATATTAAGTAACTTTGAAGTTCCTCTTTGTTCAAGTTCCATATGGATGTTATTCATGTTATTTTGAGACTACTTTGTAATGATAAAAATCATATTATGGTAATTTTATTGTTTGGAAATGTTCTGTTAACAATTTGAGTACATATAAGAATTTGACTCAAAATTTGTATGGAAATAACAGCATGAAATAGAAATAAAATAAATAAGAGAAATGATCTTATGTTTTTTATCAATATGTAAACAACATTTCCGTAACACATGGTATGGTGGATCTGAAATCTGCTTTTTCAGATAGCCATGTTGAAATCAGAAAAACACATGGTAGATTACATCTATTTAAAGCATATAGCTTGGTACAAAACTAACATCATGGTACATTAAAGCAATTGAAAGCATTGTATCTGTTATAACATGGTACAGAACAAGAAATTTAAAGCATGGTATCTCACTATCTCTTAATAGCTTCCACACAGAACAAACATGGTACTAGATATTAAATACAAACATGGCCTTAACATATATCTCATTGTCAGATACAAAGATTCAATGCATAGCACAATAACACAAGCTCCAAATTCTTCACTTAATCTCCAAATTTGTCCGTCTCCAAGAACCTAATTAAACAGTATAAACAAAGAGAAATTAGTAAAAGAAAGCTTAGTGTGCACATGCAAGAATCGATTTTGCATATTTTTAATGACCAGTTCTTAACATTTAAAAAGACTTTCATCTATCTATTTGAGACAAGTATTAACATCTGAATCTAATTACAAAGAATTTCATTCATTTTATCAAAGCAATGTTCTTCTTCATCAGAGCCAAGCTCTTCTTCTAATCGACAAAGCTTTTCAACTTCAATATAAGCATCGCTAACACCTAACTGTTCAACATAGATTATAAATACTCAATATGCATACAAATTGCTGCTACAGAAAGTATCCATTTAGAAGTCTACTGCTGCTGCAATTTTAGAGGTTCAATTTGATTCAAACCAATAGTATAAATAGAGAGATATGAATTTCTCGTTATGAATTTATATCAACTATTGAATAAGATTTCTGGAAATGGCAAAACTGGAAATCAAGAAGAAATTGAGAAAACGAAATAGAATAACTGAATTTTTTTTCACTAAGTGACACAAGTACGCCTAATATAAAAAGTAAAATGAAAATAACTAACCTTCTCTAATAACTACCCTGATAGTCCATGACAGTATAACTCAGTAGCAAGAAGTTATTTTGTACTGCTTGATGCTTGATTGGTACAAAGACTTGGGCATCACCGTAGGGACCTGCTTAGTGATGAAAATGAAAAATTCTAACTTTTGTGTTTTCTAATTCCACAGCCATGAGCCAAACGAAAAGAGAGAGAGAAGAGAAAGAGATAGAGAGAGAGAACCTGCTTAGTGATGACCAAGCACTGTGTCGCGAGAAGGAGAAAAGCTCTGCTCCGATCCACCCTCTCAACGCAAGGATCTCTCTCAGCTTTGTACATTTAAGGACGCCGATTTCTCAAATCTGCTCCGATCGACTCTCTCAGCTATCTAGGGTTTGCACTCGGCGGAACTCTTAGATCTATTTCTCTTTCGATTTTGGGAGAGAGAGAAAGACGAGAAATAAAGAGAAGAAGGGAACAGACGGAGAAACGCAGACGGAACGGAACAAACTTTAAACCATCTTCTCAGCGACATATCATCTAGCGATCCGCACGAATTTTGAAAGAAATCGAAGGGTCTGGATTGCGACTCACCAAAAGGTCTGTTATTTTCTCCGTCGAATACCTTTCTCCTCCCGTTAGCACCTCTGTTAATTGCTTTCTCCTCTATCCGTCTCTTCTATTCCCTTCGGTCCTCTCCTTCACTAAATTTGCAAAAACCCTAGACGCATCGCAACTCCTCCAACTCTCCTTCGCGCGAAACCCTAGTCGCACACTCTCTTTACTCCTTCAACTTTTCTCCTTCCTCTCTCATTGCTCAATTCCTCTCCGATCTGGTTACACAGGTGAGATCGTTTTCTCTCATCGCACCTAACTTTTGCATAGAACAAAGGGTCTGAACTTTTAATGTCGTCCTTTATCATAGAAATTGTGGAGCAACTTTTATTTTGAAATTATAAGTGAAATTTTGATGGTTTGTTGCTAAAAGAATGGCAACCGAAAAAAATTAGAGACCAAATTAGACCAAATTGTGATGGTTCTCATTGCTTTTTGCGATAACAAAATGTCAGGATGAAATTTTGTCTAGATTACGATAATAGTAGCCAAATTTGGTCAAATTGTGATGGTTCCATAGTTATGTCAAATTTTGTACTCATTTGGAAACATGGTCAGAAGAACTTGCCCGATACAATCAAAATATTTAATTTAATATTTTTTATTAATATTACTTATATTGTACACATACACTGGTATACATTGATTATCACAATACACTTATACTGGACACATGCACTAGTACTGTATAATGGGTACAAGTCAATTAGATGGGTACAAATCAATTTGACTGACCATGGTGCGTATCAGTCAAATTGATATAAATCTTCATCTCCTGGACACATACACTAGTATTGTATAAACTCTTTGGTGCATATCACTGATGTATCAATTATTTTTCAGATGAAGAAAATGCAAAAAAAGAGTAGGAATTCACAAGAGGATGATAATATGGAGAGTGGACAAGAAGAGGAAGAAGTTATGGCATCAGATGGTTCATATGAACACCTGTCTACACTCTACATGAATATGTTGTTTTTAACATGTCTGTTTTGATGACTATTAAGCTCATTTTGTATAGATATCACTGACAATTAAGCACATTTTGTTTATACTCGGTGACTATTAAGCTCATTTTGTTTAGACTTGGTGATAGAAATGGATAGACTTGATGACAAGTAAGCTAATTTTGTATAAACATGGTGATCGAAATGGATAGACTATTAAGCTTGTTTGTATTCAAAGGTTTAAATAGCGGCCGTAGCGGCCGCAATAGCGGCGCTATAGCGGTGCTATTTGGTATACCGCCACAACGCTACAGATTTAGCGGCCCGTCCGATAGCGCGACCTATAGCGGGAAATAACGGGATATAGCGGTGAAATAGCGGGAAATAGCGGGTGATATAGCGGTATAATAGCGGAAATAGCGGTACAGTTTATAATTTGCTGATATAACAATAGTATTTTGGGTATAACTTTCGCATACGAACTCCGATTGACGTGATTCAAAATTCTATGAAAAGTTGCATAGAAAATAAATATAATTTTAGTTAGCATTAATTAGTTGCATGAAATTATTTTAATTTTTTATTTTAGACTAAATTAGACCTTCAAAATGCACTTGTGCGTGCAAATCCGCCATGGTCCGATAGCGGCCGCTAAATACCCGCTATCTGCTATCCGCTATGATATTAGCATGTCCGCTATCCGCTATTTAAACCTTTGTTTGTATTACATTTGATGACTAGTTAAGCTCATTCTATATCTGTGATTATTCTATATTTGTATTCTATTTGATGACTTGTTTGATTAGAGCTATGCTTATTATATATCTGATGCTCGTTTGATTAGATTTCAGTTAATTATATATCTCATTCTGTAGCTGCAATGATTTTTTCCCTTCTTGTCAGATATTAGCTTGATTAATCATGTCATTTGTGGTCAGGGAACAATCAAACTGTATGTAGTTTACAATGTACTAGAGATGAGTATCATCTAAAAAAATGACTGATTTTATATTTTTGCGTCTCTGAAACGCCTTCCAATTTCCAAAGCGTATTAGCAAGGAAGAGACCAGTTGCATCTATGAACTTATATATGAAGGCAATGTCAAAGACTAGTTGCATTTGGGTAAGTTAGAGGCGGAGGGAGGAGGTAGATGCTAGGTCGTCTAGACTAATTGCATCTGTGAACTTTATATATTATAAGCATTCTAATCAAACAAGTGCAGCTGCTACAAGTCATTTCTTACAAGCATTCTAATCATCCTTTACAAGCATAAGCATTGTTAAAATAGTTTTAACATAGATTAAATAAAGATTATCAACCAAACAATAATGTTGTCACTAGAACTGATAAACCGATTAGTATTAAAATGAGAACTTTCTCATTAGCCTTCTTCTCTCTTTCCATAGCATTCTTCTCTTGTTCCAAATTATTTAACCATCTAATTAGTCCATTAATCACTTTCCTTGGTTACCCTTCAATGCGATCATCATACCAGCAAAAGTATCAACTATCAACAAGCTTTGAACATCTACAAAATGAACAAATTAGATCTGAACAATACTTCCATTGTTAATTAAAAAATATGAAACAAGAATTTTGAATTTTGAATTACAGTGCCTAAACTCAGTACCCAAGTCAATTCGATACCTAATTGAATTTTTCTCCAGATAATAACACTTATGGCTTATGTAAATAGATTTTAATTACTATTAACCAGAGGAATGAAACACTTCAAAAGTTGTACTGCTCTGGTCCCTTCTAGTACCAGCGAGTATCAGTTTGCTTATCAAACATTGAGGTCTCTAATGAAAGATATCAACTACTATACAAGATAGAAAGCCATTTAATTAAATGTTTGTCGATATTAAAACTAATTGATCAAAGAACTTTTAAAGAAGAGGTAGAGAGACTTACCCAAAATCAATCCAAACTAAAGGTTGTTGATCGAGCAGTTCGGGAGTTAAGAGGCAGAGGCGGAGAGGTTGTTGATCGAGCAGTTCAGGAGTTAGAGGCAGAGGCGGAGAAGATAGCCCACCTAAGTTAGTTAGTTGAGGCGGAGAGAGGAGGCAAATACTGAGGAGAAGAGAGGAGGTAGCGACGGAGATAGGAGACAGCGGCGGAGATGACCTAGGGTTTTCATGAAATTTTTTGGGAAGAGGTCGAATACTCGAATCTGTGGAGAAGAGAGAGAGAGGAACCAACGCAAGAGAGATGGAAAACTTTAAAGGAGAGACGGGAAATTTTAAGAGTAACGGAGATTTCGAGAGAAACCAGCGCCTATTTCCTGTTCGCTCATCTCAATCTGGTGCACGAATTTTAAAGCGATCCAAAGGCTTAGACGTTCAGTGTATGAGGTCTCAATACTCCATAGTGTAGTATATCATCCCTCTATATATATATATATATATATATATATATATATATATATATATATATATATATATATGTATATATATATATATGTATGTCTCCTAGAACTTACCGTACCATGTATCTCTAAAACTTAGATCTTGTCCGGGTACAATTTTTATTCCCGGAAATCCTATAGTTTCT
This sequence comes from Rhynchospora pubera, assembly GCA_028095005.1. Classification (NCBI taxonomy): domain Eukaryota; kingdom Viridiplantae; phylum Streptophyta; class Magnoliopsida; order Poales; family Cyperaceae; genus Rhynchospora; species Rhynchospora pubera. The sequence goes on along the minus strand of CM051460.1, from coordinate 25,959,555 downwards.
TATATATACATAAGTTTTTATTTTATTTATTTGGTGTGATTTTTTGATGTATCATTGCCATTCACAATCAAATCAGCTAGAAAACACTTGTTGTTGTTTTTTTTGACTCCCGTATCAAATCAATGTAAATAAAAAAACATAAATGTCTATAAAAAAATCGCGGTGTTCATCCTATGATGTTGATAGATATATTTATCAATATCATTCAAACAAAAGATTTAAGCCGTAAATATATTCTTTATCAAGTAGATCGCTTACCTATAAAGTTTGATGCAATTTGGAGACTATTCTTCCATACATCATTTGTTTGAAATTTTCAATAATTAAGAAAATTTGAAATTATCAAGCTTTTAAATTTCGGTTTTTTCGGTATGACGGTCCAGGTCCCTATGTTATTTCGATGTTATAACGGCGATATAACGGTGTAGTATTTTTTTCAAAGTTTGACACACATCAATTTTATAACTATCAACTTATATGTTTATACATCTCCAATACTCCATACAAATAGCATACGGCCATACCAAATTCAATATACTGCAGTGTACCAATATTGAGTAGCAGTAGCAGTTTGTACTAATTTAATAATAGTTCAATATTGAATGCACAATTTAACAATAGTAGCAATAACAGCTTGTTATTTCGCCAAAATAACTGAAATAACGCGTATATCGCCGAAATAACTGAAATAACGCGTTACGTCATTTTCTCAATTAAGACTGTAACGTTTATGCGGTTTGGCACAGAATACCGCTATTTCTATTATTTCGCCGTTATTTCGGAGAAATTTAGAAGCTTGGAAATTATTGAAAATTTAAAGTTGGTTTGATGGATTTCTTAACTTCTAAATTATATCACTGAAGAAGTTTATCAAACTTTAATTAGCAAAATTAAAGATATTTCATAAAAATTAATCCTACGTATAAAAATGATTCTAAGGCAAATACATTGTTCTATTGAGCGTGGTTACCAAATAAGAGAGAATTCGGGATAATGCTAAAATAGATCAATCCAGAATTCTAGCAAATAAGTTCGATTGTAATTTTTTTTTTATTTGTATGATGTATCGCCGTCGCCCTAATCATCATTATTTTTATAACATAATTATTGTTTATATTGTGTTGAATAAGAGCAACACCAACAGTAACAATAACAATAACAATACCAATAACAAGAATGATCAATGATAATAATTATTATTTTTGTCGTTATTGTAAACATTATTACGATCGTTATTTATTATCATCGCCATCAGCGTCCATTCACTATTTGCTATTTTCCCATTAACATTTTCAAAAAAATTATCAAATGATACAGAATTACAGATATCGAACTATTCTATCTATCAATCGAATAGTTTCATTCACCCAGTATTACTTTTGTACAAATGAAATATTTCTCTTCTAATATTAATTTTTATTTGCAAACGGACTCTTAATTTTTGGACATCCTTTATTTTGTCAGAGACTGTTGGAGCAGTTAATTTCTGTCCAGCTCGTTTGTTAGCGAAATTGTCACACAAAGTGGCATGTGGCATGTCCATAAGCGCAGCAAGGAATCTGACCAATACCCTCCTTGATTAGGCCATTTTTATCATAACATATCAAATCTTCTGTTAGACTTGTATTTAATCAATTATATCGCTTAAGATAAGAGAAAGGGAAAAGGCAGAAGGAAAAGCCAAAAGAAACGAGGTCATAGTGATAGAGAGGAGGCTGCATTAACTTTACAGTCATGCATAGCCGCCGACGTGAAATTTATAATTTGCAAATACACCCTCTGGGTCTGGGTGATATATATCGCCTATGCGCAAGTTGTTCTAGAATATGTCTATCTTGAGGTTCTATGTTTGTTTGACGAAAAGAGTTGGAAATTTAAATTATTTTGTACGGTTGTAATAAAAGTGTCAGGATATTGGTGTTGACGGAGTTTTTGCTGGCGAGTTGACTCTGAATTCATCGCGGGAAAGATCCAGATATCACAATATATTATAGTTTATTATTCTATTTTAAAATTTTTATAATGAATTGGGTTCTTTGTCTTCGTAAAATTTTATGAGAGTTAAATTGATTTCATTCATGATTAATAACTCTATCATGGAAATACTAAATTGATGTTCAGACACAGGAGGCTTTTGTAGTGTATTAAAGTCAATATAGACGTAATACCTTTATTTAAAAATATGGAATCGGCTATATAAAGGTTTTGTAAAAACGATATCTTGTCAAATTTGGTGTACGTATAATACCGTTATAAAAATTAATAGTATATTTTAAAGAACTTTTGGGGACAAAACGGATTTTAATCAGTGTACATATATATATTTTTGCTCACAAAATCAGTGTACATATATCCCTGCAGTAGCTGACTGATCCATTCATTTATTCTTTTTTAATTATTGATTTGTAAGGAATCAATGGGAAAAAAAAATCAACTTGGTGTGTTTGCTTGCACAAAAATAGATAATAAGGAATAAATAAATAAGGGATAACTCATGTCAAACATGAGATAAAAAAGGCAATTTATCGCCTTCTTTCTTATACCATTTTTTTTTAACTAAATATGGAATACGAGTATTTAATTATAATGGATACCAAGTATATATATGGATATGAGTAATTTTTTTTTCAATTTACTAAAATAAAGTAAGAATTGAATACATAAATAAAAACTCTGACAATTCAAATAATTCATATAATTGCATCTTTATTTAAGGTTATACGTTATTCGTATTTGTACATGCGCTTTGTTTTGCGAATACAAGTATAATAAGGGTACATAAACATAGACGGAACTGACAAATGTCCCTATCGTTTTCATTCACATCCCTAGCCAGTAGCCAGAATACACCAAAATGAAGGATGGGTATGTTTAGTTACAGTAAAGAGACCTATGAAAAAGGCGTAGCTACACAGACTATAGTACTATACTAGATCCCCTCAATTAAGTTATAATTTTTTAACTTTTTTTTTTTTTTGAAAGGGTCCTCATTTGAAGTCTTAACTGCGCTGGCTGGATTGCTTAACTAAGGATAAAACGAATTTTCTTCTCCTAAATGCTTGGTGTTGAAGGCACAATTTAATCAATCATGTTTTGATTGGTGCATCCCCTCCGACGAGGATAGGACCGCTTTGACTTTATTACTTCAAAAAGAAGGCTCGAAACAAGCTGCGAATTGAATGTAGCCCACTCAAGCCCAATAACTCATCTTATAGCCCACTATACTTGATCTATCCTCAATTTTTCATTTGATTCAGTACTCTTTTAACTTTGGCAATTGCTCGAAAGTTATAACTCAGATAACTATCCATTAGAACACAATAATTAATACAATATTCACTCATTGCAACTGCATCATATAATTGAATCACTGCTGATCAATGTTAGAAGAAGTGCAACCTGGTTAGAGGGTTCAAGTGAATGGTATAGATAAGTCGATAATGGTTAAGGTCCCTTTGATAGTATCCCTTCTCGGTTGATGAACTTGATTGTACCAACCAGTATATTCATACAACTGATTTCACCAAAATAATTTCAACCAAGATTAGACAACCAAAAATCAGGTTTTCCTGGGGTTTTATCTCTGAGACTCTGACTGAATCTTAACTGTACTGCATATGCATCATTTCTTGCACATACAAAGAAACAAACCATTTGGGGCCATCCTCTTTCAACAGCACACCACATGAAGTTGGTACACTTAATCGAGTGTTAATCAGTTGAAGCGAGACGATAATATCTAGCTAAACCAGTTCAGCAAAAATAAGAAAACCAACAAATTCCAGTGGAAGGCATCTGCATTTCATCTGTTACAGATTCCTACTTGTCACAACACTAGATACCAGCATACATTCACTAAGCTATTAGTACAACAAGGACCTTCCCTTTGACTGCTCACCGAAAATACCTACACAAAATAAATCTACTTCTTCAATACCTAGCATTAAAATAAAAATCGCAATCAAATGGGATGATTAGATGGGTTTTACAATTCTATATACTATCAGCACAGCTTTGGCTCCAGTGCCACCTGCCAAGAATGAAAATTCATAATTAGTGCTTTATAAGCTCAGAATTTTAGTATTGACCCTTCAAAACACACTTAATTACACGACACGTAGTAAATCATCAGTTCACCAGTTGGCCTTTCTCCTAAATAAACCCTCTAAATCTATGGAACGAAACCAGAATTAAATGTTTTTATTACTTTCATGCAATCTTTAGACAATTACTATTGAGTAGCCTGATAGGCGTCCTCCACTGCCACACCAAGAAAAGGGGACAAATCAAGTTAGTTCTGTACAAAAGTGGTGGGGTCTTTCCCACTTGTTTCAAAAAAAAAAAAAAAAAGTGGAAAGCACTTCATGCACATCAAAATTATTTATCCTCAATGGCAACCACTGATTTCAGCATTGTCTTGTTTGTGCTGAATGGACATTATACAAAAAGTAACCAAGCTGAACCATAAATAATTGAACATGACTCCAAGTTTTTGTCCAAATGGGCATTCAACACGTACAAAATTTACAATAGATCACATTAATCATATAGAATATCAGTCTAACATACCCTTTTATTAAACCATCAAATTTACACTTTTGAATTAGGAGTTGGATAGTTGCAGGTTAGGTGTGCCCTCAAGTTCCATACAGGAACAATGGCTCTATTTACTTTTTCTCTTCCCCACCACCCCTCACTAAAACAATTTAGAAATATAACAATTTAACCCTTCTCGCATTCTCTTTCCTCACTTCCTTGTTTTGTCTCAACATTAAAAAAACAGACACTATATCTCCCAAAATTGGCCCCTTGTACTTGCCCAAGAAAAGACATGTACCAAATTTCAAGCTTCAAAATTTAAATTACCTGACTAGAGAGAATCAGGTTAACCGTCAGCCGGCCACCAAGAAGGATTTTCAAAGACGACACCTTTCATCTCTGCAACCTCCAAAAGATCCATGTCAGCATACCTTTTCCAATCAAAATCCCCAGAAAATGCCTCAATTACTTCCTGTAAATTGTTTGGTCGAGGTAAATCATTCCCCTTCTTCTCTGTTTGGGCTTCAGATTTACCATTCCTACCGTTCTCATCCTCAGCTCTCCGATTTGAAGCCCAGGCTGGAAGCTTTCTCACTGCACCACCAGTAGAAGCGGTTCTCTCGTCTTTTCCACTCGCCTCTTCTGCTTCTCCTTCCTCATGTGGAGAGGTAATTCTTTCCACGGTGCCATGGGTTTGGTCCTCAGAACAATTTACAGGGTTTTCAAGGGGCTTTCCAACTGGTCCATTTTTTAGGTCCGTGCAAGTGCTAAGGTTTTTCTCAAAGGAAAAGGAGGGGTCGTCTAAGGGCATTTCATCACAATGTGGTTCTTGATTTTGAGAAACTTCAGGGTTTTCAAGGGTTTCTTCAATCGTTTCTTTGTTTAGGTCTGCGCAAGTATTAGGGTTTTCCGCAAGAGAAGGGGAGGAGGAGAGATCTGATGGCTTTTCATTGCAATGTGGTTCTTGATTCGGAGGAAGGTTAGGGTTTTGGAAGGGAGAGGCGGGGTTTATAGGCGAAATTTCTTTTGAGGGCATATCTTCTTCATTTTGAGTGAGGACAGGGGAACGGGGAGGGGAAGCTGAATCGGGTTCGGATTCGGGTAAAGAGAACATGATGATCTTTTCGGGGGACCTCGCCATGACTTCTTTCTTGAGCAGCGTAGCGAGAGAGAGGGAATCAGGGAAGCGGGAAATTGGAAGTGACAGAGAACTGAAGAAGAGGAAGGGATTATTACACCTTCAGGACTGGACTCGGTACTTGACCCAACCGGACGAATCCGTACTGTGCATCTGCATCAAGATGCGCCAATACACGAATCTCAACGCGGACCAATGACCTGATCTAGGGCTTGCGTCTGCGTGCGTGCTCATAGTGGGCCTGGATTGGGATGTGCTAAAATTCACACTAACGGACTAACCTATTCTGGCCAGAATTCGTCAGCCTAAGTCAGATATTAATTTATTGGGCCTGGTTTTGTTGGATAAATGAGTAAACAGAGCTGATAACCATCATCCACAAAAAAACCATCCGCGTCATCCAACCATCCCCTCCCCTTCATTTTTCGCTATTTTCCGCGCGTCTGGGTGAGGCGTCTTTCCCTCCCTCACGCGCCCTCCCTCTTTCACACTCATTTCCTCCCTCGCGTCCCTTCCTACCTAACGCTCCTTCCTTATTCGCCAGCACCCTCCCTTACATCCTTCCCTCCTTCCTGACGATCTATTTTCCCTTCATCTCCCTCACACTTTATTCTGCCTTCTTAAACTGAACAGATATAACAACTAACTGAACATAAACTGAACATATGGAACAAACAATGTGGATTCAAACAAAAAAATAAAAATGAGCAAATAAATGACAAATAAATTGAATAATTATAACAAATAAACTGACAAATATAACAAACAATGTGGACTCATACATGAAATAAAAATGAGCAAATAAACTGAACAAAAATAACAATTAAATTGAACAGTTACAACAAATAAACTGAACAAATGTAACAAACAATGTGGACTCATACAAAAAGTAAAAATGAGCAAATAAACTGAACAGAAATGACAATTAAATTGAACAGTTATAACAAATAAAATGAACAGATGTAACAAACATGTTGACTTGTATAAAAAAATAGTGAACATAAAATGAACAAATATAACAACTAATTGAACAGTTATATAAATAAACTGAACAAATGTAACAAACAATGTGGACTCATACAAAAAATAAAAGTGAGCAAATAAACTGAACATAAATGACAATTAAATTGAACATAAATAGAATATAAACTGAACATATGTAATAAAATGTGGACTCATACGAAAAGTAAAAGTGAGCAAATAAACTGAACAGGAATGATAATTAAATTGAACAGCTATATAATAAAAACTGAACAAATTAAAAAAGAAAGAAAAAAATAGAAAAGAAAAGAAAGACCAGTGAGAAATAAAAAAAATCAATAGAGAGAGAAATAGAAGGAGCAGAAAGGAAAGGAAAAGGGAGGGGACGAAATGAAAGAAAAATTGAGAAAGAAGAAAGAGCAAAGGGAGGGAGGGGAACTCAAGAAGAAAGAGAGAGAAGGGAGGGGGAGCCGTACCTGGGAGCGGAGGGAGGGAAGGGGAAGCACACTCGGATCGCGAGCAGATGGAGGGAGTGAAGTCGCGAAGGAAGGAAGCGAGACGAGTAAGGTGCGCGCTAGAATCGCTCGGATCAAATCTAAGTGTCTGGTTCGTTCGTAGATGACGCTGATGATAATTAGATGGATGGTAAGTAGTAATTACCAATGAGTAAATGACCCATTCATTATTGTGTTTTTTTTTTATCATTTTTAGAACGGGTATTTTGTCAACGTCAAGCAATCAAGCCAGCAAATGGTGTACAGGATAATATTATAGAAAAATGATAATTATCCCATCGCCTTGAATTTTTCTTTTTCAAAAAAATTGACACTGACTGCGATCTTTTTCAATGTTTGTTTGCCGTTGGGTGAATTCTTATGTTCATGCACTACTATCATAATAAGTCAGGGTGGATTAAATGTAAATTTTGTACACTTTTTAAGCGTGAAATTTATATATTTTGGAAATTATAAAGGATTGATACATTTATTTAATGTGAACACCGTGAATTTTCCTGATTTAATATAAAATTCTGTAAATTTATATTTGAAATGTAACCTTTCTTTTTTATTTGAAATGCGAACTATGTACAAGACTTTATTTTTTTTTTATATTTTCGTATATAAAAAAAAGGTTTAATTAGATTTATGCCACTGTGAAAATTCGAAATTAGTAAAATGCCATCACTAAAAGAAAGATTATTTTTATGCCATTATAAAATAGTAAAAATTTGTTTTTGCCATCGAAAAATTCATTTGCCAATTTTACCCTTTAAATATGCCACTACAAAAATTTAAAATTAGAAAAATACCATCGTTAAATGAAAAATTAGTTTGATGCCACTACAAAACTTTGAAATTAGAAAAATATCATGTTTTTTGATATAAAATGATTTCTAAGAACATTTTGTGAATGTGTGTATTTCAATCCAAGGCCAAGCAACTATATTTATTTCAAAATAATTCAAACAAAAAATATTTATATGATTGGATGGAGAATATAATAATGAGAATAATGTTATGTATATTATATTTTACACGGATTAACAAAACAATGTGAATATCTTTTTAACGTCAAACTAAAGGAGATTATTAATTTAAAAAATAACAACCATCTTAATGATTGCCATATAAATTATGCCAAGCTATATAGAGGTAGAATTTGGAAATTTTTATTGTTTTTTTTCACCATAATTTTTTGGATTTATTAAAAGAACAGTTTGGGAATTTTTAAAAATAATGAGAGATTTCAGGATGTCATTTTTAGTATTTAATCATTTTAGGAATAAGGTAATGGCATATATCTAATTTACACAATTTGATGATGGCATAAATCTAATTAACAATCTAACAGTGGCATATCTCTAATTAACTATTTTTCATAGTGGCATAAAACTAATTAATCCTATATAAAATCTGAACTAGAATACAAAGATCTATATGTGCGCGTTGAGATTCCTACTTTTGGACGCTTAGAAAATCCAGGGCTGTTAACATGCATGTATTATATTTTAAAAACTAATTTCAATCTGTGTAATTATCGGTGAGAATATGAACTTATTGAATTCAGTTTTTAATTGAATGGATGAGGTTATACATCTTGCATGTGCAATGATTGATTCATGTGATGGTGTTTCCATTCATCTTCTGTTTGGAATATTACATGGGAGTTTTTTAACTGCTTTCAAAAGGCAAATAATAAGGGATCATGGTGTCATGGTAAACCACTATCTATTTTTTATCCACCGCTAAAATAAGCGAACTGTGGAGCTGTGTTTGCATGACGCATATTTTTGAAGGCTAGACCTACAAGTTGTGGTCCCTATCAAATGAGCAAAATCGTAATAAGAATAATAAAAATTATACTAAATCAAATAGACAAATCTATGTGCTTTGCACGATTTTATATTATTCGTGCCGCCTACAAAACTTATATATATTGGATGTATTTCCTTTTCTCGTTGATGTCTTACTGTAGATTTTTATGGCTCCTAATTAGAGCCCATGCATCCTCTCACAACTTAGGAAAATAGTACTTTTAATAAAAAAAAAGTTTGATTATAATAATGTAACTGTAAATAATTGCTACCCATCGATGGGATACACGTGTAATAAATGAGCAATTTTTTATCTAATTAAGCCGTTAACAATAAAAATTTAATTTATGTCAAAGATGTGTCGTGCTGCCTTTGCATTGAAAGTTCAATTTTTAAAATTTATATGGTTGCCGTCGATCTGTATATTGCTTATTGTAATTTAAAAATTCTAATCTCAATAGAAATGAATGTTTTTCCAAATACTTTTAATATTTTCATATAGAAAGAAATTTATTTCTGCTGAGCACTTCACAACATTTTAAATCGATGAACTATTCCTATCTAAAAATTTAAAAAATATAGAAGACATACAATTCGGATTTTGAACGAAACTTTGATATGTTAAGCACATTATGCAGTTTATATCAAAAATTAATTTTTAAAAGAACAAGATATGAATGCAAAACACTCTCATATTTTTGCTTTGTTCAACGAGTAAAAGAGCTTGCGATCCCTCTCTTGGCTATTCATCCCCCCCCCCCCCCCCCCCTCCTCCTTACTTTCTTCTCTTCTACCCTTTTACACATCTTTAGTGCAATATTTCATTAGATAGGGCATAGGAGCTGCCTCTTAGGTTCTTACGCTGCAATAGAATGAGCCACTCAATATGTCACATCTTAACCTCAAACTCGTTAAAGAAGGTGAGTGCATACTAATGATTTAGGTACACTTAATTAGAAACTTTTATTCTTTCAAAGGATTGTTCGAAGTCGCAATTATTGTTATTATCAAAGAAAAATTGGAAGTCATGCGCATGCACAACTCTTTCTTACTTAAATAAAGTTTTGAAGGCCTTTCTTTAATCCATACAAACTTGAAAAGTGTTATGTAATTTTATTTAAATCTACCTTCGCTATTTGGTTTTAAATTTTATTTTTATTTAATAGGGTGGTTTAATTAGATTATAGGATGGTTTTGATTATTACCTAAGCTCGCACTTTTTTAATAGTAATAAAATTGTGCCTCCGTACTTTCCCGAATATTCTCATTATCATGTAAAATCGATTTGAACAATTATAAACACCGCCGCTGCAGTGTTAATTTCCATTCGAATCAAAATAAAATGATAATAATTATTCTTGCATGTTACTTCCCAAAATCCAAATTATATTCCATATTTAATATTTAATAATAACGAATCTTTCTTTTTCCCTCTCGGGGAATCAGTTGATTGAACTTTCATGCAATCAGTAATATTTCTCACCTCTTTAGTGTAATTTCTTGCAAGGTAGCTAGTTTCCTACCTAAAGTTGATAGAATATTAAAAAAGAAAATCGATTCACTATGCATATCGATATTGCGCTAAGATTGAAGTGGAAACCACATGGATGCATGTTAGGAGGATACACCGGGGCCCGGACATAGTAAATTTAAGTTTGTCCATTTGTACTCCATAATAAAATATATGTATATATTATTTTTACAATAATTTATCACCTGATAGTGTTGCATTTGCTTGCCAAAAGGTTGGACTCAAATAATTTGGATCGTCTTCTTGTACCAATGTATGTCAACGACATGGCAGAGTTGCAGATTAAATTAGACGGATAAGATGTTTTCCTTTTTTCCAGAAGGTATGTTAAACGAATTGATTTAAGTGCACCTATTTTATATTATCCTAATATATTTTCTGTTTGGAACATTGGATGCATACAATTCAAATAATCAATTCTTACTTTTAATTTATTTTTTTGTTATGTAACCTCAATATTGGTTTTTATAACGTACATAACATAGGTACAATAATAAAAAAGAACATATTCCAGCATTGACTCGTCTATTGCCTGATCATAAAGGCTTCGTTTGGATTCCATTTAAGAAGAAGGGAACAAGGAATAAGAGAATAAATTTATTATAAACAATCTAAACTCTTTACAAAGTTACACACTTTCCAATACTTATTCTCACTTCTTCCCTTCTTTCTTTCTTCCCACACCTTATCCAAACGGAGCCAAAAGGAATAGCAAAACTGGTACCGTCTCACAGATAGCTAAGTATCTCTCCGCCACATAGAACCGAAGAAAGATTAGTAGAATACGCGGTCATGTGCAAAAGCGGTGAGGAGAGGAGGCATAAACAGCTGTGGGTATTAAGCCAGCGTGGATTACAGTTTGGGCTTGGGCTGTAAAGCTCGACCTTTTCCTACTTCCCTCAGCCTCTACAGCTCTCCTCTACACATGATCTTCTGTGGACATCATAGAACAGTGGATTTGTACAAAATTGCTTTTTACTAATTGAAGCAAGGCAAATCCACGTATGCCTGTTTAACGTTTATAATGGCAGCAGAATTGACTGTTCTATTTTTCGTTCCGTTCCAATAACGGTATGTACTGGAACAAAATTCGTTAGACATTTCGTTAGGACGGAACGTGGCGGAACGACTTAATTTTTACTGTATTTTACACAAACGTCTGTCGAAATCTATTACGTTTACCTTTTCGTTTCGGAAACGTATGCTGAAAATTGATCCGTCACTCATTTTATTTGAACGGAACGTCCACGAAAAACGAATGAGGGTAAACCGTCGGCACCTCTAAATCCACGGTTGTTTCTGTTTTTGTTCGTAGTAAAATTTCCTTTCCATTCGGCTTTCGCTCTTTTGACTGTTTGAGTCTTTCACCTTTTTCTCTATTGGATATATGTTTAGATAAGATGGAAGTCAAGTCTCTAACTTATTTCTAAATTTAAATATCATAAAGGATTTCTAAAATTAAATATCAAGTCTCTATCAAATTGCTCGAGTTACTTTTACGCTTAAATTTTCCAGCACTTCATTGATTGTCTAACAATCCTCATATTGCTTCAAACTGTATATATGCGCGGCATATCTAAATTATGTAAATAAGAATTTTATTATGCATGGAAACGTATCATTTGTTGATGATTTATTTTAGTGATCTTGATAAAATTTCTCAAAATAAATTTAACGATATGTTGCGGATATATTGATAGGACATCAAACATAATTTAATACAATTTGGTGTTTGCTTGTTTATGCATCAATAATAGTCATTAGTTCCAAACTATTGAAAAAAAAATTACTTCTTGAAAAATAAAATACACAACGAATCGTATCATTTTTTTTATCGATAGGATCCTTGTTCTGCATAGCATATATGTCTATAATATTTGATTCAAATGCAATTTTATTATTCTCTATTATTGTCAAAATTGTTGAGATAAATAATTGTCAAATGATTTCTTTCTATATAATTCAGTTTTTAGTCTGAATTATCCATTAATTGGAGTATTCAATTAAACTTATTTAACTAATCGATTTTTTAATATGCGGATTTCATACTAGAATATTAACTGAGCCACCGACCCACCACCACACTATATATACATGATGATTCTTTTGTTAGAGATATGTCCTAGAAGTCAATCATATCTGGCTACTTTTATGGTTTTATGTCATTGATGATTTTATATCATTTGTTCCTTGATTTACTTGTTGATAGATCATTCAGGTTGAAGATCTGAATTATAGATCTCTGTTTTTCATTTAGTAGTAAATGACAACAATAAATCTAAAACGTCCATAATCTTGATAATTAACAAGGAATATTAATTATCAATAAGATTAGTATGCAAGTTAAGTAATGATTAAGTTCTATAAATCATGGGTTATGAGTAACCAACTTAATTGCATATGTTTATGTTAATTGAACATAGTACATGACATGATCCAACGAAATAAATATATGGATTGTGTTATGTGTCATTATTTATTTCGTTATGATTTTGATTCTAAGTTTGAGATGTTAATCTTTTCCACATGAGGATAGGTTCAATAAATATCGTCTACCGCTGATTTTCGATAAGGGCTGCTATACAGACGTTATTTATGTTATTTTGAATTGTGCGGGGAAAAGCTAAATCATCAAAAAAAAATTGTATGTCCCTCATTAATTCATTTAGTGAGTGACGATATCAATTTGGGCCTCTTGATGGAGATAAATTGTTTGCTAGCAACTGATACAATTATCTCTAGTTCAAGAAACGTATAATCTGCAAAAATGACACGTTCCTATCTTGGATTATACAATGATATCGTGAGACATAAGAATCAAAATAGAGAAATACTTTTATTCTCTTATGCAGGATTTAAATACTGTAGCAGTACATTATTTATGCGAATTGGGAATCATAACGTGTTGCTAGATACCGCTTATGATTATTGGAATTAAATAACGATTTAATTCCATGTCCAACTTAGCATAAATCCTCAAAGGGTCGCACAGATCGAAATATAACCAAACAGTGCATTAATCATTTACTCGTATCAGTGTGTTTTTATGAAAATACGATAAGTTGATTAATTGATTATATGTCGATATAATTAATTAATTCAAACGGATCATATCGAAATGATTTAATGTACTAGCTAATCCCATGATAATTATTAATTAGTTAATAATTATTTTCAACTCAACACAATTTAATATAAAATAGTTATATTAAATTAATGGGCCGATATTTATATTGAATAAATAGCCCAAATATAGAGCATCGAATGGTGGATTAAATGGATTGAATTAATAATCAATTAATTGAGTGTGTAAAGCCCAAAAGGCCCATGTATGGCCGGCCTAGAAGAGAGGGTGGTAGGTAGGTGGCACACTTGTAAATAGTTAGAACTATTTGCTAGGATTTGAGCATTATAAAAGGACCCTTGTAGAGGCTCCTTGCTCCTCTCTCTCTCTTCCTCCTTGAGGCCGCCACCATCCTCCCCTCTTCTCTCTCTTAGGCCGCCACTTACACCTCTCTCTCATCCACCATTGCTCATGTGTTGAGCTCCATTTTCTCTACTTATTAAAGAGTTAATTAAGAAGACGAGAAAATTTAGGATTAGCCTAGACCTTTTAGCTTCTAGCAAAATTTGTAGGTCTTGGTTAATTTCGCGGTGGACTCGAGGTCGAGCTTGGTTCGAAGGAGGAGCTTGAAGCGCGCACCACCTACATCCTAGCCTTGGTTCAGCCTCTTGATTACTATATCAAGAGAGGTATAATCCTTGAATCTTCTCTTTGTGCGAATGACTTTAAGTACTAAATTCGTGTTTGTGCATGCTTGTTTGTGGTTAATTAAAGAAATTAGTTATAAAAATAAAAATTATGCACTTAAGTAACATCTTTTTTTTCCCACTTTTATTTGTTTTTTAGAAATTGAAAGAGATCGTCATGTTATTTACTACGGCCTTTTTCTATTCATTGTTTGCTTGACTTTTTGGTTTATCTTTAATTATAAAGCTTAAGCATCACTATTCAATTATATCATTTTCAACGAGGCTGTATTTTGTTGTTCCATTTCCAATTTGTTAATTTGACATTCCAATGTGAATTCATCATTAAATAGTGGGCAAATTAATATCAACGCGGGAACCTTTTTGTGTTTATAATAACGCATGATAATCGACAATTTAATTTATTATGCTTATCAATTATGTGATAAAAATCATAAAATATACGATCGACGGAGATCTGACAAACAAACACAACAAGAACATACTCGACGCGCATAATTCAACCTGGCCGAGTTTTAGCACAGTAAATTTATCATAGATTATTCCAAAACAATATATATCAGTATCAAAATTGATAGGAATTAACTCACGTTTAGCTAACAAAGCCCACTTACTTTAAAGCCTAATTAAGCACTATTGGGTTCCTCTTCAAATGTACTGCGCGCGATGTTGTCAATTGGAAACAATCAACATGCACTCAGCAGTAATAAACTGAATTACTGAAGTCATTGCACAACTCACATTGTATAAGAAGCAAAAAACTAACAAGGGGATAATAAAGGCTCCGTTTGAATGGGAGCAAGAATAAAAAAAATAGTTTCTTTCTACTTCTAAATTTATTATAAATAATCCAAACTATTTACAAAGTTACACACTTCTCAATACTTATTCTCACACCATCCAAACGAAGCCAAAGATTACACTGGATCTTCCAATGAAGGGTATATGTTATATGATAATACGAACCTTGTCCTTTTTCCAACATTTCCTTTCCCTCATTTAATTATTCTCTATTCCAATTAACTCGAGCCATCTCACTCACTCACATCTCTTTAACGACCTCCTTCCCTCTCTCTTTTTATATCCCTTCCCTCTCTCTCCTCCTCCTTAGGGGGCAAAGAAATCAGAGAAACCAGAAAAAAGTACAACACAAGAAACCTTCACAACAAGTGCCACCTCAATTCTCGACCTATGGCGGATCCGGCATGCGACCCCGGATCCATCCCCAAGGTCGTTTCCATCCTCTCGTCCCTACTCGAACGCGTCTCTGAGCGCAACGATGGAGCCTCCTCCTCCCCCGCCATCTCTCCATCTAGTTCAGCAATGGTCACACGTAGCGTCGCGTCGGCCTTCCAGGGCTTGACAAAGCCGACTATATCGGTGCGCGATTACCTTGAGCGAATTTTCAGGTTTGCTGGGTGTAGTCCCTCATGCTATGTAGTCGCATACATTTACCTCGATCGGTATCTTCAGAGGCATCCGACGGTCACCATCGACTCGTTGAATGTGCACCGGTTTTTGATAACTAGTGTTCTAACCGCTGTCAAGTTCGTGGACGATATGTAAGTTGCTTATTTAATTTCTTTCATTATTATGTCGGTAGTTCTGAATTTTGGTGGTAGATTGGTATAAAACTGGGATAATTAAAATTTTGAGGCTCTCATACTATTAATTAAGTAGACAACCTTTCTTCTTCAGTCTTCGCACATGAATCATGAGAGTCATTACTCATTAGTCATGACAAAGAAATACATTATTCACATCATTTTTTTATTATTATCATTGGCAATTTGTATAGGTTTCCAGATACAAAAATTTATAAACGAATATAGTAGTTTTCTTTAATTATGCTTTAACTCAACGGGAGTTTCCTTCCTTCACTTTCTTTGGACTGTTGAAAAATCATTCTTTTTTTTCTTTTGGAAATTTCTCCAAATAGCAAAGATCAATTTTCATCCAAAATGCATGCAGCAAATATTCTAAAAAAAAATCTCCTCTATGAAATAGTATAAATATTGTCAACAGAGAAGAATTGGACAGAGATGAATTTTCAATTTTCTCTAAAATGTCGCAATTTGATACATTCATTGGAGAAAACAAAATTGACAAAGATGAAAGTTTATTTGAATTTAAATGAATTTTGGAATCTTACATCTCAAATTTTGGCTTAATCTACAAACCGCTGTTTCCGATTTGGAATGTAGCTAGCATCTGGTTGACATATATTCGAAATTTGAATTGGGTCGAATATAGATTCTATCTATGATTTATTCATGTGTATTAATGTTTTATCTTATAAATAGTGGAGTTGCATTGCAGTAATAATGTTTTATCTGATAAAATAGTGAAGTTGCATTGCTGTCGGTTCCTTGTACACATGGACATGTGGGCCCCAGCCAGCTTTCATCTCATCTTTTTTTTTTGTTGGTTTCTTTTCATCTCATCTTTTATTAATTTGCGCCAACTTGATCATGCCAGTTGTTTGATCGGGACAGTTAGTTTATATCTCTTGGTAAAAACTTCAAATCAAAAGAATTATTTTTAATAATTAACAACAATATCACGTGTCTAACATAAAAACAGCACGAAATTGTAAAATTTTAATTTAATCATTGTCGATTTCTTCATTGTAGAAGCTATAATGCAATTAGGCGAAGTGACAAGGACTCTTGAGAGATTGAGTGTCGTGCTCTTTTTTGGTTAGACAGATACGGTTGGTTTGATGTTTCCCTTCTAACTAAAAAAAGTCTCATAAATACACCTAAAAATTGAAAACCTCTTTTAAGGCCGTTTGGATTGAAGTGAGAATTTAGGGAATTTGGAAAATTTTCTATTCCTAGACATAATTTTTTTATAAACAATCCGAATTCTTCACAAAATTACACACTTTCCAATAAATTTATACCTAAGAATAGAAAATTTTCTAAATTCCCCAAATTCCTAAGCGATCCAAACGACCCCTTAAGTATAATTATTTATTGGTTCTCTTCTTCTTTGAAAAAGGACCACCTTTAGGAAAACAACAAGAACACTATTTAACAATATGGAAAAATATCGAATTCCCATCCAATTTGGGTCATGAAAGAGAAGGGAAAAAAAGTGAAGGAAATGGCTTGGGATCGTGAATAATTAAAAAAAAAAACTAAAAACAGCATAATTTAATATAACATGCATGCATCATCAAGTTACATTAGGAGGAGGTAGGGGGAATATTATTAGAGAATATAATATTAGTAGGGGGCGGGTGGGTTGCTTTGCAATCTTCTTTAATGCATTTTCTTGAGGGAAATGATAAGAGACCATGATAGGGAAAGAATATGCTCTTATCCAAATCAGATAAATTACCGATGAAATTGACACTTATATTTCGTACATTCAATAAATTACCTTAAATGAGCAATCCATTTCCCACATTTTGTGAAGATTGCTACAAATTTTCTGAAAATAATAAACTAAATTACACTTTGTTTTGGTTATCAGATGCTACAACAATGCCTACTTTGCAAAGGTGGGGGGCATTACCTTAATGGAGATGAACTACCTAGAAGTGGACTTCCTGTTTGGTGTGGGATTTGAATTGAATGTAACTCCAGTTACCTTCACTTCTTACTGCTCTATCCTGCAAAATGAGATGCAATATCTGGAAACCCAACACTTGCCTCCTCCATCCAGGCTCAACTGTTTAATTTCTGAGGAGGAATCAAGCAATTGTCACCAGAAGCAGCTAGCCGTTTGATCTAGAATCCAGTTTTGCTCAATCCGTTCAATTGATCAACAATCATTGTAGGTAGAATCCCTCTAGAATACTTCAATTTTGTCTATTTTTGTTCACATGGGGAATCCAAACAGTTGAATTTGCTATGTTAACTTAAAATGGAAGCTAGCATGTTATCATGGATTCTCATGACCGAACACAATCAGATTCCAAATTTCATATATTTCCACTTGGATGTATAGAAGTGACATAGATCAACCCTTTCCATTACCCATCTGAATTAAGTTAAAAGCAAGTGGACAAAATTGGGATTTCCTACGGATTCTACCTGAGATAACTGTAAATTCAGACACATTCTTGCAACATGACTTTGGTGCAATTCAGGTGGAGTTACCTTACATCCTTACCTATGCACCATGGTTGCATGTTCTGCTTCGATTTTAAAATTGGTCGTGACTCATGACTTGTGAGAAAATTTCCGGATTATTTACTCACAAGTCAGATGAGCACAATATTCTACAACGCTATACTGAGCGGTGAATTTTCTCCAGTACAAAAGCATGGTATAAGACTTACTATATTAATATTATTAGTTAGGTCAGGAAGATTGATGCTTGGTATTGTTTATTCTGTGTGTCTCGACTCGGACATATCAACCTTTGGACATGTGGTCCATTAGCCATTGTCCAACTTTAATTTCTTATTAGTTTAGTTTTTTCTTTTCTTTTTTATTTTGGTTTTGCTATTTTTTTTTTTTTGTGTAGTGGGAACAGTTGTATAAAATGGTGCTTGGTGCTAATATCGCAATTATGAGCATAAGATCGGGTCTTTGTTTGAATGTTTCCTTTTATTATTTATAAATTATTTAACATAATTTTTTTTTATTGTTGCACAAACTATACGCCTATACCCTTTTCCCTAATTTTGCTATATTTGCTGGAGTGCTAAAAAGTTCACTGGGGTATGCATGGTAACTTATACAACTTATATATGAACGCTGCTTTGGATCCAATCAACTTGAATCCAAAAGGAAAAAGAAGAAATTAATTTAATATTTTGTACTAATGTGCTAGCACTGGCATTTAAACCGAATGAAATATATTAATGATCCAAATCATAATTATTCATATCCGAACAGTCTTTTGATTTGCTTGATGCAATGTGTATGCAAATAATAATAATAATAATAATAATAATAATAATAATAATAATAATAATAATAATAATAAAGTTTTACTTTCTTAAAACATTTTATTATTTGAAAAAAAAACGACCCTAATGTCAAAGAAGCTTTAATATTTGCATATCAGCCTATCGGGATGTCATCTTTCTTATATTTTAATTATTCCAACATGAAAATGGATGATTCAAATTGATGGCATTTTAACAGAAAAGTTAACATTAGTATGTTATCGAAAGTTATATCTCTAGCATTGAGGTGTTTTTCTATCATGCATTTAATCCCATTTATTATTTTTCAAATTACCGTATTAATTAAGATATTCTCTGAATCACATCTATGTATATTACATGTATAAAATACAAGATTGAAATTGATGGTTTCTACATGGTATCGTCTAAATCATCAAATAAACAATTAAAAAAAAAAGAAAGACGCACGTAGACACGAAATTATTTTTTTTAAATTTGCATTTAACAATTTTGTGTTTATACCATGATAAAATAATTTGGATTCTCTGTCTAAGGACGGCTTCAAAGTGCAAGATCAATTATAAAGAATATTTTAATTTGTGTGTGTAACCATTCGACGAGCTACAAACTTATTGGTAATTGTAAATTCTCTTATCGTTTTATTTTAAAAAACGAAGATAAAATATTTTTTTATCAGCTCGACAATGTTACGCTGTCTATTTGCTTGCTTTCTCCGTTGTTGCAAATTTATTTTTTAGGAACATATAGATGTCTACCAAGCAATTGTTATAATGACAAAAGTGGAGTAAAAATACAACCATACAGATACATTATATATAGTATTAAGGGGGGGGGGGGGGGGGGGAGTACCCACTTCATGATAGGCATTAACATTTAGAACAAATTTTACTTGGTTTTGGTAGGGTTAATTGTTAGTGACATACCGCACTATCAACCTTTATATCTATTCCATATTTCCATTTAATCCAGTTTAAAGATCGATGTTCCCAATCGCTATCATAGAAAAGGTGATTTATTTTATAATATTTTATGTGTGGGCCAATGTTGAGAGGACATACACAAGCTCATAATAATTGGCACGAAAGGATCTCGGTACAGATTGGCACCACTGCAAAATTGAAGTCATGTTCTTCTGTGGCATCTTCTTATGTAAATTCATGTACAAATCCGATTTGTTAGCGTCTATTAGGTGGTAATTAATCAAATTCTGAATTGCCCATTTGCTCTCCAACAAGTATTTTACATAGCAAAGATGAGAAGAGTTTTAGTTTCCAACTTGTGACGTATACGTCATTAGAAAAAAAATGAGGAAAAATTGCCTGAATACATTTTGGGAAATCTGCATCTTATGGCTGTGTTTGGTAGAGGAGTAAAAGAGGATTAAAGTTAAGGAGGATTAAGTAGTTAAGCCTTTTTATTCCACACTTTGTAAGTCATGTTTGGTATGAAGAGTAGAAGATTAAGTGAGGAGTAAGTGATGATATAAAAATATTACATAATTGTTGATTATAAAATGACCAAACTATTCTCCATTTTCTTTTTCTTTTGTCAAAAAATGAGGATATGTAAAGAAAAGAAATAAATATGGGACCCACAATTGAAGACTTACTCCATGGATTAAGTTTACTCCACCTATCTAGGAGGAGTAATTTACTCCTCTGATTTTAGTCCTTACTCCACTCTACTCCTTTTTTACTCTACGTTTGGAAGATTAAAAGTGAATTAAGAGTCTTACTCTTCGTTTAATCCTCAACCAAACATAGCCTATAAGATTAGCACATAAACGTCTATCACAACAGAAAATTGCCTTTTGCAATTTTTGTCCTTTAATATACGGAAAATTCGAAACACAAAGTACTAAAAAACAGAATATTATAAAACCGAATCAAATGATATTGGTGACAATTTATAGGACCAAGTGGAACAACGACTAATGATCATGGCCTTCATGTAGGCCATGGTCATGCTCCTTATGAATTCGGATTGTGGGTGGCAATTAACCTTGATATATATATTTGATATAAATAAATAAAATCCATAAAAAAAGCACAACGGGGAATCTCGTGTAGACCCTTGAAAAAGCAACATTTATTATGTATGTTGACGCTGCGACGCATCATAGGAGGCAGATGCACGTTCCACCGAAGTTATGAAAATGGCCAAATGGGTAAATATTATTCGAAGTCACTCAAGTTTATACATTATACATTTACAGTAATTCATTTTTTATTGCTGAAATTTATGTTTTTAAATTAGGCAACTCTTTCTACTAAAATTTCAAATTGCACGCATATTGTAAACTTTTTTTTTTGAATTTTTTTTTCAGACATATTTATTCAGCTCCACAAAGCGAGCAAACAATTAATTTCTGTATGTCCATCGTTTTTTTTATTTTAATCGAGCATAAAAAATTAAAAAATTTACATTATGGTGAAATAATACTCCATGCGACATTAAACAAGATTAATGATTCAAGTTTAAATTATCGAGTTTGAAATTTAAATTATCGATGTAATATATAGAAAGTGGCATCATGAGGTGCAACGAGAAAGAGTGATAAGTTCACCAATATCACTTCAATTATTATAGGAAACTCGGTGGAAATAATACCATCGCAAAAAATTAAAAATGATAATGATAATATTGAGGGGACCGTAACATTGACAATGTTAAATTGTCAAAAATAAATCAATGATATCTTCTTAAATTATGGAATTCCTAGTTTTAAGGCGATATTCACGATAACATTTTTTAATAGTTTTCAGGGGGGAATATTGAACTTTACAATACAATAAAGAAAATAAAAAGGAAACAAATTAGGAGGAATGAGCTGGGAAAGAACGTGGGCGTAGGAAATTAGGCCCATTGACAATAATAAAAAACAAAAGCAGCCTGGCCTATCCGGATCCACATGCGACCTTCCCCTGCTCAGGGAACGCCATTCCCCACTTGTGTTTTCACCGTCATTTATATCTTCTCCAGTTTTACTTCCCTGGAACAGGTGATGTGTTAGTACGAGCAGAGACATCAAATTTAATTGTGGGCAAAAAAAATAAAGAAGATTATGAAGGTCAATTATAGATTTTTCTTTTTAAGTTGAAGGTAAATAAAAAAAGATATGCTGTCTTTTGTCAACATACATCGAAATATGATACGTACATGTAGAATTTTTTGTTTTTAAGAAAAACATAATGGGGGCAATTGACTTTTTTTTATTTATTTTTAGCATGGATCGTCTCTATGTGTTGGTTATCATGTTCAATGATAAATAGTTCGAGTTATCTCCAAATTTTTTTTTAATATGTTATGCATTCATGCTTACCATTTTATTTTCTCCAAAAGCTAGATTAATTCATGATAATATCTCATGTATTCAAAATTTAATTGAAAATTTAGACTACTGAGTAAGTGCTCGTCATTTGTAATTAGGTTATTAGATTCTATAATGAAATAAAAAACTCAAACTTCAAAAGATGCATTATGCAAGTAATGCTCGTCATTTGTAATTAGGTTATTAGATTCTATAATGAAATTAAAAGCTCAAACTTCAAAGATGCATTATGCAACAAATTAAAATAAGGAATCAAGATGCCAAAATGAAATTTATTTCAATTACTTATGAATTGGCATGATTAATAATAAATTGCTTAAGATGATAATAACAACTTTAGTGATGTTATCATTGTCGGAGTGAAATGGAGGGGAGGATCATAATGTGGATCTAGTAAAGAAGATTGTGAGTGTTGAGACTTTGATGGAACCTTTGTGGCTATGGCAGCATGAAACAATTTCTAATTTAGAGCCAACAGCGCCATATGGAGCAACCTCTCGCTTGATTGAACATGAGATGATTCCTTACTAACTTTTATTAATTTTTTTTAAATCATCTGTCATGTGATGTTTATCATTGTCGCATGAGTTTTGTCCTATCATTTCATGTAAGAAATGATAGACGTAAAATATTGATTGGATCATATACGTACTATCGATCTGACGCATTTACATTCTAGAATCAAGAGACTGAACAGTCTACTTTCTAGTTTTTTTCGCTCGGGATATAAAAAAATCAGCACGTACGCCGACAAAAAAATAACTATGGTAAATTAGTAATTATGCTTTTACAGCAAAAGAAAAAGAGTATTCAAAGAAATAAACCCAAACATCATAGCTTAGGCTTCTATATGAAAAGAAAACGCCTCGAGTTTATCTTTGTCGCTGATATTTCATTGAGAATGTCATTTAGTTGTTAGTACACAATTTAAATAATACCAAAGAGTACAGATAAATCCAACTACATCAATACATACGAGAACCATTTTTTGGTCTAGTGACAAAGAATAATGCTTCTTCACCAAATGACGCGTGTGTGTTCGAAGCTCGACTGAAGGTCATTTGTGATATTTAATTTTGAAAAAAGTTGGAATGCTTGATCCATATTATTATTATCTTCAAAAAACTATATCAATACATACAATTAAAACTTGGAAAATTTCTGTCGTGGATTTAATTTTAAAACCGAACTCTAAAATATATGTTGTTCATTAAAAACGACTCTGGTGTACGGAACACGATCCATACACCATAGTGTATTTTATCCATCCTCTATATATGTATATGTATGTATGTATGTGTGTTGTGTATATATATATATTAATTGATTGATTGGATTTTGAATTACATCGAGTGCAATTTGAAATTAATTATTTAAAGCTACTAGCAAAAGATACCACCAATATATGGGCAAATAAAGAAATAAAATAATAGATTTTTTTTATATAGAACAATACATGTTAGGTAATAAATATAGGCGGCTCAATCTATCAACAATATAGGTAGATATCTTTTCAAAAATTAAATTGTTTAAACAATTGAACTCCAAAGAGCCTATATTTTTTTTTTATCTGGAAAATCAATTGGTGCTGTTTGGATACTCTAGGAATTTGGGGAATTTCCTATTCCTAGGCATAAATTTATTATAAACAATCCAAACTCTATACAAAGTTACACACTTTTCAATAAATTTATGCCTAGGAATAAGAAATTTTCCAAATTTCTAAGCGATCCAAACGGCCCCAATATCTAGGTCGTACATCATATCAGATCACACAAATCAATGATCAATTTATATTTGATACAAAAATTGTTTTCACTCCTTAGTAAAATTATTGCGATAAAAAGGTGCTTTATAAGTAGTAGAGATAAAACAACGACAAATTTTAACTTTCCAAATTTCCAATTTACTCAATAGATGTATTGTATAAATTAAATTAAATTTAATAAACAATCCAAGTATTAAAAATATTTCAAGATTTTACATTATAATTTTGATATTATTATTTTATGGGATGTTTGGACCATTTATTTGCTCTATTTGAGTTATTTTTTTCAAACAAACTCTAATTGCCTATAGTTTTAAAGAATAATATTTTTTTTCTATAAGAAATTTTTATAAAAATAATTCACTTCAGAATTTAATTTATTTTTATTAGTCATATACTCTCCATCCTACTTCTTTTTCAAGAAAGGACTTTTTTAAAACGGAAAAAAAACAAGTAATTTAAACCGCCACTTCATATTTAAAAAGCAACAACACTATGTTGACCCTAAAAATTAAACCCTCAAAACCAAACAAATCAAAAACCAAGTTGCGAAAACCAGAAGTCAAATCAGCGAAAACCAAATTTTCAAATTGTCAAAATCCAAAACCAGATTACGAAAAATACCAAACAAACTCCAAAAATCCTCAAAATTTACTCCAAAATCCCTGAAGAATTATGATGATTTTTCATAATTTTTAAATACCAAAAATGCCCACACAAACTTCAAAATTTGCAAAGAGACCCAAAAAGTTCACAAAATTACCAAAATAAATCTATGAGGAATTTATCAAAACCAGTTCAACCATTAAATTCCTTATATTTTTCTAAACTCACCCTTAAAAGATTACCCAAAAATGACCAAGGGAAGGCCCTCAAACAATTTATTTTGGTTCAGCATCAATGAAAATATGAGAAATTAAGGAAAATCAAAGGGAAATCACAGAAAAATCGAAAACCCTTGGCGCGTGCATACCATTGCAGGGGATCCAGCAGGGGCCACGGATGTCGCTGCCCCTTAGATGAATTACAGTTTTCATTAAAAGTCTTGGATGCTCCCGTTCTTTGTAGACCATGCACAGAAATTCAAAACAGTGAGTTGGTGTATCGTGAGCCGAGAGTACCTATCTCTCTCTCTCTCACTAAACGCCCAAACGGACCCCACTTGTCAGGAGCTCCTTCTCGCCACCAACTCGAAACCAGACCAGTCGCCCATGGTTTTGCAAAACCATCAACCTAGCGCAGCCCATTCTCCACCATTGGATGAGAATTGGACGATGGAGATGTACACGGCTCCAAGACGAAACCCTAAGTTCTAGCCTATATAAAGACTCAATTGAAGACAGAAAGAGAGAGAGGAAGGAGAGGGTAAGGTCAGGCTAGGGTTAGGTTAGCTTGGTGGCATTCAATTGATAAAATCCTTTTGTAATTGTGAGAGGCATAAAATCAAACAGTAAGGAAAGCGAGAGAAAGGTGAGAATTGAGTGATTCCTCTGTGTAATTCTCTGTTGGCAAATTGAAATAAACAAGTTTGAAGTGAAATTGGCTGCTTGTTCCTCTTCTTCTCTCCTCCCATTCCTTGACCTCTCCTCCCATGGTTTAGGCTAAGGTTTCCTTAGATCTAGACTGAGGAGAGGTCGCCTAGCTTGAGGTTTCCTCTTGACTAGGTGCAACAATGGTTCAGGCTGAGGTTTCCTCAGTGCTAGACCGCAATTTCATGATTTGAGCTCAAATGGCTCAAGTTATGGAATTTCTGTATAATACACACAATGCTTACTGTTATGCTGCCCAATTTGCTACAGAAATCATGGTAAACTAAGACACTAGTTCATTACAAAACAAGAAAAAGGGAAAAAAAATATAATAGCATGTTTCTGTTGCTTTAAATCTCATTAAAATCAAAATAAATAAAAGTTGAGGGTTTTATTTGCATAAAAACACAAAAACAGCTATGAACAGTAAATACATGATCTCATAGACAGTGAGGAACATTTCTTCTCATTTTATGAAGTTTATGTGATTTTATACAAATTAATGAAGGCAGCAGGGGTATCCTCTAAATAATTTGTTATTTTTCAAAATCTTGGACTTTTCTGCAAAAAACTTTATACATGGAAAGCTTGTAAATATGCTAAAGAACATGTCTCACAAAATTATAAAATTCTTAAATAAATGTGATAATGTTTTTCTCATTTACTTCAAAATTGCAGAAATAATTAAATATTCCTTTTGCAAAGAATAAGTATATATGTGAAAATTGCCTTCAGCAATCTTAAGTGTTGTGTTGAGGTCCCTGCAAGTGTACTTCCTGCAAATGAAGCAACTCAAACAAAATCCATCAAAACAGCAATCAAAATTGTTTAAAAATAAAAGTAGAAACTATGAAAAGTGTTAAACTATTTGCTCTCACTCCCTGTGATGTTTTGAGCACACAAAACAAACTCGAATTGATTGAAATTGAGTGTTAAATCAAGTCTTATTGTTGTAAGTCAAGTTACATGCAAATGAAATTGAAGCAAAAATGCAAATCTGTCCCCATTGGCTCTCACATCAAATTACAATGTCCCAAATCAAATTAAATGCCTAAACAAGTTAAAGTCAATGCCCTGAAGCTATCTGGATCGTCTCTGGCACAAAAGAATGGCCAAGTGGGTCCCACGGCAGAACTTCATCTTTGTTCAAATTGAAGCCGAAATGTCTCAGTCCAAATCGCCCTGTTGCAGCTTTCTTACAAACATTATCCAGGCACCTCAATGGTTGCATAAATGCTCAAACTGGCAAAAGAAAACGACCAAAGAACTTCAAACGCCATTAATGGCTGTCCGAGGCATCTCAAGTTTTAGGAGGCAATATAAGTTCTCAAACCTCCAATTGATGACACCAAGATGCTCTCCTCAAAGGGACGACTCCAGTACACTAATGTTTGCCCGAAACGGTGGCCTAAAACGTCGTAATTTCGCCGACGAAGTTTCGAGGGACCTTTCTGCATAAAAACCATCTCCAGGCGGGGAAGAAGGGTTCAAACCCGTACCACACGCGATCCGCTGCGGCAGAATCACTTGTAGCGGGTCACTGGCGTGTCAGAAACCCGTTACACCGAAATTCTGAAATTAAAAATAACCTGACACGTGGTTCCCACTTGTCAGATAATAAAATAAAATAAAATAAATAAATGCCACGTCAGCAAGTCCAGTCAGCGCCAGCAGCAAGCCTTCTCAGCGCCAAATCCTGCCAAGTCAAAGCCACGTGAAGCCCCTGTGCCTACGTGGACCAATCAGAAAATGCCAAATCAGCAGAAACTTCAAAAATTCATTAAAAATAGTAGGAAACTCAGAAAAATGCAAATAAAATATCCATAAAATCCTAAAAATCCAAATAAACCAAATTCACTGATATTTTGATATAAAAATCTGTCCAATTATGGGCCTTTTCTATTTTTGAAGTATTTTCAATATTAAATAAATCTTATAAAATTCTAAAATGAAGTTAAATAAATTTTGTAAAATTCTAAAATGATTTCAGAATTCAATCAAACTCTTCTAACAAGCTTTCAAAAATAAACATTGAGAATTTAAAAGAAATACATTAAATATCAAGTATTTTTAAAAATAAACATAACTAAAAATATAAAAAGATGTTTTAAAAGTCTAAAATTAAAAATTAAAAAATAAAAATGAAATTGTGAAAATGTTAAAACCCAAAGAGAAACCCAAGAAATTAAAAGTCCAAACACGAAACCCGAAATCAAGACCGAAACCTCTTCAATTAGAAGAATGAAATCTCTTCAGCAAAACGAAGTTGACTCCAAGTGGTTCAAAAATCATAAAGTCTCACAAGTGGTTCAAAATAGCCCCGAGAAAACCAAATCCAAATCCAAGACCCAAAATAGTCTTGAAACTCAAATCCAAATCCAAGACCTAAAATAGTCTTGAAACCCAAATCCAAATCCAAGACCCAAAATAGTCTTGAAACCCAAATCCAAATCCAAGACCCAAAATAGTCTTGAAACCCAAATCCAAATCCAAGACCCAAAATAGTCTTGAAACCCAATTCCAAATCCAAGATCCGAAATAGTCTTGAAATCCAAACTAAATTCCAAGGCCCAAAATAGCCTTAAAACCCAAATCAAATCCCGAGACCCAAAATAGTCTCGATAAACTTAAATGCGAATCCAAATCCTCCAAAGACCCAAAATAGCCTAAGGAACGAAAAACAACGCCCCAACATCAAAACGAAAACCAAGTCTGTTTCAAACAACAAAATTATTCAAGTGTCCTCAATTGGGTCCCGTTAACTAAGTCTGGTACACCAATCGAGTCCGGTTTAAGCCAAAGAAATAAACTCAAGATAAACATGAAATAAACGATTTCCCTAGCCTTTACATATAATTCTTTCAATCCCTTAATCAGAGATTCTCGTGAGCGATCACGGGGTAATTAACAGTAGGGGCTTGCGCCTACTGGAAAGAAAGGACCAACTAAATTAACAAACCTCTTTAAAAAGCGACTCGTGTTTTGGTTCTCTTGTCATTAAGAGATACTCGAACGGAGATCGAACCTTAAGGGGGGTGAATCCAAGGCTATGTTCCCATTTCTCGAGGAAACCCAATTCCATTCTTCGAGGGATGACGAAAAAGCCGCGACACACTATTAGACATCTTTTCTTACGAATACAACTTTTGTACAAAGTCTCTCCTTTTGGCAAAAAGGGAGCAGCTTAGATTAAAAAAGGATCAATTATCCTAATAAAATGATTACGTTAATAATTAAGATGATAAGTCGCATTAATTTTTTTTATCATATTTATGGCTATCCTAGAAGGGAAGTGATGTACCGACGACTAACAACTCTTCGCGCCCCGTAATAATAATATCAATATTCATAAAAAAAATTACAAAAACATATTTTATAGATTGAATAGATTGCATTATATTGATACGATTTAAAAATTACTCATTTATGATAAAGAAAACAACAAAATAAAACTATATAAATTTTTAGTTATTTGATAGACCATTAACTAATTTTAAATTGCACTAAATTCAACAAACAATATAAGAAATAATTTCCTTTTTACAATTTTACATTATAAATTTAATAAATATTTTTTTTAATTTTTATATACAATCAATTCTAATTTTTCTTTCACTAGCAAATTGCAATACATAAATATTGATTATAATAAATAATCACGAATTACTTTAGTACATTTCCATACAGAGTTCGAGATACTCATGATTTAATCAGCAATCATTGTTGTTAGAGTTATGTCCTAGAAGTCAATAATTTAATGACTTAATTATTAGTTTATGTTTTGGATGATATTTTATCATCTGTTCCTAGGTTTATTATTGACAGATCATTCAGGTTGAGGATCTGAATTGTAGATCTCTGTGGATCATTCTTTAGAATGACAATAATAAATCTAAACGGTCCATAATCTTGATAATTAACAAGGAACATTAATTATCATATAAGATTAGTGTGAACTTTGTGCTAGGGTTTGTAGGCTATATAAGGACTTATATGGAGGCTCCTTTGGATGGTTCTCTCTCTCCCTCTCTCCACCTAGCCGCCACCTCCCCATGGTGCGCCGCCCCCTCTTCTCTCTTCCATTCTATTGCTCATGTGTTGAGCTCTTCCTCTTCCACAAATCAATTGGTGAATTATTTGCAAGAAGGGGAAAACTTTGGGATTAGACTTGTTATTCTCATCGCTAGCACGATTCGAGAATAACTTGGTTAATACCTTACTGGACTCGAGGCCAAACATGGAGGAGGCGAAGGAGAGCACCCCATCGATTTCTAAACCATAGGATCGAGCCCCGCGAATACGATTTCGCGGGAGGTACAAATTTTCACTTATTCTCTTGTGTCGAATTGCCTAAAGTACTAGATCTCGTGTTGCTTGTGTTTTAATTGGATTAATTAAGCGTAATTAGTCACAATATTAAAATTGAGCAATTTTCTAACAGTGGTATCAGAGCACATGGTCGTACTTAAGCTATTTTGACACTTAATTAAGAGAAATTGGCTAATTAACGAATTAGTAGAGATGATGCGTTTGTTTGCTGTCTGAAAATGGCATTTTCTGTGTTGTTTCGCATTTTTCGCTATGATATTTTCTCTGGAAGTTTTTTCCGTCTACATTAAAGTTGTAGATCTGTGGATTGTGATTATTTTGGCGTTAGATTCACATTTTTCTGAAATTGTATGGATTTATTGTGATTAAAACGACGACAGTGCGCAGAACCAGTTTCTGCTCGTACTGTCCTGTTTGAATGGCTTGAAAGATTTATATTTTGAATATAAGTACCAGTGTTCTATGGCTAGAATCAAAGAGGATTTGAAACTCTTTCTGAGCATGTATATATTGTTGCATGACTCGGATTAATTTGTGGGTTTTCAAGTATGAAAAGGAAGATCTTGTCAGATCCAGTTTATTGAGCAAATCGATTGTTCTTATAAACTGTATCAACTGAGAACTTCTTTAAAAATTCTGTTTAAATGGAGTTGTTATATTTTGAGTTAGAATTCCAGGAAAATTAATTTCATAATTTTTCATGGAAGTTTGGACCTTCAACTAGCTTAAAACATTTCGATCGACAATCTGTTCCAGTACAGAATTTGTTGATTGTTTAGTATGTAACTCGAATTTTTTGAACTGAACTTGGTTGTTTTCTTTTCATGGATGGATAGCCTATAGTCTAAACTAGTTTTTATATGTATATTGTATATATAAAAATTAGATAGAAGGTGATCTAACAGACCAAATGGTTGAGAGGATAAA
The DNA here is from genome assembly GCA_028095005.1 of Rhynchospora pubera. Taxonomy (NCBI): domain Eukaryota; kingdom Viridiplantae; phylum Streptophyta; class Magnoliopsida; order Poales; family Cyperaceae; genus Rhynchospora; species Rhynchospora pubera. The sequence goes on along the minus strand of CM051460.1, from coordinate 25,928,509 downwards.
CTGAAAATCTCATAACGGTGTTTCGTGCACTTGTAAGAGATTTGTCTTTTTTATTCTCCTAGATGGTTTAAGATCTCTTCTTGAAATTTTTACTGGTAATCGCAACTATGATAAGGAGCTTAAGTAATTTATTTGAGAATTTGTGGAGACCAAAAACTATTGATTTTGTTGGATTCCATTAGTTACATTTTTTTTGGTAAATTACTGTTTTTCTAATTATTCAAATTAGTTGAAAACAATTAGAATACTCCTTGTTTGATCTCCTTTCAGTTATGAGATGTTGAAAGAACTTTCTAAATGAATTTAAACAAGTTTTGTTGTTTAAAATTGAGAATTTGTACACGGAATTTGCTTATGGCAAACAATACGCAAAGATGCTTGAAAATCGTTAATTGGAAACAAAGTGCTTGTATGTGCTAACTTTGTTTTGTAGGTGGAAAGTGGGTTTAGTATGGCTCATGACTCAATTCCTTGTGGTTGTAAATGAATGCATGTGTGAATGTTTGTAATGTGGCCTTTGGTGCCATTAATTAATTAATTTGTTGATTAATTTTAATGTAACTTGTGTGGCTTGCATGCCCCTAAGGCTAGGATGGGAATAAAATATTTTCACATGTATTATTGTTCCGTTATTTTATATAGGATTTAGATCCTTATAGAATTTAGTGGGAGGGACAAGGATTAGATTAGTTTTGCTTCATGGACGATGTGGCGAAACTAATGCAAGCGGGAGCCATACAAACCCATAACTATGGATGAGATGCTTATATGTGATTGCTTGTTATTACTATGAATTGTCATAGGTTAGGTATGAGTGTATGCTTACACGACCACCAAACAAGTGTCAAATGATTTGTTAGTCCCAAAACTAAAAACGAATAAGTGAAATCTCCCTCCTTCTCTCTATCCCCTTCACGCCGATTGTCACTCATGACGCGGTCCGCCCAAGCGGACGTCATGGTTGCCAATTCGATAGTCGGGGTGCAAATAGCTAAGATTTGCAAGGAGCAAATAGTGAGAGGTTACTTTTCGATGGACCCAACTAGAGTTTGGACATCGGGGCGAAGTTTGTAAATATACTTAGTGTTGTTCTAAACGTCTCTAGGTTTGTCGATTGCAAAACAATATCATTTGGCATTTAACAATCTTCTTTGAGTTTTATAGGAAGAAGATACAATTTATGAGGACTTGGATAAAAGCTTTAAGAAAGATCAAGATCAAGTCATTAGAGAGCTTGTAGGCTAGTTTAGACTAGGATAGAAGGTATACTTTAGTCCTTGTTTATCCTTGAAATGGTCTAGATAGCGAAAAGCTCAATAAACCAGCAAAATCCTATTTTCTGTGACCTAGCGTCGTACAACGCTAGATAGAGTTACACAACGCTAGAACAGCTAAATTCACACTTTTGTGAATCAACGTTGCACAACGCTATATAGAGTTAGGCAACGCTGATTCACAACGTTGTACAACGCTCAATAGAGTTGTACAACGCTGCAGTTAAAAAACTTGGAGAATTTCCTGAGTACCATCGTGCAACGCCATATAGCGTTGCACAACGCCACAAAAATCCCAAGTTAGCTGTGCTGTTTTTACATGCAAAGTCTCTGGAGACGTTAGCCAACGTCTTTCAGCGTTGGGTAACGTTAGCGTTGTGTGACGGCATATAGAGTTGTACAACGCTCTGTTGAATCTGTCAGAGTTGTTCCTTTTGTCTCCCTTTAGCGTTGTGTAACGCCATTCAGTGGTAAGCAACGCTCTGACAAATTCCAACGGAATTGTCGGAGCTTTCCTTTGGTTTTACACTCCTGCGTTGTGCGACGGCAAATAGCGTTGCACAACGCTCTGACAGACCAACGGCTATATTAAAGAGCCGTTAGAATTTACAACGGTCATATTCCAGCGTTGTATAACGCTATTCAGCGTTGTACAACGCTGTGGCCTATTTTTGCTGGGGAACTGCTCATTTCGAGCCCTATATATATCCACCCCTTGTTCTCTCTCTTTGAGAGCTTCACCTTGCAAAATTAGACCAGAATTGAGCCTTTGAGCACAGGGATACTCTCCCACTTGAGCTTTTCATAGCTAGACCATCTTGAGAGATTTAGTAGCCTCAAACACCACCGCCCCGATATTGTCGCTAGGTGTAGGTTGGAATAGGTTGAGAGCTCTTCTCCTTTGAGGCCGTTGTGCCATTCGAGTTAGGCCGATCCGCCTCGAGTGTCCTTGTGACGAGGTGATTCGGTTCGAAGTTGTAGTCCCGTTCTTGTTGGAATTGAACGGAGCGCGCCCTTTCGTGGTAGCGGAACTCCTGGAGACGTACGACTAAGGCTAGCATTTCCTAGCGGGTCGGAACTCCGTAATCATACCGAGTGTTCAATTTCTCTCTCTCTTTTTCTCTTTATTATCTTGCTATACTTGAATTGCTTGTGTGCTTGCTTGTATTGGGTACCAATTGAATTGTGTTAGGGTAGTTCATACCAAACTGGTCCAAAACCTTAAATCGCTTCCGCTATACCTTATTTAAGCCGCCTCTTTAGGGACAACAAAGTGGTATCAGAGCGGGAACCTCGATTAAGCTATTCTTAATCTCGGTTTTCGGTCATGGCGGCCCGTTTTGTAGAGAGACCGGATAAATTAGGCCAAAATTGTAGAAATTTCTCTTTTTGGAAGAGATGCATGGTGAACTACCTCAATATCTTGGGATATTGGCATGTGGTAGAAAATCGGTATACCCCCGAACTTAAACCAAATTCGGTAGAATTGACCAAGAAGTCCCGTGATAACCGAATGGACAATGATTGTGCGGTTAATGCCATATTAGCCTCGATCCATGAATCAATTGGTGTGACCCTTAGTCGTTTTGATCTAGCACACGATATGTGGATGACTCTCCTCACCCGTTATGAGGGAAATTCTCAAATTAGGCATTCTAAATTGTATGAGTTGTACTCTCAATTTGAGAATTTCCACATAAAGGATGGTGAATCCATTGAGGATATGTACACTCGTCTTGTACAACTCCAAAATGAATTCACTGAAGGAGGTGAGCCCCTAACAAATGGCAAGATTGTAGGGAAGATGATGCGGGCTATGAGTGGACGGCACGAATGGGATGCTCACATCACGTCGCTTGAGACCATTATCCGGATGGACCATGCGTACACCCCGGAGCAAATGTACACCGAGCTTCGATGTGTTGAGGAGAAGCTCAAGCAACTCGCCAAACTAGAGCCTCATCCAAGAACCTTAGCCATGACCTCCACAAGCAATCCCGCCTCCACATCATCATCTCGATCCTCTCATCGCCGATACCCACATCAAACACCATTGAACCTCTACGAGCTTGATGAGACAAAGCAAGAGGTGGTGATTGAGAAGATGTTTCGTGGGTTGCTCAAGCATGAGAAGAAGTTCAACAATGAGAGATTAGCTAACGATGAACGGGAGTTGTGCTTTGTGTGCAACAAAGAAGGGCATTCCATGCACAAGTGTCACAAGCTTTTCCCTCAAGTGCAAACCGACAACCCAAAGCCTAAGCACAAGAAGGAAAAGAAGAAGGCTCAAGCCATGCATGCCTTGTGGGATGTTGAATCCGAAACAAGCTCATCTGATTCGGATTCTCATGAGGTGTATGCTTTGGTGGCAAATGTGGAAGAGGTGGTATTCTCAACGGATGATGTGGAGGATGACTTCGTGAAGGACATCCTCAATGAGTTCAATCAAGGGACAAGATTCGTTCATCCGCTACTTCAAGCGCGTAAGGCAACACCACCTCCATCTCCACCACCCTCGCCAAAGGCATGCTCTCCAAAGGTATATCTCCCTCTCAATGAATCTCTTAGTAGTAGTGATAGTGAGAGTGATGATGAACCAACTAGTTCAACTCCATGTGTTGATTGTGATAGGTTGAACTCTATTCTTGATGCTACCCATGATGCCTTGGTTAGGAAAGCCGATACCATAGAAACTTTAAAAACCAAGGTAGATGAGCTTACTTCTAAGATGGGTGAGTATGAGGCTAAAATTAAGGAGCTTGAAACACAACTTGAAAAACAACTTGAAAAACCGATTTTAGCTCAAGCTCCTAAAACGGATTTGAAAAACCTTTTCAAAGGTCAAAAGCCTCATGACAAGTCCGGTCTTGGTTACCAAAAGCCTTATTAAACCAAGAAAAGGAACTTGTCACACAATAATGGGAAACAAGTTGCACAAACCACACAATTTCAAAAACCTAGGAATTCTCGTGGTCATGCACATATGTACCAAAGGAAACCTAGAAACATTAGAGTGCAAAACGAAAAGAATTTGCAAAATCAAGAAAAGAAGGTTTTTGTTCCAAAGGCGTCCAATAAAATTTATTTTAGAGGACCCGATGGATGGTTTTATGAATTTAAAGAGCAACACTCTTCTCAAAACCACAAAGCTCAATCCAATGGGCATAAAAAGAATGTTTCCCAAAATTTCCAAAAGGATCACAAAAAGGATTTTAATGCCTCATCCAATGATCCTAAGAAGAAGGCCGAATACCTTAGAGCCCATTACTATTCTCATTTTGTCAAGGGTTCTACCATGCCTAAGCCAACCAATGCATATTGCAACTATTGTTGTCAAAATGGTCATATCTCGTTGGAATGCAAACTTAGGAAACCAAATGGTGAGTCCAAAAGTAAGTGGGTTCCAAAATCTTGTACCTCTAGTGGTACAACTAGCGGTATGGTAACCAATGTGGCCTAAATACCAAGTTAACCCCCGGTCTTATAAGCCAAATTTTTAGGGGAAGCCTCTTTATTTCTATCTTATTTTTGTTTGAGAGGTTAAATTTGGTCACACTACTTTGAGTAGTGCTCTAAATTGGTTCTCCAATTCTTTTTCTCCAAAATTAAGGGGGAGCCATAAATTTAGGGGGAGCTTTGGTACAATTTTCACTTTTTGTCGATTTACAAAAAGGGGAAGAATTGTAGTAAAGCTTGTGAAATGCCAAAATTTAATCGCTTTACTAATGATATTGTTTTGCAAATCGTCAAAAGGGGGAGATTGTTGTTCTAAACGTCTCTAGGTTTGTCGATTGCAAAACAATATCATTTGGCATTTAACAATCTTCTTTGAGTTTTATAGGAAGAAGATACAATTTATGAGGACTTGGATAAAAACTTTAAGAAAGATCAAGATCAAGTCATTAGAGAGCTTGTAGGCTAGTTTAGACTAGGATAGAAGGTATACTTTAGTCCTTGTTTATCCTTGAAATGGTCTAGATAGCGAAAAGCTCAATAAACCAGCAAAATCCTGTTTTCTGTGACCTAGCGTCGTACAACGCTAGATAGAGTTACACAACGCTAGAACAGCTAAATTCACACTTTTGTGAATCAACGTTGCACAACGCTATATAGAGTTAGGCAACGCTGATTCACAACGTTGTACAACGCTCAATAGAGTTGTACAACGCTGCAGTTAAAAAACTTGGAGAATTTCCTGAGTACCATCGTGCAACGCCATATAGCGTTGCACAACGCCACAAAAATCCCAAGTTAGCTGTGCTGTTTTTACATGCAAAGTCTCTGGAGACGTTAGCCAACGTCTTTCAGCGTTGGGTAACGTTAGCGTTGTGTGACGGCATATAGAGTTGTACAACGCTCTGTTGAATCTGTCAGAGTTGTTCCTTTTGTCTCCCTTTAGCGTTGTGTAACGCCATTCAGTGGTAAGCAACGCTCTGACAAATTCCAACGGAATTGTCGGAGCTTTCCTTTGGTTTTACACTCCTGCGTTGTGCGACGGCAAATAGCGTTGCACAACGCTCTGACAGACCAACGGCTATATTAAAGAGCCGTTAGAATTTACAACGGTCATATTCCAGCGTTGTATAACGCTATTCAGCGTTGTACAACGCTGTGGCCTGTTTTTGCTGGGGAACTGCTCATTTCGAGCCCTATATATATCCACCCCTTGTTCTCTCTCTTTGAGAGCTTCACCTTGCAAAATTAGACCAGAATTGAGCCTTTGAGCACAGGGATACTCTCCCACTTGAGCTTTTCATAGCTAGACCATCTTGAGAGATTTAGTAGCCTCAAACACCACCGCCCCGATATTGTCGCTAGGTGTAGGTTGGAATAGGTTGAGAGCTCTTCTCCTTTGAGGCCGTTGTGCCATTCGAGTTAGGCCGATCCGCCTCGAGTGTCCTTGTGACGAGGTGATTCGGTTCGAAGTTGTAGTCCCGTTCTTGTTGGAATTGAACGGAGCGCGCCCTTTCGTGGTAGCGGAACTCCCGGAGACGTACGACTAAGGCTAGCATTTCCTAGCGGGTCGGAACTCCGTAATCATACCGAGTGTTCAATTTCTCTCTCTCTTTTTCTCTTTATTATCTTGCTATACTTGAATTGCTTGTGTGCTTGCTTGTATTGGGTACCAATTGAATTGTGTTAGGGTAGTTCATACCAAACCGGTCCAAAACCTTAAATCGCTTCCGCTATACCTTATTTAAGCCGCCTCTTTAGGGACAACACTTAGATATTCACAAACCAAGAATCATATGGAACGATATGATTGGTTGGAGAACCTACCTTGTCTAATTAAGTAGGGTGACGTGCCATGGTGACGTGCCATAGCAGGCTCTACTTGATGAAAACTGGGATCTTGGAAAACCAACTACATTTGGGACATTAAATAAATGTAGTGGGAGTTTTATTTGTTATAAATAAAATAATTGCATAAACTAAATGACCTTAAATTGATTTTGTTATAGATGTTAAAATTGTTAATTTTGTTGCGATCAATCTTTGAAAATTAACAAACTCGTTTCCAAAAGGTATTTACTTAAAGAAGTAATACCGATTCCTAAGACACGATCTTAGTGAAAAAAATTTTGAGTATGTCAATTCCCAAAACTTTCCTCAAACTACCCGAACGTAGCAACGCGATGATTGATTGACTTTTGGCGAAAAGTTATTCAATAAAGCGTATGGCTAATATCCTCATTTGAAATTTCTAGACCTTTGAATTAGAGAATTCATATGGACTAGATTTAACTCGTATGCTCTTATCCACTTACTCAAGAAAGTGTTCTTGGAGAAGATATTAACTCCATCAATTATGATCGAGTATAAAGAGTATGAGTTGACAAAGAGATTCTTCTTTTATAAAGGGATACATGAACGTTTCATTGGCTTACAAATCGAAAGATTTAAGTAGCTAATTGATAACTAGAGATATTGATCTCTGATATCAAGGATTATTGATATTGTCATACGATCTCTTTCTAGTATTAAAGGATATGGCGTTACCTTTTACGCACACTTGTTGGTGAAAAAGGTAATTGGTTAAGTATTCAAGAAATATTTCACCAAGGTATGAGTTGAAATTTCGAGACTCTCATTTATGATCATACGTCACATGAGATGTTTCATTTGCCGTTTATGGGAGGCATTTGAAAGGTTGTCCGAAATACCATGATTGCGACGATTAGAAATATTCTAATCCTAAAGTGTATTTGTCGTTCAAATTATCTCACTATCTCTAATTTACACTAGTAACTTGATACTAGTTCATATGCTCGCATTTAACGAAATGTGTTAGCAATGAAGAATAAGAGAAATATTGAGAGATATAAAGTAAACTCTGTATATGAAATGACTTATTCGTTTAAGTCATTACCATTGAATACGTAGAGTTATCTTTATTAAGAGTTTGTTTAGAATTGAAGGTTGCATACCTTAATTCTAAAACCTCTCAAAAATATCTTCATTTCATATTCAATGATGGATGATTATGTTTTGTAAAAGACAAGATCTTTTATTATAGATTTGTTTATATGATTTCATGCATCTTGATTGAATTTGCTTGAAATAGATAAACAATTTTTTGAATGACAAATAGGATGCGTAAGACTTGACATAAAGTATTTGACTTTCATGTTATATATAACCGCTTAGTCACATACATAAACGAGAATCGCATTACGAGAGTCTCCGTAACGTAGAGCTCGGAATTCAATTCGATTTCAAATCGATTGATATGCGAATCATGTTTGTTAAATGACAAAAGCACCTTTAACCTATGAAGGTTTAAGGACAAGTGAATTAATTAGGAATTATACATATCGATGTATAAAGACCTATAAGTACTTGTGCTATGAAAGGTTGTTGATACTTTACTACTTAACCAACGATCATTGTAGATATTAACATATCTATTTGATAAGGTATAAGTAGAACTTTTTTACTAGTTCAAAGGAGTTCAAGTGTAAAGTTGAAAGACCGTTCAAGAGAAATAAAAAGTCTTACAATTAATCATGGTAAATAGTCAAGTCACATAATTTGAAATATTATCTAAAGAGTATGAAAGTAGTTTCACAACTCGCTCCATGAGGAATAATATGTCTAAGAATGGAGGCATCGAACAATATTTAGTATAGTTCGATCGGTAATAAATCAAATTGACTTATTCGACTCATATTAGGGATTATGTTTGAGGACAATATTGTTTACACTGAATGATATTCCATCGAAGTCTATTGAAGAAGATATCTTACGAGATATTGATTTCTAAGTATAATACTTCTCAAGATTTTGTATTGAGAAGCTTATTTCAAGTATTGTCGTTTTGTAAGATATCTTAATTTAACCGAAAGGTACTACTTCTACAAACATGATAAGAACAAAGTAGTTGTTGCTAATCATAACGTAATCTTGTAGAATGATATTCTCAAGAAGAAGTAGTGGGAGTAAAGTGAGCATTAAAACAGTTTATGCGTCACTACAAGAAGTACTCTTATGGGAAACTTGTCACTCCATACATGGTACTTAGTGGGAGTTGAGCGAAACTTCATTCACAAGTTGTTTTGAAAAAAGTTTAATAGTACGCTCCTTCTAATGAGGACTCAACCATCTCACGAGTTGATGATGTTTGAGAAACTCATGGAATATATGAGGAGTCAAGAACTCGTTCAACAAATTGTTGTGGAAGAAGTTCATGAACCTCAAGTACCAATCCTACAAAAGATCAACGAGAGTTGATTTCCTAAGCCATTTGGTGCATAGGTTTTCACAACATTCTCGTACTTAGCATATGAGAATCCGTTGATAAATAAGGAAACGATGGAAGGATCCGATTCTACATATATGGTTTGAATTCATATGATCTTTAAAGAGCAATCCATGTATAACAACAAGGTATAGACCTTGGTTGATATTCATGAAGGAGCAATCCATCAAGAACGTTTAGATCTTCAAAAGGAAAGATTAACATGGATAACAAATTGACTATGTACAAAGCACGGCTTCTCGCTCGTAGCTATGTCCAAGTCAATAGCTAGTTGACTATGTACAAAGCACAACTTCTTGCTTGTGGCTATGTATGAGTCAATAAAGATCATTCTAGCAATAATTGTATTTCATATATGTTGATATATGGAAAAACACATAAAACCGCCTTATTCGTATGAATGAAGGAAGATGTTGTGCATTTGACACAAATCGAGGTCTTATGTATTGCTAAAAACATACGCATGCTTCAAGGATCCATAAATGGATTAAAGCAAGTGTTGTGGAGATCGGAATAAAAGTTTTGACAAGGAAGTCAAGGAGTTGAACTTCGTCAAAAGTATCTTGTATAAACAAGATATTCAGTGGGAGCATAATTGTATTACTTGTATTGTTCAAGATAACAATTCATTAATTGGAAATAACATTAAGAAAATGAATATTGTCAAGATCTCTTTGGAGAATGCTTTCTCAAATGAGAACTTGGGCGAATCACCTGATCCTAGGAAACAAATCTATGAAGATAGATTATGATGGATGTTAGGTTTGAGCAAATATGCATATATTGACGAAGTGTTCTAGAAACACGAAAGTTACACTCCAAGAAAGGATGTCTAACTGTACGTCACATGGCATGACTTGAGTGTTTAACTCGGTCTATTGCAACTCAAGAAAGTGCATGAAATAGTTCAAGCATTCTTTCATTATGAGTTTCATTTTGTACGCCATATTTATGCATATGCCCCAATGTGTAGTATCCAAAAGATATGACAAATAATTGTCAAATGGATACAAGAGAGACACATTTGGACGATAATCAAGGATATCCTCGAGTACCTTATGAGAAAGAGTGATATAATGTTTCATCTCTTAAGATGAAAGAAATCTCGTGTAAGTTACATTGATAAAATTTTTCAAAGGATTGATATATATATAATCACGATTGAGCTACATATTTTTGCTTAAAAGGTGGTGTTGTAAGTTTAGAAAGTGTTCTAAATGGAATATTACAACCATTTCCGTCACCAAAGTAAAATACATAGCAACTTGTGAAGCAATAAAAGAAGTTTATTTTGGATCGAGTTCTTAGTCGAGCTATTATGGTTCTATGCATCTCGAACCACAACTTACTCCTAAAGAACCCAATGTTACATTGGAGATTCAAATATGATCTATAACGATATCACTTGATATCATATGATGATGATCAAGAATATATATATAGTAGTTTATATATATATAAGGTCGAACAAATTTGGATAGGTTCGCGAACACAGCGAACACTCTAGCATGACCTCTACCTTGAGCAGTATACGAGATGCAGTTATGCATCCATACGTGGTGGACGTATGAGTAACTAGCTTTAAGCGTATTATTTATTTTGAGGTCCGAGACATGTATATATGTAGATATATGACATTGTTCTCAATTCTTCGTTGGCTAGAAGTCACTACTGATTGACTCTAGGCCAAGTGGGAGATTGTTAGAGTTATGTCATGGAAGTCAATAATTTAATGACTTAATTATTAGTTTATGTTTTGGATGATATTTTATCATCTGTTCCTAGGTTTATTATTGACAGATCATTCAGGTTGAGGATCTGAATTGTAGATCTCTGTGGATCATTCTTTAGAATGACAATAATAAATCTAAACGGTCCATAATCTTGATAATTAACAAGGAACATTAATTATCATATAAGATTAGTATGCAAGTTAAGTGATGATTAAGTTCTACAAATCATAGGTAAAGAGTTACCAACTTAATTGCATATGTGTATGTTATGGAACATAGTACAGGACTTGACCCAACGAAATAAACATATGGATTGTGTTATGTGTCATTGTTTATTTCGTTATGATTTTGGTTCTAAGTTTGAGATGTTTATCTTTTCCACATGAGGATAGGTTCAATAAATATTGTCTACCGCTGATTCCCGATAAGGGCTGCTATACGGACTTTATTTATGTTCTCTTGAATTGTGCGGGGAAAAGCTAATCATCAAGAAAACCGTATGTCCCTCATTAATTCACTTAGTGAGTGACGATATCTGTTTGGGCCCCTTGATGGAGTTGGATCGTATGCGCGCAACTAAGCGATCAACTCTAGATCAAGAAACGTATAATCTGCAAGAATGACACATTCCTATCTTGGATTATACGATGATATCGTGAGACATAAGAATCAAAATAGAGAAACATATTTATTCTCTTATGCAGGATTGAAATATTGTAGCAGTACACTATTTATGCGAATTGGGAATCATAACGTGTTGCTAGATACCGCTTATGATTATTGGAATTAAATAACGATTTAATTCCATGTCCAACGTAGCATAAATCCTCAAAGGGTCACACATAATAAGGTGTTTAACCATACGTGCAGGTACAACAGAATCGCGACTTCTTAAAGATTAATTGTACAATTAAGAAATAAGAAACAAATTGTACATATAAGGAGAATCACATTAAACTTATAACTTACTCTTTTTTATTAATAAAATAAATATAAAAAATTTAATAATTATAGAAAGTGAAGTAATATTCACTTATTAATTTTTTAAGTTGTTAAGGTCACCAAATTAAAAAAAGAGAGTAGAGCGTGAAGCAAGTTGTTCTATAATCTCTACAATTATATCTTGAATGAGTGCGTTGATTGACGTCGATGTTTTTGCCTCTAATCGGACAAAATAGGTTGTGTTATAATTGGACAAATAAAAAATTAGATAATTCAAATTGAAAATCAGATTTTTCATGAAAAACATATATAATGCCATTCATACAAAAAAAAATATATAAAAATAATAGGGAAATTTTTTTCTCAAAAATAAAATTTAAATTTTATATTGGAAGCATCAAATCAACTAAAATATAACAGTAATACAATTGAAATTAATTAATATTATTTTAATAATTAAATAATTCATTATAACTTGATCAATTAATGTATATATTTTTTGTTTCGATCGTAATAATTATAACTATAAAATTTAAAAAAAATATTTGGAAATTATACCTTTTGCTGATCACCGCACAACCTTGTCAAAATTATGATAATTTAGTTACCCACCAATGTCTCAATTTTTGTTTGTTATATTCATTGCCAAACACACAAAAGAGTGAATTAAGAAAAAATTATGTCAATTTTTATTGACCAACTCTTGAACATTCAATTTGTATGATTTAGTGATACGTACCGTGACTTACTTTTGGCATGAACTCATAAAAACTAGCGGGGGCGTCGCGCGTTGCGCTACCTATCTTTACTAATATAATATTTATCACCAAATAATTAATATTATATAATACATTTGACTTATATCTATTCTAATACTCGATCATCAGTATCTCAATTACAATATAGCTACTCAATAAAACTGCAAGCAATTTGCAAATAAAAACTTGATTCACTTTGCTTTTATTAGATATAAACATTTTGACTTTAATTATTGCACAAATTGAAGATGGTAATCTAAGCAACAAATTTAAAAATCAATTGCTACTGTGAAATTAACACAAACTGATTACATAAACATCAATTCGTACTATGTAATAGCAAAAATAGCGAGCATACCTACTCTGATTACACAAAAAGAACTTATTTAAAAATCCAAGCATCGGTATAGATAGTAAACATCTTATACAGAGAATTCTATGAAAAAAAGTGAAAGCATCATATGCTTTGAAATGTATGCCTCTCACAGCATAGTTATGATAGAAACGTAAATTAAAAGATAACTCATTTAATCATAGAGATTATGTCTCTGGGGCAAAACAAACACTTTCTTCACTCATGTATAGAGATCAAGAGGGTTACACAATCTAATCCTGACCAAATGTTTGTTCTAATATCAACTTATATTGTGACAATCAAACAAAATTCTTCAAGCATAACTATACTTTTAACTTTACTTTATATTGTGACCAAATGTTTGTTCTAATATCAACTAATATTGTGACAATCAAACAAAATTCTTCAAGCATAACTATAGTTTTAACTGTTGACAGTATTATCAGATAGAAACAAACAACAATGGTAAAGTTAACTGATATATTTGTGACTGACCTGAAGAAGATTAAGGCAAAGAAAAGGCGCATGAAAGCTGAAATTGAAGGAAAATAGAGCCGATCAGACTTGGATTGAAGACAAATTGAAGCTCACTGGAAACAAATTAGCAATAGAGAATTGTAGCAAATTAATAAGCATCAACATAAATAAGCAACGCCATCCAAAATCCAAATTCAACAGACCGTCTAAAAAAAATGTTTGCACTAATTACTAAGAATCTTTGTATCATTTCAATATGAAAATAAAACATCGTCTCTTTTTTCTTAAAGAAATGCTCATAATTTTGTTTCTGTTTTCTTTTTTTCCCTTTTGATTTAAGGAGAGCAAGGTTGGAAAGCATACTTTTTAAAAAAAAAACCACACACTTTAAATAGTAACAAACATGAGCTAATAGGAAGAAAGAAGCTACCAATCATGTCCTTTTTACCTCGAATCACTGAATCACAAACAGAAATCGAGTTACCTCAAAGCAATGCCTTGATCGACCTGTTTTGTTGCCTCTGCCAAATGTCTTCCTTTTTCTCCATTATCAAGCTGTCGTCAAGATTGCTAGAGCCCTTAGTTGGAACCATGAGCAGATCTGTTCCGTGAAGAGATGAGGAGAAGAACGAAGCTAAAATGACAATGAATGGATCTCAATGGGAAGAGGAGAAGATGATCCGCTCATTAATATAATCGGCACTGAAAACAGAGGTCAGAGGCCAAACAATAATAATAATAATTATTATAAAGTTCAATGTAAACTGAATGAAAATCAAAATAATATCTATCCTTTTTTCCCCTCACATAACTCTTTCTCCATACTATTTCACCCAAGCCTCATGGTTGAATTATCTTGGAGACCAAACACAAATTGCAAACATCTGAATATAAGCACGACAACCAATTTTGGATCGATTTATTAATGTTTTAACAAATACCATAGAACCTGGTGAGGAAAATACAAAACTACTCTAAGATGTGCCACAGAACCTAAAAAAGGAATAATCTAATAGACAAATCGAATGTAACAATTATCAACTTGCATCAGTGATGCTATTGAGAAAAAAAATTTCTTTGTTGACATAAACAGGGAAAGAGAAACCTAAGTGATGCTCACAAATGCCAGCACCATCCAATATTACGACCATAAATAAATACAATTGTAAATGCAAAGAAACACTAAATATTGAACTTTGAACTAAAAATTTTCAAGAACATGATATATATTGAAACCCAAAAAAAAATCTTTACAATAAGCTACCTTCACCAATCCCTTAGCACATATTCCCTCATTCTTTTTTTTGTAAGATTTGTGCACAGGAAGAACATAGAACTAAAATTGAAATTCAATTCTTTTATTTAAATAAAAACCCCACAACCAATAGAAGCATTATCGTTCAGGTTTGTATCTTGTGGCATACTTCTAAATATATTGTGAAACTGAAATCACAAAACATGTAACAACACATACCTGGATGTTTAATAAATTACTCAATATTGATACTACAACTGCAACTGCTTGTAGCATCTGCAAATCTAAAAGTCCATAGCATAGAAAAAATAATTCACTTCACATCGCTTTATATTCTAGCCTACCCCAACTTGTTTGGAAAAAAAGGCTTAGTTGTTGTTGTTGTTCATATCGCTTTATATCATTATTGATGCTAAATTCATGCCTAAACACATGTAATTTTCAGTTGAGGCTTATTGAACATACCCTAAAATTTAGATCACAATTAAAACAGCTTAGTTTAATTGAGGCTTAAATTTTCATACCCTAAAATTGAAGAGAAAACATACCTTAATTGGTAATTAACAAAGCAATGAAGGGAAGCACAACAATAGAAAACATGAGCCACACTAACAACATCAGACATAGCTAAACAATTTCTTTCACCTTCCCCACCTCCATCAAACCTTATTCGGTCTTTATAACAATTTATTTTTAATTTCTGAAAAAACATCAAAGAAGCATGTAACACCAAACAAAGGAATAGCAGAACAATCATAGTCTATGAAAAATTTCTCACAGTTGAAATATTCTCTCTAAATAAGTATCAAAAGGCATCACCGTGAAATTTTTTTAGTAAAACACAGATAAATAAAATTTATGTAGCAATTACAAATATAGATCCAGACAACCCCTCCTTTAAAATCAAACTGATTTTGCACTTTCATAATCATGTGAAGTTTATAAATGAGAAGAAAACAAAACCTCACCACCAACCACCAGTTTGCAAAATCTAAAAAGTTGAAGGATCAAAACCTTACATGAGTTTAGTTGCCAGCATCATAGTGTTTTACCTAAAAAAAAAATCAAAATGGACGAAAAAAAACATTAGTGTGGAAATGCAACACAAATGGAAGCATCCATTTAAACTTGAAAAGGAGATGTGCAAAAAAAAATTGAAAAGAGAAATACGTGGAGAAACAATTGTGGAACCTACTCAACCTGTATTTGGTGCAAAAAATGATCGGAGAATTAAAATGGATCAAATCTATTTTGGCCCAAGAAAAGAACTAAAGCCCAAACTCATAAAGTGATGTGAGTTTCATCAGATTGGAATAGAGAGACATGAAGAAGATTGTCGCTGAAGAAACCATCTGAAAAGGAGCGTTCACTGTGATAACCAACCACGTTCTCATCAAAATTTAAAAAGGAACCAATCAGGCTCTGCCAACTCAGCACATGAGCTGTCCATGTTCAGATCATAACCACTATGATAAATGGTTATAAAAGAAGAGGCACAGACGGAAAGAAAAGGGAGAGACATCGGTTGGTAAGGAAGTTATCTAGTGAGAGGAAAGGTTTTCTGCGCAAAAAAAAAAAAGAGAGAGAGATTGAGAGAATTCCGATTCTTTTTCTTTTCTTCACAAAAATCCCTGTAAGTAAGAAGTGTGTTTTGTAAAAAGGAAAGAACGAAAAGATTAGCAATGAGAATTGGTGTTCCTTGTTGAGACAAATACTGCTATTGTCTAACATGATTCATACTCATCTTTATTTATTTATTTCTATTAATTTCTGCATCATCTTTGTCTTTTACATAAATATATTAATAGAATTGGTATTTAATTTCTTCTCGGACATCAACTGTGTCATGGGCAGATAAGGTCTTGGAATCAAGTTGCATACTTCATATAGGTAGCTTTTGGTAATTACAGGGCTTTCTTGCATAACTGAAATCTCAAAATAAAACATCAATAGAATCTCGCTGCCTAATTTCTGTTTTGCAGCACGACTTCTCGGCATGGAATTTTGATCCAGCGCAACCACTTCGATCGAAATTTGTTTATTTCACAATCTGTAGCATGCTCAGTTGTGATTTAAACAATAAGAAACCGCTTCATAAGGGATCTGCAGCATGTCTTAGTCCCTATGGAGATGGTATGAACCTAATTGAATTGGATCTGTAGCATGCTCAGTCCATTCGATTTAGGTTGTTTGAACAACAAAGATCAAAATTCCATGCAAAGACGTCGTTATGCTGCCGAAATTTACTCAGAGAAGTCATATTTCATTTTATATTTCTGGCATAAGTTAAATCTAAAATATGTTCCTGATAATTTTCTGTTACCAGCAAAGTGCATTCTGGACAGTTCACAAAACTATTTTTATTTCACAAACGGTTAAACAGAACCAATTGAAATTTTTACTGCAGATGAAACATGATATTACACACATCCTGTAAAAATTTCAGAATTTTTGGACTTACAGATTAATTATAACTAATTTTTGAAATCAGACAGAAATTGAGTTTCAGAAAACTGTACCAGCAAATCGTGCCAGTAAATGTGTCTGAAAGTTTATGCCTTGAAACCCTTGAAATAAATCTCTAAAATTTCTACGAAAATTACTGTAACTGCCTCAAGATGTACAGTTTCAAATCTGAAAGTTTCAAATCATAACTGCAAACAAAGAACAAATGAAAATTTAAAAAAACTGAACTGATGTCTGTCTGTCTCAGGAAACTGTTTCCAGAAAGTTGGCTTTGATTGCAAATTTCGGTAAAAATACCAAATCAAGTCAGAAAAATCCATACTAGATATCAAAATTTCTCTCTTCAAGTCTAATTTCAAATAAAATAAGCCTTATGTAAAAATACAAAACATAACAAGAACAGTTATTGAAACAGTGACCAAAGGTCATGTTAACTGACAGAACTGTATTTCAGAAAATGACCCTGAAAGACCAAGCCCAAAGCCAAATGAAACAAATTCCGAAAATCTTGTAAAAATGATATTAAAAATCATCTTTGAGTCTTCTTTCAAATGAATCAGGTTTCAGGATTTTTGATGAAATAGAGAGACTCTTTTCCAATTTTAAACTGATTAGAGGTCTGGTCGGTCCTGTCCAAAGTGCACAGTCCAGAAAATTTCCAAACTTGTCTAAATGTCAAAATACATTAAAATTCACAGAAAACTTCAAAAACCTCAAATAAAATACCTCAAAACACAGAAAATTCTAAAAATTTCAGTTTCATGGATCATTTGGTGTCAAAATCATCAAAAGATTGGTCAAACCCGACTTTGATCATTTTCATCATAATGCATCATGTGAAATTCAAATTAAATTGAAATTTCTTTAGAAATTCTAAAAGTCCACAAAACCAAAATGAAATCGTGTGACTTCAATGCTTGAAATTTGTGGTAAAATTCTGATTTGAGTTTAAATTAACTCAAATTGACACAAATACAAACCAAACCAAACTAAATTTCGATTTGAGTCTAAGTTGACTCAAATTGTGTCAAATCCAAATCAAAACTAACTCGAGTATCAAATACACTCAAGTTATCTAGAATTTAGTTTGAGGCCCCAAATTGTCTCGAACTAACATAATTTGAATCTAAATTGATTCAAATTAACAATAGTGAAACCAAATTATAATTTGAGTTCAAATTAACTCAAGTTATACCCAAATAAATGCCAAATAAAATCAAAAGCGGTCTAACTGGACCAAAGCCCCAGTTTGATCATAAGTTTCCCTCGTCACCTGAATCAGCGGCCCGCTTTGTATTCAGTGTACGAGTTGCAAGGTTGTTGCGCCTGAGTGACCAGTGCGGTTACACTCTTGACCCTAACTTTGCGAAGTCCTTGTTCCTGAGTTAACAATATGTTCTGTACTTAGAACCTGGTACTTCACAGGATTCGAGAACAAATAACTCAAATCCTAAATCAAGTGTCAAAAATGAGAATAAATATCTCAATTCTAAAACAAAACGGTATTTGATCGACTAATGGACTGGTCGGTAATTTACCATTATGGTTCAAGTTAGATTTAAAATTTAAAATCTTAACTTACCATAAAAACCTCATGAACAAATGTCACATGTATAATCACCCAACAAGTTGCATTTCACAACTATTTTAGCCTAGACACATAATTCTTCGAATCCCTTAATCAGAGGTTCTCGCGGTTATCCCCGAGGTAATTAACAGCAGGGGCTTGCGCCTGTTGGAAAGAAAGGACTCACAAAATAATAAACCTTCGTGTGAATAGAAATTCATATGAGTTCTCTTCTCTTCATTAAGAAAGGACTTATATCGAATTGTGACGCGCGGAGGGTATCTGGATAGATCTTTCCCTTTCCTGCGGATGATCAGTTTATTTCTTCCGCGGCGATAAAAAGGTCTCTACACATAGTCCAAAGAATAAAAATTTCTTTGCTATTCTTTACCTTCAACTTTCTTTGCTACTCTTTACCTGCAACTGTTTTGCCCTGCAAAAGAAAAATGCAAGGCCAATCTTAAGTTCCTGTGTACAATTTATCAAAAAGAAATAAAAGGGAAAAAATGAAAGCCTAAGATTTTAAATAAAAAAGATGTTTGTCGAGCTCTTCAAATCACCATGGAGACGAAGAACAATAGCAGTCGGAAAAATGGATGAAGGATCCGCAATATGTCATCCAAGTAGTAAGTTTCAGATGCCAGCATCTGTATGAAAGTAAGTACGATCCGGTTAAGAACTTAGAAATACCATCAACAATGTCAATTTATGAAAACCAAGCATGAATCTAAGAAGTCCTTTTATAATGAAATTCTCAAAATTAAAAAATTGTCTGAGCTCACCTTAAACCACTCAAATTAAAAAGTTAAAAATTTGTCTCAGCTTACTAATACTCCAATTTTTGTTGTAAGAACTCATTGCCTTCTTTTAGCTACTGTCAAGAAAAGTGCCAGTAAACAAATCTTTTGCACAACAAAGAAGGAAAGTAGAAGTAGGCGTAAAACTCTGACAATAAAAAATAAAACCTCAAGCACACGCTCAACACAGAATCTATTATCAAAACCAGCAACGATACACCCACGACCTCCCAAACAACAACTGCATATTGCAATCCAAACTGTAAATATGGAGAAAAAATACTCACCCAGATAAAAGCCGGCAGAAGAGAACAAAGCACAAAATAAAAACAAAGCCATGGCAGCAGCAGCAGGCCAGCAGCAACAATTCCTGAGCTTCCACAAAGCCTGCAATTAAGAGAAGGCAAAATCCCAAGGTCAAATTAAAATGCAAATTGCAAAGAGAAGCCAACAACGCCTATAAAATTGAAAAAGAAGGAAGCATCAACGCAAGCACAGACCTAGGAGAAGAGTTGTTTCCACAGAAGAACGAAAAAGAACGAAATTTTTTTTTCCGCTCGGATTCAAAAGAACGAAAAATTCATTCGGAAAAAGAAAAAGATAAGAAAAGAGGAGAGGAACAAAGAGACTCACGTATGTGAACCATATGGCTACTCCCATCCATGAAGTGTTGGCCGTGGCTGAGAAATGTGAGGTCAGATCGGAAATCGTCGTAATCTGAAGGTGAAAAGAGGTAGCGACAGTAATCTGAAGGAGCTGAGAGAGAGAGAGGACTTTTGGGCGAAGAGAGAAGGCAAGGGAAAAAGGAAATAGAGAGGTAAGAGCTCAGAGAGGAGAAAAATGGGATAGCAAATGAAGAAAAATCGAGAAGCAGTGAGAGGGAGGCAGAGGGAGAGAGGGGTCGTCGGGTCGGTGAGTACAAAGTCACATTGCATGCGTTCAAAAGACGCCTCAGAATTCAGAAAGATCGAGGCACGCGAGATGACGGAGAGATCGAGCTTTGATCGGACGAATCAGATTGATTCAGAAAAAAACGAATGGCTAAGATTGAAACACTGTCTGAACAACTGTTTACCTACAGTGGTCAAAGCTAGAGTCAATGTGCGCGCGTTAATATATTAATTAAATGATAGTTTCAGTACATAGTTTAAGGCACTTTAATAAAATGAGTGCTTTTTAGCTTACACTGTTTTTGTGAACTTTTGTAATGTTGTCTGTATGTATTATACCAATATTGCGGAGGTTAAACTGACAGGAAAATGTGTTATTAGACTTTACTTTTCATGCATGATATAATAATGTTTGTTGATAAATATTTTGATAATTTTGTTGCAATATATACATGAATAACATTATTTCATTTTATGTATTATTGTATATAGAGACCATGCCCCAGTGACGAGTGCCTAGGTTAGTAAAAAAAAATTCTTAAAATACAATATCCTTGAATATCCATAGCGCTAGCCTAAATAATAGAAACTTAAGTGAAGTGATTTATGCCAGCAAAAATAAAAGGAAACCATATTAATCACACGGACGCGTATTATGGCACTAGATGAGGAGCGATTTGCGTGACCATATCATCCGGGCTGTGTTTCAATTGGCATATGACCCGTTACACCATAGAGTTCACTATAAATACAAATTTACATGCTGGTAAACTGCGTCCATCTACATCTCGTCATCTCGTGCAATGAGAACAACAGCGGTAAACCTACCAAAACATCGTTAATTTACTGTCTATTCACCTACGTCATGAATTCATCCAAAATCGTGTTTGGTCGCACATGTACAAGCAAGAATAGAAAAGAGCGAGAATAACTTTTGATATCGTATAGATGTTATATCTTATTTCTGAATGATGTTTGGATGATGCATTGAGTATAAAAAAATTGATAACAATGTATTTAAGTTGCGTGGTTTTTCTTATACTTCTTTATACCTCATCTATAGAGGAAGAGAGAAAAAAAACTATGCCTTATTTTATTTTGTGTTTGGATGAGTTAACAATTAGATATAAGCATGCATGGGTGCAAACACAACCTGTTTCAACCATTTGATAGTTTCGTTTTTTTCTCTCTAAAACAGTTAACGAAATTATTTTTCTATTTCGTTTGTTAAACGAAATGATCAACAAAAGTTTTGTGGGATAAACGAAATTGTCCTCTTTATTATTTTTTTAGAGAACTAGGTAGTGGCTACCAAGTTGGTCCTCTTTTATTATTATTATTATTTTTTGTTTAACCATTTACGTAATTTTTTATATATTTTTTATGTATTATTTTTGAGCAATTATGAATAAATTTTTATGAATTAGGAATACTGCAGTATCAAATTGGGCGGTTATGTGTGCGAAATAAGGAAACATGTATAGAAATTAGTTGTGAAAGCAGCGAATCAAACACAGTTTCACATTGTGGACAACACTAGTTCTAATCACGGGTCAAGAGGCCTTGTTGATTTTGTACGCATTTTAAATTGTTTTAATAAAAAAAATTGATCATTTTGATCGTCTTTATTGATCAACGAAAATATATATCTTTTTGTTTGAAAAAATGAAACAACGAGCACAATTAAATTTTATTTCCTGTCATAATCATAAGTGAAATGGTTAACTTAAATGGGTTGTTTCGTTATCGTTTCGTTGCGTTTGTAGGCCTATCCGTACGGAAAAAGAAAGCACAAAATCGGCCCATAATATGGTCTTTAATGGGCCTCAAATGAATTATATACAGTCGACAAAGATAAGAAAGGAAGGCCCAAACCAAACAGTACAGGAGGAGCTGCCAAACTCGTGGGTTTATAAAGACCGAAAACAAACCCCTCGGACTCGGAGGCTCGAACTCAAGATAGATGACTATAGACTCGAGAAAATAAAAAGTTCAGGTCGAGTGGAGCACAAGTGCACAACACCGCAACGCACATGTGCTCCGTGCAAAGGTACCATTACATTATAGAAAGGCAAAATCAGCCATATACCCTCCAATTTTTCTCTAATTAGACATATACCCTTCTATTCTTTAATATTACTCATATACTCCTCAAATCATGATTACAATAGTCGTTTACCCTTTTGACTAATTTAAATAATATAATAATTCTGAAAATCTAATTTATAAAATTTAAGACTGAAATGCCCCCGACCCTTCCCCTCCCTTCTTTCTCTTCTGATAGTTCCCATTGCTAAAAGAATGAGAATAGGTTTGCATTTACGTACCTTTGAACCATCGTGCATTATTCGTTTTCCCTTTCTTAATACCTTTAATTTCAATAGAATTTTGTTTTGAAAATCGGATTGGTGAATGACTAATGATGAAAAATAGTCATCATTCGATGCTTGTTCAATTATCATACAAATCGTGACGTAAATTAACATCTTGCAAAAGCAATATATTTTTTCCTTTTCCATCTATTGGTTAAATACAAGCATACACAATGACTTATTAGAAATAATAAAAAAAAATGATTTTGCAAATAGATTCAATACAAGCTAAGAATTAATTTTTTAAGGTTTATAATACTCACAAAATACCAACATCATGATCCTATATATTGTTGCCTGACTTTTTAGATTCTTATTATAACCAAAAAAATATCAGAGGAACAAATAAGCATCTCGGACATATGCAAACACTAAAATATTGGAGTTTTACTGTAAGAGATGATTAAGAAGCAACTCTTACCAGAGATATTGCAATTATGAAAAAAAAAGGTCTCAACGTTATTTGCAGAAAGGAAAGAGTTCTATTGTTTCTAACTATTGATTTGGACTTTATTTATTTCCATACGGTATTTGTAATTTTCCATATCTGATATGATTCTAAATTTAGACAGGAAGATGAATCAATCAGAAGGGAAAGAAGGGAGGGAGAGATTAGGGACATTTCAGTCTTAAATTTTATAAATTAGATTTTTAGAATTATTATATTATTTAAATTATCTAAAAGGATAAATGACTATAGTAATCATGATTTGAGGGGTACATGACTAATATTAAAGAATAGAAGGGTATATGACTAATTAGAAAAGTTTTGGAGGACATATGGCTGATTTTGCTTAGTTACGCTACTACAACTATCCATCTTATAATTGTAATTAACTAATTATCATCAATCAAATAATTTACAATTTAATTTTGTTCGAACACGTTGAATCTCGGCTACTGCCTGTTGCTCTCTCTCGCAAAACCCTTACCTCTCTCTCTCTCTCTCTGCGCAAAACCTTCTCTCCGAAACAATGGCGAGATTAAGGCAGAAACTAAAAGATCTGGTCGAGGCAAAGCCAGAAGTAGTGGAAGAGGAAGAGGAAGAAGAGGAGGAAGAAGAGGAAGTAGAAGAAGAGGTCGAAGAGGAGGTGGAGGAGGAGGTTGAGGAAGAGGTTGAAGAGGAGGAGGAAGAGCCGCAAACGGAGGATCCCGTCGCTCCGGCGGCCGTACCGTCGGAAGAACCACCGGAGACGGCGGTGCAAGGTGAGGCGCCCGTCAGTAAGTGGCCTGGATGGCCCGGATACTCCGTGTTTCGATTGATTATTCCAGTTTTGAAGGCCGGGAGTATAATTGGTCGAAAGGGAGAGCTAATCAAGAAGCTCTGTGAGGAGACAAAGGCTAGAGTTCGAATTCTTGAAGGTCCCGTTGGCACTGCTGAAAGAGTAGTGAGTATTTTTTTAGTGATTGTTTCTAATTTGTAGAATAGTTTTGTTTCCTCTGAGACCTGTTCTCCAGGGAAAAGTGTTGTCCACATAATGAAGTGAATACTGAATAGTATAACCAAAAATAAATATTAAAAAAGGAAGATTTAACTGATTGCAATCTGGTATTGGTCCAGTGTAAAAGCGAATGACGGCACTCAATTAGGTAATACCTGATTTGGAATTGTCAAAATCCTTTTCTGCATAAGTATCCAACAACAAATATAAGTTTATTCTGTGATATTTGTATATAATTTGCTGGCATTATATCAATATTGGACAAGTAAGTCTGTAAAGGTAACTAATATATGATTGTTAATGTAGGTTTTGGTATCTGGAAAAGAAGAGCCCACCGCTGAGATTGCACCAGCAATGGAGGCGGTATTGAGAATATTCAAGCGGATCAATGGAATACCAGAGTCAGGTACAGACACTACAGTTAGTGCAACACAGGTGCCAGCTATCTGCGCAATTCGACTCTTGGTTGTTTCGTCACAAGCCGTCAATTTGATTGGAAAACAAGGATCCTCTATCAAGACAATCCAGGAGACAAGTGGTGCCACGATACGTGTTATTACCCCTGGTATGTGCTTTATCATTACAAATGCATTACTGGTTTATCTTTATCCTGTTGTTCCTTGCTTAATTATGATTGATATCTGTTATATGGCTGATTAGCATGCTAGACTGCTGGTACATATCATTTATATATTTTTTCTATCCACTATGTACTGTATATTGTTCCAAACTTTTGATTCTGAAAGATATTCAGGCAACTGACTGATTAAGCACTGAAATTTGTATATAGTATATACTGATATGTAAGACCTGTTACATTGTTCCACTTCGTTTTATGCCACTTTTATATAATTATTGCTCTTATTCCTCTGGTTTTTTTGTGCTTTTACTCGGGTTATTTCTCAATGTGATGATTGAATATCAAATTCAGAGTCATCAATTAAGAGCGTGTAGACTTGCCATAACTTGTCAAATCTTGTGCTATCATGTACTGATACTGCAACTGTTCTAAATTTATCATAACATTGTATTTATTCTTTGAAGTTCCATGTAAAGACCAATTTTATTGAATAGTTGTGATTCTAGAGTTGATTGAAGACCGGAAATATTTTTTGTTATTTTATGTTATCTTGATTTTTATAATAAGATAAATGAGATATGTCAATGGTTTCCAGACGAACGTCCTTATTATGCTTCTGAAGACGAAAGGATAGTTGAGATCCAAGGCGAAACTCCAAATGTCCAAAAGGCCCTTTTAGGTGTTGTGGGTCATCTCCGCAAGTTTCTAGTGGACCAGAGCATTCTCCCTCTGTTTGAGAAGATTGTGAGTCTCTTTAAATTTAAAATTAGGTGTTTGTTTAGCTGGAATAGCAATGAGCCAATGACAATGAATTTGGATTAGCATCTTTGCAATTCTTCTTTGTATTTTGATGAAATTTCTACTATCTTTTCTTTTGGTTGATCATATTTTGACCATCTGATCTTAACTCATTTCATCGTTTAGGGGAATGCTGCAGCAGCAGCAGCAGCAGCGCCAGCAGCACCTCAACAACCACAAACTGAAAAATGGGCAGCTGATGTGGCCCCACCACCTCAACCATTAGTTGTGCCGGTGCCACCTCTGCAATCAGTGGTCAGTGCTTCTGACTATCCACATGTTCCGGTGAAGCGTGACCCTATCTTTCTTGACCGAGAGCAGCCAGTCAATGCAGAGGCGCCTTCACGCACTGGCCTCTCTTTGTACGGGCGTGACCCAGCTCTGCCAAGCTATTCTTCTGGACTGGGGCGTGCAGTTTCAGGGGCCCCACTAGTTACTCAGGTACATCCTGCTTTAATTTTTGTTTGATATTTGCCTTTTTGACCTTCCCAAGTTAAGGTTTATCTGGCTATTGCATGTAAGCTGGTTGGTGCTCTTTTGGAAAGCCTGCTGGATATTTTAACAATCAGTTCTAACATTGGTCCAAAAATGTCTAGTGGGGCCCCAAACAAACATGGAACATATCTGGTGTATGAAGTAATGAGAATGTGTTTGTATTTGAAACTTGGGTGTTTGTTTGATGAACACTGTACAGATAACACAGACGATGCAAATTCCTTTGACGTATGCTGAGGATATAATAGGTGTAGGTGGAGGTAACATATCTTACATACGAGCTACAAGTGGGGCTGTGGTGACAGTGCAAGAGAGCCGAGGAACAGCTGATGAAATAACAGTTGAAATCAAGGGTACATCTTCTCAAGTTCAAGCGGCACAGCAGCTTGTTCAGGTATAAAGAACAAGGCAAACTTTTGCATTCTATGATTTTTTTTTTTGTTTTGTGCTGAACTGGTATGTCATTGTGACCATTTTGGTTCAACCCGGAATTTGCCCAATAAAGGCTTATATTGCACGATATTAGTCTTAGTTTATTTAAAAGTGTGAAATTAATATTCTTTTTATAGTTTGTTGTGTGTTTATGCGTTATTGTTATTGATTTTTTTTTTATTTTACTTAGCACTTTCTTGGTCTTTGTTCACTATTTTATATTTGATGGTGCCAAATATGTAAATTAGTATGAAAGTGAGGGCCAATAGTCCAGTCAGTTTTAATTTGAAGTAGAAATTGCACCATTAGATTAAAAAATAGGTGATTAGGATAAGTTTAGACTGGGTTGGACTTTTGAGGATATGATACTATTGTAACTGCACTGATTACTAAAACTATTCAAATGATCTGGATTTTGGAGGTTTGCCAATATTGCACTATTTCTGACCAGCTTGATTATTGGAACTCCCAAAAGCATCCCTTGTTGTCTAGGCTTTTGTACCAACCTCACTTCTTCTAAAATTTTGGATTATGCAGGAGTTCCTTGCAGGACATAAAGAGCCAGCAAGAGGCTCTTATGGAAGTAGTAATCTAGATGCTGGTTATAGACCAAGCTACTCTCAGTATAGCAGCTCTTCTTATCCTGCTTCCTCCCATGCTCCATATTACGGGTCCCAGGGATCTCCTAGATTGGGAGGTAGTTATGGTAGTTATAGGTACTGAGGCATCTTAATTTTCTGTGCAATTTATGGGGATTTGCAAACCCCCAGCCTCTGATCTCACCCAAGTTTGTTTCTCAACAATTGCGTACTGAGTCTTTTTTATTTTTGACTTAGCATGTACTAATTTTTATATGCATAACTTCTGCAAACATATCAAATTTGTTAGGTGTATGTTCTGTAATTCATGAGGTATCTCTCCCCTTTATTTGTTTGACTTGCCAAAAAGTAAATGAAATAAAGAAGAGAAGAAGAGAATACTGCATTGGTAGTGTTCCTGTATCAAGAGGTACCATTCCTGCATTGGCATGGTACCTGTTTGGTACTGACGTTAATGATGACCATTCAAACATTTTGTTAGGAAAAAATGAAAAATGAAAAAAGTTAAATGCTGGTTCCTTGAACGAAGGTCTTGCATAGCGGGAAAGTAATTCTAGATCTACAGTAAGATTTTCTTCGCACAAAGGACACTTTCATATGGAATAGAATATGCAATTGAGATTATCTGCTTCGTGCAGTCTTCACGCCCTAACTTTATTCATTTCCAGAGATAATAAATTTTGTCTTAGTAAATAGTTGTACAAATGTTATGCATTATGTTACCGAACTTTTCTTTTTAAAACATAAAATCTTATTTTCCATCCAAATTAAAGGAACGGGAACCACTGTCCACTGAACCTGATAATTCCAAATTGGCAGCTGCGAAATGCATGTTACAAATAGAAAGTGTGGCTAGAGGAAGGTGGTTAAAAGCCCCAGAGTTGAAATGTATCAGAGCGTAAGATGAATAGTCTCTTAATTGACGATAACAACAGTCTTTTAGTCCCAAACAAGTTGGAGGTAAAGTGTATTTATTTCATTAAAATAAAATATCGATGCACGTCTTAAACATCTGCATAATTTTTACCCAGAATGCAACGCATGAAGCTCCTTTTATTTGCTATACAAGGATAGTGTCATATCAAGGACACCTTCATCTTGAAGAATACTTAAATACATCAATTAATCAAAATCATAATTTAGCTTTAGTACTTGATGCATTGTACTCATATTTGCCTCAATATCAAGTTTTTTTTTTTTTTTAAACGAATAACTGCCTTTAACAGCAGGGCAGTCATTCAACAGGATAAGGTAGGTTGAAGGGAATTAGGGAAATAAACTGGCAGTTAAATTTCGATATCAGTTAACGGTATTTTGTTTGTTAGTCATTGTATAGTTTTCTAATTTCATAAATTACAAATAACATCTCTCTATATTTAACAATAATAACTTACGATAATTATAACATGACTACTGCAAGGTCTACTGTCTACATAAAAAAAATTGCTGTATTCTAAAAGTTTCATGATGATCAAGTACACACGAACCTACACGTGATGACACATTAAAACGATTCTACAAGAGTTAACACCTAAAATTCCCTATCATGAGATTGCAAAACTCCAAATCATTCTAATTGAACAATGCTTTTACATTACAACCTATATAAGTTGAACATCTTAACTGTCTTTACCTCATATAGCCATTTCCATGCAGTTTTGGGGAATATATTAGCCACAAAACAGAGTAGAAAAAGAATTCTGATTAACTTGGCACAAGACAATAGCCGTCTCAATTATCCTTCCTGCACATAAAAAAAAAAGAAACTTAAGTATCTGAGGATGAAGAGGTCTCAATTAAATCCATAGTATAAAATACGTTCTTCAACGCAAAAAACAATCAAAAGGCTTAGTTGTGGTAGTACCGCAAAAAACAATCAAAGAAAATGTAATATATCTTGTTGTGGCATCTTATAATTTTTGTTGTTCAGTAGATAAAAAATTATGTTATCGACCAACATATCAGCATACGACTTTTGACTGATATATATCTATCTCAATTGCACATATGAAACTAGTACATTTTTTACAAAGCCTTTTCTTGCTTTTCTTAAAAGATGTCAACTACCCTCAAGAGTAGAGAAAATAAAGTTTGCAGATAATTTGAATTGAACAATTACTGTAGGGGTGGAAAATGTACATACTTTCTCTTTCTACGATCTCCCATAGTACTTCTTACATCAGCCTTTGATATATTTGAGCCAAGCTGTTGCATAGGCGAGATTACACTAGATGAATTCCCTGTAGCCATAGGCGGCAAAGGTGCAGAGGTTGATGCAGGTGCTGGCAAAGGTGCAGGCACTGGAACTGCTGTAGCTTGAGAGGCTGATAGCGGGGCAGGCTCAGGAGGAGGTCGAGGTAGGATGTGCTTCAGCCTATTGTTTCTATAGTTCTTCCAAAAGAAGTACTGTTGTCTATGAGCCAACTCCTGTCCAAGTAAATCAGGAAACAGGTGAACAACAGTTAAGTGAAAAATACACTAGTAAAAGATTTTCATTGTGTGCCTACAGTATCTATATCAAAATATTTCCACGCCTACATCAAAGTACTACTAATATAGTCAACAAAATAGGTGGAAAATTGCATATCCCTTGCCATTTCCTTAAAAAAAAAAAAGAATCAACAATTGAGCATCAGACATGCTGGAAGCAGAAGGCATTTCATGATATGCAGACAGCATAAATGATAAATGATAATATCCATGTTTGGTCCTGCTATAAATTGTATTTTTTGCTCGCACGAGTGTATGTTATACCCTAGAAGGCTAGAACTATGATTTTATGTAAAACATATACTTTAGTGGGAAAAAAAAAGAAAGATTACCTTGCTTCCGGGATGTGCCATTGCATTACGAAAGTTAGGGTTTTGGAGAAGCTCAAGGAAGTAAAGGCAATGAGGATACCTGAGATATACGACTCACATATCATGTAAGAAAAAGAAGATAAAACCTAAGCATATTAGTAGTATATACCTTGAAAAGATAGGAAAAGAGAACTGACATAATGAACTTAAGATACTCCGGCTTTTGCCAATATTTGAGATATTTTAGATATCCTATAAATGCCTCATCTTCAAAGTAACGGTTTTGCGCAAGATCTGTTTATCGAGAGGATACATGTCAAATATCAATTAAAATTTATACATGGGTTAATCATCAAAGCATATAGAGGTCGTATAAACATATAGTTGCCAGATGATTACTTTTTTCCCCTGTACCAGTTCCTAATTTGACAAGGTTCATTAGATCAATTTCACATGCTTTCAAGCAAAATATGTGAACTGTGACTAGTGATGGTGTCCTTGTACAGAAGTCAGGAGGGTTTTAGATGATATAACAGATTCTTTCTCAGAGGATAGAAAACCACTTTAAAGTCAAGGCCTGAGTAAAACTAAAATCAACCAACAACAAGTATTTTGGTGTCTGGTCATAAATATAATTGCTATTAATCAAGTAAAGCATCAGGGGCAACTAAGCATCATTCGATTGAAATGATCACGGTTTCAGTGGTTGGTTTCTATATGGGAGGTTAGTAGGAAACTGTAAGTACTTCAGTGTTTTTTGAATGAGGCACACAATATAGTGTTTCAGACAAGACATAAAAATAAGCACTTAATTGCTAGGAATTACAATCAAATTTAAACAGAAAAACAAATCAACAACAAGAGAAAGGGCATACAGTGAATGTAGGTAGGGTTAGCCAAGCATTGAATGAACTCCAGCTCCAACAGAAATCTCTGCCTCCCGTCGTCTGGATCTTTGTACGGATTCTTCTGTCTGGGTTCAGCCAAGGAGGAAAAATCCAAACGCATAAGGAAAAATTCGAGAGAAACCTAAGTTGATTAGGAGGAGGTAAAAGGGAAGAGATGAGAGCTTACGTAGATTGGGGTTCGGCGGAGGAGAGATCGCTTGCTCCCTCTTCAGCCGCCGAATTCATGGCCAACTGGAGAGAAACAGCGGACACAGAATAGCCGAGAGCTTTTGGAAATTAGTGAGCATGAAGAGGGGAACGCTTGAATCCGAACCCGTTAAGTGACCGCGAAAAGGGAAATTCGACCCGAAAACCTATCGGTCCGTCCCTTGTTTTTTTTTTTTTTTGATATTCAAGGAGGGCCCGTGGGCCGGTCCGTCCCTTGTTGTACCGTCTGCCCCGTCTGGATTTCACATCAATGATGATGTCTCGTGAGTCGTGAAAGGGCGGTATATGAGTCGAGTTTGAGCGAGGTGAGCATAACTCGAATTCGAACTCGTTACAACTCGAGTCAACTCGTGACTCGTTCGGGAGGCAGTTTCGAGCTAACTCGAGCTCGTCATTTTGTAACTCGAATCAACTCGTGACTCGGTATTCAACTCGTGAATATAGCGAATAGATGCAATAATTATCTAAAAAAAGAAAACTCTGCACATAAACAAATATTTCAAAATCCATAACACATGCATAAACCAAGTTGTGTTGTGCATAAGAAGGAAAAGATATTTGGGGACTAAAGTCTTTTTTGGGCTATACAATATACACTGATACAATATTTTTATTTTCGGCATGTATATGTTGCTGACTCGAGTTGGACCTAACTCGAACTCACTAAATAAAACTCACGAGTCAACACAACCCGAGTTACCAACGAGTTTTTCTTTAGTCGAGTTCGAGTAACTCACGAGTTACGAGTTATTTGCTCATTCCTAGTCGTGATTAATAGCAGGTCCGTCGAAATTCGTGTTGTCCATAAAAATCTACCAGTCAAAATTCGATCAGACGGTTCAAATGAAAGGTCTGCCCAGTCTGAAGAGGATACTGAATGGGATGAGCCTCCTTTCTACTATTATTCTAGACTCGGAAGCAAGACCGTTCAGTTTAAACTAAACGTATCAAATTAATTAGACCAACGTATTAAATTAATTTAGAGATGTCGTTTTAAGTTTATCTTTATATAAGGCCAGTAGGTTGATCGAATATATTATTCGAATTACAAATACTATTCAAGTTCAAAGTAATAGCATATCCCAAAATGCATGTTATTTTATTTTTTTTAATGAGTTCCAATTGAAAAGGACGGATTGAAATGAATAAAAAAAAAGTGATACAATTGTTCTCTTTATTTTTGAAAACAGTCAGTGTTCCAGTCATTGGAGTATAAATATATTATATACCGAACAATTCATACAGAGAAACCTACGTACCACCATTCCAGTCACAGTTCCAATACCCGGTATTGCCGGAATTTTCTGGTAACCATAGGTATTTAAAACAGAGTATAAATATACCGAACAATTCATATATAGAGAAACCGATATACAAAAAGTCATTGGATGTCCATAAGGCGGAGGCACTGGACATCCTTTTCGAATCAGAAAGTACGAATGGTATTGCTACCCTTTTGGAAAGGTCAAGACTTAAGCGTCGATCATTTCGGTTTTGATAGATTTTGCTGCGGGGTTTTCAGTCATCAATATGTAATATTTTGTGACATGGAATGGAACAAATAAGTTTAAAATCATGATATTCTCTCCGACAATAAAACATATATAACCTAGTAACTCGTCACAAAAATATGTATACAATTGATAAAGCTAATTATAATTGGATTAATTTCAAACAAATCCTGCTAAGAATCACTAGCAGGGATGCTACTCCCCGACCCAAGCAAATTTTTTCAGAGTTCGATCAAAATAATAATAATAATTTAAAACAAAAGAACAAATTGAAGGGCAAGGAAACAGATAATAGCACATAATTATGCTATAGTTTATTGCAGGGATCTTTGTTGCCTAGTGTACTCCCACACAGCTATGGCACCACTGACATGAACATTGAGCGATCTAATAATTCCAAGTTGAGGAATTTCAACGCATGCATCCAACATGTGGATAATATCAACTGGAATGCCTTCTTTCTCCCGACCAAGCACAAGAACCTACAAAAATTATATACAACATTATCTTGAGATTAGAAAGCTGTATCTTATTCTTTCATCATTTCACATATCTGCAAATCATTATAACCAGATGTTGGTCAATGCACATTTTTATTGCAAAAAATATAGAAAAAATTTGGTTTACAGTACAAAGAAGAGGCTAAACTTTGATCAACAAAAACAATTGTTACAAATATACAAAAGGATTTTACCAAACCTTTTAACCATAAACTAGTAACTTTGGGTATGGATGGGTCAAAGAAACAACATGATAACACTAAAAGCATATTGAAAGCTATAATACTTAAAACCAAGATGCGATATTTATGTTCTTAATTGCAATATTGGTAAAAATGTTAGGTTTTGTTGCAAAAAAAAAACTGACTAAAACAGCTTTAACACATAGTTTTGGCATGTACCGATTTATTTGGGAATGAAAATTGGTCAAGGGAAGTGCTGTTAGCAGTCTGCTCTAGGCCTATGAGAGAATAACTTTCATGCCTCTTCTTTTCCAAGAAAGATTTTACACTGTTCACCGGAACTTCCAGTATAGGCAACCACTTTTCTGCTGTCACACTGCATTTATTACAGCAACAAAAAAGGAAAAAAAGGTAAAAGGAAAGAAGAAGAAGCAAAAGTATGCAAATAAGTATAATAACAAACTCCTAAGCAGTAACTAGCAGACTGTTAACTAAAGGTGAAATGTTTGAGGTGCACTGTAATATTAGCTTATCTCCTCCTTCCTTCCCTCGCTATTTGGTCAGGAAAAACTTCTGGAATTTTTTTTAAAAGGTGGTTTGGAAGAGTACTGGTTAATTTTCACATCTAACTTCCTGTTTTTGCAAGAGTATCTCAAAATAGTTGAGGTCATTTGCAAGGATATATGGGTGTTTGTCAACTATCCTAACTAAAAAAGGTTTTGCATCACCTTATAAGCTGAAATTGCTTGTCCTGAAGAACACTTGTGTCAGCAATAGCCAATCCAGACACCTTAAAAACCTATTAAAAGAAAGAAAACACAATGACCACCTCAGAAACATTGTTTACGTCCTGTATCTTGCAGACATCACCGTAAAAAGATAAAGATTGTTTTGCGACTACTGCCCATATTTCACCATGCCATATATGTGAATAAATCCACCCTTTATTTGTATACCTCTATGACACCCACTATTAGGTGTGCGTGATAGAAAAGTTAAATTTTCCTGTAGTGCTGACAACTTTGCTCCTACTAAAGTAAGTCTGTTATTTCTGATGTCAAAAATCAACTAAACTAAGGTGAAATTTATCTGAAGTAAATGAGGGTAACAAGGTTGAAGTCATTGGTGTTTGAATTGACCATGATTCAACATGTGTCCAATTAGTAAATAACCGGTTATGGCCATCAGAACATTGTATATTATTTGTACTAAAAAAAAAAAAAAAAAATCACCTCACAAGTTCGAGCCAGGCCAGCCAGATTGGGGATACGATCCAGAAAGGAGGCAACGAGAATAAGGTTTTGTTGGCTCTGTTTTATTCTCTGCAGAGCTTCACTTCTTGATTGCAAAGCTGAGTTTAACAATTGATCTTCCTTTTCCATATCTGTATAGTTATGATTGAACATATAAGGTGTAATAGCTATACTACAGAAGTGCAATGTTGCGTTGCTCACAAGGCTTGATGGGATCATTGCGTTGATCTTTTTGGACGATACAACACTCATTGCAAAAACAATCGTTACAAATTCCATGCAATTTTGTTGATACTAAATTGAGGTTTTATCCACTACATTTCAAAAAATGCACTGAAAGAAATTTCCACATCACCTCTAGTTAGCATTTAGGTTTTCCCAAAAATCCAATGCTAGCCAACAAAAAAGACAGCATAAAATTTCATGGACTTCGTGAAAATTTCTTCAAATTTTAGAGAAATACGTATTTATCTAGTCAGATGAGAAAAGGCAGACCTAAAAGTAACGCTGGCAAGTCAGAATCAGATTTCTCCATGCCCAAAGTAATTTTCTTCTGAAAATCAATTGTTACATCCTTGACATGGTCATCAACATTGGAATTTAAACTCGAAAAACTTTCGCTCTTTATAGTTGCCAAATCATTTGCTACAGCATGCCTTAGGTCATCCCTGGCTTCCTGGAATTATTTTATATCATGCAATCATTCTCCAGCAAAAATAAGAAAAAAAAAATGAATGTGTTAATTTCTATTGAATTATAATTACATTCAAGAAATCCACTACACGATCCATTAATGAGACTGGAACACATTCGAAGTCTGCGCCCTAAAATAGTAGAATAAAGCAAAAAAAAAAAAAGTTACAAACACAGATTTTAAATAGGAATAACATTTTAAATGTTGGCTCTTTACCTCAGTAACTCTTAATACTAATACAAACATCCCACTAATTGCATATCTTCAATTCTTCCTACCTTTTTGGTTATTTATTTCTTAGCTGGAAACTAATTCAGACTGACATTTAGTTTACTATTTATGTTTCAGATAAAAAAAAATCTGAATTTAATGGCTGTTTGAAATTTGTATTGGACCTATTAGTTCCTTGCTCAAAGGCTGATTATGTCAGGTAGACAGGTACCATAGGTAAAGGTAATGGCATTAACTGATGCTATCTGAATGTATGGCATCCGTTGTTATTGAAGGTTAAGCAATTAAGGTGATTACAACCTCATGACGACTGCTAAACACTCCGGCTGGAGATGAAGATTTATTTGGATCAAAATTGTCAAAAAACTCCTCCATGGAAGCCCTTAACCTGCAAAAGGAAGTGAAATAAAAAGAAAAAGAATGAAACTTTCTTCCTTCAGTAAACATTAGAATATCAAGAGACTGCAGCAATAGCTCCATTATTTTTTTTATTTCTTGACCTATTAACCAAGCAACAAGGCAACAACAAATTACGAAAGAAGCAATAAAACTTAATCATCAGGCATCAGCCTAACTCCACAAATCTAATGTCCTTCAGGAAGAAACCTTGACATCAAAAAGCATTTAATGAGGAGAAAAGCTGAAAAATTATACCTAGCACAATCAGGATTTTCAGAAAGATAAACCTTTAACTCTTCAAAGCACCTTCTCTCAAAAGATTTGACTTCTAAATTATCAAGTTCCAAAAGAGGCCACAGCTTTGTCAGCACACGATGCACAAGTAACTGTAGAGGATGAAATTACAAGTTAACTTCATAACAATTATGATGATGGTAAGGACAACAATGATCATTCTCATCATCATCACCATCACCGTTGTTGTCATCATCATTTATTTAGTATTGTTGCCAATGCTGATGCTTTCTTTGCTGTTGCTGTTCTTTCAACTGTAGGTACTTGTGGTCCTGATAGTCACAGATCACATCGCCACTAAAGTAACAATACTATCAATTCTTAGTAACATCCAATATTAGCATCATACTGGTACAGACAAGATATTTATTTTGAAAAAATAGTTAGGCCTAGGCATTGTTGGCATAATTGCCATATCAATTTTGCTGATGGTCATGAACTTACAGACAGGGACCTCATGTGTTTAATTGTCCGCGAGGTGGAGAGCAGCTCTCCGGATCATGTCATTTGGTCAGACTATTATCCCAAATGGATCCAAATTTGAAGTCTATTTGTGTAGCCTAAATATTTGGTGCTGAACCACCGGTTGATTGAAATTACCATTCCATGCAGATAACAGCAGCAATTATCATATAAGTGTTGGTTAAACTCTTATATGGTAACACTTGATTTAGTTTACTTGTTTATCTATGGTAATTTCACAGTCACTAATGTGCACAAGTGCAGATAATAAGCTCTGCTTTATTGATCGATTAACTATCCAAAAATATTAAAAAAATCAATAAAACCAGAAACACAGTTTGACTAGGACAGTTGACCTTTAACCCAACTTGCATGACCCAGACCCAACTAATCTGCCATCGCTATTGGCCCAAATTCAAGGGACCTCAACTGATTCAGCCTGGACTCAAAGCCATACCCAAAACCTGAAATGATGGAACCAAATCCCTACCTAAACCCCCCTAATTCCATCTATAGTTGGAAGGCACTCTTGTCACTGTGTCCGGGCTTGGGGTAAGACTTAACCGGCAAAGCAATACCAATGCTAACAGTAAAAGGTAGCTAGTGTTAATATTTGGTCAGACAGCTGATGTCCAATCCGAGAAGCAAGATGTGCTAAAGGAAAGCTAATGACCAACATGATAAGAAAAAATAAATGTAAGAACAAACCATTTAATCCATCCATGGTAAAAATGCTAAATAAACCATCAGAGGAAAGAGCTTAACCTGGGTGAAACCGCGTAAACTGTGGTGATGGGAGGTCAACAAAGGGATTATGGATGGAAGCAGTCCCTTGAGATGTTTAATTTGAAGAGTTAACTCCTTCGAGTGGAGTATCACATTTGCCGCTATGAACACATATGAAGATAGTGCCTGAACCGTATTATTGAGATTGATAAGAACCCACCAAGGATAGCATTAGCTATAAGCATGTCAAATTTGAATATCAAAAATCCTTTTTTTCCCCATCATAATTGTAATAAACTCGACAAAAAACTAAGATTAGTCACTGGATCATGACAGAGTTCTAGGCCTCGAAAATGCATTATGAGGTGTTCTGTACTTCTGCAGTTGTCAGACCATAAAAAAATATATAATATTTGACAAATTATTATGCTTCCCAGCTGAAGATATCACTTCACCTGAGTTCGCATGGCATAGTCATGAAAGATTGGAAGTAGTTGCTGCTCCACCTGGAATATAAAAAAAATTCCAAAATTAAGTTAGTAAAAAGAGTTTGAATTCTTAAATAAATTTTGCTATCAAACAATTTGAGAAAACTAGGTAATGCATCTTAATGCAACTTTATACACAGATAAGGTACTATGATGTGAATTATCACACAAGTCATGGAAATAATAGAAGTCAAGCATGAAATACAGTAATATTACCAAGTCAGGAAATTTCAAATAGATCTGAATTGCAAATGTTTCCAAGTATTGCCGGACAGCGGGCAGGTTAGTTCTCTACAAAAGAAATAAATGAGATCAGTCTAGCAAACATAAAACATCCAGCATTAAATTTCTGTCATTCTGGAAAACTTTTAGCCAGTATCGGCTCAAGCTACTGAACATCTTGTATGGTTTCACCAGGATAGAAAGACAAATGTAATGCAGTAACCAATATTAGGACACTTGTGGAAATGAAAGCAGAGAGGCAATTACATAAAGGCACAGATACAATTTGGAGGTAACTTCTTCAATAATATCATCTTCCACAAAATGAGACAGTACACAAATCATCTGCCATGCACGAACTTTGCGCCTGTGAACCTGAAATTAAAGAAACAGTTCATAAAATTATCCCCAAAACAATCGGTAGTATAAGGCTATATTTATTACAAGTTGACTATCATGCTCACACTGCTGTACTTCTTGTAAAGTTCTTTGGATATGTCTTTATCATTGACCTACAATAAAGATGAAAATATCAACTAATTTAATTAAGGAATTCCAACTTTGAAGCAACACAAAATCAGGCTGTGAGCTAGCTAATTAAATATGCAAAACAATTGCAGTCGAGACCAAAGAGAAATTTATTGCAGAAGACTTTCCCACAAATCATGTTCCTCATCTATTTGTTGCTTCCTCTTGTTCCTTGTCTATTTGTTCTCTTGAACAGAATCAGGAAGTTCTCTTCAACACAGGGTGAGGGATAAACTTACCGCAGAATCAAGAAGCTCTAAAAGAAAAAGTTTCCCACAATAAACAGCAGCTGAACAATCTTTGGCACTGATTCCTTCTATCACTTTTGGAAAATTAGCAAATCGGTAGAAGAGAACGGCAACCGATGCTCTGGCATACAATTCAGTGTTGATGAAGGCCTAGAAAAATCAGAAAACTAATATAAATAACTGATTTAATCTAAAAGTCTAAAAATTAGATAATATAAGCCATAAATATAATTAACAATTCAGTATAACCAGTTTCAGTACAGTTAATTGTAATTAAATTTTTACAGGTTACTATTTTTCTGTTCCATTTTTTGTGAAGATATATTAGGCCAGCCATTGATGGAAAATGGGCTAAACTAAGGCTAAAATGCACAGATGTAGAATAAATGAGCCGAATTGAAATACATTTTGGCTTGATCACACAATTGAGGTTGCCTACTGGTCAATTGAGATTACTCAAGGCCCAAATGGAAAACATGACACTACGCAAGATATCTATGTGTATCTTCCAACAATAGTTCCATACAAAAATTTTGCAAGGGAAAAATAATAGAGGTGACAATCTTTTTACAATGTTGACAATCACCAAATATACTTTTTAGTTTAGAATCTGACATTTAACACATGATTTATACTACATATTATCATGCTTCATGCACATATAAATTGATGAAATTTTTCATGGAAGTTTTACCCTACATCAAAAGACTCAACAATTCAGATTGAATGGCCTTTGATGGAATACCAAATGACATTCAAATTCCACAAAACTTGATACACAACATATCAATGATCAACACTATGTACATAAGTTTTTTTTTATTTACTTGATTTAGTAAAGCATTTGGCAAGTTAACTACTGCAAACAGATTCCCACCCAAATATGAGACAGAGAATTAGATAAATGCAGAAAATTCGAAAATGTAGATATACTATACCTCAGTAAACTCATTATCTGGACTTTGAGCCAACATAGACACCTCAGCTCTAGCATCTTGATTTTCAGATAGCTCGCCTTCAAAATCCTCATCAAACGCAACTATTTTGCATATAAGAGCAGATGATTAAAAGAAATAAAATGAAGAGGCAGGGGGGGGGGGGGGAGCGAGAGAGAGAGTTTGCATTAATTCACTCAATGAAAAAAAATATATATTGAAATCAACAGCAGAGAATCAATCTAGATATCAACAAAATCATATGTCCAATGTTTGCAATGCAGACCAAATTATTTTTACTGCCATTCACCAAGTAATTCTCATTTTGCACAAATCCACTAGGCAACAATTGATCTCAATATAACAAAATTGACCTCAAGCCATCTTCAAATCAACATCAAGAAATAACAAACAAATCAGATAAAAGAAAGATAATATCATTGACCAAAGCTATTGCTCCGAACCTGATCCAATAACAAAATCCAAAATTGGACTGTTGGTGCGCTAATATGATAGGAATGAAGATATTACCAGATCCATATAAAGATAGCAACTTTAGCTCCTTAATGTAGTACTTTACAGTTTCCGGAAACAAAAGCCACAATCCAGTCAAGTGCAAAGCTGTTAGACGAATGGTGCGCGGGCTTTTCGCACCTTCATTAAGAAGTTTCTCAATGAACTACAAAAAATTAGATACGTGATTTATAGACAACATTGAAGATAAAATATAACAGAACTGACAAAAACCTCTGGTAAATCATGTGTTCCAATACAAAATGAAAGTGGCTGTCGATCTTAGATTGTAATACTCAGTGTCATCTCAGTTCATCATAGATTAGCAAGTCAACCTTTGTACAAAATTGCTTCAGGAACCACTTGTCTGAGACCACACTGGAATGTACAAATCTTACCAACCAAAGCATCAAATACAGGGAGGTATGGAGGGTGCCATATTGTGAGGTACTAGTTTACTCTTAGATTTGTAAGTATTTTCTAATTTCCCACCTTTCATTGGCTTCTTTTGTCCCTTAAGAGGATGCTTTACACATGATTAGGGCATTCTAAATATGATCAAGGCTCAAATGAAAACTGAACATCAAAAGAGAAAGAAAGTAATATCGGCACAAGTCCTACATGAAGATTCAATTGAAACTGACCCATTTCAAAGGACCTTTTTGGCCTCCATTTGGTTCATGCATCTCTGAGTCAGAAAAGATGTCCCGATGGATAACTGCAGACAAAAGTGCAGCAATTGGTGCAACCCTTCTCTTATTGCAACTCTCATGCAGTATCCAGGAAGATTTCACCAACTGCATCACCGTCTGCATTAAAAAAAACAGCTTAAAATAATAATTTGTACTTTGGACCTCATAAATATGTTGTAAGCCATCGAGAAACTTAAAAGAGTAAGATTATTACCTGAGAATCAAGCCAAGATGAAGATGCTTTGTGGTGTCTTTTTGCAAGCCCCAAAACCAACCTCACACATTTCAAAATAGACAATACCGAGCTTTCACCAGTAAGTTCAAGGCTGAAATCATCGACAGAGATATATCATGCAAATATACTGAAATAAATCTCCAAGGTAAGAAACCTCTATTGCAAGCGCTCAACGGTACAAATTAAAAGCACCAATTTTTAGAAATCTGTAGTTCATTATGCAGGTCTTGGTCCCTTCACAAATAACTTCATAATAAACACTGGACAAGATTAAAAATCCAAGAGCACATATGATGTAACACCTGGATGTTAGCTAACAGGTATGTATTCATCATTATCTAAGGAAAAGCCACCACCAAACCAGTATTGTATCTAACTGGCACAGTATCTAGGAGTAAGGTCTGAAAGTATGCAATTCTCGGGGTAAGGTTCAAAAGTTCCTACTCTTAGGAGATAGTACGAGGACATTTCAACTACTTCCACAACTTTCCAAATGTATTACGTCTATAAGATAAATCAGACAATACCTCTCCACAATATCCAGGAAAATGCTTCTAAGAGTTGAATCTGAGAGTGCATGACAATGAGTCAAATATTCACCCCCCACAGCGTTGTAAGGAGCTGAAAGCAAAGACTCCACACAGAGCCACTTCAAATCAAAGTAGTATATGTCAAACTTCATTCACTTAGACCAATTGCGACAGCAACTAAATCTTCTCTTCAGCACGGTACAATACAGACAAATTTCTTTCTTGCATTCCCTTTTTTCCTTTTTTTTTTGGCTTATTTGTTGGTTATTGGACAACTAAGGTAAATTGAGTATGGTATAGAAGATTAAGGCGATCTGAAAAATAATACTAAAAGTTGATCTTAGTGGCAAATTTGGCTACCAGGTCAATAAAATTCAATCATTTTTGTCTCTACTTGCATGAGTGGGTTTATAGTAAAATGGACCCCTCCTTACTTCAATGGCAATAATGCAATATATTTAGAACTCAGAAGTCAACTCAAAAGAAAAGCACCTCCTAGGCTCACCTTCCAACTCATAAGGACCGCTCGTCTGCTCCGAGATAAAGCTCCATCCGCAAGAAGACTATTTATGCTCTCCAGAAATCCAAGAACGAATAGGTCTAAAGAAGATTTTTCCAGCATGCCATTAGATTGGCTTGGTC
Source organism: Rhynchospora pubera (assembly GCA_028095005.1). NCBI lineage: Eukaryota > Viridiplantae > Streptophyta > Magnoliopsida > Poales > Cyperaceae > Rhynchospora > Rhynchospora pubera. Next base: position 25,886,317 of record CM051460.1, on the reverse strand, counting down.
TTTGGTCGGTAAAAGCGTGACCAAGAATGAGAGAAGCAAAGGAGTTTGATAGTGACTTGAGCACATGTGAAAGACTTTCAAATGCTGCTAACTGAAGCTCTGCTCCGGTCTATCCTGGCAAAACAAAGACATGTCTGCCAATCAGAGTTCAACCTATACATTAACGGAATAAGTTGCATTGACAACAAACTTATTTAACAACCTTGAAAAACCGTGAAATAGTTACCAAAATAAAAAAAAAACATAGAATTAATATAGATTTTTTTTTTGTATCAAAATGTGCAACGTGAAACTAAATGGTTTGAAAATACGGTTCAGTTTTGTTGGAACTGGATAGGTGACCAAAAGTTTCTAGATTGCAACAAATTAGCTGTCCAAACTATAGATAATATCTAATATCGAGTCCATGACAAGTTCAGACCAATCAGACAGCCCAATTCCAAATCACCATGAAGGTTGCTACCCAGACAGATTTCTTCTGCTATATCAATTTTTTCTCTTCTAAACAAGCAATATCCATTCCTTAACTGACATCCTAAGTAGAACCCCACAGTAAAATCTCTTTATTCAGTCCTAATATGAGACAGTCAGACTTACCTCTCCATACCCAGAACCTAAAAAATGCTCCTCTGCAAGGTTTATTCATGTTGAATTTCAACTAGTGTAAATCATAATACCATGTCATGAAATCATTTTTTTTTGAAAAAGCAAATATTCTAGAACAATAATACCTCTGTGTTGCATGTAGGATATCGAATAACTTTCCAAGAAAAATCCCACAGGAAATTAGCTGAATTTTTAAGATGGTAATCTTGTTTGAATTGACGGCACCATGATAAAACAGAGGTAATCGCCTTCATAGCAAAAATCTGCTCAATTGCAACAAATCATCAAACACCTTTATCAGTCTACATTTTTCTCAGAAATGTACGGCACATGTAGGATTGTCCATTTGAATTGTAAATTAAAGGTATCTTCAGTAACTGACACCATTTAATTGTTGTCTTAATCGATTCCTTACTCTTACTGTCGAAATTGGTTTTATGCTACCATACCATAGTCTTCCAGAAAGGTTTATATACGATACATGATATTTTCTTTGTACTATACATAAATACTTATTTATATTAAATATCTGTTCTAATTTATATCCTCAAAAGGTACCCAAGTAACATTACACATCTAGACTGTGGTAAAAGAACATTGGACTAATCATCCATTCTGAATAGTATTCACAACTTAACTGATATAAATAGTATCTATTTACAAATCACAGAGGGTAAAATCTTTCTCTGGATATCCGAGTTTCAAATCATAACATACAACAGAAAATTTGTTAGCCAACAGGACTCAAGATGTCTTAGAACTTGTATATATGGATATTTATGGGCCATTTCAGATGGTTGCTAGGAATGGTCGACGCCATCTTATAACATTACAGATGATTTTTCAAGATAGGGTAACATATATGTTATTCGTGATGTCAGAGAAAACGTAAATTACACTAACAAAAACATAACTGTCTGAACTATATGTTACAGAAAAAAGAGAATTACAGCTTGTAAAACTGAAGAGGTCAGAGAAGATGTCAGCCGGCGTAGGCTCGGCCCTCCCAACTTTCCTTTTATAGAAGAGGGTAATTCTGAATTGTTTCCCATATTATCTTCTGACCAGAATACTGAACATGCTGTACCAGCAAAGGCCATGAGATTTTCCTGAATTTTACCAAGTGTACCAGAAATTAGCAGCATAAATAATTTAATTTGTTAACTGGCCGTAATGAATCTTAAACCAAAAGTTCCAAACAATCTGGATCATTTTAGCATTTTTACCAAATTAAAAATGGAATATTAACAAAGAAAAAAATTCTAAGGACCATTCGCCTTACTTTAATACATACCATTTCATCTATCATCTTTCTTTTCCAATATTTCTATAATCATGTAGACTAAAGAAATGAATCATGATTCATCGGTAGACTATGAAAATAAAATGACATAATGATGATGAATGAAGAAAAAGGTAAGAATAAGCTCTACCAAAACAGAAACAAATGTACTCATTAGCTTTTCGTGAGATGATGGTAAGAGACCAGGAAAGAAATCTGATTCTTGTAACTTCCTACATCCCCTTTGAAGCTCTTCAACAAAGCCTATCACAAGAATTACAAACTTAATAGGTCTCCTTTTTGAGTTGCAATCATGAAGAGTGCTTCCATGGCTCTGGAAAAACTGCACCAAAAATATAATATATTTTACAAACCAGTTTAATTTACAGCACTCCAGAACCTTAAGAAAAGTAACAAAATCACTTTTCTACTATTTTACTATATATTCCTTTCAGCTCAAGTTCTTTGGTTTTAATTGCAGAATTGATGACATAACAACGCCAAATTGGGTTGAATAATGTGGACCTCGGCCAGGATTACAACAAGGCATAACTAAGTCATTAGTTATATCATAAGGATCATTAAGAGCCCAGATTGGGTCATTTCAGGTTTGGCGCCCATCTACTGGACTGGTTAGTAAAGCCAAAAACTTGCACAGTTGCACCCTTAGGTTTTAAAAAGAGATTTGCGAAGGCAAGTAGAACTGCAAACCACAACAGTACACTCCAATTGTTGCTCCTCTAAGAATACAAGAAAGAACATGCGTGCCCATCTCTGTGCCTCATATTCCCATGCAAGTGCATCCTCATCATCAAAGAGATCCAATCCTTCTCCCAAGCTACCATGCTCTACGAATTTTATTGGAAACTCCGAAAGCTCCTTTATAAGAAGGGAATTGTTCATGTCAGAGGAACCATTACCAAGCCATTTTTGAACTATTCCTCTCAAAGGCCCTAAATAAAAGATCATATGTTAGCAAAGGTAATAAGATAAACTCAAATGATGTAATTTCAACTGGTAAGCTAAATTTTTCCTTTATAAACTGGAAGGGACTGATTTGGCGTGGTAATATATTGACTGCCAAATAATTAGCCATAATGCCGTATTTGATAATTTTGATTCCAGTTCACCTTGGCTTCAGCTACTTGACTATTAGACCATATGCTAGTTTCTATCCCCAGTTGACCTCGCTTTTCTGCTTTGGTTTTCACCCATGGACCTCACATGGACAACGCCCAGAAGAAAGGAGAAATGAGACAAAAAACTTGAAAAATTAAGGCGTACCTTTGTTCCTCAATGATGTCTTGCCTTTTCCTAAAACAAAAGAAAACAAAAGAATTCCAATACATACCAGCAATATCAGTAAACTCTCGTGGAATTGTAGAAAGGAAATGTAAGAGCAGGTCAAGCTGGACATCTGTTGCACTTATCAAAGATGAGGCAGCTTCTAGAACCTTCTCACAAACTGCATTAAAAAATAATAAGCAATTCAATTGGTATTGTTACCTAATTAATGTTTATGTAGGTGTTAGCGCAAATATTCACATCAATCTAAACTGTTTCTGTGCATTTATGACTCAAACAAACACCAAACTCGTACGATATAACCGCAAGAAGCATAAACAAAGCTATAAGCCAAAAGAAACAACAAAGATGAATAAATGTTTGGATCAAACCAGTCATGCAATGAAACATCTAGGACAAATTTGCACCATATTCAATAAAGAATGATACAGAAAAAAATAATGTTATTTTCCATTACAAGAAGCATGCATATGCATACAACCAGGCACAGTACCTTGTAGCCGATAATTTGGATTAAAGTGCTGTTTACTTCTTTCAATAACAATTCCCAATGCATCCAACAAATCAACAGGAGTTGTCAATTTATCCTCGAAAAGCACACATGTGTTATATTCTGATTTCTGCTCGCTAAAATGGCAAGAAGATGAAGCAATGCAAAAGGAAAGAGCCATCAAGCCTGCCCGACCATAATTATCGTGTCTGGCAGCTGATGCCAGACTCCAAACAAAAAACAAGCGATCGCTGCAATAGATGACAAGGAGAAGTGGCACAGAAAATTTGGAACATTATCATCAACAACAATAACAATGCCTTTGGTCCAAAACAAGAGAATTTGGAACATCATTCGTTATAAACAGAAAAAAAAGAATGATCCTATATATACTGTCAAGGTTTCACAACTTCACAGTACAAATGTGATACCTCTTAATCTGGTGTCTGGGACTGGAACCCTTACAAATATTGACATAAAAAACAATCCATATCAATTAGATGACAGTTGTATCGCTTCTCTAGTTCTTTATTCATATTTTAATCAATTCAGAATTCAGAAAAGTTTTGATTTCTAGCCAGCAATAAGTTTCAAACAGAAAAGAAAGCAATTGCTGTTGTCTGATCAATAAAGGTTGACAGAAGGGTCATAGAATAGAAGATTATCAAGACAGAAATGCAAAATCTAGTTGTCAAATATATAGTAAATATAGCCTAAAATAACATAACACAACAGATTACTGACACAGAGTCATCACATTAGCTGATGCTCTATAATAAAGACAAAACATGCATACCTTGATATTAGCTGACAGGAAAATTCACTGAAGAATTTCGATGCACCTTTTATTGTTTTCGAATTATAAGCACCTCCAATGCCTTAAAAAGAAAAGACAAACAATACAATAACTCATCTTTTTCAAAAAGGAAAATGAGAAAAGTAACAACATTTAATGATCAATAAAGACTGTTAGTAATTAAAGCTTGAAACTGACCAAAATCCTTATGATGAACCACATCATTCAATCCACGCAATAAAGGACCAAGCACAAAGTCAATAGGAACTTTGCGTGCACAGCAGTCATGCTCTTCCCAAGCCATTTGCAAAAATGATTCCATTATTAAGCATCGAACTACATAAACAGAGCAAAAGAACATCAGATTGGAGAAGCCCAAAACGTGAGCAGAAGCATTGATTCAATAGAAATGAAGGAAAAGCAAATACTAGCCTTGAGGGTTTTCATGACAAAGACCACGCTCCCATAAAACAGCCATCCAATAGAACACTCCCAGATCTCTCATGTGAATAAGGTCATCTTTATAACACATATGCATTAATTGACTATTCTGGCTTTTCTGCCTTGTAGACTCGATCAACAAACCTACCTACTATAAAAGTATGTTATCCATATATTATATGTGAATCTGCTAACTCTAAAAAAATGTAAAAAAAATACAATAAAATAAAGCTAAATTTATATACTTTACTACCAGAAAGGGAAAAAAAGGATAACTTGAGACTACTAGACATAACACATGTCATGAATTAGCCAATCAACTTCCATATGTTCTTCTGTATAATTTACATGGACCTGGCTCAATCAATCTGACAAACTAGAGGAAGAGGTGCAAATCCCTTTCTGGGGGCTTATAGGAGGAATGCAGTAATTATATTGGCTGTTTTGTAGGTACTTTGGGTGGGAAGTGCAACCACCTTACATTCAATTCAGATTTGAGGGGTGGTGTTTTGGGGGAGTAGGGGACCACTATGTCGAGTAGATCAATGACAGTTCTTGTTCTCCTAAACTTCTGTTATGCTCCACCAGTCCATACTTCACTATGCGTTTACAATTTGTTTATTTTGTTATTGCTTCCCGTATTTTCAGCTTCATGTTAGTTTGTACTGTATGCGGTATGATGTCAAGGACCAACATAATGGAAGGGGCAGGGATTATGCTTGTCAGCAGGGGAATATGTTGTTGTTATCACTTATCATGAAATGGAAACAGTGGTCCCACCAAGGCCGCATTTTCACAAAGAAAAATAAACAAAAAACTTTCAAATGTTCTTCAGGGAGTCAATAAAAACCTTTTCAGTTTCTTTCAATAAGGTTAACCATCTCCCTCTTTCAAAGAAGCAGTCCAAAATTATTACTCTCCACTTTTCTTCTCATTCCACTTCCCCATAATCCTGCAACCTCACCATTTTACTTCAACAGCAGTTAAACCAGTATGAATGAAGGAGGGGGAAGGATAAGCGAAAGATGCAAGAAGTAATTAAAGAAGAGTGAGGTTCTAGTGCCACTACTTTTGGATGCCACCAAAAGAAAACTTCATATTTTATCAATATTCTAGAATTTCAAAATTCAAACGTCGAATCAAATCTGTTGATCTTGTTCAATTTAGCGATCAATGCGTTTCAAATCGACTCCAAATTTTACAAAATTTATGTTAAAACACATCACTCGTTAAATCGAACAAGATCGACAGTTTGGATTCAGTGATTGAATTTTAAAATTTTTAAATACTAATAAATATAAAGTTGTGGCATTTGGTGGCACCCAAAAGTGGCGGCACTAGAACCTTGCTCACTAAAGAATGCAGAACACAGAGAAAAAGAAAAAGTATGCAATGGGTAAAGTAGGAAGGAAGATATATGGAGGGGAGATGAGAATGATGTTCATTCTATTCATGTATAGATGCAGAGCGACCAGATTGAGAAAAATGAGAATTTAGTCCTCCCTGGAGATAAATCCAAATTGAGTGACCATTTCATGGCGCAAGATATAGTTACGCAACCACTGAAGAAACTCAATAAAAGAAAAACAAGAGATTTCTTGTGCTTTTATTTTCTTTTCCTTTCTTTTCAGTATTGATAGTTTCAGTCCAACAGGGGAATATTAAAGGCAAGAAAAGGAAAACTGATGCCAAGTCCAATAGGTTCAAGTATTGATAGTTTCAGTAGTCTCTGTACTAACCTGGTGGGTCCAAGCAGCCTCAACTAAATGGGTTCCGTATTCTTCAAGCATCTCATATAGTAAGATAAAAACTCCCCATCTATCTGGACTGGTTGAGCAAGACTCATTCACATTACATGCCTCTTCAATACCCATAGATTTTGCCTCTTTACAAGCCCACCTCTCTTTTTTGGTCATGGTGGCATGGGCCCTTGAACCAGTCCCATTTCCATCAGTCGTACAAGCCGGACTGGTCCTTGTACTAGAATGAGAGCCAATGTCATTGGAGAGTTGGCCGATAGATGTTGCGGCAGATGAGAAATATAGGTTGAGTGATGCTTTTAAGAGGTACAGAGCCTTTTTCCTTACTAAAGAATCTCTATCGACCTGAAAAAGCTCAACACAAGAACTGAGAAGTTATACTGTAAAAAATAAAATATCCTACATAAATATAGAACAATTTTCACATCGGATGCATTTTTATTAGGTCCCTAAAATATAAAGTGTATCAATTGGATTGTTATAGTCAACCATTGTATCAATTCAGTCCAGTTTCAGATAGAACCCTTTTGAGCCCAATTTAAGAATTATAAAAACAGACACCGAGATGACAAAGTAGTGCGCAAAAAAAAAAAAAGCAAGAAGAAATAGAATGGAGTACCAGTCCTTTGCGTATTTCCTGCCAAAACTCTTTTTGGTCAACTATAACAAATTCCTCAGGATTTTGACCATTTGGGGCAGACTTGGATAAAAATGCCAAGGATAGAACGAGTATGCTATATGCGTGCAATCTTTCCAAGTTGCCCAAGGGGAAGAGCGCAGCACAGCATTCCCAGACTTCACTCAAGAAACTAAACCTGTTAACATTAAACAATAGTGATGCAATTTATTAAAAGCTTTCATTTCTGTACTTAGCGCTGCCAGTTCCTGAGTAGGAGAGATGTACTGCTAAGGCTGACCAAATGGCAAATTGAACGAGATCTCATAATTTCTGACAGTAAGATTGATTCTGACCCCTAAACTGCTACATTAAATTTTTATAATTACAATATAAAAGGCAGGATATTATCATAATTCCACCATTTTCATCTATACACCGAACTTGAGAATTTGACAAGTCAGATCACAAAAGCTGTTTGACCTAAAAATATTTATATATGCATATTTATAAGATCAATATTTTGTGTTTCTTCAATCTTGACCTTTCGAGGACCATAATGAAACTTCCAAAATAATACAACCAATCCATTGTGCCATAAATGACTCTTACGCATTTTTTTCGACCAAATAACAAGAGAAAGCAAAAAATAAATAAATAAAATAAAAAACAAAATACCAGGAGATCTTGTACTCTTTCCCATGTACACAAACCAAGGCTCCAGATACTTCATCGATCAAATATAGCACAACAGGAAAAAGCACCCGGATTGCAGTAGCAACGTAATTAGACAACTCTTTAAGCATCTTAAGTACGAGAGTAGACAGTTCCCATGCCAGAGTTGGCACAATTTTGGAGGTCAGTTTACTTCCACTCTTTTGCAATAAAGATGCAGCTACAGATGCCAACACATGGATTGCAGTCACTGGTTGTAAATATATCTGCTTCACGGAATCTGTGATGCTCCAATGATACAAAACTGAGTCACAGTTTTGTGTCATCAGACCCATGTCAGAATATAGTGATCTGAGGCACAATGGTATCAGGGTTTCTTCCTGTACTTCCAATAAGTTGTAGTTGGAAGAAGCACCGCATAGCAATAGAATGACCTGAAAGGATACAACAGCTGAAAGGTTTACCAGCCAGATATAAGGAACATAATCTGAGATTTTGGAAAATACTAGTCTGTAGTCTGTACAAAAACGTACCCAACCCATGTCATTTGGCAACATGTTTCATCTAAGCTTTGATTTTATCTGTTAAGTAGCTATTCTCAGCTTCTGTTGCATTAATTGAGGACCTATGTACAGAACACAGTTTTAGGCTCAGTCATGGGATATGATATGAAACCTCTTAGTATTAAAGGTGCAGCAACTTAAAGGGGAGCAGGACATGCCCAAGGTCCAGCCAGAGTCCACTAAAGTTAGTAAAGAAATGGAGAAAAAAGCTTCAATAAATTGATTGCTAAGTCCAAGCAACAGCCTAATTTCAAAATTGCTTATGTTCTAGTTGAACTTTTACTATGGGAAGTTTCTTGGTGACAATGTATTACTTCAAAAATTATACATTTCATCCATAAGAACTATGTAACAGTTTAATTTATTGTAATAAGTGCAAATGGTTGCCCATAATGAGTACAAAACTAGGATGCAGAAGGTTGCACAAAACGAAAAAAGTGATAGGTAAAATTCATGACTAGATTTTTCTTAACAGAAATATCCTATCTAGGTATTTGTTTCCCTAAACATATGGTATCCATATAGTAAACAGTGCTGAACTATATGAACTAAGTATCTAAGTGTTTCTTGTGAAACCCCTTCACATCCTTTTATATTTTTAATCTTTCTGTTTCCCTATTGCCAAAAACCTCATACACAGCTTTCTGTAGAATTTCTTAGTTGGAACTAGCTATATTATCAAAATGCACCAAAACTGCAGGGAGAAAAATGACCACAACACTTGGAAAGATAGAAAATTGTCAGGGCTTTAAATTGGCAATATTAGGTCCTGTGAACAGCTAGTGGAAAGTAAAATTACAAAGAACTAATTGCCAAAAGTAAGATGTCAGAAAACTATCGAATTGGAAGAATTAAATCACCTGATTAAGTAGTTCAGATTCATCGGGATTTATTTGTTTCAGTACTGGTAAAAACACACTTTGAATCAACAGTCTGAAGGAATGTGAAGGAGAATCTGTAGAAGAAACATACAATAAATAGTTAAATACAGTAATATCATATTTTGACTGTATAAGTATCAGGTGGCATCTCAGACTGAATCATTTACTTGTTTCATTGATCAAGTGGCATAATGCAGTGGAATAAGACACGACATTATAAGAGCCGATATCCTACAATAGAAGAGACAAAAAGATCAGATTACAGAGAAATAAGTACATTAAGTGATATAACATCTTCAATGTATAGCTCCAGTTTAGAAGATGGAAATTAACGAAATGGCATAAACCTCGAGGACATTCGTTCGGATGTAGTTGCAAACAAATTTAATTACCTCCGCCGAATCAGGGAAAGAATTTAGAAGGAATGTGAAGAGCGTGTCAGGAGAAATAGAAGAAGTTGCCAGAACACAGTCGACGATTGCTGGAACGGCCTCGGCCGGCAAGGCTTGTAAGCTCTTCACTAAAGCGGCGACGTGGCGATCGAGAGGAGGCGAAGGCACCTTCGGTGTCTCCATGGGAAAATTTTCAGGGTTGCGCTTGCGCTCCAATCCCTCGACCCTTGAACGAACAAAACCCTAAACCCTGATTGAGAGGCTTCGAGGAGCGGAGAGGAGAGGAGAGAATAGAATAGGGTGGATTGGGCGCGGCACCAGCATCCTCTACAGCCATAAAAAGGACTGCTCCAAGCAGTCCTTTTTATTTTTTTTAATTTGTTTAAATTTTAAAATTCAAATGGAGAATCCAAACCGTTGATCTTGTTAAGTTTTATCGGCGATGCATTTTCATATAAGTTTTATAAAATTTGAAGTTGATTTGATACTTGATTAAGTGGTCAACAAATGAACGAACCTGGTTTGATTAATTCTAATACGTTCATAATTGGGCGCGTGGTGAAGTAATGACTAATGAGTGGTCCTTGGGCTGTAAGTATAAAACGGATCAAAGGTTCCTTCGGGTCCAAGACTCCAAAGACTTCGAGGAAAGGGCAAAGAGTGGGTTAGGCCTTTGGCGCGTGGTGACTGGTGAGGAAAGGAGCGGTCCTTGGGCTGTAAGTATACATCGGATCAGAGATTCCTTCGGGTCCAAGACTCCTTGGGCTGTAAGTATATGTCGATCAGGGATTCCTTCGGGTCCAAGGCTCCCAGGAGTACTTTGATGGGCCGACAGAGAGCGGACTAATCAGTTTCGCTTGTGAATTTCGGCAGAAAAATTAAAAAATAATATTGAATTAATATAATATATTAAAAATAATATCAACACAATAATATTTTTTTAAATAGTATCACAAGATCGGAATCTGGGATTCCGATCTTAGCTAATTACTCATTTAAATATTAAAAATAATATTTAATTAAATATAATTTAATTAATTTTATTTAATTAAATAAAAAATTAATTAATTTATTTAATTAAATAAAAATTTAATTAATTTATTTAATTAAATAAAAAATTAATTAATTTATTTAATTAAATATAAATTTAATTAAAATAAATAATTATTTTATTTAATTAAAAAATGAATAATTAAGTTATAAATTTTTAATTAATTTACATTAAAATTATAAATTTTTAAACAACCATTTGATCTGCGTCTCGGGTGTCGTCATCTGTATAGTCAATAAAAGAGTCGGGAGTTTGTTGCACGAATCTTCCCACGATTTGAAAAGATGTTCGATTGCTCTCTCTCTCGCCAATGCCAAATCTTGTTATAAGTGGGCACCACATTCGAGTATTCTTTCTCCAATAGAGATTTCACGCCCGGTAAGAAAATACTGACATCTCTCTTTACTGCATTTCTGATACAGTTGGCAATAACTCCAGCCGTTAGATTATCATGCATGAAGTCTCCGGCCCTTCTCACGCATGTAGGGGTGTACAAAAAATTGTGAATCCGTTCAATCCATTCAACCCACCCGACCCGAACCGTTTTTTACCGGGTTAGCATGATGTTAGGTTGGATACGGGTTCTAATTTTGACAAACCCGTTACTTCGGGTTGGGTTACGGATTTTGTACTAGTAAACCCGTGTATAGTTCAACCCATCCGTTTATCATTATTTATTCCTCTTTGTCTCACTTTTTCTCATGTCCTTACTCAAATATTTCTTATTTCATAAAGTTTCGATGTCCTCCATAGGCATGCACGTCCTCTATTACTCTCACAATGACTCGAAAGTTGAAAGATGATTCAAATGCGTCTCTAATTTGCCTCGAACTAAATTGTAATAGCCACAAAATGATTTTTATATGTATTAAATAAATTAATTAAATTTATATTTAATGAAAGAAATTAATTAAATTTATATTTAATGAAAGAAATTAATTAAATATTATTTCTAATATTTAAAGCTAACGGATTCCGATCTTAGCTTTAAATATTAGAAATAATATTTAAATGAGTAGTTAGCTAAGATCGGAATCTCGGATTCCGTAATTGCGGTCGGAATCCCAGATTCCGATCTTATGGTACTATTTAAAAAAATAATATTATATTGATATTATTTTTAATATATTATATTAATTTAATATTATTTTTAAATTTTTTGGGAATTTCTGATCTTATAAACGGAACGGAGAAAACCCATGAATGATAGAAGTAAATTTTACGGTCACTGAATTTTCTCGTGTTACTAGTCTCTGAGGATGCGTTTGGATCGTTTAACTATAAAATAGCATTAGTTATTCGAAATAAAAAAATATTATTTCTAAATGATTAAGAATAAGATTTTTGACAATCTAGAGTGCTATATTTAAGTGGTCAAATATCTAAAATTTTTTTTTTGTGTGTGTGTGTTTTTGGAACATCTTCTTAATGAGGATTAATAATTTGTTGGGACCATTTTTTAATCCGGATTAAAAGATGATCCACACATTCTTTGAATAAAAAATTATTATTAATGTTGGACTATTTAATAATAACACTTTAGATCTCAAAAAATATATATTTTCAATTGTCTAGGAATAATAATTTTTTTATTCCGAATAACTAATTCTCATTTTATTCTTAAGTGACCCAAACGCCCCTGAGTTAGTTGGATTTATATCTTTATTCGAACAACTTTTTATCATTTGTAAACAAAAAGATCCTCAATATTAAGAGTGCGGATATTAATAGGTTGTTGAAGCGGTGAAGACAATATTACTATTTATTTAGTTTTTAGAAAATGTGATGTTTTTTGGACCAAATTTAATATTGTCCAAACCATTTCCTAAATACACAGAGGTCGCTAAAAACCACTACCGTTAAATTTCTTCCCTCGACAGGAACAGTTAAAATTAATTAAATTAACTATGCAAACTCACATTGCCAAATACCAAGGTACACAAATATTTCTGCAAGGTCTACGATATTTTGCAAACATTAACAAAACAAAAGCAACAGCATTATGTTAATTTTTGCTCAGCATGACGGGGTAAATGAGGAAAAGGAATACGACTGCTCAAAAAGTCATATCGACGAGTTTGTCGGGCAAACTCTGGTAAACTGGACTCATGACATGTGAGAGCAAACGGGTCCAAATTTGCCGATTTTCTTCTCTCAAATCCACAAAATAGAACACATTTCTTCTCCAATTCGAAATTAATGGATCTAAATAAATAAATGAAAAGAAGTTCACTAGGTAGCCTCTTGGGCTAATTAGACAGGTAAGTTGTCCCAGCTAATAAACCTGTATCAGCGCTTTTATTCTGCCACCAGATAGAAAATCTTGCTTTGTTTACAGGCTTTACAACACGTCACCACAAAATCTCGCTTGTGATACAGACTTTGATAAAATCTAACCCATCCAATGAAAGAAGCATCCTTTTTTCCTGATAGCTAAATTAATACTAAAACAAATGAAAGCAAAACCTTGAGAAGAAACTATTAGATCAGATCATCAGCTAGCAAATATGCTACATGCTAATTTTGTCCACAATTAAGTACATAACAGGACAACAATTAATCCCTCCTAACTGATTCTGGAGTGTGCAGCAGCAAACCAGCTATTGCAACAAATTTAGTACGGTCGATACATCGGCCTTCTAGACCTAGGTGCTTTCCTGCATAAAGCATACAGCATTGCATCTTAGTTTATAAATCCAATAAGAAGAAGGTAATGATGAACAATTAAAACAACAAGAAAGCAAAGATATATGTCAATCTTGAAATGGCAGCAGTCAGGTCAGCTATCGTGCTACACATTGGTTTTGATTGCCAGCCTTCATATTTGCTTAACTGGTTTAGTTAGACATTGCATCAATTATTTTCAGGACGGTCTGGTCCAGTATGGAAAATTAAACATGAACTGTGTGATATATCATAACAGTGTAATTCTCCAATGCATCAGGATGAACATAATATTTAATAAAGACCGATTAAAGACAACAAAAAGTTGTGAAGATATCTACCCATATCCATAAGGTGGTGCATAGAATGGGGGTGCCATGTAGGGTCCTGGCCGAAACCCCCAATGCGGACGCCGACCTCTATGCTGTTTCATTCCAGGAATATTGGTTCTTTTAGCTGAGACCTGCATTTTGTTCAACTTTTAGAGTCACGTTGGAGGAAAATATTTGTGTATATCATATTAGTTTGATGTAGTAAAACCACATACACACCTTCGCTGGCTATTTTAATTTTTTTGGTACCCTTATCTAGCCAAAAACCCAGAAATTATGCACCTGTGCCAACCAGTCAAATCGACTCTTTATGGTCCATATGGTCAGATCTTGCAATAGTTGAAATATAATAAAATTCATGTCTATGCCTTCAAAATTAAACTTTCTGCATGTCATCATAAATGGGATATTGGACTTTGTATTTTAAGATTTGACATTTGTCTATAGCCAGATTAACAAAACATTGTATCATCGATTAAAGCTAGTACGGACCAAGAAAGGTTCGCACTAGTCTATGCGGAGGTAAACAATATAAGGAATACACACTAAAATTGCACTAATGAGAATATCAGAAGTTCAAATGAGAGCTTGGAGACAACTGACGTAACCCACTCCCATGTCAGATGTTGTGTTCCTTTTTATTTTAGGGGAGGCAACAGGCATCCTTGGTTCAATAGACAAATATCTTAATACTATAAAAAAAGAATTGTACCTTCAGTTGGCGACCGTGCAATTCAGATTCATTCAGCAAGATAGCATTTTGAACAGCTTCAACCTCATCAAACTCCACATATGCAAACCCCTTTGGCTGGCCGGCTCTGTCGGTTAGAATGGTAACCCGATTTATGGTCCCACATGATTGGAAGTGCTGTTGCAGTTCTTCAGGGGAGCACCCATAATCAACCTGCAATACAAGTAGCACGTCAGTGCAAAAAAAGAAAGAGATCTCTGCCTTGTACCCTGGCTTTGCAAGGAGCATATACTCTAAACTAAAGATATAGTTACACATATGCACCGATAAATGCAAAACTAGTGATAGGGTACCATGACAATCGAGTGTATTGCCAGTTTGCACCAGCTGAAGCTGCAACAGGAACCCAAAAGTTTATTTCAAAAAAAGAAGATGGTGAAGGATAGATGAAATTTACATTCCCAACGTAGATTGAGCGAGAATCAACCTCCTCTTTTTCAGCTTGTGTTGCGGCCACAGCAGAATTTGCAGGATCTGTTACACATATACAAATCATGAAATCAAAACGTCAAAATAATAAATTTTGAAGAGGGATGAAGTATTTATATTATATTTTCTAAGCCAAATCTTCCAATTAGGTCAATATATTCAATAAATTTTTAAGAGGGACAAAGAATTTTATATAATATTTTCTACATGGACCACACCCACACAACATGTGATATCCAAATAAGATATATGCTCTCTCTTGCCACAGTATGTTATTCTTCCTTCTACTTTCATCTCTGGCTAATCGCATGCAAATTCAAAGCTTTATGTGCTTGATCCAGACATCACTGTTGATCTTTGTCTTTTGAAACCAATTCGATAGATTTTTTAGGTCAACATCGCAAACCACGTTGGTGAGCTTAAGCTACTACAGGATAGAATCAGCAAACAGAAAACGATTGTACACTACTTTTATCTTTTTGATGTACTTCTTTAATTAATACTAAACCATTGCATATCTTCCATCCCAATCAAACCATGCCAGTTTAACCTTCCGTACCTCTTGCTTTTTTAAGCTTGTTCTGGACATGCAGCCATAACAAAAGAAACTTTATGTATTGACGCGTACATAATATAGTTGATTTCCAATTTTTCTAAGTGTTTATTTGTCAATTAGAAATTTAGAAGGGGGTTTTCTAGTTAAGGTTAAGATTTATTACTAAAGAGATTTTCTAACCAATTAGGATTCAACCAACTTCTATGGAAAGACTCATCCATCCACAATTTCTGATTAATTAGGATTCAACCAATTTCTAGTTAGGGTTAGGATTTTCTAGTTTCTTACTTTATATAATTTTTACTCGTACAGTATAAGATCATGATATTCCCTTCCATGCCCAAAATATCTAAAAGTCCTTTTGCTAGAACATGCAAAGTAACGTATCTACAACAACAACAACAACAACAACAACTAAGCCTTTTTTCCCAAACAAGTTGGGGTAGGCTAAAAAGAAACCCAATAAGAGCAAAGTAACGTATCTACAGTCCAGAAATTTCATATTGCAATTATTTTCATGCACGATAAATCATTGTTAGCTTAGAAGACGGTGTACTGAAACCCAATTATTTGGTATGTGCTGATTTAGACCCAATTGGACCTCACGAGGAAAGAAAAGGAACCAATAATTCATATTGTTCTATCTAAAGAGAGAGTATCAGATAAGTTTTCATTTAATGATTATTGATCACTTAAATAGTATAATATCATTTTTTTATTTTTATGTTAGGATACGGCATCCAAAACAGTAAATGTAGATCAAACAACAAGTTGGATATAGCACATAATTATTGCAATTCATTAAATAATACAAAGCTTGGTTTTTTTTTTTAAAAAAAAAAGGAAGTGCTTTTGGCTTTGCTCCAGAATGAAAGAGAGGAGGGGGAGACAAGGCAAGGGGAGATTAGGGGAAAATCGGGGATTAGGTCGGGAGTAAAGTCTGCTGAAATTTGCATCTTCTCTCTCTTCATTTCATCCCCTCTTACTTTGTCTCATCTCCGTTGTGGAGCGAGTAAACACAAGTTAGGTAGCGTGGTCGGTTACTTCTTCGTCTCCCCTCCCCTAGCCTCCCTCCACTTTTTAGTTCTGGAGCAGAGCCTTAGTTGCTCTCTCTATTGAAATAAAGTGTTTTGATTTCATGATATATGGAGATAGGTGAATCCCAGCCAAAATAGACATGAAAGTGTTTATTTTACTAACTCAATTTTCATGAGACACTTGACTCGTGTTCTTGATAGATGTTATTGCCCTACTTCTTGTTGTTTGGACTTAAAGAGAACAGTTACCTGATGAGGCAGAGGATCCCATCTCTTTCTCGACCTTAGCTTGCATCTCGCGTAAAGCTCCTGCTTCATCCTCCATCTCCTGCAATCGTTTCTTCATCTCTTCAATTTCCTACATGCGCAGAAGAAAGAAAAAATCAGCTTTTCTTATGTTGTCGTTTCCACTATGATAAAAAAAAAAATTTAGAAAAATGTTCAAGAAAGAAATCAGCTTGGTAAAAAGGAAAGTTATTTCTCCAATTCTGCAATCCCTTCTCCTCTCCCCTACTATCTTTAAAAATGTCCCAAGCAGGGACAGGGCTTCGCTTCACTGTTTCACCTCTTATCCCAATTTCCTCTTCTGCTAACGAGACTCAGACAGGTCACGCACCACATTTTCAACTCAGATTTAATCCCGAATTCGTTTTAAACAAGCTCGTAATAGTAAACAAAAAACCCTAGAAAGAGCTGAGAGACCTCGGGGTGGGAAGAAGAGCCATCGACGGCGTAGTCAGGCTCCATCTCCTCGTCGCCTTCGGGGATGCGATTGGGGTCCAAAGACATCGGGGCGCCGACTATTGACTCTTTCCGATTCTGATTTCTGAGTAGGTATTTGGTGGAAGGAATTGAGTTTGAGATATGTTCCTTTTCTATAGTTTTATCTGTTTTATATACACGAACGGGTCCCACGAACAAGGGTTATGGCTTTGGCGCACTGTGAATGGGTCCGGTATTTCGCTGGACCCATCATCGCCATCATGAGGTTTCGATTTTTATGTCCTGTATTAAAAAGATTCCAATCAACGTTTTATAAAGGGTTTCGCCGTTTCGGAATCTTCTCTGTGCGCTAAAATTTATGCGTTGTTACAATTCAACGGTTCAGATGTATCTTATTTTTAGCCCGTTAAAAAAATAAATATATCAATAGCAGAAAGTATATAGTGTTTTATGCAATATACTGATAGTTAAAATGATAATTGATGAAAATCAAGTTGAAAAACTTTAGTATTATAATATAAAATGCCACAGAAAATTGATGTACACGCTGAAATTCTACCATAAGAGGATTTTCCATACTTTTTAAAACATTTCAAATTTTTCCATATTTTTTTCTAACAAGCAAAATCAGTACTTGCTATTTAAATAGTTGCAGGTCTCGGTATCATGCAAACTAACTAGACAGAATAAGCAGGCAACGGATATAATATATTCAGAAATTTTCATACTGATCCATGTAAAATTTATGAGTGGTCACTAGGGGTGAAAACGGTGCGGATACGGTTCGGATAGTGGTAAAATTATATCTGCATCCATATTTTTTATCGGATACGGATACGAATACGGATGTGTTCGGATACGGATACAGTTCGGATTCCAAACGAATACGGATACGGTTCGGATATTGTCGGATACGACAACGAATACGAATATATTTTGTCGAATACGGATCATATTTTTTTATTCATCTCTTTAGCATTTTTTGTAAATTTCATAAATTTCCATTAATCATAAATTCATAATTATCCATCTTTTTATCCATACTACAAGTCTACAAGTACTAATTTGAAAATGTACTAAAATTTTCAAATTGGATGGCTTAAATTGTGTACGTAATGTTGTCAAGTTAAAATTAGATAGTATGAATGCATATAAGTAAATATATAAAATAATATTATCATCAAAGAGGCTTTGGTATGGTGGAGCAAATAGCATAGCATTTGGGTTCGATTCCCCATGCTTACAAGAAACTTTGCGCAGAGGACTGTACACTCGTGGAAGTGGGTTTTGGGTATAAGGCGAGAATTCGGATATCCGTTTAATAATCATTGCGGATCCGGATTATTATCCGTATTCGCATCCGTATCCGCACCAATACATGATACCATATCCGCATCCGTATCCGTTTAGAAAAATCTATATCCGTATCCAAATCCGTTCGAATACGGATAGTACTATCCGAATCCGCTAAATTTCGGATACGAATACGGGTCGGTGCGGAGTTTATCCGACCCGTTTTCACCCCTAGTGGTCACTGGTCAGTAATTACTATAGCATAATTCTATCAGGCACTATTTTGGATTTTCTCATGGGTACAACAATTTCTCTTTTAAGTTATTACGAGAACAACATATTTCAGATCAAGTTCAGTGCAATAATTGCCAATTGTACAACCTCAATATTGCACCACGAAGTATCGGAACTCTTGTCTTTCCATGAAAAAAGAATAAGAAAATATAAGACTTTACATTCCTCATCTCATAAACGTGATGTAACATAAATTCTCGGTTGAATTTAATAATGTGCTTTCTTATCCTCTTGGTATAAAAAAATTAACATTGCCTCCTCCAATACAGTCACAATTAGGCAGTTTAGCGACTTCAAATCTCGGCACATAGCAAATGAGATGCAAAACCCAGAAGGTCATGTGACCTAGTTCAATATCAATGCTTTGGCTCTACTAATGAGGTCTGCGATCTACATGCCTCAATAAACTAAAATATGAAATGAATTGAATTCTTCACCAGAGCAAACTTTACATTCCAGACTAGAGCATAGTTGGGCACTTTGCATCGAGGAACTCTTTCAGAGTACGTGCTGCTTTCTGGCTACCCATTAGTTCTGCCAGCTTTTCAACCGGCAGGAGTGCCAGCTCAGCCAAATTGTTGCAGCAATCCATCAATGCTCTGTAATTTGAGTCTGTGACCCCTGGTAGTCGTCTCAAGAACTCGATAGCAGAGGTATTGTAGTTTTCAGCCCTAAGAAATAAATCAGTTCAATTACTTCCCCAAAATCTAGGAGGCGCTGTTGACAAAGAATTATCATACAGTAAACAACTACGCATCATACTTTTAAGTGTCGATATTGAACCAGACTAGCTTAATACTAGACTTCTCACTACCATTCTCATGTAAGCTTGAGATCCTTCTAACAGGAGGGCAGCTTTGACAAATTTGTGATGAAAACAAAAGAACCCCAGAATAAGCACAAACCTCAGGAGAGAAAAGGAAACATAGACCCAGCTATTGCCTGGCATGTATGCATGCTGCACTGGATAGCACAAGCACCGAGAGACTTTTCAATATAACTTAAAGTTTATATTACTCTCAACACGTACCTAACATCATTTTCTATGACTCCGTCTTCAGAGGGCACCCCGACCCGCATAGCCTTGTTCTCGTCAGGCTCATCCTGGTTTGACTTTAGAGAAAGAAATATATCAGCTGTTGCATGCAGGCTACGAGACCATACTAGCCGGAGGCGTGGGAAATGCATGACCAACAACGACAGCTTTGATATTATGTTTGTCGGGGACACATCATCTCCAATTTCACTTGCTGACTGTAATAAAAAATAAGAAGTTATTCTCCTACATTAATTCCGTTCTTATTTTTTTTCCAAAGATGGAAACACCCCACAGGACTGAAGTTCTTAGTGATGTCAACAAGCACCCAAAATGCCCTGTTGCATGTTCCCCTGGTATGGAAGATGTATATAATTTTAAACCTACCTGTTTCTTCTCTCCGGCTCTTTTGCTATCTAATGAAATATACACTGCGTGAAGGAAAGCAGCATCTTAATATTCGCAGGCAAGAATTTTAAATGGTGAAAGAATACCTGAAAGGAGAAGCTTTTATCCTGAGAGAACTCTATGAGAAGGACAGGGATCTTATAATAGCGAACCATAGTCTCAACTTGGTGAAAGAGACGGCCTGATGCAAAACTTTGATAAAGATCTCCAATACTTTTTCGCTCAACACATATCAAAGGTGAGAGAATGTAATCTCCGACTTCTAATGTAACAGGTATAACCTTCATGCCTTTCAAGTGGAGAACATTTGGGAGGCTGCTCATGAACTCCCTCATGTCCACTATTACCTACAAGAAGATATGAGATCTAGATGAAGTTTAGATGAAACTGAAGTCACCTCAAACAAAGCCAAGTGGACTAAAGACAGGTGAGCATACTAAATGCACGCCGGGACAAGCAGGTACCTAGCATCAGCAGAAACAGTTGAAGTACTAATTTTCACTTTTCCTACGGTTGATCATAGTTAACAACGTAACATCCATTGACTGCCATAACCTCTGTATCCAAAACTATGCCACTAAGTAAAAACAGAACAAATAAGTAAAATAAAATAAATTACCTGCATTTCCTTTTCCAGTGGTTTTCTGCCACCAGCCTTCCTAGTCATAGAATTTGAGAGAGCTGAATCTGGCTCAGTACTCTGTGTTGCTGGACCTAGACATCTTCCATTCTGACGGAAAAAAAAAAGAACATAAATACTAAATTTGGTAGCAATACTCGACAAGGTGCTATTTGGTGTTCTCAAGTAACAGTAGTGATAGGAGGATAAAACAAATGAGAAAAGAGGTCATATTAGAGTGGTTTACAAAGCATACCTGATCCACAGGTATCATCATGAGAGATTTCTGTCTGATTAAAGATTCAAATGCACTGTTTTCCCTACGAATACTTGCCTCAAATTTTTGCCCCTCAGTTGAATCCTCGTAAAAAAGAAAATAAACCTTCAGTTTCCTATTAGGATTCTCAGACTTGTAAATCTCAATCTCTCGGACAAAAGTCATGTCAGGATGGTAAACTATAACCACAGAAGGCTTCCACTCTTGTAGTATACGTCGATCTCTGTCTAATGCATAGAACTGTACTGGAGGCAATGGTTTTGTATTGGACAAGCCTCCTGAGGTAGATTTATGAGATTGGCTGTGGGATTTTTCTTCAATTTGTACTACACTACTTGCCGAAGCTCCTGTGGACAAGTCATGAGATTGCCCCTGGGGTTCTTCAATTTGTACTCCACTACTCTGAGCGTTACAATCTGGTACTGAATTTTTCTTAGATTTTCCTTTACCTCGGCCTTTCTTGGGTTTTGAACTTTCTGTGGCCTCAATTTCTGTTTCCACTTCTCTTATAGTTGATTTTGAAATTTTTGATGCAGCAGCTAATAGGGCTTTGTTTTCTAGTATACTAATTGTATTGGGTTCTGAGCTTTCACTAGGTCCTTTAGTTGTTACAATTCCTCCATCTATTACACCAAATCCTTTTGGCTCCTTTGGTTTCGTCTTGCTTCGTTTGAATACACTCTGCAATTCAATCTTTCCTAGCAAGTATTTCTCCCATTCTCCTCGCATGGCCTGTTAAAAGTAAGATTTAAAGGAGATCCAACAGTACAATAAAATATTTTTTTTAAAGAAATTGCGTATGCAATTTCCCACATGTTTCACACATCCACTTAAAAGAAAGGAAATAAAAAGAACAGCATGTGAACAAAGTACAGACATGTATACCTAAATGGCTTCACTTAGCAGCCAAAATTTAGAATAAATAGACCATAGTCAGGGTGGTACCAGTGGCATACTACACAGATGATGTCAATTAGCACTACACACCACCATACTGGTAAATGAGGTGGTAGGTAAATTTCTTATACAGACCAAATATCGAAATTTATGAAGACCATACTGTATTGAGGTGCATAAGATTTATTATTCTACCTGTTGTGAACCTTTGAGAATACAATCCTCAAGTTGCAAGCAAGAGCGTTCGTCCTTACAAGTAACCAAAACTATGTCGGTACTATCAGCGTCCTCTCCGGACATGATTTGTTCCGTTACCTTGGTTCCCTTACTCCTCTCTTCTTCTATCTCTTCTAACAACTCCTACATTATTTAAGCACATGATCCCTGACCGTCAATTATGACATCATTAGAAGTTATTCTGCTTTCTTTATGCCAGCAGAAATTACAACGTCATTCATCTATGCTGGAGTAACAACCCAATTGAACAAAGTAAAGAGGTGGAACTCACTAACTCACACGTAACACTTTCCATTTAGGCGCTTCTTCCAAAACTTCCTCCAATACTATGCCACCAATCTCCTTGTTTGATGAAGAAGCTTCATTATCTGCCAAAAAAAATTGAAAATTGAATATACATATATCAGATATATTAATAATACTTAACAACAATGGCCAATATGGAGAACTATATCAGTTCAAATAGAGATCCATTCAAGTCCCATCTAAACCTCAAATATGTAACAGGTTTTCATTAAACCGATATAGTCCCATCTACACCAGTTAATAATCCAAATTTATTGTTGACATATCTGAAGTTACACATCAAGCAACCCAAAAGAGGCTCAAAAAGGCCAAACTGGTGGTAATACTGTTGCACCAGGAATCTCAAGGAAGCACCATATCAGTACCCATATCACCAACAAGGTGAGGAATTTAGTATGTAAATCCTTGGCTTATAGTAATATGAATTTGTGTATAAAACACAGGTCTCAGATGAAGTTATTCACCAATTTCTTTCCCTTTCTTGTTATTGCTTGTCACTCTCCTTTTCTTGGTCGGGGTGGCCTTGTTATCTAGACCGACTTTGGAACCATCTGCTCTTACAACTTGATATACCCGTCTCTTTGCTAGTTCAAAAATCTTGTGACTTGAATTGGCAAAAATCCACATTGACCGAACACCTTCAGACACCCTCAATGTATCTAAATACTTCAAGTATGTTACCGCATCATACCTAATTAGCAAAGTTAAGAAATTTGGATGGAGTCAGGAAAATATAAATAGATGTTATAAGGATCCCAAAGTATCCAATGATAAATCCAAACTTGACTTATAAAATGTATGCATTGCTAGTTTTATTAAATAGATTCTAGATGAAGAGAAAGTCTATACAGTTTCTGTTCTTTCTGTTTTGTTCACGGTTATGACAGAAAACAAAAAGGTATATATAAAGGGACCAATTGGATACACAGGAATTGTACAAGTTTGTACTAAATACAGGCACAAACCCAGATTAGGGGTTGATACTGATTTAACTCTATCTCTCTCTCTCTCTCTCTCTCTCTCTCTCTTATGTTTGGGCTTGCATGCTCTTTAATTGAGGTCGTGTGTATGGATCAGAACCTTCAAGTTTGAACCTTAAACCAATATCTGGTCAATAATGATGTCACTATCAGTTTTACTGTATGGTCAGGTCAAATCTAGGTAAGTGACAGCTAATATTTCTGCAGATCAATCAAAATTGTCATTTTTATGAAATCCTAACCTGATTAGATAATCAAGCAACTTCCTGAGAGTTCTAAGATCACTAACAAGCTGTTTTGTCTTCTTCCCCAGGGTATGCCAGATAGGATCCAGCTGTCGTCTGACAATCTCATCAAATGACTTGAACAGCCCCTTCTCTACTGTCAGATCTTCCACATCAACCTTGTTTGTTCGTCTTAGCTCCTTCAAGCATGCATCCATGGCCTCCAAAACAGCAACCTGTATTCCCTTCATGGCCGGGCTCATAGGAACTCTAATATCCACCACCTGTAATAACCAGAAAAAAAAAACTTTAGGAACTTGTTCAGAATTTTGAACATCAGGTGCCAAAATTGCTTGAGAATATTACCAAAGTCCCTTTGAATTAAGTGAAGAGACGTACTCTAGAGAACTCCACCAACAAAAATTTCTGTAAATTCTTGACCTTTTAGTATGTCCAAATTTGAAATCTTATACGGTTGTACTAGGGGTGTTCAATGTTCCCATACGATAATGTTACTGGATTGCTTAATTTCAGAGGGTAGATTATCTTCTTGTAAGCATTGTGGCCCAATAATACAAATAATTAAACAAGTAAAACATATATTATATTGATGATGCTACAATAGAATTCTTGATGTATAGACTATAGAGGATCTCCTGAGTTTCGTTTTGTTTGTGTTTTTGAGCCTTTGCTCTTAGGAAAAGGACAGAAGTGGTCCCAATCTACCAGTTGGTTGTTTCTCAGAAATAACGTTTGAAATGAAAATACATACAGCATGCTGAGCCTGTGGCGAGATTGTACAATCCCAGCTTTAATTTTTGTGCTTCCTTTGAGTTAATTTTGTTTGTTAATAAAGTGGCTTGTTTGAGATAACTGAGAGCTTACTTGTTGGTATAAATAAAAAGCTGCTAAAATTTTATAATACAGTATACATTGTTAATAGAGAGAAACAGTACACCCAAATTCCTTATGTTAAGCTCTTCCTATACCAAATTATATAAAAGTTTCAGTTGTACCTCTGGTGGATCCGTCTCCAAGTCACTAGACACCAGAACATGGAATCTGGGCCACAGATGCAACCTCCTCACATACAAACACTTCATGAGCCTCTCCGCCTTAGCGAACCCAGACACCATGCCATGTGCAGAGTCCGAGAATGCGAATATCGGAATCAAATGATTGTGCGGAGACGACAGTCTGAGCAACCTCGCAATAAATGACTCCGTGGAGGTGTCAGAGAGGCGGTGCGCGTTGAAGAGAAACAGCGCCGAGATGGAGGAAGGGAGGCAGCGGGAGGTGAGCAGATCGGCGATGAGGATGCGAGGCGAGAGGATGAGAGGTCGACCTGATGTGTAAAGTGAGGTACGCTGGTGAGATGGAAGGTCGAAGGAGATGGAAAGCGGCGAAAGCACGGAGAGGGAAGGGAGGAGGGAGTCGGGCACGGAGAGTAGGAGGGGTGTGAGATGTGAGGGAAGGAGGGGAATGAGAGAGACGAGAATGGGGGAGACAGGGAGGCCAGAGGAGAGAACCACCAAGCCGCCATTGACGTCTTCTAGGAGGTCTGAGATTATCTGCTCCTGAAAAGAGAGCATTTTTTTTTTCTTTTCAGTTCATTTTCCTGAATCGATGAATTCCCGGGGTTTTTCTTGGGGTTGGGGGAGACGGGCGGGGAAGACGGTTAGGTCTGCTCCAGAACAACGCAAGGGACGACGGAGAATAAGATTGTCGGAACCGTATCCTCTGCCAACCTCTAAAAGGTTGGCAGATTGCCCACCTCTCGTATCATCCATTGGATTATGATCCAACGTACCACTCGCAGATGGAAGAAAATCGCTAAAATCCACTCTGCCCGACTGCCCTCTGACTCCCTCTCTCTTCCCCGATTCCTCTTAAAAAAAATGAATAAATAAAAATATCATCCCTTCCCTTGTCATTCGCCATCTGCTTACCCTTTCCGTTCCCGCTACATTCCCCTTTGCCTCCACTACACCTCCTCCCTCACCCTCTCCTCTGCTACCTTCCCCTCGCCCTCTCTCTTCTCAGAGGTAGCACCATGAATACTGGTATCTATTGAATCTGCACTTTTTAGTGCGAAGGAGAGGAGAAAGATTACGATTGAGCTTACATTGGTTAAGGTGAATGCATGTACTGGTGCTTTACCTACATTGGTTACTCTTTAATTAATCAGTTCATTCTTTCTCTTTAATTTTTGGGTTCTTGAAAAAAAAGGTCACACTAAAAAAAATTTCAATTCAGCAAGAATTTGGGTGCTGCCATCCCAATTACTGGTACTGGTATCAACCCAGCAAGGAGCTTGGGTGCCATAATTTACAATGAGGCCATGCTTGGGATGATACGGCAAAATGCAAATTTTGTATATATTATTTTCTCAAACATACACACCCCATGATACAGGCTCCTATAATGTCAGCACACCTATTTGCTCATTCTTAGAATCCAATTATAGAGGTGGCTTGTATTGTTTATAACATTTGTGCAATTTGGCAGTACCTTTACTACCATTTATCACCGGAAAAGGAAAAAACAGAAACGCTCAACAAAAAGATAACACAGGTGCCATAGCATTTTATTGCACATGTGAAATCTCCAACAAATTCTTTCTATTTGATTAAAATTCCTCTACCCATCATATGCTCTTCAGTTACTGGTAAAAGAAAATTCAACTGTTAGTTTGAAAATTAATCCTTTTTTTTTGTGTGTGTGATCTATTTTTCAGTGGATTTTCTGGGTGGGTCCATTCATTGGAGCTGCGCTGGCTACTATCTACCACAAGATTGTCATCAGATTTTCCTGATATTGATTTAGCCTCCTTAGTACATAAAAGATTTGTTGATTTGTTTTGTGTTGGTTAATTTGGTACTGGCAAATAATTGTTGTATTGAGCAGATCGGTAATCTATAATTTAGTGAGTAGAATATGTTGGTTGCTTGGTAACCTAGCTTGTTTCCAAGCACAATTGAGAGAGTATGATATAAAAAAGAAATAAAATAAAAAGTGTAAGGTTCCATTTGATAATGAATGAAAGGGGTAATTTGTTTTACACGTCACTGGAACCAAGCTCAATGCTTTTGGAAGTATTTGGTACCAGTGAGCTTATTTTACACGTCATTGTGTTTTATGTTCATTGCTGAATGCTTTTACACGTCACCTATTATGTTCATTGCTTTGATAATCATAACTTTAACACCCTTGAAAATTGCATCTGACATCTTCTAGAAGTGATATTTATCATAACAATGCATCCTTGTTAATTTTATTGTGCTGAACCATATCAACCAATTTCTCTAATTTGAGATAAATAACTAAGAAAGCAAATTTCAGATATAGGCACCTCATGCAATGACTGATACATATAGGCAAACCAATTCACTAAGAAAGCAAATTCAGATGTTAATTAAGCAAGATATGTACAAGATAACAACTAATCTATGCATCCATAGCAAATACAAAGCACATATCTAAATTCATACATTACACCTTACAAATTATAATAATCAAAAGAAAAAGAAAAAATAATACAACATATTGAAATATTTGATTCCTAAGTTCTTCCAAATGATTCTTGAACCTATCTTCAATTTCCTTAAAATTCTCATCCAATTGTTTATTCAAATCATCTGCTTGCCTTTCTAATTGCTCATTCAATTGTCGTTGCATCTATTACAATAAGGAAATGTTCCATTCGATATCCATAGATTGTTGCTTTGAGAGCTCATTGCTGTCTAAAAAAAATACCATGAAACATTTACAAGAGATGCATGAAGTCTGATTACAAGAGATGCCTAAAGTATGATTCATTTCATTGCTACAACTGAACTACTAAAGATTGTCTTTAACTACAATATCCTATCCATAATTACCAATTCTATACCAGAGGAGAATTTTTATTAAGAAATTGGTATCATACATTACTACAATAAACCCATTGACTGGCAAAGAAACCAGAATATACAATCTTAACTAGAATATACAAACCCATTGACATGATTTCAGTATTCCAGTTCATAGAAACTCAAATACAAACCCATTAACCAGAACAAACCCATTGACAGAATTTCAGTGTTTCAGTTCATAGAAACCAGAATATACAATTTTAACTAAAAGCAAAAGATGAGATGTTCTCAGTCGAACTTGATTTGCGAAATCGAAAGTGGCTAGAGTTTACAGGCGAACCTGTCAGAGAGTCGCTTCTACGGTTGGCAGCCACCGGATTTTCTCAGTAGCTTCCTCTTTCTCTCTCGATCTAAGGTTGGAATCACCTCTCACTTTCTCTCGATTGGCAGTCGGAGCGTCGGATTTTCTCTCTCGCGTTCTTCTCTCTCTCTCTCTCTCTCTCTCTCTCTCTCTCTCTCTCTCTCTCTCTCTCTCTCTCGATGGCATAGAAGCGGAGGAGACTCGGAGAGTAATTCTTTTTAAGAGGAAATGCGAACTCGGGCAGCCTCGGGCAGGATGAATTTCAGCGATTTTTCTCTATGTCTACACGCTCTGTTAGATCGTCATCCAAGCGTTGAGATAAGAGGTGGGCAGTCTGCCAACCTTTAAGAGGTTGGCAGAGGATACGGTTCCAAGATTGTCCGGGTTTTTTTACACCCTCCAATTAGGGGGAGAGTAGGGGTGTATAAAAAACTGTGAACTCGTTCAATCCATTCAACCCATCCGATCCGAATCGTATTTTACCGGGTTAGCATGATGTTGGGTCGGGTACGGATTCTAATTTTGACAAACTCGTTACATCGGGTTGGGTTACAAATTTTGTAATAGTAAACCCGTGTATACTTTAACCCACCCGTTTATTACTATTTACTCATCTTCGTCTCACATCTCCTCATGTCCTTACTCAAAGATCTCTTCTTTCATAAAATTTCGATCTCATCCATAGACATGCACGTCCTCTATGCCTCTTACAAGACCTCGAAAGTTGAAAGATGTTTTGAATGAATCTCTAATTTGCCTCGAACTAAATTGTAATAGCTACAAAACGATTTTTTTATGTATTTTTATTTAATCAAAATTTGTATTTACTAAACCCGCTTAACCCGTAAAAACCTGTACATAAAAAAATTAGTGGGTTAGGTTGGATTACGGGTGGGTTAACTAAATTTATTTTCTAACTCGGTATTGTCGGGTTGGGTTCAAATTTACTAAAATATCATCAACCCACCCGTTGTACACCCCTAGGGGAGAGTATCCTCTGGATGGTTGAATACAACCATCCAGTGGACGCTTTTTTATTTGAGCCGTCCGATTTAATATTAACGGTTAGATTTTTTTTCAGGCCTATCAATCTGCCTATTATGCACGGGACACCCATATCCATTGAGATTAAATTGGACGACTGAGATCGAAAGCATCCATTGGATAGCCATCCAAAGAATACGATTCCTCCAATTAGTGTGCTGTTTATTGTACAAACGTAGAGTAAATCTTCTCCAAAATCACTCTCTCGTCTCTTTTTTTTTCCTTTTCATTAATCTCTTATCGATTTGGAGCGAATAAATTCTTCGGTAATATTAACTTCCGCTACTTTTATTTTTTCTGCTCCGAATCAGTTGTTGATCAAAATCCTGTCTCATACTAAAAACGCTGCAAATCGCTTTTGCGATTTCAGTCCGTGCGATCTAATCTCGGCGGTTAATTTTTTTTTCGTATCTGTCAATCTGATATTAATCACGAAACACTCATTATAAATCGGACAGTTGAGATGAAAGTACTGCCATTTGCAGCACAGCAGAGGATGTAATTCCCTGCTCCCATATAAAAAATTTCAATGAAAATCAAGGTGATGGAATGAAAAAGAGGTGCAACTCTATTCTGATTTGAGTTCATTTTTGTCACCCCCAATTTAAGAGTTAAATCTTAGTCATACCCTCTTTTTTTATTCCATTCCATTTTATTACATCCTTATTTATGGAGCAGACTCTTAAGAGTTAGGAGTGAGTAAAAAATCATAACTCGTGAGTTTACTTGAACTCGATTCGTAAAAAACTTGATTATAGCTTGAGCTAAAAGAACTCGAGTTGGCATAACTCCAGTTGAACTAACTCAATTAATTGACGAGTCAAGTTTGAATTAGTCTCAACTCGGGTCATGGACTCGTGAACTGACTCATGACATAATAAAGTTTCATTTTGTGAAGGTTATCGACATGATTTATGAGTATTAAAATCTAAAAAATAATTAAAAAAATTCTTATTAGATATTTTTATTTTAGATAATTGTAAAATACATAGTAATGAGTTTTAAGACAAATTTTACTTCAAATCAAATGAAAGAATAAAATTGACATTAAATTTTATTTTTTTATATTATTGTTATATCAATTACTTTAGATTTTGAAATAATGTAACGATTAAAAAATGAAAATTTGAAGTAGGTATATTTATGTCAAGTTGGTTCGTGACTCGTAAACCAACTCGAATTGTAGACGAGTTGAGTTTGAGCTAACTTAGAAAACTCAAAAGTATTTCCAACTCGACTCAAGCCAACTCGACTCATAGCCGAGTCGAGTTTGAGTTATCCCCAACTTGCTCGAACTTTGCTTGTATACAGTCCAGGGAAGACCAAAGAAGTTTTTTTTATTGCCGTTACACCCTATAAAATTATGAAAGTTTCACTTTGCCGGTCAAAACTCCAAAATATCCTTTCTCCATTAAAATTAAATTTCTTCTCTTCTTTTTGAACAAATAGAAGATATTTCTTAGAAAAATTTTGTCATGAGAATCATTTTTTTATCGCAATCATTTATGAGTGCTAATAAATCAATTTTTTTCTTAAAAATGAGTGGTTTTAATTAAAACCCGATTAAAAAATTGTACTCATGGCAGAGTTTTCCTTCTTTGTATCCTTTATTACTCCGTTTAAAATAAAGCTCTTTCTTTTCTTTACTAAAATGTACATCGACCAATTTATTATTATTTTATTAAAGCTAGGTAATAGGTCGAATTAATTAGACGTTGCTCGTTAAAATTTGATTTGTGATCTTATTGAATTGAGCTGGTTTTAATAAATATCGTGAACGTTTGATGAACAGTGCGTCCATGTTGTTTGTCAAAAACAGTACGTGTCTGTGTTTTGTCTTGCGATTTGTGTGCTCTTTTCCGTAGTACATAACAATGTTTTCTATTATGCCTTGCGTCTAAACCGTTGTATTCGGGTGGGCATCATATAAGTTTGGAAAAATTGGATATAAGCATCTCTAATCTTCACCGACCGGATATAACTGTGATCTTCAAAACTAGATACAAGTATAACCCCCTTTCAGTTAATTTCAATCATATTTTAAATATAAAAAATCGGTTCTATATTTCTATTATATTTTGACATGATTGCCCTTATGTCTGCTGGCTCATATCTCTCCTCTCTATCTCTAGTTGTTCTTTTTTTTTTCAAAGTCGTTAACAATGGCTGTCAGACGCGAGAGGAAGGTAAAAAAAAATTATATATATTCCTAACGCCTTCTTTCCTCCGTCTCCTAGGTGCGTGCTTATCCAAAATATAAACCCTTATGTCTTCTCTTCTGTTTGGATGAGCCAGGAATATTATTATACCATTGTTTTGTTAGTATATGATGAATAATGGCCCAAATTCCTTATTTTTATACCGTTTGTTTTGCACAAGAATAAGAATAAGCATGCAAACTGAAATTCCTTATTCTTATATTCTATTTTTATACCTTTAATTTAAAACTTAATTTCGAACTGGTAGAATTGTCTAGAGGAGATTCGAAGTGGATAGAAAATAGCTACAGTGAACCTTTACAGAGGGTAAATACCAGCGAAGCTTGTATACATCAGTGCATCTCAAACACAATACAGTGAACCTTTACAGAGGGTAAATACCAGCGAAGCTTGTTCATATTCGAAGTTGGAATTTGAGGAATTTGGAGAATTTCCTATTCCTAGACATAAATTTATTATAAACAATCCAAACTTTTCACAAAGTTACACACTTCTCAATAAATTTATGTCTAGGAATATGAAATTTTCCAAATTCCTAAGCGATCCAAACGGCCCCAATATGAAATCACATGTCATCGATAGTAGAAATCTGCCCCGAAGGGATCCGCACTCTTCAATAGCATCGCATACAGAGACAGGGGTAAGGATATTTCTGTCTAATTTATAAAAAAATATTTTCTTATATTTAAAATATGATTGAAATTAATGAAAGGGTTTATATCCCAAATTGAGAAGATTATGGGGGTTATATCCAATTTTGAAGATTATAGGGGTTATTCCGATTGGTGAAGATTAGAGGGGGTTATATCCAGTTATGCTTCGTTTAGGTGAAATTGGTGTGCGTCGCTTATGGCGTGGAACTCGTATTTGCCTATGGTGTGAGGTGGTCATGTGTTTTTTTTAATAAACATAATCTAAATTTTATATTTAATAATAAACATATAAAATGAATAATTTTAGTACTAAACATCTAGAAGCACCAGAGGTGGGGAACGCCAGCAGCCGCGCCTAGCAATAAAGCACATTTTTGTCAGCTCTTGAAGTTTGAAAAAATTTAAATTTTCTGGACATGCCAATGGGAGTGGCGCGCTTCTATTTTCGATAAATAATTATTATTTTAAAATATATATTTTGAAAAAAAATTAATTTTATTTAAGAAAAAACTAATTACTAATTACTAAATATAAAAATAAAATTTTGTCGAATGCACCAATGAAAGTGATGTGTTAATATTTTTTGAAAAAATTATTTTTATTATTTTAAAAAAAAATTGAAGCGCCAATGATTGCATATGTGCCGGTGGCAGTAGTGCGTCTAGATGTTTATTGTTAAAATTATTTATTTTATATGTTTACTATTAAATATAAAATTTAGATTATGTTTATTAAAAAATTACGGAGTAGTTTACAAGTAAAATTGCTGCTTTGTGTTTTATGAATGCCTTGCGCGCAATTCAATCATCTGAACTAAAATCTTGCTAAATTTATCGGCAAAAGGGTATACAATATGCTAGACTTGCCGTGATATTTATTTCCAATGCAAATTTTGTAATGGAAGAATTCTTTATCATAGCCTTTTCTCAATATAAAATCATTTCTTTAATATTGTCAGGGACTATGATTGATCCGAACAAAAACACTGCCTGAATTGGGCTAAGAGAATTGAGTAATGACAGAATTATAGAGTCGTTTTACATGTAGTATTCTGAATAAAATTTTTTTTCCCAATATGGTCAACTTTTTGACATAAATAGATTACTCATGCGTTTCGAATGATAAAACATGCATTTTTCCTTTCTCATAACAAAAGAATTGAATAACCCAATTTATAACGTATAAGGTTTTATGAAGTTAATTTTATTTGGACAACTGTGAAACCGACAGCGCATTTCATATAGAGCTCTTCCTAGATGGAACAACAAAGTTAGATATTGGAGAAATTTGAAAAAAGGTAAAATTCATAAGTTATGACTATTCACGTTTATATAAAATAAAATAAAACAAAATTATGGAATAAGTGTAAACTAATGTATACTTTGCTAGAGATGCAATTGGGGGGAGGGGGGTTATATCATCAAACTAGCATAAAATCTAATTATTTTGCCAAATTAGTTTATTTGACTTATGCAAAATTTTTCGACTAGTTATATAGTGAATTTAAAAATATATATATATTAGAAGACAAATCAAACTAAATATGTAAGGTTTGATTATAAATCATGAATATTGTTAAAGACAATAAGCTATATGTAAGTTTCAAGAATAATTGTTATCTATATAAAAACTAGAGAAATAAAACGATGAACATGTTTACATTAAAATCCTTAAAATTATAATTTTTTTAAATTCATCCACAGAATAGTAGGACAAAATTTGGAACCAAAAAGATTATTAGTACTACACTACAAAAAGTTGAAAGAAGGTTGAGACATTTTAAACACAACAAATTCCGACACAAAAAAGAAACTACAAAAAAGTTGAAAAAAATCAGCCTCCTTAAACACGACTAGAAAAATAATTTGGACGAAAGTTTAATAATGCAAATGCTTTAATACTTCTCTTTTTTTCACTCTTTCATTTTATCGTGTTAGATTCCAAACTTTTCACACGTTTTAAATAATTAATATTTTATTTTCTGAAATTTAAGTTACGTCGATTTTCCCAAATATTAAAAAACCAAAAGACTCCCTAATTTATTTAATTTTATTGTGATACTTGACTTATGACCTCCGCAAAAGCAAAACCCTTGACTAAACCTAGGAATCCAATCGATGTCGAGGAAAAGAAACACAAAACTAAACCTGGCTGTCAAAATGAGAAAGGCCTTAATAATTTTAATAATAGGGGATTAATGGTGCAAGCTACAAATTTAAGGGACATCTGGAGTTATAATTATTGTAGCATTAATAAGGAACACCAGTGTTTTCTTAAAATCTTATTTGCTACCTTTTTATGGACTACTTGGGGAATTAGAAATAAAATAATCTTTCAACAACAGGTGATACAGTTAATGGGTTTAATACTTCCGAGTGGGTATTTGTCAATTTTAAACTTATACTTTCATTGGACAGAGTTTCATACAAAAATGGAGCAACAATTCCAACAGCACGGACAAAGCATATTAATGAGGAGGATGAAGACCTCCTAGGTGACTAAGGCAGCGTATTATTATAAATATTATTTTGTTTAGACTACTTGCAATCTCTCAATGTCACCCCTTATTTGTATTTGTTGATTTGTTTTTTTTATTTTGATTGTTTAGAGTTGGGTAGTTTAACTTTTAACTTGTACAGTGTTACTTTGATTATTGTAAAACTGCTTTTGCATGCTCTTAATGGGATGCAGACACCCCTTTCTTGAGGGGCTTTTATCAAAAAAAAAAAAAAATCCCGTCCGTCCATTCGCAATTTCTCAATCCAGTCCACGCAGAATGTATCCCGCAAGGGACTAAATTGCCTACGTTTCTTGCTTTTACAAGTTGACCTTACAACGAGATCGTCAATTTACCATTCCAAACGATCAGTTTAACCTGAAGTAGAAATGAAGTGGCCATTTAAAGCAATACAAAATTCGAAACTCTCTAAGAACAAAAAATCTGTTGCTGAATCAGAGTACGGCAATTAGCACAAAGTTTAAAAATCGAATTAAAAAAAGAAGAAGAAAATCTCAACAACTCTTATCATTCTTTACAAATTTCTGATCCTCCCTCTCATTCTGTACGATTTCTGGGTGCTCTATGCTATTTCATTTGCTATACTCAACTTTTCTATTTCCATTCTTGCTCTAACGATCACAACAATTGAAAATTATGTAAGATCCATTCCTACTATTCACCTGGTCCAGTAACACGCACAACCCTTAAAGAAACTGGATCTTCAAGGACTGACACTGTGACATTAGCCCACACATCAAGTTTTGAGGGAAGGCTAGCAATTTTCTCAGCAATTTCCATATCCTCAGGGAGAACGAAACCAAAGACGGTATAAGATCTCTTCCATTCATGGTGGTTGGCAAGGCTGATAAAGAACTCCGGGCCCTGTCCCACCCATGCAACAGAACCTCGTTTTATACTTGGGCAAACCTCCTTGGGTACCTCCTTGAAAAAAATGCCATCAGCTTCTAATGTCCCTTGGATTAATGCATATGGTGGCCCGAAAGAAGCCTATGCAATATAGAACAAAAAGAAACAATAAAGTAAGGGACAGGAGATAGACATGCCACTAGGTCAGACTGGTATGGTTTGCCCCAAATATCTATTTAGTCCCACAATAGCATTATTAACACTCAAATAATCCTAAGCTCTCTAACTAGGCAATTAAACCAATTTGGCTAGATTTTAACCATGCATATGGAACTTATCCCCAATTTAGCCTCAATTTGTGTTAAATCTGATTTGTAATGTTAACAATTGGGTAAATCCTACCTAACCTCAGCGCACCACTAATGCAGCAAGCACCAAGGCAGTAGCCAAGAAATAAGTTAACATGCAGGCAATGTGCCCAAATGGAAGGTTGTTCATGTCTTTCCAAAAGTTAGTAAAACTCCAACTCAACCAAGCGAAGTGTGCTCAGTCAAGAATTTTGTATGTTCTTGTACTGTCTAGCACAATTTTGACTTGTTGAAGGGCCAAACTGAGGGTCTGACTAATTATTGGTGCTGTACATTTACAGCAGTACCAGACCTGACAGGTGCAACATCATTACCCATAATCATAGGAAAGAAGAATCTTACATGTGATACATGGTCGCCTTTTAAATCCCAAAACTGTCCCCGACCTTCAGCCCTGACAATGTGGCAGCCAGGACAAGAGCGGGCACCAAGGAGCTCAGTTATGTAAGCCACTGACCGTGGTGCACAATCAGGGAGAAGCTGAAAATGTATTTACCATGAGAGAGTACAAGGGAGGAAATGGAGACATAGCAACATACCCTTAATTAATCAAGCTTGCTTAAAGTCAAATATCAATATACCATTCACCAAGACTAATCTGAGGATTATAAAAACTGAAGTCAGGTTAAAGGAACGCTGCACAAACAAAATACAGTTTGTATCATATTTGACCAGTACAACTATTAAACTAGGTCCAGCACCAGTTTGCACTGGTTGTAAGTTTTGGCTTTGATTGGGCATGGTAATGGTATAATAATGGTACCCTACTGGTTCAGACCATAGCAGGCTGCTGCTTTTAATTTGATTTGTGTTGACTGTGATTGTGGATTTTTTGGGTTCATCTGCATAAACTCATCAAAGTTGCTATTTGTACACACTGATATGATTAACAATAAATTAAGTATCTAAGACAGTAATAGCGCGCCAACAACAATTATCAAAAGAATGAATATGAAGCCTACTTTGATACGAAGTGTTCCTTGACTTGTTTCAAGGCCGAAAATACCCTACATTGGAAGAAAATATTTTATTTAAAAAAAAAATCAACCGCATTCTGACAAGAATAATTCTCTAATTATGAAATCATAGATAAATAGAAGAAACTAAACCAAAATTTCTCACATTTTGTTAAATTAACAGTACTCCGCTTGACAGTTTGTGCCAACCTAGGATTAGCTCTTGTCAGTCAAAGAATGCCATAACCAACAGTTTGTGCCTTTGCACTTGTCAGTACATGTTGTTACAGCGCAAGATTTGTACCAAGTTAATACTGAGATATCAATAATTGTGATCTTATGAAAAAGTACCTCTCCTTTTGCAAAAACAAGGCCAGAAGTCCACATGGAATGGTCACCACTCGACACAACTTCTGGTGATAATACATCATTTTGCTTCTTCAACCAGCACTGCAGCAAATTTAAAAATAACAGCCGAACAAGGTGATAAATATGACTAGATGGATAATTCAATTCAAACAAAAAGTAAATAGACTCTGTACTTTCTTGGTGCGAAAAGACAAGAGCTCTTTATTCATTCTGCTGCAATGCTGTATGTTTTTTAAATAAAATAGCCAGTCCTATGGTGATTAAATTAGTCCGTATTTACTTATGTGTGAAACAAATTGAGCAGAAACTCCAATTTGTGGAAATTATCTGTAAACAGGCTAGTTTTGTAGGCTAAACAAGCAACAACATATGTTAAAAATTGGTAAACATTTTAATTTAAATGAAGATTGATGAACAGAAGGGCAACAGAGAACCTCCACATATAAAAATATGACAAATGGCTTTTCAAGACCTGATTTTATTATGTGATGTTCAAAATCTGAACAACATTCAAACTCTCCTCTCTGCATGCATAGGTCCCAAAGGAGATGGAAAATTTGATTATTATTATTATTATTAATAAAACCAGTACAAGAGGAAGGGCATTGCCATGTTTACATGTTTTCTGGAAGCAAGAGATAACAAGCCTAACAAAGACCAGATAAGTATTAAGTGGCAAGATATATCGAAGCCTAAAATAGTATATGCCTCATTCAAATAGAACACCAATTGAACAGTGCACCAGCCAGGAAGGCCCACTCACATCAAGTCCCCCAAACTGGCATTTTGGTAATACTGTTGTACCACTTAATTTAGCAAAATACCAAACCGGTTCAATTCAATTACATGTCATTTTTTTCCGACAAATTATACTTTCAGGGGAAAAAAACAAACCTCTCCAAATTTATCCTTGCAATGTTCCTTATTCCCGCAAAAGACCCAAGCATTGCACCGGCACTGATCGCCGGGCCCGGTACACGCAGCCTTGCACGCAAGGCAACACGCCTCAGCCGACTCGACTTTATGTTCTGACCCCCATTTTGTGGCAGAGCCCCACAACTCCAACCCATCCACGCCTCGACAACACGCGCTATCGTTCAACCCTTCTCTGAACACCTCGGAAACGACGGAGACTGGAGAGGCGCGTCTGGCGGAGAAAGAGAAGGCCATGTAAGCCAAGAAGAAGACGAATAGCACGGTAATGGAGAGGCATAAGATCGATCGACGAGGTCTTCGCGCCATGGCTGGCACAAGCAATCGAGGAAAGGTTTGAAAATTGACAGCGTCGCTCTTTCTTTTCTCCAGAAATGAGAGATTGTTGCCACGATCCAAACGACGTTGACTGTGTAAGAAGAGAATAGAGAGAGAGAAAGAGAGAAAGAAACAAGCGAGAGTACGACGATGAAGGTGGTATTGTATGAGTGCGGCACACTGCTGCTACGATTCTACGAATTGACTTTTTTGGGATTCCACCCTTTAACTATTTAATATTTTATTTATATGGTGGTGAAAATCTCGCGCAAGTTGTTCTATTTATAAAACACCAAAACGGGGAAAACTAAAAAAGAGAGGATAACTGATTGAGGTAACCATGCCAACGAATCAGGTTTTTGCTGTATAAAGAAAGGATAAACTTGTTGGCCGTTTCTTTTTTAATTATAAGTGATGTGGTCGGGTTAAAAAGTTTAAAAGTAATAATAATTCAAGACACGATTAGGAGAAATACAATTGAAACTCCCCACAGAAAATTTTCTATCAATGAAATTAATTGAATGGAACCAATTTTTTTTTTCATATAGACTCGGACGTGTCAAGTTGAATTTATTAAAATTTTTATCTAAATCGTATGAAATATTGTGATATTCAGTTTTTAGAATTTTAATTTTTGCATGCTTAATTATTTTAGTTGCTATGTAAAATTATATTAAGCATTATTTTCATGTTTAGTACAAAAATTTCTGTGGTTTATTTGAGTCTCAAACTTATTGAAATAGTGCTTAAATCTGAAATTTAAGTGAACCGGCGATTTTAGAGGAAATAAAGAACTATTTTGTAAAGCCCACCATATAATATTTACCCCCTTTCACCTTTACCCCACTAGTCCATTTTTCTCTCTCTCCCACCTACTTCTTCCTCCAACAGAAATTTCTCTTCCTCTTCTTCCAAGTTCAAGCTCCACAAATACCCCACCCAAATAAATTGATAAAAATTCTGGAAAATTCGGGAAAAATCAGATTTAGAAAGAGGAAGGTGAGGAGAGTACATGCAAGCCAAGAAATTTCAAATTTGAGCACCATTTTGGTAAGAACTCGTTTTTCTTCAAATCATTTCGATTCTTGGACAATTTCTGGGATTTAGCTTAAATAAAGGGTTGAAAATGATATTTTCTATTAGTATTAGTTGCATGCAAGGTTTTGTTAGCTACATTTAGTGTTCTATTTTATTTGTGTGAGGTTTTGGTCATGCATGAACTAAGCTTCGAGTTTAAAACGAATTTCTGAAATTGCTTGATTGATTTGTGCATTAAACTAGATTTCAAAAGGGTGTATAATTGCATGCATGGTACATTTGCAAAATTTGGGTTTTATACTAAAGTTTTGGTATGCATGCAAGTTTTGATCGAGTATTTTCTGTTTTGGTTAAGTTTTGTAGATGCATGAGAATTTGGTTAAGCTTTAAGGTTGCATGTAATGATTTTCTCACAAGTTGCATTTCATTCTTTGTTTGAGAGTTGGATTTAAACCCGTTAATTGTGGATTAAAACTTATTTATAGTAATTTTGGTACTTTAACTTATTTGTTAAGTTAGATAGTAATCTCTGAGAATTTTAATAGTTTATGTGGTTAATTTGTGTTTGAATGTGCTTGGTTTAAGCCATTAAATTAGTAATTGGTACCAAATTCTATCCTTGTTCAGTATTTCAGCCCAGAGACTGGAATTCGGTCCGAATCAGTTATAATCCGGTCCGGATTGGTTCCTCTGGAAATTACAGCTTCGGAAATTCGGTCCGGATTAGTTGCAATTCGGTCCGGATTGTTCCCTCTGAGAACATATTTTGTTTTGACCATAACTTTGTCATCCGAAGTCCGTTTTAGGTGATTCAAAGACCGTTGGAAAGCTCGTGAAGAGCTCTAGAACTTCTTGGGTATTACTTGGTGATTTGAAGATTAGAAATGTATTGTTTAAGCCTTAAACTTACTTGTGTCTTGTTTGTTTGTGTTAAGTTGTGGTAAGCCTTAACCCGACCACATATTATGTCTAATTTCGGATTGTATTTAAGTACGTGTTTCTTGTATCTTCTTGTTGCTAGTTTGATTTATTAAAGTAAGTACTTAGATATAAACTTTGTTTGTTAGACTTGGATAAACGTATCGGAGTAAGAAGTAACCGATACAAATGAAGTACTACAATTGTTTGTCAATGCTTGATGTTGTTTGCTGCTTGCTTGCTTGCTTATGAAATGCTTTTGCTATCAGGTGCGGATTCCACACCTAACTTGAGTTATTGTTAGAACTTATTATTGCATGACATATTTGAATTGATTGATTTGCAAGCATATTTGCATGTTACCATTTTGTTAATATGATATAAATAATATGTATGCATATTGAATGGTTATCCGATTGATGTGAATGAAAACGGTATAGATGGTTAAGTACTCTTGTACGGTTGAATGGCACTGGTTTCGTTTGTACGCGAGCTCGCTATCCGGCGTGTCAATCGGTGTGGTTAAGCTTAATCCGAGGTCTACAGTGTTACGTCTTGAGGTACTTGTTGAAAGTTCGATTTGTCTGAATTGAATCTGAATTGTACTCTTGATCCCTGTGTCCGGGGAGGAGTGGGTTCTGATCCCTGTGTCTGGGGAGGAACCAGTTGACTCTGAATTTTACTCTGATCCCTGTGCCTGGGGAGGAGTAGGTTCTGATCCCTGCTTCTGGGGAGGAACCAAATGACTCGTGACATCTATAGACCAGACTTGCATTTGAATAATACCAAACCAAGCCGGCATTTGCATTGTTACTTGATGGTTGTGATTGTTTTGATAATCAAATGAATTGCCGAGCTTATTGCATTGCATGAAATGTATTTATATATGGACTTATATGAATGTATTTGTTAATGCAATTGTTATTTTGTTATTATCGTATCTTAAAATATGTATTGCTTAATTGTTGCTTTTAAACTCGGTCGGTAGTTAGTTCCGAAACATGTACTCAAGGTTCGTGTGGCTGGAACTAAATACCGCACTGAGATAATTGTATAATTATCTCATTCTCTGCTTGTTGCATTGTTTCCACTTTGGTTGTGGGTTCCAGGTTTTGGATCAGAGTGACGCAGCGGAAGCTTGGCGACTAGTAGGCCATCGTATTTTCGGTTGATGTCCAATACCTTATGACCAGACTGTTGCTTATTTATTGTATCTTTAGTTAATAATTCAAGTGACATTTGTAAGATCAGACTTTAATATTGTACAATAATTGAAGATAATAAGTGTTGTTTGTATATTAGGATTGGTTAAGCCTTGCGGGTGCACGGGTGGTAGTGTGCGCTCGCGGCGGCTGCGGCATCCCGTGGTTCCGGGGTGTCACAAATATTATTTTGATAATATGTTCTAAAAATTAAAACTATACGAAAATATTGATTTGTTAATTTTAAAATCTAAATTTGTACTAACATTTTACTATACTGAGAAGATTTCTATCGGGCATGGCAATCCTTTTTTGTCAAGTACAAAATAATAGCGAATAATGTATAAATTTTTGTAAAGTATTAACATTGTATACAAATTAAAACATGGACGGGCGCGCTTACGACAACGGATAAAAAGTACTGTCTAAAAAATAGACGCAATAAATGTATTAAATACACAAAATAGTTATATTACTTTTTGAATGCTTAAGAATCCAACTGATGATTTGTAAAGCCTAATGTCAAAACGAATAAAAGTAATACAATGAATCACATCACCGATATTAGTGTAGACAGATAGACTACATGTCACGACCAAATTAAAGAACTACCACTCAAATCTCCATTCTGCTGAACTCAGCGACTTCATAAAAAAAATATATATATAATAGCGTATCCCAGTCAGACCGTTCATGATCGTTGACCTTCAGAACGTGGAGGTGAAAGTTTCCCTAAGAATTTTTTTTTTTTTTGGATTAAAATGCACTTTGATTTCACGAGATGTGAAATGAGGTTAAATTGTTGAGTTTATTAGGTTCTTGGTGATAAACTGATAATCTATGTAAATCCCGCATAATGACCAAATTGGCGACATTTGCGAAAAGTCACAAGTTTGGTTAAATTAAAAGCCTACATAAAGGAAAAAACAAAAGGTTTCAGCATTGAAAAACCCCAATTGCTATTGAGATTTGTACCTATCCTGGATAGGTACACTGCACGTTCTGGTAATGCTGTCTTGCAGCTGAGTGTAGTACCTGGTCCCTAGCTTGTTGGAATACAAACAATAACTAATATCAGTCCATACTGTTCACAAATACAAATCCGATTTACATCCTTTACAAATTTACTAGCACAGTAAATGAAATAGATTACAGATAGAGCTTTTTTTTAAATAATTTAACTGTACTTGTGTATGATAACTAATGCTCTGAGAGGAAATAAACTCAGATTGCCACCTCAAACTCTTCACTGGTATTCACTTCGACATCATCTTCAACATCATCTAGCTCTGCCAGCTCAGTCAGAGATGGATCAGCCGCCACCTTGGCATTACTAGCAGGTTTCTTTGCTTCCTGGATTACTCGCATTACTTCCTCGATGCTTTGCATGGTCGAATCCTTATTTTCTTTTACACTGAAGTTTGTTTTCTCTCCTTCTGCAATTTCTCTTGGGAGGCTTTTTAAGAACCACGGATGCTTCTTTATCTCTGGAATTGTAATCCTCTGCAGAACATTTTTAAAATCACCATAATATTAACAAACAAATAACAAAATGTTTTTGTATGGGGAAGGCGGTCGGGGTTAGTACCATAAAAACTCATGTTTGTACTTTCTTTTTTAATGAAATAGAGAAGGGGGTAGACTCAACCACTTTTTTTTTTAAGAAAAAAATGACTAACTCGACAAAAATAAATTGCAATTGTCAGGTCCAGAGTCATACCATGAATAACAACCTACTAGTTAGGACCAATTTTCTCTTCATTTATTATTTGTATTATGACCTGGTTCATCTGTTTTATTAAGTGCACAATATGTCCAGAAATAAGGATTCAAAAGGCCTCGACATGCACTAAATTTTCAGACGGTAAAACAGCAAGTATTTTAGGGAGTATTAGAAGAAAAGAACCAAATGGAAAAAAAAAAATGAAGAGGTAGGCATGGATACCTTAGAAGGATTGGAAACAAAAATTTGTGACAGAAGCTTCCTGCAATCAGGAGAGATTCGCACATAGTCTGGAACTGAGTATTGAACGCCTAAAATTCTCTGGAAATACATACTTATGTCAACTCAGGTGCCAACATGACATATAATAGATAAAACTTGTTAAAAAAAGACTATGTCAACTCAAGTGCCAACATGACATATAATAGATAAAACTTGTTAAGAAAAGACATACACTTATGGTCTTTTTGAAGTTCCTTGGATCCTCAGGGTCCTCAAATGGATACGAACCAACCAGCATTACATACAAGGTAACGCCGCATGACCAAACATCCGATATCTGGTTAAATTTAAAGCACAGAATATAGTAGGTGATTACAGATATTTCATGAAAATTAACATAAATATACATCACCTAATTCCACAGACCTTCATTATCATTACATTCAAAAATTAAATACTCTAGCTAGTTTATAAACAGTCGGTCCTCTATCAGTTTGAGATTTAACGAAGAAAATTTGGCTGCAATTTACACAGAAGTACCTTCCCATCATACTCCCTCCTTGACAAAACTTCTGGTGCTATGTACGCAGGGGTTCCTACGGTGGATTTTGGCTGAGAGTGTAACAGTGCAGACTGCAATCCATATAAAGAGGTAAAAATAAGAACATGCATGCCCCATAATGTTTTATCGGCAGGAAAAAGGTTGTCTGAATATATATGTTTTCTGGACTACTTTTTATGAATAATTTAAATATGTGTTCATTCTTGTTTGGCTTGGCAAAAATAATAATGGTGCCATCAATGCCAGTATTAAGCAGGGTTTTGCATAATATAGGGTAAAGTGTGGTAAATTCTGGTTAAATGGAGGGTAACTACGACTAAAGGCACGCTGAAGATTTAATTTAAGTTTAACTGAGACTTACATTGCACATTGGTCTAGAAACCAGCAGACCCGATCCTATTTTGTGGCAAATTTGGACATCAACCAACAGTGAATCTAGAACCATATTGCTGAACTACTTGTAATTGGGCTTATTGATTTCTGGATGACATTTGTGGTTGTCATCCTTGAAAACAATAACCAATGACATCACCTCGTGCTATTAAAATAGTACCTTAGAGTATCCAAAATCACAAATTTTCAGTCGTGGTGTGGGGCTTCCATCCAAG
The DNA here is from genome assembly GCA_028095005.1 of Rhynchospora pubera. NCBI lineage: Eukaryota > Viridiplantae > Streptophyta > Magnoliopsida > Poales > Cyperaceae > Rhynchospora > Rhynchospora pubera. The sequence goes on along the minus strand of CM051460.1, from coordinate 25,841,681 downwards.
AGTGTATTTTCAAGCTTAAGATCACGGTGACAAATTTCCTACATTAGTAAAAAAAAATGAAAAGATATAAAGTTAGTTTCCATTCAACCAACCTTGTTATTTCACCAATTTTGAAAAGAGTTACGCATGGGCTGAGAAACAAAAGGTTCTGTACCAGAGAATGGCAGTAGCTGACTCCTGATATTAGTTGCTGGAAGAAAAATCTCGCCTGTTGAAAGCAATATTGAATTTATCAACAAATACGCAGACACACAGTGTTCAGGAGAACATAAAGAAGAGTGACAGAAAATTTAAAGCAGGTATAAATTTTAGTGTAGAAGATAAAAGGATTAAAATCGACCTCGTCTTCACTAAATCGGCCAGCAGAGCAAATTCTATCAAAGAGCTCACCTCCAGCAGCATATTCCATTACAATAGCCAAATGTGTTGGAGTTAGCAATACCTGATTCATTCAAGTCAAATAGAATTATAAGAATTGGGAAAGAGGACTAATAAGAAGCAAAGTTACTTTCATATATGCAGGTACATGAAGGCTGATCTTCTTCTTATATATGTATTTAGTGCCACAATTTGCCTCATTGCTAAATAGTTAAGCAGTATCACAAACCAATACTGCTCACTCAGAACAGTACTTAACCACTCTATGGGATTATGATCACACCTTATATACATCTAATACAAGTTCAGTTGCAAAGTAAATATCTTTGGATTGCAGGCTAAACCAACTAATCATTTTATATAAATAATTGAAGTCTCGCCTTTCTTCATAAGCGTAGTTTGAATTTTTCAAATTCGAAAAAGGATTTCCCGTCTTTTCTGCTATGTTAAGAACACAGTTTTAATGCTAAGTATTTCGTGATGGATACATCAGACAACAATCCAGTGAATACTGAACAGCAATGGCATTAATTATTTCTCATTTTATTAGAAGATATACATATATTTCATAAACTATTCATTGCCAAACCCTTCAAAATAGCATAAATTGGTATAGTTCTTTTTTAACAGGAAAAGAAATTACCTCCTTAAATCGGATAATATTGGGATGCCTCAGGAACCTATGATTAATTATCTCCCTCTGAACATTCTCATCAATCTAGAATAACCAAAACAAAAAATAAAATAAAATAAAATAAAAGTTTCAATTTGTGAACCCAGAAAAGAAAAAAATTACAATACTATAGATTTACTTGACTTAATTCTATTGTATACAAACAAACAAAAACACTACTAAGGAAAAAGAAAAAGAGTACCTTCTTGCCTCTCTCTATGTACTTAACAGCGACGAGCTCCTTAGTTTTCTTATCTCTCGCCAGCCTCGCCACGCCAAAATTCCCAGAACCAATCTCCTTCAATGCCTCGTACTTCTCCTCCATCGCAAAATCTCAATAGGAAACTAGAATACTGTAATGTCCAGCAGTTGTTGCAACTGAACTAGCAAATCAGTTCGTAAGTCGTTAAATAAGCTCCTTATTTGAAATCTGCAATCTCTATCGGAGTATGCGTCGGAGAGGGAGAGTTTTGAAGTCAGAGCGCAAGCGACAGTGGAAGAACGGGAGGTGGCGCTCTCTCATTGGCAGTGTCTTTGCGCGCTGACACGCGTTTCGGTGTCGTTTTATGGAGGAGTTACGTTTGATTGAGAACGCCCGACCACTATTTCTTAAAATAAAATCATAAAAAATAAAATATAATTTATAGTTATTAGTGATTATAAATTGATTGTATATAAATTTAAAAATTATGATGATATTTTTTCAAAAATATTGTACTATGTGAAATATAGTAATTTATTTACTTAATAATATTATAAACTATTTTTAATGATCATTAATTATAATAAAAATTATCTGTTAACAAGAGCAACGTCATTTGCGAAATAAAGAATATTATCGTTTTCGTTTTTTAAATTCGTTCGTCGCTGTCGGTAACTGGGTTCGCCTCACAGTAGGCTTTCTGTATCTTAGTATGTAGCGACTCTTGTTGGTATTAGTTCCAATTTAAATTCTGATGAGTGCAGTGTCCGCTGTGTGTTTTCAGCAGGACAAATCCACTGAATTTGTTTTTGAGAAGCATGCTGACGCAGGAGGATTTGCTTTCGGTCTACCATATTGGCTCATCCTCTGTCGTTTTGCTTGCCTTCCGGAAGAAATGTTTCTCTGCTTACCCATATTTGGGAACCCGTTTGTTGCTTCACTTACCCACATTTGGGAATTAGCATTTCACAATTCTTAAAAAAATAAATTTATTTGACAGACGTAACTGATGAAATCGAATGATAACTGACAACATATGCAGATTTACCATTTCTGTCGTCGCTAAATATAAAATGAATATATATAACAAACAAGATAAACATATAGATGATCTAAGTGAACACTTACAAACAAATAAGTGTTGTCATCATTTGTTTCGAATTTTACATGCATATTCAACTTATTTTTATTGAACTTATTTGTTTCTATGTGTTCACTTAGATTTTCTATATGTTCACTTTGTTTGCTGTATATGTTCACTTTATATTTAGCGATGGTAGGGATGACAAAACTGCAGATGTCAATAATCAATTTCCAATCCGAAATGTGAACAATCATATTTTTTTATGTTGGTTCCATTTTATATAAAAACAAATCAGACTCTCCAAGTAAGATCTATTTTATTCTAAGAAAAACGTTCACACTAATTCTGCATCACTTTCATGCATGTGCAGCACTCCTTCAATTTTAGGTAAAAAATTCAACAGTTGAGTACAATTCAAATTAGATTATAATCTACACTAAATATAAAATCAAATTTTAAAAATCAATAGTCTGTATATTTAATATAAAAAGGTTAGACACACCCTTTTGTTCGAAAAATGAAATTTGATACATTCTTTAATTAATACTTTTATATTATGAATAAAAAATATGTACGATCTTAATTGTAGGAAATGCTAGTTTTTATTCACTAAACTAAATTCACAGTTGTTATGAAAAAGGGAGACAATTAATCCTCATCATTTGGAAATAGGAATTTATTTGGATCGATTTCTTCAAAATTAAGGACTCTTCCGATAATAGCATCTCTTTTTACGATCCAAACACATTTTTTAAATTTTCAATCAAGTTAAAAATATATATATACAGTCTTACAGAGGCTAATCTTACGAGAGTAAGTTATGATTTTTTTTTTTGGCACATCTTCTTTGGGCTACAGTTATCCTTTAGATATTTTTTTGGGACTCAACTGAAAATACATTCTTCTTCTTCCAATCTAAACTTAATTTTTTGTTTCGGCAAAATTTCATAAAAATAAACGGACAGTCCTTTTTCTAACAATTATTTAATCCTATAGATTCATATAAAAATAATTTTTTCATACTGTTGAGTAGGGCTGTCACATAGGGTCAAAAACCACAAAATTACCTTCTGCCGTTGCCGTTTTGTTCAAATGGTAAAAAACAACATATCATTTACCGTTTCGTTTAACGAAACAAATTTTTGTTCCATCGACTGTTTCACTTATCATTTTCTATGAAAATAAATAATTTCAGTGTTTTATTTTCTGAAATTAGTATAACCGATTGTGTCACGTATCGTTTCATTTAGAAAACGCTACACTGTTTTATGTCGTCCCATTTATATTAAACGAAATGACATAATGTGGCCTATCATTGGGTTCTTGGTGTTGACGCCGATTGTATGTTCAATTTCAGATTTACCCATTTAATGTCATATGTCAGTACTATTAATTACACGCACACCTTTTGAGGTGTTAAAACATGCACCAACTTGCGACTCTGCGAGCAATCCGCAAAGCATTCTCTACAGTGGAAGTAGACCCGAACCTGAACTGAACCCAATTTAGATCCGACCTAGAGAAAGGTTGCGGCGCGCATGTCCTCTCCTCTTTAGTCTTTAGCCCTTTCCTAGGAAATACTGAAGACCACATAAGAACACGGAAAACGAACGCCGCCATGTCTTCCTGATTCAAAAAAGGAATGAAAAACGAGTGAGAAATAGAAAGAGAGAGACTGAAAGTGCTCCTCAGCTTCCCAACTGTCACGTGTCAGTTTTCCTTCCGCCTAACAAGACACGCCGATTCGCCGAGTTCCCTGCAAAACCAACCAAGTAACCAACCCCCTCTACCTTCTCCCTTTTCCGTGACCACTAATATATTCGCATCTTCGATCTCTCTCGGCCGCGTCCCAAAAAAGGAAATTTTGTATTAAAAGGAAAAATAGTAACAACACAAAAGCCAAAACAATTAAGTTAAGAAAAAGGAAAGGGGCGGAGCGCCACCGGAGGGATCTGCCTAATTTCCTCTCCAGTGCAGCCTGTCCAGTGGATTGGATCCATGGGCTGCTTCGCTTCCAAGTCTAGAAAGCAATTTCTTGGCTACGAGGATCCTGTCCAGCTCGCCTCTCAGACTGCTTGTAAGTTCGCAAGCTTCATTTTTTAGGAATCCCAATTAGACTATTTACTATTTCCAGAGCTCTCTGAAGCCACTAAAGTTTGCCCTTTATTCTCAAAATTTTAGTCTCCTAATTACAATTTGTTGGTACTTGTTGCCGGCCAATTCAATTACATTTTTTGGGTCGAATTGTTCCAATGCAATTGTCCAGAAATATTATTGTTTGTCAATCTAACAAACACCGAAAAGGAGCTAATGGCTTGAAATTCTTCTAATTGCATTGGGATTTCTCTTGGTCGCTGTTTACCAAAGTGGGTTATGTCCTAAGCTCAGGCATGTTATCTATAGCCATCATAAGAGGTTCCATGTTGACAATGATGGTGATCGTTGTAATATGGAAGGCTTGTAATTGTAGTACAAAAACGTTCTGACCAGATTGATGAGCAGCATGAAAATCAACCTTTCGCATGTGTTCATTTATTTAAGAATTAATTCCTATTAATATCACCATGATATAATGCTGAAACTCTTTGGAAGTTAATATTAATTTTATATTTTGTAGTTAGCGTAAGTGAGGTAGAGGCACTTTTTGAGTTGTTCAGAAGCATTAGCAGTTCTATTATAGATGATGGTCTTATAAGTAAGGTAACTGATTGTTTGCTTCTGTTGTGTGACTTGATGATCTGTATACTTTTATTGGTGTACGTTGCCAATATTGGAAAAGTTTCCTCTCCGAAAAAATTCGAACTTTCCAAAGTGCTTCTCTTTTATGATTGATTTCAGAGAGAAATGTTGATGACTTTGGTGCCTAATAATGAACAAAAAAGTAATTCATCCAATTCTTATTCACAGGCACATATTTCCGGACATAGGTTGTGTTTTAGGATATGTTTGGAGGATACAAAGCTATAGATTTTTTACTTTTCACAAAATAATCTCTTTTTAATGGCTGTATAACTGCCTATTTGCAGGAGGAGTTCCATCTTGCACTTTTCAAGGACAAGAAAAAAGATAATTTATTTGCAAATAGGGTAACTTGTTAGATCTTTTTGACCATTTCTTTTATTCTTCGTATTTTCATATTGTGATTACAGTGCCAATTTCTTAAAATCTGCATATCTTTAACATTCTTTGTATCTAGGCATTTTTTTATTTTCCCTTTTTGAAATTTGACGTAATAACTGTAGTATATTTCGTAAGTTATCTACTGGTTTCAAATTAAGTGCAGATATTCACCTTATTTGATGTGAAGCAAAAGGGCCTCATTGATTTTGGGGACTTTGTTCGGTCCCTAAATGTATTCCATCCAAATGCCTCTCAAGATGATAAAATTGACTGTAAGTTCATATGTGTCTTTGGTTCTATACTTTGTTGTTTTTGGGGAAGGGGATTTGAGAAAGGATTTTAATTTCAACCAGTCCGATAGAACAGAAGCTGGTGCTTACCAGTTACCACTATTAATTGAAGCTGTGGTTTATCCTGTCATGTCTTGCATTTAGTCAAATCAACCAGTGAAGGCTTAACTGAGCCACTAGGCTTGTAATGCTCAATTAGTCTATTTTTCCATTGCATCAACCTTGAGGTTACAACCATACTTTTTTTTTCTCCCTGAAAAATTGGCAGAAGATGCAAATGTTTATGCTACAACTATAATTTGCTTCCCCTTGTCTCTGCCTTAGAACTAGCAAGCCCCGAGGCACAAATCAAAAGTCAAATGCAGAAGTCATAAATTCAAAATGTTGATAAGAGTTTTTGAACCTTCAAAGTTCTCTTATCTTAAATGTTCATGATATTTCTTTTGCTAAATAGTTGCAATTCAGTTTCATTCAGGCTGTATGATCTTGACGGGAATGACTTCATTGAACGAAATGAGGTAAACTTTGTTTAATTGATTTTAATCTGATTTTTCTTGAATTGAGATCCAATTTGTTATTAAACAAGATAAAGAAGATTTTACCAGTGCCCATCAATCATTAATCATGTGCAATTTAAGTTGCACCAGATAAATTGCAGACTAAGTTATGAAATAATGGAACTTCTGGGGTCAGGTAATAATTAGGCTCTTTTTGTCCTGTGAAAGCAGATAATGTGTGACCACCTTTAGTTATGGGATTATGTTAGAAGAGTGGGGCAGGAGCATTTAGGTTTTCTTTGGCTTTATTATGGTGACTTGCCAACAACCTGTTTTCTGGTTATTCAATTTAAAATATAAAAAGAAATAAGATTTGTACACGTGCCGAAAAGCATCCTCGCTATCTTCACTGCAGTTGCCTTTTTTTGAGCTTCATCGAGAAACTCTTTATTGATTTACAAAATCAAACAAAATATATAATCAAGGTTGCTTGGGGATGTTAATCTTCTTTTTCTTTCTTTTTTTCCTCCATGGGATGTTTTTTTTTTATTTAAAAATCTAGCAACTAGGATGATTTCTTTTAGAGGTTACCAAACGTTGTCTGAACTCAGGAATTGCTCACTATACTAATTTGGTGTCTTCCCTGTAAGCAACTGAAAGATCAGTTCCTCACCTTTCCTTTCCAACATCTATCAGGATACTGACTTTGCTATCGAGGTTAGCACAAAAGTAGGTCCACGTGATCAGATTAGTGGTCCGTGTCAGCAATACTGTAGTTTTCTGGGATGTAGTGAGGGAATTAAAACAGATGAGAGTACAGTGATTTGAAGGGCTGATTCTGTCTACTAGTTGTGACGTGCTTATATGTTGTCTTTGGAGATATACTGTAGAAACTATAGAAATTGCAAATTAAAGTTAATGTAAAAATAGTGTCTTTCTATCCAGAAACTTACCTCAAAAAGCAAATGAGAAAGAAAGGAACAGTGGTTAATAGAGTCCAAAAAATTGTGAAAATAGGTAAGTAGGGTGTTGGAATGCATATATCTGGGACATGCTGATTCATGAATGGTCCTTTAATGCAGGTCAAGCAGATGCTGAATGTTCTTCTAAATGAATCTGATATGCACTTGGCAAATGAAACAGTGGAGTTAATAATTGATAAGGTGCATTTTATTTGACTGTTTTAATTTGAACTGTAGTTAATGGTATTGTATCTAACCACAGCACACTAGGTCCATCGTACAAGCTCAATAGGTTTCAAATACCCTTCATTGACCACAAGCTAATACTAATTACCATGTAGTCTGTAATTCCATCCTACATACGTTCCACCTGCCATGTATCAATCAAAATTTTTTGCACTACAAGTTGGAAATAATTGAATTGACAAAAAATAGTTCCAATTATACCTTTATTCATGCAATCAGAAGGTGCAACTAAGAGGTACCCAACAAGAAAAATAAAAGACAGAACATTAACATTGGTGGCCAATGTTGAAACCAAACACAAACACAGTTTTGGCAAAGTGGGTTTCTGAAGCCTTCGCTGTAGTACTAGGATTCCTAATAGTTACTTTGTAGTGGTGAATAGACATTCTTAGAGGCAGATGCAAATCACGACGGGAAAATAGACAAGGAAGAGTGGAAGAATTTTGTTACTCGTAATCCTTCTATGATGAAGATCATGACTCTTCCCTATCTCAGGTGAGTCTCACACGAGTAAGGTTAGTAGGATTGGGTGGGAAGGAGGGTTTCAATGGCCTTTATTCTCCCTTATTCCTACCTTGACCGGAAGCTTTTTGTTATTGAAGTTCAAAAAAGTAAAAGTCAAAATTACTATTAGACAATTGAAACTGAAAACAAGAAAGACTGGAGATGAAATTCAGCATTGAAGGGGTTGGCTGGTCTTCCAAGTCTGATCATTATATTTTCAGCTATGTACTTAAAACTTGTATTTGTGGCTGGATTAATCCATACTTCCAAATTCCGGGCCACCCTGGGTGAACTATGTAATCTTACCAGGCTCTACTTTCAAAATCCGGCTCATCCCTGGATGAATTTCTAAAGTCCAGTGTTTTCTGTTTTCATATTTAAATTCAATGTTTCTCAAATGCAAACTTTGGGTTTTTATGTTTTTGTAAAAAAATTTTGGTCTTGTTGGATTCCATTTCAAGCATACCCCAACTTGTTTGGGACTAAAGGCTCTTGTTTTTGGTGTTGTTTTTGTGAACAAAAAAGTTCCCCATTTTTTACTTCGATTCTGGGATGTTGAGGTAATTAAGACCAGTCCAGAATCATCTTTAGGAGTAAACTTATTCCATGTTTCTCTTGGACTGAGTTTTTCTTAGATCACACAATGAATGGACACTCCATCTAAAGAAAAGAGAGGAAAATACTAAATTTCTCAAGAAGTTATATATGTGCTCATCTCCCATTTTTTAAGCTTCATCTTCTTGTTTCTCTTTGTACCCTGTGAATTACACTGTATTCTTATTCCATTAAAAAGAGTTCATGTTCACCAAATATGAGAAAGAAGTGTCAATAACTATCTTCTGGTCTTGCTCCAAGTAATGTTACTTTTGTTTAAACTTTAAAATATTCTTTGTCGAACAATCTGTTTGGAGTGGCACTTCGCAAGTTTTCTATGAATTAACCCTCAAGAAATAACAATTTTTTTTAATCAATGTACAGGGATATAACAACAACATTTCCAAGTTTTGTTTTTAACTCAGAGGTCGACGACATTGCCACGTAATACAGCATAAAGTTTCTTCATCTAAGTATAGGAAATGCATATCAGATTTGGTGTGATGCATCTTTAGGAGTCAGCTGTAGCCTCTTTGGATCTGAATAGAATAGTTGCATTGTTTTCAGCGCTGGTTGCTTTGCAGTTGTACAGGAATTAGTGGATGTTCCCCAGTAGATTTGTATCACCCATTTCAGATCGAATGGTTCAAATCAGGACTGACTTTCTATTGTTAAAATGGAGAAGAACATGATTATACGTCTCGATTTGATCATGCGATTTGAAACGAAGGGCTTAGATTCGTCAGATATTATCCATTGTAATTTACGAGATTGGAGAAGAGACCCGTCTGTATTTTTTTGTTTCCTTTGTTCTTTTTGCCTTAAACAATCGCTACTCGATTGCTTATGCAGCTGGCTGTTTTTACACAGTATATTTTCACAATTGACTAATTGTGCGCAGGCTCAAAAAGTTGTTGTAACCGTTATTTTGAGAGCATGTATAATTAATGTGAATATGGATTATTTCATTTCAGCATATTCTATAGTTGGTGTTTTGCGTGCATGAATTTTCAGTAACTTTTTCATTTGTGGACAATTTGATTTTGATTTAATGTGCGAATCCGCAGTTCTTAAGCCTTTTAGCGGTGAGGCTGAAGTATATATATATATTTTTCTGTATAGCACGTTTCCCAGTTTCTTTCTTGGTTTCATTTCAACTCTGTTGTGAGTTATCACTCAAATACTTTGTATGAAAATTGTTTCGTCAGAGGAAATATTGCTGAAATAGTTTGTTTGTGCACGAAATATTGGTTACGGAAATAAGCAAGGAGGACGCTAACAATATTAACGGCGTCATCGTAAGCGTCCAACTTTTTGTCTATTTCCTACGCTTCCTATTTATTATTATTTTTTCTTTCGTCCCTTGTGGTAACACTGGATTATCACCAAGACCCTAGTGGCAGTTAATTGCAAATTTACCAATAGGACTGTCAAACGTGGACGAAACATATGGAACATGCTGTTTCGTTTGCCGTTCCATTATAGAACACGGTATAAGATTTTATTTTATTAACCGTTTTATTTTTGAAACTGTATAGAATATCATTTTGTTATTCGTTCCACTTCAGATTTTACACATGAAACGATTTGAAAAGAGATGAAACAGTTCGAAACGGTATAATTCATTGTTTTGTTTGTTGTTTCGTTATCGAAACGAAATTAAAACTGACATTGTTATTTGTTCTGTTTCGGTTATACGAAACGGCATCATGTGTTTTCTGAAGCCGTTGACAGCCCCATTTACCAAACCTCTTTCTCAGCGGGGAACGGGGAAGCAAAACTTCTTGTATGCTCTTTGAGCCTTGAGGTGTTGCCGTCAGGTGGAAGTGAGTCAGCTGAACGGATGTAGCGGTTCATGAATCGTGACGCAAGCTTCGTGATGTAGAGGGCACTGATGTAAACAGGAAGCAGCGAATAAATTAACTTGCTCTTTATTTAGTTTTTAAACAAGATTGCTTATTAGGTAAGCGGATGCCCCTGTACAAATAATAACAGGAAAAACAGACGATAATGAATTCGGAAAAAAACATACACGCATTTTTTTTTAGAATTATACAAAACAAATATAGTCGAATAAAAAAGCAACACGAAGTTAACGTGGCTTGACATTTTTTCATCTCCGTTAATCCACACGGTTTCTGTTATTCGCTTCCGGTCTTAGATGCATTTGGATGGTTTGAGAATAGCACTTGTAATAGTTGTTTTAGGAATAGAGATTAAGAAGAGTGCAACTGTTAAATTGTTGAGAAGGGTTATATTTTGAAAAAAAAAATTGTTTTGGTAGTATGTTGAGAATTATGGAGGAAATTATTAAGAACAATGAATATTTTTCCCCCCTTTCTCGATTAAGTCAAATTTATTTAACAGTGGTTGATATAATGATGACTATATTAATGATAGAACAATGATAGTAATGTCGAGAAAGTTTAATATGTACTATAATGCATAGGGTTTTCTATACATCACGGACTTTTTTGGAAGTATTTTTGTAAATTGAAAAATCTAATTTACAATCTAATCTACATATTGAAAATCTCATGGCAAACCAAATTTTACAATTTTTGAGATTTTATTATTATTTTTTCCAAATTTTTTAAAACTTGTCATTTTTAAAATGTTGTAAATAGTAGTTTGTTTCCAATAATAGCATGTTTTAAAAAAATTTTAAAATAGTAATAAAATTTTAAAAATTATAAAATTTGATTTTCTATGAGATTTCAATATGTAGATTTATCAATTTACAAAAATATCTCTAAAAAAATCCGCGGTGCATATAAAGTTATATACACTATGGTGCATATTAACGATATGGTCACATACTCATCAGGTTACATGATTCTGACCGTGTCATTTATGAAATAATTTTTTAAGAACAAGTAGCTTTTGAGATTTGTGCTGAAAGATTCAATTTTACTAGTTTCTACGAATCACTTCATCAAACGTGGAGTAGTACGTGTTTCGACAAAAGGATAGTTTGAGACTGTCATCTACAAGTTATTTCTTATTATCAATTATTTCTATTAATTTTATTGGTCACATAATGACATGTCCTCATATGTGGGTAAATAAAGAAACAAAATAATGTTAGACAATAAAAATATATTTCTTAATTTATCTGCGATATAAATAGATGTGTTATTCAATTTATTTTTATATTAGATGAAAAATCAAACAATGGTATTGCTTCGGCTGGCGATTGATATCCAACTGCAAATCAAACCAATCGAATAGCAGAAACATCTGTTTACGTCCTAGATCTAGCGTGTTACACCTCTTGGTATGTGTGCTTTAATATGTAGTATAGATAGTATAGATAATATATGGCAGAATGTTACTAGTTACTACTACAAGTCTACACTTGGTTAAGAAACCCATATAAACTCATCATCCTCCTTTACGAAGGTTCTGTTTGGATAAGGTGTGGGAAGAAGGAAAGAAGGGAAGAAGTGGAAAGAAGTATTGGGAAGTGTGTAACTTTGTGAAGAGTTTGAATTGTTTATAATAAATTTATTTTTTTTTATTTCCTTCTTTCCAAATGCAATCCAAACGAAGCCGAAGAGTAAAACCTAAGGTAATCAGAATTTCTTCAAAAATCATTCTCTTGGTAAATTCTCAAATTCTGTAGCCGAAATAGAGAGAATTCTTCTGTAATTAAACCTTTCTCTAATTTGTAATTTCTCAATCTAATTGTAGGAATCATGATTCTTTTGTAGTAAAATTCCAGAACAGATCTATCACATCAATTTAAAAGGTCATTGTCGCTATTATTGCTAGATAGATGCATGGGCGTCAATTTGAAGGTTTACTTTAACCTCTTTTCATGTTTAGAAATTAGAAAGGCAATGGTCTCCGTTTCGATGGTGTGGGAATAAATGTAACAAGAAAAGAAGTATTGGCCCCCCTAATTGTTACTGTGTTATGCAGACCTGGTGCCGTAGCGTAGGTTTTTATTGGGTAGTCTGGTATTTGCTTTCAGTTTTTTATTTGTTTTTTTTAATTTTCAAGCTTGTAGTGTTAGGTTTTTAGAATTATTACTATTATTGGGCACCAGGGTAGTTGGGTTTCCTCTTCACGGAGGTACTGGTACACTTCGATATTCTAATGCTGTTGTAAGACTTTACTGATTTAATGAAAGTTTCGCCTATGGGCAATCATAAAAAAAAAGAAAAGAAGTATTGGGAAGGGTGTAACTTTGTGAAGAATTTGAATTGTTTATGGCTCCGTTTGTATAGGTGTGGAAAGAAGGGAAGAAATGGGAAAAAATATTGGGAAGTGTGTAACTTTGTGAAGAGTTTGGATTGTTTATATATTTTTTTATTCCTTCTTCCTTCTTCATATATCCAAACACACCCTATAATAAATTTACGTCTAGAATGAAATTATTTTTTTAATCCTAGATTCATCCAAACACAACCTAAACGCACAAATTTTTGGGCGAATCAAATTCACATTCTTTTTCAGTTTTCTTCACAATGTTTCTCGTGTTTTCTCGTTTCCACCTCGTGTTTCATTAAAATATTCAGATTCTAGAACACGTTACAACTCGGGACTAGCCTGTGAAAACGGGAAAAAAATAAGTTGTGCAGTCAAGTTACCGGCACGTGGAACAATTAACAGAACACAAAATGATTTCGTTAAATAAACGAAACGACAAACAAAATGGATGCTGAAACGAAATAACACATGCCGTTTATCAAAATCGCATATTTTATACATGATGTTTAGCGTTTCATTAAACGAAATAATTAACGAAACGAGCCTAAGGGACTGGCGTAGGCCGAGTCTTTCAATAATAAGATTGTTTTATTAATTTGTTAGCTTTTACATAATTGAATTGATAGAGTTTTTACACGGGCCTCCTCCAATTTCAAAATATTTTAAGTCCGTCTATCAAATTCTCTTCTTCTTATTCACTTTCCAAGTAATGCGAGCCTGTTACTATTGTCTTGAGGTAACACTTTTATGTTATTTTATTTGACTTGACCGTAACATTTTTCTGATTCTTTTGGTTCTCAATTTTATGTAATTGGAGGATTGCTAAAATGCTATACATAGTACGGATGACTTTCGTGCTACGGATTTATTCTTGCATTTCATGCTTTAAACAACCAATCCAAACCGTTCATTATCTTTTACATATTGAAATTTTATTAGAAACCAAATTTTACATTTTTTTTAAATTTTTTTTACTATTTTTCATAGATTTTTAAAATACTTAATCTAATAAATTCAGAAAAATATAAAATTTGGTTTCTAATGAGATTTCAATATGAAGAAGATAATGAACGGTTTGGATCGATTGTTTGAAGTATGAAATTCAAGAACGAATCCGTAGCACGAAGGACATTCGTACTATGCATAGCATTTTAGCAATGTATCGTAAAAAAAAGAATATTTTATAGTGTTATCTACATTGGACCAAATAAATATATATATCATAATAAGTAATTTCTGCAAAAGTTTCATATATATTTTTTAAAGAATAAAAACATTATTTTTAAGAAGTCAATTTACATGAAAGATGATTATTTGATCCGGAAAAAACTAGAATTAAAAGAAGAAAAAAACCGTGTATTGTTTAAACATTGATTAATTCCATTGCTTTCCTGCCAATATAGCAGCCCAAAATTTATCGCGCCTAAGAAATAATGGAGAAAAACGATATTGCCGTACAAGCAAGAACTACAACAGTGGTTACAGCGCGCGCTCTCTCAAAAAAAAAAAAAAAAAAAAAAAAAAGCAAGAACTTTAGTTTTTTTACAATTCAAACCCTATTATTCATCATATTATGCAAAGAGTCCAAATCTCGTTATCTCTGTCATTCTGCTTCCCTCGTGCTCCTTCTCGATCCGACCTAAAAAAATCTTCTTTCCTCTCTCACCACCCTTATCAGCAAACCCTAGACTTAAATCCATTAATTTTTCTTTTTCCGTCTAAGCCGTAGATTCGGGCTTCATTTCTTTTCTTTTCTCTCGGTCTCCACCTCTCTCCTTCCATTCCATGGCGCATCTACTGGCTTGAGCTGAGATCGAACCAGTCGAGATCCCGATCCATCGCGCAGGAGAGAGAGAGAGAGAGCGAGAGAGATGTACAACAAGGATCGGGGATACGTGGTTTCGAAAGGAGAGGTGGCGAGCAGCTTGGATCGGAAGAGAATAAACGAGGCGCTTGATAAGCACCTCGAGAAATCCTCACCGTCCACGTCACGTGGATTCAACGGGAAGGACAAGGATCGCCTCGTTGTGCCTTCCACGTCATCAGGGAAGCAGGCTCAGGACCCTCGAAAAAACAAGGCTTCTGAGGGTATTATTTTCTCGCCCCTCATTTCGTTTTGCTTTTCTGCATTTTCCTTTTTTTAATTAATAGATTAGTTTCCAAGATATCGCTTGTGGCAAAAAAGCGTTTATTTATGCACTCTATGCCCATATAATTGACACGCTCTATGTTTGTGTATAAGGGAAGTAATCCATACAATTATTTTTTTGGCTTTTAGTGAGTTTGATTTTATATACTACTGCTAAGAAAATTGGGTTTAGTTTCCAATTCACGCTGTACTTTTGATGCCTATAAGTTTGAACTTTGAGCTGAACTTTCAATCATGCCATCTATTGTGGATTTGCTCGTGAAGTTACTGTCATTTTGGTACAAACTTCAGATGCGCTTTTGTATTTCTCAAAGCGCATTCTGAAATATTGCTTTCTTCGAGAAGTGTATTGTCTGACTTAATAAGAATTGCTCCTTTTAGACTGCTCAAATTCCCGGTTTCTTCCTTTATGTGCTCTTAATATATTGTTTTTTGCGTTTTTGCCCCTTGCCACTTGATATGCGATCATTTAACTTGCACCATGTAGATTCTCTCTATATTACTTTCTCATGATCATGTGACTTTGGATGATTTTTCTTTCCATTTATTATGCGTAATGTGAAGAAACATATATTATGCTGATTGTATTACATTTGATGTCATCAACCGTGGTTTTATATCAATGTTCATCATATTAAAGAGTAGCCTGTACAATCTCTAACGGATCTACCTTGCTGCAGCTGTTACAAATTTCTCATATATGCTATTCTTATGTTTGCACTTCCTCGTAATTATATCATTTCAGCGATAGCAAACTTGCGCATTGAACTTTGCTCTGGCTGTTTTCATCTGGGTTGGGTCAGATATTCATAGTTATGAAAACATTTTTCACTCAGAAGGGAGAAATGTAATAGTAAACTGGGGATTAAAATAGAATATATAATTAACAATGTAAACATTACAGAGGAATCGGACACAGACAGCGAGGAGTCTGATGTGAGTGGGTATGATGGTGAGGACACTTCATGGATATCTTGGTTCTGCAACTTAAGGGGTAACGAGTTCTTTTGCGAGGTTGATGATGAGTACATTCAGGATGACTTCAACCTCTGCGGCCTTAGCAACCAGGTCCCCTATTATGATTATGCCCTTGATCTGATCCTTGACATTGAGTCCTCCCATGGTAATTACTTCTTCTGGCATAAATTGTTTTAATTTCATAGCTATTCCATATGTAAATTAACCCTCAATTAAAAGGATTATAGTAACTTAATGATTAATTTACTGAGACATTTTGAAGTAGTCAACTCCCTTTTTTGTTCAAAAGGTTTAAAATTACCATTTCGAGCCTTGAGCATGATAAGTTCTATGCTGAAGAGTGATGAAAATGAATAGAAATCATTGTGGAATGAGCATAAGGCTTGTAGTTCTTATATCTTAATAGTTGAAAATACTTATTCCACTATAGTGCTGACTGAACTTGCCATTTGCTCACAAGAAATGATGTGAAGGATCAAATCCCTATGGATGGAAGTTTTACCAAAATGGGAATTTGAAGCTCAAGTACAAGATGGGAAATAAGTGACAGTTTAGACCATTTGTGCTGCATATCCAATCCAAATTATAATGAAAAATCTGGATTCATGATGACTGGTGAACTGATTGATATTAAGAATGTTGTAGGTGACATGTTCACAGAGGAACAAAATGAACTAGTGGAATCAGCTGCTGAGATGCTCTATGGCCTTATCCATGTACGCTACATCCTTACTAGCAAGGGCATGGCTGCTATGGTTTGTACTTTGCCTTTTCTATCTATTTGTTTAATAACAATCTTTTAACCGAAAACCCTTGCATTTTGTCAATATTATGAAGAGAACTTTTGATTTTAACAATAAGAGGACATTCAATATTTTAGAACCATATGTATTCTCCTTTTGCTCAAAGTTTGTTGGAAAACCATGTATTGCTGAAGCTAATAGCAAGTTTTCTGTAATCATGAATTCAGCAGAATGGTTTTTTCTAGTCATTAAGTAGTGGGCTCTGTCATCATGTTAATAAAACCAATGGTTAGGTTAAGAAAGAACGGAACATAATTGGTGCATGTCTTTTGTTTCATTGTTTCATGCAGCTGGAGAAGTTTAAGAACTATGATTTCGGGAGGTGCCCAAGAGTATACTGTTGTGGCCAGCCTTGCCTCCCCGTTGGTCAATCTGACATCCCACGGTCCAGCACTGTCAAGATATATTGTCCAAAATGCGATGATATTTATTACCCTCGCTCGAAGTATCAAGGCAGTATCCTTTTATTATGATCTGCATAGTCACTTGCTTCTAAAAAGCATTGAGTTCTATCTCTGAGCTTCCTTTGCTGTTTATTTTGAAGTGTTTCCAGGATTACCTTACATGTGTTTTTTTCTGACTGACCATATTAGTTGATTTAGGCATTGATATTTACTGAACAGCTATGGTGCTTGTCTCAGGATGTCTGTTTGCTTTATATGTACCTTATTCAAGTTCAAGCTGTGTTTTCTCTGGTCGCTAACTATTGATCACTAAGCTGACTAGTATTGTGAACTCCTTACTGATATGTGCTGAACTGGATTAGTGCCATCCCAGTTAGCTTAGATGTTGGTACCAAACAATTGGTCTGTATTGTCTTAGTAGACTCACATACCATCATGGTCCCCATCCGATATGGATTGATGTGAAGACACAGTTCCTAGCAATACAATTCATATCATTCCAATTACTGTATGAAAGTATTTCTTTAACTGTCATCTATTAGACATTGATGGAGCATATTTTGGAACAACATTTCCGCATCTGTTCCTGATGACATACAGCCATCTCAAGCCACAAAAGCAGTCCCAGCGGTACATCCCACGAGTGTTTGGCTTTAAGATTCACAAATCAACTTGATTACATTTGTTATGCTTCAAAGGAAACCAAAAGGGTTGAGAACTTTTCCAACGGGTATTGTGACCCCTTTTTCTATTGTTGTTTATTTAAAACCTACTAAGCTCTTGAACACCACCAGGCAATCTTGTTCTAATAACTGTTGTTTTACTAGTAGTAGTAGATCTGCAATTGTAGCCTTTGTTAATGTGTGCAAATTCTATTATTTCTTTTTTGCATGTTATGTTCTGTGTCTTGAACTAATAATTTTTTTCTATGCACCTCTGTGAAATGTAAATGTTTTGTTATAGCTAATTTCTATCTGGCCTGCGGGTATTATTATCGTTTTCCCCGTTCAGTATTCAGTGCTGTTTGTTGGCATGCATAATGCATTAGTGTACAAAAGCTTCGTATAGATGCAGTTAATTGGCGCAACACAATGGTATGGAGAGTGTGGGAGGGGGGGGGGGGGGGTTGATTTCAACTCTGTGCTGTTTCATTTGGCACCTAGAGTTGTTGATAATTTGAAGCATATACGATACGAGTAGCGCAAAACATGTCATACACTAATTATTATGACAAAATAATAATAATAATAATAATAATAATTAGTCTGCGGTCCGGTTTAAATCCAAAATAATTGCTCAATTTATTTTGTGATTCATATCCATCAGCAGATAATTTTTCATTGAATCAAAAGACCACGCCTCAAGGGCCTAAGGACGTTTTAGGTTCAGTCAGAAATACATAAACAAATTGATAATGCGGATGGGCATGAAACATTACGCTTACAAAAATCTTCAGCGAAACCGTCTTTTCCTATGTATAAAAAAGAGCTTAGTTTCATTTTTTTCACCATCAGAAAATTTAGTTATTTTTTTATATTTTGGTGTACGCTCATCTGAGCTATTTCCACGTCCAACGAAGTGTTAATTCTTACTTCCACGTACATTGCATCATTGCTGCTTTGCTTTGAAACTAGTATAAAAATTAGGTTCGAAATGTCAAACAAATAATATATCAGCTTACTAATTTGGAACTGACAAGAAAATTTATTGGTTAACGGTATATGCTTACGCTCCACGTGTAAATTTCTGGGTTCGGATTTGTAATAAAAATAGGTGCCTTAATTAGAGGCGCTTAGGTGGCAACCTAAGCATCAAAACTCGGTAACATTTCGAAAAACACGCTCAGAAGAAATCGTCAGGATGGACTGCTGAGCTAAGCATGAAGCATCGAACCATCTACGAAAATCCGCTCGATTCAAGCCCAAATAATAAATACAAAAAGTCTCAGGGGTCGTGAAGCAATTAGTCCAAAAAAAGAAAGAAAAAAATTGCCCAAATTGAATCATAGAGACCCGATACGATTAGATTAGAAGAGGATTGAATAATAATAAAACGAGTCCCCACCCCCTCCATTCCCGTCTTCTTCTCTTCTCCAATGACGTTTGCACAGCGACCTCTCCAATTTTAGATGCATCAACAACACCTCCACCATCCTCCTACCTTCTCCCGACCGGACCACCACCACCCCCACCCGCACCACTACCTCCGCACCAACCCCCACCACCCGCCTCTCGGACTGGACGCCGCTCCTTCCTCCTCCTCTCCTCTCCATTCCGCTCCCATCCACCCGCCTCCATTCATCCGCATCGACATTCCTCCTGACCCAAACCCTATCCCTAGCCCCAGCCCCTCCAGCCATGCCCACGGCGCTCTCCTCTCCACCCCGCACAAGCGTCCCCTCGTGACATCCTCTCCCACATCCACTCCTTCCTCGTCCTCTTCTCGACCCTTGCCTTTCTCGCCTCCTCCCTCTCACAACCGTCGCCGAACCGGACTCTCTTTGCGGCGCCTCCCATGCTCCTCAGCCCTGGCTCTTCGGCGTCTCCTCCGCCGTCTCCATTTCCGCCTCAGGATCCTTCTCCTTCTTTCTTTCCCTTCCTTGTATCTCTTTTTCTCATCCACATCTTACTCCTCCACCCGATCCTTCCTCCTTGATTTCCTCTCCGCGGCCGCGTTTTCAACTGTGTTGCTTCTGCTCCTACTACTCTTCTCCTTCCATCCCTGCCCTCTTCGATCTTTCAAATCCCTATTCCCATATGGGACCCGACCGAGGGTTTTCTGGTCAATTGGATCTGCCAACGGGTCTAATCCGACTTCAGCCCGACGGAAACGCAGCAAATCAGGCTTCTTTGTACAGGTATACAGCAACGGTGATGTGTATGAAGGGGAATTTCAACGCGGGAAGCTGTCAGGAAGCGGGGTATATTACTACTATATGAGTGGGAGGTATGAAGGGGATTGGGTTGATGAGAAGTACGACGGATATGGGGTTGAGACATGGGCCCGTGGGAGTCGATATCGGGGACAATTCAGGCAGGGTTTGAGGCACGGGTATGGTGTGTACAGGTTTTATACAGGGGATGTGTATTCTGGCGAGTGGCATAATGGGCAGAGCCACGGGTACGGCATGCATACCTGTGAGGACGGAAGCCGGTACGTGGGGGAGTTTAAGTGGGGGGTCAAGCATGGTCTGGGGCATTACCATTTCAGGTATAAGGATCAATTTAATCTTTGATTTTGTCTGATATTGTTATTTACTTCTGTTATTGTTCTTCTACTGCATATATAATTTACAGTTACAAATGTAGGAGGTTCTGTGCTTTATGCCTGACTATTTACTTAAAAATTGCTAATTGAGAAGGCACTCAAATGAATTTGATCTGTACCATACTGAGTGAATAATTACCAGGCTTCTCAGTTACATCACATTAAAAATAATTTTTTTTCCCCAACTGCATAGTTATAAACTGATAATATATTCATGGATAAACAAAGAATAGCTGTACAATAGACTCACATGTGGACAGTAAAATTGGTCCGTGCAACATTATATTTGCTTTCTTCTGTCACATTGCAAATCTTCTGTTTGCTCCCTGGAGCACGGGTATGTTCTGGCTAACATTCAGTAGGGTGAATTGCCAGTTGTGTCATATAGTATGTTCTCTCTTTTAAGATGCTTAAGTGGGTCTTTTACTGAGGCCATTTCAGTGCTTAACTGAGCTTCAAGTCAACATGTGACATGATAACATAGTGAAGGGATTAAAAATAAATACTTTATCTCTTATGGAACTATTGTTTGGATTTTCTTAAAAGGAATGGGGACATGTATGCCGGAGAGTACTTTGCTGACAAGATGCATGGGTTTGGGGTTTACAATTTTGCACACGGGCACCGTTATGAAGGCTCGTGGCATGAGGGAAAGAGGCAGGGGCTAGGCATGTATTCTTTCAGGAACGGAGAGACACAGTCTGGTCATTGGCAGAGCGGAGTACTCGACACGTTAAGCACCCAAAACACTGTGCCAACATCTCCTGTTGCAGTTAACCACTCTAAAGTTCTCAATGCTGTCCAGGTTTGTGTTCTTTTGTGTTTTGGTTGTTCCTGTTGGTGTTTCAATTGTTGTTAGTGTTGTTAGTGTTTTATGGGTGTTAGGAGCTATGTAAACTATGTTGCCCTTTCGTACGAAGGGTAGAACTGAAGAGTTTGCTTCAGCACTGATAACACTTGAATGATGCTCTTGTTGTGGTTAATCATTCTAAAGTACTGCATTGTCCATTTTTTTTCTCTTTCGTCTGTATTTTTGGGAATGATGGGGTTCCCACAGCCCTACAGAATCTCATGGGTGCATCTGCAAAATGAGTTATTCTTTTGTTCCCATATAAAAAAACTGAATGCATCAGTATACCTTATCATCCAGTATTCTTAAATGATACCCAAAATGCCCCCTTGCGCCCTTGTGGCAATCTTGAGAAACAGTGAATGGTGGATAGTTTGGAATTTGTTGAATCGTAGAAGTTACAGGAGATGTTTTGAAGAAATTATTCATACTTTTCAGGAAGCTAGAAGAGCTGCACAAAAGGCATATGATGTCCCAAGGGTAGACAGTAAGGTCAACAGTGCTGTTGTAGCTGCAAACAAGTCGGCTAATGCAGCCCGAGTTGCTGCTGTCAAGGCCGTTCAAGGTTCCAAAATGAACACGTTATGATCTGCTTTCTGGTTGCTTCAGCTCAATTCGAATGAAGATAAATAACTGGGAGATCAATAGCACAGGGAAGGATAATTTTTCTGATTACTTCGCCTTTGCCTACTAATATACATAAAAAATGAGTTGTTATCATGAGATACTTTCAGTTATCAAAGATAACTGATACACAGGCACGCTGCACGTCCCTTGCTGCTAGTTTTCATTTTCCTGTGGTTATTGGTTAACACCATGTGAATACTTTGTCCACTTTGCCAAGCTTTTGCTTTGGTTCCTTGTATAGGGAATTTGTTTTGAACGCTGATAATGGTGATGTCTAGGAGGGTGAGACCTCACTAGATTTTCTGGTTGCTTTGTAATGATAAGCTGTAGTTTCTTGTGGCATTTGAGAAATGATGGGTAGTCACTTCTGATTTGTTTAGTTTCACGTGCTTCTTAGAGATCCTTTTGTTGATTAAATAGTGAGGGTCCCTGATGTTTAGAAAATCACATATCATATTAATGATGACATATTAATTCTAGCACGTTTTTTTTTAACTCTAAAAATATATACAAATTTATGGTATTACATCGCTTGTTAAATTGAATATAATCAGAATTTGGCAAATGGATTTTGAATTTACAAGTATTAATGGAACATTAAAGTTGCGGCCTCTATGACACCTAAAAAACCATAACAAACTGTTTGACGGGAACAATTATTTTTTGTGCTGAAACTGTTTCTAAAAGAAGGCATATCAAACATATTTAAAAGTTTTTATGCTAAAATGTCCTTGTAACATTGAATTTGAAGTCGATACCGATTCTTACGAGGTTAAGAACCATTTTTTCCATATTGAAGAAAATACAAAAAAAATGCATCGATATTCTATAAATTAAATAGAAGGGAAATAGAAATACTCTAGACAATTAATTCAGGACCTAGAACACATCACGTGTATGTGTAAATCCTTAGAAACAATTTCACGAAATAAATTGACAATCCCCGTTGATGTTATCAAGAGTTACATTGTATAGTGCTATATAACTATATCTAATCCAACTTACACAATAAATCCTTAGAATAAAATTGATGAAATAAATGGACAATCCCAAGAATTACATTTTATATCATCTTATTTTTTTGAATCGAATTCTACCATTGAACTATTATGCCACACGCAACAATAAAATTATTTGACTAATGCATAAAGGAGCAACAAAAGGAATTCTCTTAGATTAATTAAGCCTCCTAAAGTGATTACACTACACATTATTAACTCATATCTATCGATCCTTTATTTTCATAAATAAAGAATATCGCACACTTCAATTCGACAAATCCCTTAACTTATTTTATCACTCTTCTACATTAAAAAATTTAATAAAACCGCCATGTTGAAATTCAGCCTGCCAAAAATTAAACTTTGCATTTGATATCGGTTATCCCGCTGCAGTTTTCTCGGCCCACAATTCCTGACAACTCATTTGTGAGAATGACGCCTATAGAAGCTCTTATGGTCATGATCTTGTCCAGGCACAGTTGATGGAAGAAAATAATCTAGAGCTGTCTCTACCCTGATGAACCTGGCTCCTGTTACTTTTAAACCACGTAGTATCTTACATTCTTACAAATGAACACTTAGAATGAACTTACCTTATCTATATTACATTTACTCAAAAAACTTTGAAAAGATAAAAAAAAATGAAAAGAAAAAGTGTAGCATTATTACAAAATCAAGCACCTGACTCAAGATATGAAATTGCGGGGTTTATTTCCACCATTTCCTCGAATTTGTTTAGGCCTGCCCGTCACAGTTTGCCTTCACCAACCTGGTTTGCATGTCACAGTATTTGCTCATAAATGTTAATATGTTTTTTTTATATTGAATACTATTCTTAATTTGAAAAGTTCTTTTAATTTCTTGTAATATTATTTGTTCCTATCTTTTTGACATACGACTGTCCTCAATTATTTTTTTAATAATTTTTTTATACATTCAACCAACCTCTGCTGTAGTGTCTTCTTGTAATTCTAGTTTTCATCTTTTGTTTTTTTTTTTATTATATTCATATGCATGATCTATCCATATGAATATGCTTCCAACCACCTTTAGACAATGTAATATATGATTTTAAGAAATAATACAATGATATTACAGGTAAAACATGATATCTAGTTTGAGACACATTTTATTCAGAGTAAAATGAGTGCTTTTTTTTTTAAGTCGTTGCGGATTTTTGTAACGTTACACATAGAAAATGAATAGTCACAATTTTTTGAGGCTATGAAGTTTATTAAAAGAAAGAGTAGAGCGTGAAATGAGTTGTGATATAATCTCCGCAATTACATCTTCAAGGAGTGTGCCGATCAATGTTGGTGTTTTTGTTTTTAATTGGACGAAAACAATTTTGTTATAATCGGATGAATCGAAAAAAAAAATCAGATCAATCTAATTGAAAATCAGATTTTTTTTTTCACAGGGAACATATTTTATGCTATTAAAACTCGAAAAAAATATGAGAAAAATAGAAAAAAATAATTTCTCAAAAATATGTTAAAGCTTAAAAATTAGAAGCATCAAATCAATTAAAATATAACATAACTACAATTGAAAATAATTAAGCTTATTTCAATAATTAAGTAATCCATAACTTGATCAATTAATGTATTTTTTTGATGTTTGAATCATAAGTTCATAACAATTATAACTATAATAGAAAAAAAATATTTTGAAAATTATACCTTTTGTCGGTCATGATACAAGTATACAAACTTGTTAAAACTATGATAATTTAGTTACCCATCAATATCTAAAATTTTTTTTAATAACCAAACACACAAAGAGTGGTTTTAAAAAATATATCAATTTTTATTATCCAACTCTTGTAGTACTATACACTCAATTCGTGTGATTTAATCAATCGTACCGTGACTTACTTTTTGCATGAACTCGCAAAAATAATTTCAGTACTGTATTTGCTGAAAAATGTGAATATATATATATATATATATATAGAGAGAGAGAGAGAGAGAATGGCTAACGCGCCATCGATGGCACGTGCCATCAATTTTCTATCGGCTCGTTTTTCGAAATTCAAAAGTCAAACGGTCGATCCAAACTGTTCAAGTTGATCAAAATATTGAAATACCTTTGGAGACCAAATTTTACATTATTTCGAATTTTTTTGCTATTTATTATGATATTTTTAAATTAGAGGGCCTGAAATACTCTAATCATAATGTTTTTAAAAATATCATAATAAATAGTAAAAAAAATTCGAAAAAATATAAAATTTGGTCTCCAAAGATATTTCAATATGGAGAACAACTTGAACGGTTTGGATTAACCGTTTGAATTTTAGATCTCGAAAAATGACTTGATGGCACGGGACCCTCCGTGCCATCGATGGCACGTTAGCCATTCTCTCTCTCTCTCTATATATATATATATATATATGTAAATATCGAACACTCTTCTTAATTTAAGAAATTTTAATTTCTTGTAATATTATTTGTTCTATTTTTTTGACATGCGGCTTTCCTTAATTCTTTTTAAATTTGAGAACTTTGTCCGCTACAGAGGATAATTTAAAATTTGCTATATTTACAAAGCGAATTAGCTATAATTCTATATAAATATAACATTTTGCTTCCCCTCCCTAAAATGAAAAATTGTAAATTTTACCTCCCAAACTAATTTTCTGGCTCCCCTTTGCACACAAACGCACAATAAGCTAGCACTCGAAAAACCTTTTTAGATCTCTTGATCGACTTCATTTTAAAGTCGCCCATCGACTTTCACACATGACCAAGTTAGAAGTTTCTCTTGACAAAAGAAAAAAAAATATAGAAAAAAGAAACTTCGTTGTTAGTTTATTACATTACATACTAATAAAAGTATTATTCGTCCACATAAATTAAATTTACATATTCATGATGATTTTTAATTCAAATTTTGATGAAATGACTGTTAAAATTACATTAAAAATAATTTTTGTTTGTTAATAAAACATATTAAACAGTAAAGATTTCAGAATAATTAAAATACTTAATTATGGTATAAAATGTGAAAAGATATATTTTAAGTATAAAACATTATAAATCTGGATATACATTATATATTTAAAGGTAAGACGTAAGATATATTATGTAAATCATTTAATAAATCATCGTTTTATTTGAAGAAGGATACGCCCTGCTTTCTGCAAATCCGTCCCTTCTATTAGAAATCTCAAAAATATTATTCTACCTAAAAGTGGAGTTGTTGTACCTGGGCAAGTGGCCAACTATACCAAATACTTTCCCTTTGGCCATTTTCTTTTGCAAGCGAAAATTGCGAAATCTTCTCCGTTCGATTAAAAATAATAAATAAATAATAAAAACGCTGAAACAGAAATTTCTTGTACTTACGGTTTCAAAAAGAATCCCGCGTTCTTAAATAAAATAAAAATATAAAATTATCTCGACATTAAACATTTCATTTTCTCAGCACGTCCTGACATCTCACGACGAAAGAAAGAAAGAAATGACCGGCTTAGATCTTCCCAATGCTCTGCCGGCACCGATCGATCCATCTCGACCGTCCGATCTCATGATTCTCATCAAACAAGCATGATAGATCCGGCTATTCCCATAACGCGGAATTACGGAAAGCCCCTTTTAATTTCACCACACCACACGCCCCGAAAACAATTAAATAAGAGAGAATTAACCAATCGCCTTCTCTCTCTCAACGACCACGCCATTGAAAAAGACTTGAAAAAGAGAGAGAGAGAAGAGAAGAGGTTCCACAGTCGAAATAAGAAGAGAAGAAAGGAGACAGGGAGGGAGAGAATTCGTCG
Source organism: Rhynchospora pubera (assembly GCA_028095005.1). Taxonomy (NCBI): domain Eukaryota; kingdom Viridiplantae; phylum Streptophyta; class Magnoliopsida; order Poales; family Cyperaceae; genus Rhynchospora; species Rhynchospora pubera. The sequence goes on along the minus strand of CM051460.1, from coordinate 25,815,056 downwards.
GATCCAGTATGTTGATGCTGATAAACTGCTCCGGATGTCGTACCCCGCTACAGCTCCCACATGGCGCGACCTCGATCCGGTGCGCTCTCTGCCAGGCTGTCACCCACGTGGCGGACCCTCGCAGCGTGCCTCCGCCTTCTCCCAACGCCGTCGCGCCGCCTCCAGGGCCGACGGGGCCGTGGGGCCAGCCTCCGCCTCCGCCGGCGCACGGGAACAAACGGGCGGTGATATGCGGTATATCGTATCGGAACTCACGACATGAACTGAAGGGGTGTATTAACGATGCCAAGTGCATGAAGTACATGCTTATGAATCGATTCCACTTTCCTGAATCTTCTATTATTATGCTAACAGGTGATTTAACTTATCTTTGACTGGTGAGAGGGTGCGAATGAGAGATGGATCATCAAATTGAGAGGAGATTGGGTTCCAGTAGCCTTTCATTCTAGGAATTAATTGATTGAGAAAATGAGGGGGTAGACCTGAATTGTGATCACCTTGTTCAAATTAAAATATTAGTCCTAAATCCATTTGTACTTTTGTCAGATTCTCAAGAGAGGCAAAAGTTATTAGAGAAATTTTGATTTTCCATTTATTTGTTTTTGTAGCTACTATAGTTATGACAATGAAATCATCTGTATTATGTTTATAAACTCATCCTATGTAACCAAGTCATAGACCATCAGCACTTTTCACTCTAATATTCAGTTATCTTGTTTGAGGTATTATCGGAACCCTACATCTGACCCAAATTACTTGTACAAATGCAGAAGAAGAAAGAGATCCATACAAGATACCAACGAAGCAAAACATAAGGATGGCCATGTATTGGCTGGTGCAGGGCTGCCAGCCTGGCGATTCGTTGGTGTTTCACTACTCTGGCCACGGATCTCAACAGAGGAATTACACTGGCGATGAGGCTGACGGGTATGATGAGACTCTCTGTCCATTGGATTTTGAAACGCAAGGCATGATTGTCGATGACGAGATCAACACAGCTTTGGTGAGACCACTGCCACACGGGGTCAGGCTTCATGCCATTATTGATGCATGCCACAGTGGAACGGTGCTTGATCTTTCTTTTCTTTGCCGCATGAATCGGTAATTGATTTGTTACTATACTATATGTAAGAGAGCTTTGCAAAATTTTGACTGTCAAAACTCTTTCTAAACACTGAAAAAAGTAGTATGCAGCTTTCACCCAGTTTTTTTGTTACACAATATCGGATGCACTTTGTATATTATTTTCTTGCCAGTATCATGTTTGTGTAATAAAAAATCAATATGACGTAGCATTTCTAGCGCATCTGAATATTTTGACCATTCTAGTTAAATTTTCAATCAGGCTTGGCTGCTCAGACTTAGAACTTATGCGGTACGGGGTAACTTAATGTTGTTTGCATGTATTAACATACCATCAGGCACTTTTTATGTAATAAGCCTTTATTAGACTGCAACTCAAACCAAATTGTTAAACTTACTTTAGCCCTGGGACGGAGGGACAGGGGTGCGGGACTGGGCATTGCCCCACCTGTGATTTAAAAAAACTGTGAGATACAAAGAGTTTTGGGCTGGGCTTTAATTAATTTGACATGTGCGGACCCCCCTGTCATTCACGCATACCATTTCTCTTCAAACCTATTGATGTGATCAAGAAGAACCAGTAGGCAGTATGCAGTAGCCAGTAGGTGATAAATTCATAGACCTTCATATTTCTTCATTTCTTTTTATTGCACTGTAGTCTACACTCTCTACTTATTGGCTTATTTAATTAGCAATTCATTTGTACTAAAACTTGTATGATTACGTAAGCAATATGCTGTAGACCTCAGGCAAATAGGCCAACTTTGTGGCTTACTTTTTGTCCAGTGTTACACTGTGGCCAGGCCATGCTTTACCATAGGGGGAAGTCCAACCCAATGACCCCTCAAAAGTATCAAAATTACACATTATTCTTTTCTATTTAATTATTTATTATATTCTTCCACATACAAATTTTTGAAAAATCTCAATATGAGAACCTTCTGTCACAAAACTTAAACTGGTAATGCTTAGGTGAAGGAAAGTTTGAAACCTTAGCATGCTTAGACGGGCATGGAATTTATGCTGATGCAGGATTTAAAGCCAGCATATTAATCGTGCTAGTTGACTTATGGATCAAATTTGTATTGGTGCAGGAGTGGTCAATATATGTGGGAAGATCACCGGCCACGGTCAGGCGTATGGAAGGGTACAAGTGGAGGTGAAGCCATCTCCTTTAGTGGCTGTGATGATGACCAAACCTCCGCTGATACTGCTGTACTTTTCTGTTCCTTTCCTTGTAACATTTCAAGCATCATGCAAAGAACAATAAATTTCAGAAAAGGCTGTTTCTTTTAATATATCACAGATGATAATTTTCTCTGTGTTTGTGTTACTATTACAAATCACACCCTATATTTTAATAGAGTTTTTAGTGCAACCAGGGTTATGTGCATAAACTTCTAAAATCAAGGTCGAGTGGAGCAAATTTGTTTCCATGGCTTAACTTAATCACATCTCACAGCTAATTTAGTAAAAAGGCAAGACCAAAACTAGATTCACTCGACTTGATTTCATCTCAGTTTGGGCTCAAAAAAAGACAAAAATATTATGGTTTAAAGGCATAATTGTCAACTCTTCATGAGATGTATGTGTTCAATTAGATTATTTTAACAGTTAGTATTTTATTGATAAAACTGAATTAATGCTGAATGTTGAATTTTGAGAAAATATTTGGTGGTGTTTCAAGAAATATTTAGTATCAGGTTCTTACTATTTGAGAATAAAAAAACTATCAGGCTCTCTCGAAGATCACATCAACAGGGGCAATGACTTTTTGCTTCATTCAAGCAATTGAACGGAGCCAAGGAATGATGACCTATGGCAGCATTCTGAACTCCATGCGTGCTGCCATTAGGAGCACCGGTGACTCGATGGGTGGGGGCCCTGTTACATCTCTCATCACAATGCTTCTCACTGGTGGCAGTGCAGGTGGAGGCTTGAGACAGGTATGCTGAAAACATTTAGTGAATAAAAGGGTTTAATATGCACACTGATATATCTATATAAAATTACAATACTAAATTAAAAATGTTATTTCTGTGCCAAATATGGACAAATGTAGATAGTAGAAATGTCATAAACACGTAGGTTTAATTTAAACATGCATTTTGGCCAATTTTTTGGCAATTCTTTGCGACTGCTCAGTTCACCGCATACATTTCTCAATATGGATTTTAAAATCCTCTGATGGCTTCAGTTGCTGGAGAACTGATAAGTTGTTATGACAATTGCAGTTTTGATAATACGAACTCTTAACACAAGCTCTGGTTGTACAAATAATTTTGATGCCCTCATTTTGGTCATTCTCTTTTGCTCTGTGTTGTGTTTAAGCATTTTTGCATTGAACCAGTGACACACTGAGAATGCTTTTGTTGTTCCCTTCTTTCTTTTTTAACTATTGTTCTTTGATCAACCTTCCTTTGCTTAACAATTGACTTCTATTTTTTTCAGGAACCACAACTGACTTCTAACGATATGTTTGATGTCTATGCAAAACCCTTTTCTCTATGATAGTTTTCCAGTGTTAAATAATTTCTCACACATTATTTTGTGTTGACATTGTTATGACGGGAGACACTGGAGAGTAATTCATAATTTCATTTTTCTTTTATCTTATTTGAAAAGCCCTGTTAGTTTTTATTCGTTTTCTCTGTACATAATGAGGCGTTTTACTTAGAGGATATTGAGCAGTTGATAAATAAACATTTGTGGACAGGTTAGCTTGCAATGTTTTCCTCACTTATTGCGAGCTTCGTTGTTGAGTGGAGTTTTTGTGGTCCCTTAAATATTAGTTGCTCAACTATATTCTTAAGTACAGGTTTTGATGATTGACTTGAAAGGCAGCCCTAGACCCTAGTAATTCTTGGTTCTTCAATTATCCCAATTTAAATATAATTTGCCTCCTATGGACAGTCTTTTGTAAGAGGCATCCAAATAGAATGTGGAATTTAAAAAACCTTATTTCAACAAACATAGAGAATAATAGTCGCTATCTAGTTTATAAAAAAAAAAACATATTGAAGAAAATGTGTTTACGACATCCTATGTAGAAGCTGGTAGATTTGAACGTGACAATGACACAGATGCCATAGATTTGCTCCCTATGGAGAGGCCAAGAGGCTGTGTAAAGGACGTCCCAAGAAGGAAATAGAATAGGAAACTTAATAACAGAGAAGTATTGAACATAAATTGGTACCATTTAAAAAGAAATGTGTTACTCCGTAATATACATAGGCAGAAAGAATTTTTCATACTAGTCGGCGTAGTCGCATGTAGACAGCAAATACAAGGGAATACGACTACAATTGAGAGAACATTATGACAGAATCACAGACCCGATTACGTTGCAACCTCATGCGCTCTGAACATTGCACTTATTTCAGGAGGGCAAAAAATTAAATTAAAAATTTTAAAAATAAATAAAAATTACGACTGCCAGACGAAACCCAAAAATTAAAATCAGTCCCGTGCACTTGTGCGAGAATACAGGCCAGTAGATGTAGCAATGAAATATGTACAACAGCTGATGGCAAAAAAATAAAAAATGATGCAACAAATTAACCACCAATAGGCACACATCCATTAACGATTTAACGTAAGCCATGAGATAATATACCTGAAATAATAGATAACTATCACCAAAATCTACAAAGTAAGAAGCATGTTACAGACCAAAAAGCCTCAACAGCTCTCCAAAAGTTAGTACTATTTTTTTTTCTTTTCTGTTTAAACTCATCAGACAATGTGGTTAGAACCCAACACAGCACAGCATTTTCTCATTTCTTCCCTTCTGAATCTTGTTATATGTCAGCCTAACAATTCACAATTTTTCACATCAGAATAAACAGTATGTTAATCACTGGTGATTAACCCTAAGTGCCTTCTGTAAGATACTAGCATTATACTATATGAGCACAGTTGCATAAATGAATTTTGAATTGATAGTCCTCTCCAGTCATCGGGCATCAGAAAAATATCCCAAATGGAAAACTTGTGCTGACACCATGAGTAGAAAAGCTGATTGGTTTAATGCTCTTAACATTGCACAGTGATCTACAAAACAAAACACTTCATTAGGGCATATCAAAACAAAAAGTCTTCGCACATTCCCTTAAAAGTTGGGAAGTTGCTAAATATAATTGGAAATGGGTAGAATGTATAGCAACCATGATGGAAAAGTATGGCAGAATTCAGTGCGATTTTGGAATAATATGAAAAAGTTATCAGTTTTGATCATATGCCAAAAGTCTACTAAAATGAGAGAATATCTAATGTGCGCTAGAAATTCATCAATACTCTATCCCTAATTTTTCCAAGCCAGAAAATCTGCCCAACCGGCAATCTCCCTTATTGGACACAGAAATAGTGACTGAGACCTACTTCATAAGCAAAAGGATATATAGAGGATAGCTTTCCAACTTTCATGCTACATAGACAGCATTGTCATATTACATAAAAATATTTATTTATAACGCTGTTCACCTAAATTACCTGATATAAACATCATGTTGTTTGGCCTCTACAGAAAGGGATCTAACTTCTTAGAGGGCACTGGGTGCGGCGGTTTAAAATCCTCCAACTGAAGGTTGGATCCAGTTCGAACCTCATTCAAGAAAGAATCCCCTTTCTCCACCTTAATATATTCTAAAGTGCAGCCAATAACATCCCCACCGAGGCCGGCTTCAATGAGCAATCCTGGTTCCTCCCCACCATCATGTACTAATTTACCGATCTCCTTGAGAGACATGACATCCTCTGCTATAAATTTTGCAAATAGCCTTCCCAAAAACTCCGGTGCTTTCGGTGCATCATTTACCGCATCTTCCAGTGTTGACAGTACAGTCTCTAGCCTGATAAAAAAGAATTGAAGAATAAGGAATGTAGTACCAGTAGGTACATTATGAATGTAGAAGACAACACCACATCTACCAGTTAAAGAGTACCACAAAAACATTTAAGAATCCAATTGTTGTATACAACACCTGCTTTTAGCAAAAGACTAGATGATATAAAAGAAAGTATAAAGTAACAAATTGGAAAAACTTTTGCTCTGGCCTTCATTTTTATTACTCTGCCTGGAACAGTCATGAGTTATGCAATAAAAGAATGCCAATACTAAAAGGCAATCACAGAATGAAAACGATAAAGGTATTAAAAAGGAGCAATAATGAGTATACCCCTGGTGAAGCTGGGCCTGAGAGAAAAGGCCCTCATTGGGCTTGCAGAGGTTGACGAGAAGCTTATATAAGAGATCCCTTTCCATTTCTTTTCTCTCAAACGAGTCTAAAACCCAGGTTGATATTATGAGGTGATAAGAACCAGGTGAATTCAGCTCCTCTATGCACATGGCCACCTCCTTCTCATCTTTTGCACTATCACCAAAAAAGTGTGACCGGAATTAATACAAGGCATAGAGATTATATAAGAAGTGAATATAGCAATTCCAGTTGAATATAATTGTAAGAAAAAATAAATAGGAAGAAATACAATGTACCTATAGAACTCCCTTATAGCAGAAACCGATTTGTCCTTGATGACATTGTCTGGAAGGTTAACATGGCTGGTACCACCTGGAGATGAAGCCACCAGCCCAGGTTGTTGACTTGCTACTGGTGGAAACAGCCTACTACCAGCTGAGAAATTTCGATCCAAACCTCTCTGGCCCCCACCCAAGGGAGGCCCAGTGCGCTCTTCTGGGCTCGCCAAGCGCATACCTACAGCACCTTCTCGTGACCCATATCCAAACTCTGAGCTTAGACCAGATCCAAATCCATTTGTCGGTCCTGTAACCATTCTATCTCCCATGGCACTACTGGTGTTTGAAATGACTGGTTGGCCTCTGATAGACATGCCACGGCCAAGGCCCCCTTGTGGTCCTAGCGTGATAGATTCGTCCCTATTTCCCCTTTGAGGAAGTGGCAGTGATGGATTCATATTTCTATTGTCGAAGTGATATCTATCTCTATCCTCAAACCTAACATCCTGCATAGGATAACTACCGCGGCTGGATTGAGGCGGGGCCATGCCACGTAAGCCAGGCTGCTGAGAAACAGGAGAAACTAAACCAATCTGAGGACCCCGCCTCATGGGGGGATTGTTCATAACAGGCCCGCCACGTGCAAGCCGGGTTGCTTGGGCCTGGCGCTCCTGAGCTGCATCCCTGTGCACTTCCTCAATCTTCTTAGGACCCTCAACCTTGCGCCGCTGCTGCCACTTATTCTTTCTCAAATCAATAGCATCCTTTAGCATAAAGCGAACACGAGAGGAGTACCTTTGGTTTGTGGAAAGTTTCCCCATGATATCAAAATATGCATCCATGTGTTCCTTGGCTTTCGGATGATCTATCATTTCTCCAATCGTACTCATGAGCTTGCACAGAGCCTCTATGTCCTCTTCATCAGGGTTTTGGGACGGCCCCAAGAGCTTCTTGATGCACTCATGCATGATCCGTTCAGTAAGCATTCTTTTCTTGTACAGTTCACCAATCAGTCGAATATTACCTAACATGCGTCTCCTGGCCTTTACCCTCTTCTCTTCTCTTTCCTCTTGGGTTTGCTTTACTTCCCCCTCTTCCTCGGTTTTATCTGCCTCGGCTTCCTCCCGTTCTCCCCTTTCGAACTCTTCCTGGCACTTGTTCAACAACAGCACCCTGAAGGTAATCTTTTTATTATCTATAATAAAATCTGGCAAGGCAGTTGCCAGACGGGAGCAGAAATTTGCATACATCTCACAGAATGTCGGTTCCATTAGTGCCTTGTCAAAAATCTGAGAAATAACCCCAGCAAGTGTATCAGGGCTGTCTATATTAACCTCTTTAACCTGCTCAAATAGCTTGTCGAAATTCTGAGGTGTTAATTTGTTTAGTATAGACTTGAGCTGCCGCTGCTTTGCCTCTTCGTGATCAGAGATTTTACCAACCTCGTACTTCTTCTCCGCCCTGTGCATAACTTGGTGGGGGCTTGAAATTGGTGATGGTATCAGGCCCCGTTGGATTCCACCAGAGACATGCTGCCATCTGTCCATGTCAGACCCACTTCGGTGGAGACCACCTCCCTGAGGCAGTGGTTGTGAGAGTATCCCTCCTGTATATTGATTTGGCGACTGCCCTCGTGGGTATTTCAGCACACCATAATTGGAACCCTGACCAGGCCGAGGGTTCATCAGATTTGGGGGACCATTATTAAACTGGCCCATGTCCATACGCGTATCACGGGCTGGACTGTATGGTCCAGATGGCTTGATCCACCTGTCATCCTCAGGTGGTCCACTATTGCCACCCATCCTGCGGTCACCTCGTTGGCCACGACCAGGACTAGGGTGCGGCTGGTCATATGATCTACCACCAAAACCACCACCAAATATTGATTCTGTACCCTGTTCAACTTGAAACCCAGCTGGTAGGGCCGTGCACTGATGTGAGAACGTCAAGAGGAAGTCCCTTGTGTACTTTTTCGTCCCACTAACATCAGTTGCTGCTTTCTGTGCCCTTCGGTCCAATGGGGGCAATTTTGGAGTTGACAAGTCAGCTACATCCTCCCAATCTTCAAGTTCCCCCTTCCCTGATGCTTCTTCTTCACTTGCTATTTCCCTTTTGGCTTCCTCAATTGTTGGAATGCTGGCACCTGATTTCAAAATATCTGCAGTTTCTGAGTTGGCTTCTGTTTTTTCCTCTGGCCCCTTATAGGCACTGTACAATTCTGAGCTTCCAGCCGCATCAGCCTTTGAAAGCACTTCCTTTCTCAGTTTTTTCTTAGATGCTGTTTTCTTTGGCAGTTCTGCAACAGGCTTCTCTCTTGACACAGAACGGACAGCTGTCACCTCAACAACTTTACTTTCTTGCTTTAGTGGTTTGTCTGCTGCAACAACTTCTGTCGACACCAGTTCAGATGGGACAGTGCTTCCATTAGCATGTGAAAAGGATTGGCCAGAGAAAGATTCGGCATCAATTGATGCAGAAGATGTGCTGCTAGCAGGCCGAATGCTATCAGCTTCCTGAACATTACCAATAGGTTCCTCAGAGCTCTTTTCCATCAATGTATTTAATTCGTGTGATAATTTATCCTTTTCAGGTCCCATCTTTGCCTCCTTTTCTTCAAGTTGCACTCTATCAGTCTCTGATGGACTCTGCTTGGCATCGGACACATCAGGGACCATTGCAACTGTACGAGTTTCAGTGAGGTCCCCTTTGTTTTCAATTTGGGCTTTTCCAGTTTCCAAACTAGATGATGTAGGCTCTGACTTCAGCACAACAGTTGCTTTGACATCGGCAACATCTCCCTCTTTCCCAAGAGCTGTCTGCTTAGAGCCTTCTGCTATATGAGATGCATCCATCTGAAAGATGATACATTAAATTGGTATCAAAGCTACTTGATTCCATTTGCTAAATTTCATTATTCAAGGTGTAGGGTACACATGTTGCAACAGAGAACCTAAACTTATAAAAAAATTGCTGTTGCACTATTAATAGAATATACTCTAACAAATATATTACCTCAGAAAACCAAACAGAGATAAAAAATATATATATATATTAATAACCTGTGGTTGTTCAAGTTCTTTCTTATCTTCTTCCTTGTATGGCTTCTTCTGGTGCTCTTTAATTGAATCCATTCTCTTCACAGCGTCTTTTTTCTTCATTTCAGCTCCAGCAGAACCAGGCCGAGGCTCTGCTGTTGAGGCTCTAGGCATTTCTGCTGTACCTTTTATTTCTGAAACAACTTGGGGCACCACATTGGCCTTGAAATTCGATTCAGAAATAGCTTTAGATGGCTGGGCATTGGAGCCTCCCACACCCACATTGTTTTCCTTCGCATGGTGGGAACCATCACCAGGCTTGTCAGATGGTTTTGGTTGCTTAGGTGCCTCCACTTTAACTGATGGACCGATTGTCACAGTGGGTCTAGCTGAAATGGAAGCAGGCACAGTATCTGAATCAGTAGCATGAGCATGTGAGGTAGGTGCAGCTACAGGCTTACCACTTGGTGCCTGATTTATAACAGATTGTGAGTTCATAAATGTTATAGGTGGGCCAAGCTGAGACACTGGGTATGGGTACCGAGGTGGCTGGGAGCCGGTAGGAATCTGGTTACTAGTCAGGGGCATATTTGGAGGTCCAGTATAGTACATGGGTGAAGGATTGTAAGGACCATGAGGTACCTGGTAGTACCCCATATGTATAGTTTGTGACTGAGCTGCCATGTTAGGTATTGATCTTGCAGTGGGCACAACATTTTCAAGCTTTACTTCCTCATGGGTATCTGGATGGGTGATTTTCACAGCGGGAGACTTGCGGGTGCTATTAAACTTAGCAGGAGATTGCTGCGGTGGTGGGTACTGAGACCCAAGGTTACCCATGCCCAAACCACCCAATTGGGGCTGACCCAACTGGTGGCCTGTAGGGGGCACAAATCCTATACCCTGGCTTTGGTGTAGCAATGCCTGTTGCGGGATGCCATGAGGCTGGATACCAGGGACAAACATGGGTTGCTGAACCTGAGGGGAAGCGTTCCCCACAGGCAATGTCATGCTCATTTGTAAAGAGCTGGAGACGACTCCCTGAGGTGTTGGGATCTGTGGGCCATGGCCCCCGAATTGGAGTGGTACTTGGCCAGGTGCTTGTTGGTGATGGAACTGGACTGGAGGAGGCATATTGGGCATGGAGATAACATTTGTTGGTGGCCTCGGTTGTGGTGGAGTTGGACCGTGTACTAGACCTGGGACAGGTGGGGCTTGCTGGGTTGGCAATTTTGGTTGGGGGGGGAGAGGTTGGGTCGAAGGATGCAGGTGGGGCTGAGCCACAACTGGGTTGAGATGAGCAGTAGTAGTTGGCTCCTTTTTTGGATGCGGCAGCTGTGGTTTGGGGCCAGTGGATGGAGGCCCACGTGCCATAGATTTTGTCGCATCAAGAAGAGCCTACAATGTTGAACATTAGAACTGGCACTCTCATCATTGAGACCCTTTCAAAGGGACAAAGACAGAAGGAACCTGAATGCCAAACTTCATTTGAAGTTCTTTTAAAAAATTCCAAAACTCAAATGCCAAAATAAAATCACAAATGTGATCAGTATGCTCTACACCCACAGTATACAGTTTGGTTTGGTTCGGATGGACAACAAGAGATTTAAAAAAAAAAAAACAACCTGTGAACAATTGTGTCTTGTTGTTTCTTACTTCCAAAATAATGCCAACATGAAGCAGAATTTTACATAAACATAGAAACTGTTTTTCTTATTTGTTTCTTTAAGATTTCACAATAAAAATTAGGCATTGAATGTGGAATTGTTTGATTCTTCTCAAAAGGAGAATCACAAGGACAAACTTAAAAACAAGTTTGGCTCTAGTGGCTTTGTCAGCAATCATAAACCTGCTTCTCATTGTCTATATCAAATAATATACAAGCATATCATAGGTCCGGAATGCTTGCAACAAACTATGTTTGCTAATTTCAGAAGCTTTCACAAGAACACAACAATTTCAGAATCAGAAGTACCTGATTACGTTTCTGCTCGTCTAGATTGGGAGGGGCAGAACTTGTTCGTGCAGGGATCTAATATATGGAAGAACAAAAAAACACGTAAAATACTGAGGCATCACAAAATTTAAAATGAAAGTCCATTTGAGACGAGGACTTACTTGAAGGCCATTCATCATTCCCACATTAATAGAGCCAAACTGGAGGGTGGGATATTGTCCTCTTGGTTGATCCCCTGAAAAGGAGCATTAACATGAAAATTCAGATTTAACCATCAATAGTAAAATATCTTTCTATCAACACATAAATCCTAAAATCCCATTGTTCGGTCATCACCAAGAATAAACCAGTAAAACGACTTTTCCCAGATAAACCTTGTTCAACCAATTTCTATTTGGCGCCAGAGAAGCCAAATTTATGCAATTTGTTCAGCCTTAGTAAAGCATAGCCTGCCACTAAGCAAATGATAGAAACAAAAAAGAAAAAAAAAAAACCTTTCAATGGTGATGGAGGAATGGAAGACTCGGGAGCTTTTGTGGGAGGCTGCGAAGGTGGACCTCGCGGTACAGGATGAAAAGAATTTCTTGCTGGAGGCACATTAGCTGGCTTTTCACTAATTGTGGTCGGTGGTGCATTGGGTGCCTCTATTATGGATAGGGGGTAGAAAATTATAAATATGATTTGGTATAATTCAGCAACATTCAATAAAATTCAGTAATTCAGCATTTTTATAATTTGTTGTATGTAAACCTCCAAAGCATTATAGAAACAAAAGAGATCCTTTGGAGCGTTGGTTGATGTTTAACATGTCGTATAATATTAGTTTTTGCTCTTTTCCTTTCAAGAATTAAGTATAGTGTAAACGAAATCACAAAAGAAACTATTTCAGAGTAATTACAAAGCATTGCTAATTTCTCCTAGTTCTCAAAATCAAATTTAAGGAGAAGAAAGTTGGGTCCTACATTACCCCAGCAATCAAGACGCTTGAACAGTTCAATTTTGATGATTCAACAGGATGTGAAAATACAAATTAAGTATTAAATGTGCAGCACTTGCTAATGATGTCGAGGAATATGGCCAATTCCTGCCCCTATTCCACAGAACCAGGAAATGAGCACTCTCATAGTATATATATTGATAAAATTAAGAGTACCATGCAAAGGAGGTTGGAAGTGAGATTGAGAACCATTCAGAGAAGCTGCTCCCTTGGGAGGAGTAGCTGGGGCAAAGCCAGCACTTGCATCAGAAACTGTGCTTTGATTTGGCCTGGGAGGCCCACCTTGTACATTTGCAACCTTCTTGAAGCTGTAGAAATAAAAAGTTTGTTTTGTCAAATTATAGCTTAGAATGATCTTAATCAAAATAAGGGCATTTTATATTCTAAAGGACAAACATGACCTAGCTAGCATGTATCATCAGCAAATTACTGGACTTATCACAAATTCAACCTTTTCTCTTTGTTGGTTCTGTAGGAGTTTGTTTTTTGTTTCAGTGTTTTGGGTGGAGCATAGCAGATTGAAAAAAGACAAATTGGTATAATTGCAAAGGCAACCTTTGGTCCTGAGTTTAAACATGAACAGAATACACAGAACAACCTCAAGACCTAAACTTATTGAGATCAAAATGCAGGACACCTATCGCATTCAGATACGGCAATGCTGTTCAATGGAAAAAGAACCTTACCTTCAAAAACTTATAATTTCATATTTCAACATGGAAATGCAAAATAAACAAATAAAATAAATAGATGAAAATAACTCCAGAGCAAATGAACCCCAAAATAGGAGAGATGTGATACTGAAGCAAAAACTGAAAACATAAAAAAGAGGCCTACCTTCGGTTGGAGCTGATAGGAGGCTGTCCAGAATGAGACGAAAGACCAGTTCCGGCAGGAGGCGCAGCGCCACCGCCTCCTCCGCCCTTTCCGCCGCCGCCGGAGTAACCAGACCTGTGATGGCCAGAGCTTCCCGATCGGCCGGATCTTCTTCCTTCGCGATTTTGGTTTCCTGACATATATACTATTCAATCTCTTCCTCTAACCTAGAGCAACAACGCAGAAAACCGAAATTAGATCGAGAAACGCAGTGGGAATGATGAGGCGAGGTCAGAGGCGAACCCTAGAGAGATGGAGAAGTGATTAGGGTTTTGATGGTGGCTCTGCGACTTGTTCTCTTTCTCCCGTCAGTGAGACACGGGAGAAGAGGGAATCATCGGCTGATGGGAAGAGAGAGAGAGAGAGGGAAGAGTGAGGGAAGAGAAAAGCGGCGATTTTTTAGAGAGAATTTGGAAGGGTGGAGTAAGCGGGGAGCGTATCCTCTGGATGGTTGTAATACAACCATCCAGTGGACGTCTTTGGATACGAGCCGTCTGATTTAATCTAAACGGTTAGATTTTTTCGGACCTATCAATCTTAGTATCATGCACGGGGCATTTATAGCCATTGAGATTAAATCAGACGGCTGAGATCGAACCATCCACTGGATGGCCATCCAGAGGATGCGATTTCGGAGTAAGCGTGGAGAGGTAATTGGGGAAGAGAGAGAGAGAGAGAGAGGAGATATATTGTAACAAATTCTCTAATTCTAGTGCAAGGTCATTTTTAGGGTTTTTGCTTATCACCCTTGCCTTGTAAAATTAATTTTCGCTTAGGCCCTCTCGGAATGCTCCCATGGTAAATAAATTGAATTTTTTTTGCTATTATTACTGTCTCTTTCTTTCTGTCTGTTCAGTTTTTAAAAGATCGTGTATTCCTGTTCGGATGCCCTCTGAATTGAATTGTCGGTGATGGATCAGATAATGAGATAAGTAGTATTCCGAAATAGTTGGAGAAGAAATGGCTTATTTTTACTATACTACAAAAAGAATTTGGAAATATATTTGTAAATAAATAACTTCAAAAAAATGAACATGTCATCGTAAAACAAAGACAAACGTTGCTCCTGTATTTTCATGGCACAAATAGGGTAATTCTACGGCGAAAATAAAATTTAAATCGGATTTAAATCTTGATTATTTTATCTATGTTCATAATTTAAACAAAATCCATATTTTAACATACTAGATGCAAGGAAGCTACATGATTTATATAGAGAAATTCTTTTATGCTTGCCTACAAACGCTTAATTCAAACCTATTCATCGTCTAGAAAAGCATCTGTATAAAATTATAATTAATCCTGTATAAAGCATATCTGAGAAGAAATGAACTTTCTTGTTAATCAATGAGCTCAGAGAGAACTGTGATAAAATAAATAAAAAGTGAGGTATACTAAAATTAGCCACAAGCCATGATTATATCTCAACTTTTTGAGTTTCTAATAGCTAATCCGAACCGTTCAATGTGTTCTCCATATTTAAATCTCATTGGAGACCAAATTTTACATTTTTCTGAATTTCTTTACTGTTTTTTTTAGATTTTTAAAAATCATTGTTATTCAAGGGTTCATAATTGTTTAGATTAAGAATTTTGTAAAATACCAAAAAAAATACTAAAAAAATTCAGAAAAATGTAAAATTTGGTCTCCAACGAGATTTCAATATAGAGAGCACATTGAACGGTTCAGATTGACTGTTAAAATCTCAAAAATTGAGATTTCATTGTAGCTGACAATCTCATCTGTCAATCGCGACTGATTTTAGTCTACATCATAAAAAGTATCAAAAAAGGTATTCACTGTTTTGCTAGTCTCTCTGCATAGTCTCATTTTATTTTGTAGTCTCTTTATCACAAGTCATAAGAGCATGTCTGGATCATGAATTAGATTAACAAAAATCAATACGCTTAATTAGTTAATTATATCTTCTCATAATAATCGCTGATTATTTTTCTTATTATATAACAACAAAAAAAAAGGAATTGATGACTATTTTGTACCGCTACTCATATGTCCAAATACCAAATAGTATTCCGGAATAGTCACTAACTCGTATTAACACTATTTCTTGTCAATTCAAATGTTAAGTGCTTTGTCTCTTTTGAAACGAGAATAGAGAAATGGAATGAGATGGTTTTCTGGGATCGTCTGATTACATTACGCATACAAAATATTATTTTTCCTTATGAGTAGGATCTTGGATATTGGGCCTATTGATTCCGAAAAGGCACCCAAGGAAAGATCTTAATTCCACAGATTTGTATTTCAAAAAAAAGTATTTCAAAAAAATTCCACAGATTTGGTAATTATAACGAGATAAATTCCAATCCAAATGCATTTGAAGGCAGAGTCATTAATGAAGATTCGAGAGAATAAGGGATGAGAAATTGACAGTAAAAAAATAAAAAATTAATCTCTGCGTGTACCTTTGTTGATACTTAGATACTGTAAAAAAAAATTGAGATAATTTCTCCACCTGCGGATCTGCAACAAACAATGTAGAATGACAAATGGATGTTACCATACCTCGATCAAGGATATAATTATAATTAAAAAATTAAAGCTCTTCACATTCCTAATTTATTCAAGCATAAGACATTTTCCAAAAGTTTAGAAATTACCTCAGGAGTAAATCCTCTCTAAGTCCGATGGAAAAAATATCATACTTCAACGGAGAAATCTTAGAAAGATGAGTAGGTTTTCAAAGAAGGGTTTTCTTCAGACGAGTATGTGGTGTTTTGTGTTCTCTTCTCTCACTTCCCTACCATTTTACTTATTTAGAGTTATATTTCCTGTTATTAGGAATTGATAAGCGGCTAAAAAAAGAAAATTAAAATATAGATTTCTCTTATTTTTCAAATAATTAAATAGGCATGACATTTTGCATTATCACATTTATTTTATTCACGCATTAACATCACATGTTTACAACGATGTTGAATGCCACTCTTGACAAATTCAATTAGGCAGACAGTTATAAACTAAAAATTAACCTAAACTAAATGAAAACTAGCACATTTTTGTACTTAAAAGGAAATATAAAGCAGGTACGATCCTTATAATATATATTTGACTTCCCCTGATATAAATGATAGTTCTTAACATCTTACTATTTATTTATCACTTAAATTTTCTGTTAGTTGTTGAGGTTTGCTAATCACGAATAATCGTGTCCTCTTTCGTGATTTAATACTGTCTATGCTAGTTAGCCACTCATTCTCGTATCTAATTTTTTCCTTTCAAGCCTCATCTAAAGACATATGGGTCCGTATCCTCTGCTCACCTTTTAAGGTGAGCAGAGTGCCTACCTCTGATCCGAGCCGTTCGATCTAATTTCGACGGTTAAAATTTTTCGGGCCTTACAATCTGGTTACATGCACGGGGCTCCCTTAACCGTTAAGATTACATCTAACGGTTCAGATCAAAAGTGAGCAGAGTGCTCACCTTAAAATGTAGGCAGAGGATGTGATTCCAAAGACATATAGTCAGTCATGGAATCTCGAAATTTTCTGAACCTTTTCGTTTCTTTCAACTTCTCGTTTAAATCCTAGTTATCTAAAAACTTTAGTTGTAAGACATCTTTTCTAGTATCTTGCCTAAAAACTCAAAAGGTATTCCACACAAGAAACAGAAGAAGAACAACTTGAACTCGGTAGTTGAGCTCAATCCTGTCGAGTGTTGACATTGGCCGCCAAGAGAGGAAAGTCTATCTATATTCCAGAGAAATCTGGTGCTTTATTTTTATTTTTTTAATCAAAGTCGACCGACAAATTTTATTAAATTAACAAAATTATTAACCTGAATTGAAGCACAAAAATTATCTCATGTAATATTTAAATTTTAATGCACCAAAGTTACATCCTCCAAGCTTGAGCTCGTTAATAAAAATTATATTTAAAATTATAGATCAGCTTGTAAGGACCAATTAAAATCTTTTATTCTAATATTCTATTTTTTTTTAAATTACCCTGTATTAATTGACGAGGCCAAATCTGTCAAAAATAACTTAACGTTAAAAAAAATCATCTCTCTAATACCTTAATCTTCTAGAAATAAAATATAAGAACACAAATAATTAATCTACGAAGTAAATAAAGATCAATAAACATTCATCATTTGAAGTCAATTTTATTATTAATATGTTTAAAATTAAATGAGCGAACCACCTTCTTTACTCCTTTTAATTAATGTACTTTATCGGTTTGTACTCCATATTATTATTTCTTAGTTTACTGCTCCAACGTTATGCCGTACGAAATATGAAAATTTAGCAGCGAAAGTTATTGTTGGAAGTTAAAATAAATAAAAGAGAGTGATAGTAAAAAAGTGAGTTTAATTCAGAGCAGTTAGAACTGTCACTTTATATAGGGGCGTTTGGATCGTTTAGGAATAAGATGAATAGCCTCTTTCTAGACGGAAATTTATTTCTAATCATCCAAACTCTTCACAAAGTTACACACTTCTCAATATTTTCCACCTAGAAATAGGCTATTTCTCTTATTCCTAAGTGATCCAAACGACCCAATAGAAACTAATTCGTAAACCATTTAAATAACGTGAAGTGGCCTTTCCTTCCAAATCCACGCATGGTCCGCTAATTTCCCAACAGGGGGGGGGGGGGATCCGAATCCTCAGCAGTCTCATTTTTTTAATATTTAAAAATTTTAAAACTCAAATGGAGAATCTAAATCGTTGATCTTGTTAAATTTTACCGGTGATGCATTTTCATATAAGTTTTATAAAATTTAAAGTCGATTTGATACTTGATTAAGTGACTAAATTATGAACGTATTAGAATTAATCTAATCAGATTTGTTCATTTATTGACCAATTGATCTAGTATCAAATCAACTTCAAATTTTATGAAACTTATATGAAAATACATCGCCGATAAAATTTAACAAGATCAACGGTTTAGATTCTCCATTTGAGTTTTAAAATTTTTAAATATTAAAAAAAATGAAAAAGACTGTTGGAGCAGTCCTTTTTTTGACTGTCGAGGATTTGGATTGGGGGGAGGGGGGGAGGCAGCGCGTGAATTATAAAAGTGTACAAAAGAATGTTACAAGTGGCAAAAAAAACAGCAACGTTATATTAGGATAACAGACGGCTGTCTATTCTTGCATATTTAGGACATTTGTCATAATAAACTTTTTGCACATTTGTTCCTTTGTGCGAATGTTTTATTTCAAGCAGAACACGAGGTGTAGATGCGTAGCTAAGCTGCTAAAGTAGATTTCCAAACAACTTTCTTCTGATACTTTGTTAGTTTGTTTACAAAATTCAAATGCTAATGTTCCCAGTTCCTACGGTGAATCGTAATCACCTCTCACCCTCTGTACAGCTCATAGAAATATCAGAGCAAAACTCTCTCTCCCCCCTCCTAGTATTAATCTCTAAAATATAAACATTTATATCGAAGTAAACTGGCATTTCAACTTCTTATGTTGGAAACATTGCTTGAAAGATCAGAAAGTACCACTTACAAATTATAATAATTCGAATGATTATGAGGTCAAAAATACTTGATCTCGTCTCTCCAAAGAAGACCTATTTCAAAAAGGAAAAACAAAATATACAATTCGAATTCAGTGGAGTAAATTAAGCTACAAAAGACATGTCTGTGTCCTGTCATGGATTAATTACAACATCAAATTGAACAATGATTCTCCAACTTCTCTCAGTGCAAATTCCAGCCATTTTATGAGTTCCCAATTAATTTAAAAAATTTCAGGTTTTTTATTGCAACATTTTGTATTACTGAGAAATGATTACACAGTTAGCAAAAAAGAATATATAAATGACTGAAGTGACCAACCTATCCTTCATAAATGCGCATCCGTCCATCCAATGTTAAAAATTCTATAGAGAAGTTCCTGTTGTTCTTCAAAAGGAAAGGGAAAATGACCATTGGATAATGAACAAACCAAGTTCTTCGAACCTATTACGTCAGTGCTTGTACTTCAAAAATGGTTCAAAAAATGGTTTAAAAATGGTAATAAGGTGATGTTTTCATATCCAGCTCGACTTGGTGCCAATGCAATCAGGTGACCATCATTCTTTATTTGTCCATGCGGTCTGGTGCTTTGGGTCTTCAATTTGACCCTTCCTGTGCATTCCTGGCTGCCAAACCATCCCACCTCCATACCTCATTTGGCTTTTCAATCGATCATCAAATACCTACTGCTGCTTGATGACTTAATCCTACACAATGAGTTGTAGGTCATGATCATCAAAAACTCAATAAAATGACACCGTACTGAATCCCCCACTGATCTGTTGTTGCCATCCCGAACCTCCCTTTGGGCCCAACCAATTATTTTCCAAGTAATGTCATCAAACCCTAACTCGGCCTCACTAAGTTTCATTGCCCAAACCAGGGTTCTTTTATACATACCTAACTTGCAAAATTGTGAGAGAAGAACGTTAACTGTAACAGTATTGGGTACAAATGCCATTTTCAGCAATCGAGGTGTGAGAACCACTGCCCTGTCAAGCACATCACAGCAAACACCATACACTAAAGTGTTGTATGTGACTGAATTTGGTATGAAGCCCTCAGATTCAAGCTCATCTAGCATTTTCATGGCTCTATTCATCATGTGGCCAGCACATAGACTATGGATCAATATGTTGTATGTATATAAATCTGGTACACAGCCTTGTGAGAACATCTTATTGATGTAGCCTATGGCATTTGCCATATCTAGAGTCCCACAATACATATTTATAAAGGTATTGTAAGTGACAACATCTGGGGCTGGCCCACGAGTGTACATTTGTGACAGTAATTTATTAGCCATTTTCACCCTTCCATGCCGGCAAAGACCGTCGATTAATATGTTACTGGTGTAAATATCGGGTACAAGCCCTTTTTGTCTCATTCTGTCCTCTAGCTTCAGCGCTCGGTCTACATCACCAGTCCTGCAGAGACCGTGAATGAGGGAATTATAGATGAAATTGTTTGGCACAAAACCTCTATGCACCATGTCATTAAACACTACATTTGCCTCCTGTATATAATTAGCCCCACAAAGTCCGTCGATGTAGGCTGAAAATGCAACTAAATCAGGGTTCATTCCATACAGCTCCATATTATGCCAACATGACATAGCACTAGTACTGTCTCCAGCCTTGAAACACGCATCCAAATATATTGTAAAACCAGCAGTGTTCACACGAAATCCTCTGTTGAGCATATAATCGAGCAACTGCCGTGCATTGTTTAACATCCCAGCATTGCATGATGCCATAATAAGAGCATTGCAAGTGGATGCCGAAGGACTAAGACCAACATTCAACATGGTGTGGTACAACATGAACGCCTCCTCCTCCAACCCTTCCTTGCTATAACTATATATTAGAGAATTAAACCCAGCAACACTAACAGGTAACCCACTTTTAACTGCTTGTAACAAGACTTCTCTAGCTTCATACAGCTGACCCTCCCAACAAAACCTAGAAATCAACAGGTCTGCATCAGGTCTCGTTAACTCATCCAAAAAATGCTCCTCGTCTCCTACAATAACCTTCCGAAACTTGTACTGACCTGACATGAGAATGTTGTACGTACATAAATCTGGCACCAAACCATTCCTTTTTATTTCCATATAAACCAAATTAGCCTTATCTACCTGACCGGCCTTAACATATCCATCTAACAGCACATTATAAGTTATCGTATTGCACTTGATTCCTACATCTGCGATACTATCAAAAAGCTTTCTAGCTTCTACCATCCTCCCTTCCCGGCACAGAGCATCCACTAATATATTATAAGTCACTACTGTGGGAAATGAGCCATATTTAAGCATTGTATCGAACATCTCAAAGGCATTGTCTAACCTCCCATATACACAATGCCCCTTGATCAAGATATTGTAACTGCATGTGTCAGGCTGAAGATGAAACTTATTCATGACCCTCAACAAACCCTCAGCTACTCTGAGAAGACCTCTTCTACAGAAAGCCAGAATCACGGTATTAAAAGTTCGGCAACTCGGCAATGGTCCTTTTGTGAGCATATCAACAAACACCTTCCATGCATTACCCATGTCACCCTTCTCGAACAGCAGCCTCAACAAAATAGACAGTGCAGATAAACTCGGTGTCCGGTGTATGCTCCTAATCCGGTATAACGCAGCTAAAGCTTCCGACGCCATTCCAGAAACGAGAAAAGCGCGCAACACAAAGTCAAGTGCGTAGTACCTGACCTTCATATCGAGCCAACAGGATTGATCCACCCACTGAAAGAGAATGGAGGAGGAGGAATTGGAGTTGGTGCGAAGGAGAAGGGAGGCAAGGAGAGACTGCGCCAGGGGGCGAAGGGAAGGAGACGCACGGGAGAGGCAGAAGGCGGCAGTGCAAGAGGCGAAGAGGGAGTGGAGAGGACAATGGAGAGAGAAGGGGACGAGGAGGGAATGGAGGGAGTGGAGGCAATGGAGAGAGGGAGGAGAGGTTTTGACAAGGTAAGGGAGGGAAATGAGGGTCTTGTGGCGGAGAGAAACGGGGAGGTGAGAAATGAGAAGGGTAAAATCGGGATTAAAAGAGGAGAAGGAGATAGGAGAAGGGATTGAGGAGGCAGTGGCGCGGCGGAGGGAAGAGGAGAGCATCGGAGTGGGTCGGCATGGGGTGGTGGCGCCGCCCACAGGGAAGCTTTCAGGCTCTGTGAGTGCTCAAGAGACGAGGCTTTTTCGAGTACGTCTTGGGAAGTCAGATCGTACTGAGAGTCTCCGGGAGGGAGACGCTAACGGGTCGGATCTGGGATTTTACATTTGGGCCTGTGCTATATCCATTTAATAGGCCCAGAAGAAGATTCTGTTGACAATTATGGGCCTTTGGAATTTGGGTTAGGCTGAAGAATGATACGGAGTTGAGGATCCGCTTTGTTTCAAATCAGCAAAATCCAGCGTCCAGCGATATAATTTACCGTTTGCTAATTTCTGAATCGGGTTTTAATCTAAGCCGCTCATTTTCAATCTCTAATCTCTATCTCTATCTCTACTACTTATAAAGCACCCTTAGCAAGGTCAGCATTTTTCACACAAAGGGGTCCAAACAATTTTATTAGCATCATTATAAACCATTGATCAATATGGTGTACGGTTTGGATTGCTATTTCTATAAAGGAGTCGACTCTACACACAAATAAGTCAAGTCGCTGGATGGTACGCGTCTGTGGTTTCGCTTCTAAAACACGCGAGTTCGATTCCGCTTTGCGCTGAAATTTTTTTGTTTTTTTTTCGCTGCTCCTAAAATAGCAGGTTCTAATCACAGCCCCTCCTCTCCCCTCTCTTTTGTTCCGATTCCAAACTCTCTCATCGCCCCTCCTCTATTCCGATCACAGATATTGCAGAATCTCAGAAAAAGGAAAGCAATCTTTGTGCGATGTGCTCTCCCTTCGATTCTCCGCAAACTCCATTTTTTTTCACGCGCTTACCCCTCTTTCGTTTCCCGATTTGCTACGATTTTACTAAATTGGAAACAAAGAAAATCAAATGGAAATTGCCTGCAAAATGAAAGATCTTATTCTATTTTTGCTTCCGATATCCAACATGTGTTGCTCAACATCTGCAAAGTTTCACCTCCCCTCCCATATCCTACCTGCCGAGCGTTCTCTCTCCGCTGTTCTAGGGTTGCTCTCAATTTTCTAAATCAGCCGCCTCTTCTCTTCCTTCGATAAGACGGTGTTGTCGATCGACCTGGGCTTCTCTTTCACAGGGCACAAGATCAACCTTCCTCCATGCATGGTGTCATGGTGTCCGCTCTTGTCCTTCTCCGATGGCCACCGCTCCTTAGCTCTGAGATTGACATCGAAATACAAGATATTACATGGACCACTGGTACACCTCAATGTCATGCAATCTTCTCCATTTTTAAATTACTTCAGGTTTCCTTCCAAAATTTTTTTGGTATATGGCGACTATCAGATCTGCTGAATATCTTAGTTAGCTTCCTTCACATTGCAAAACTAAAAATGTTTAGCTATCTTGATCAACTGCTACTGAAGAAAACTGTTTAGTTATGTTGATCAGTTGTTCAATGAGAATTAGTTTAGTGATTCTCTTTTCTCTTGCTTGCAGGTTCGATACAGGTATATTGATCAGCATATTCTTGATTTAGGGTGGCCCATTTCTTCGATCATGTGAGGTTAGTTTTTTTTTTCCTTTTTTCTTCCAATTTCTTTATCCTTCCTTTGATTTCCTTCTCCAGGTTCTTATATTGAATTTGACTTTTGTGTATGCTTATTTGAAAACAAATCCAAATTTTTTTGCACATGATCTGACAATTTGTGCCTTTTCTCTGTTGTATAATTGTATTGCCCCAAAAATAAAAAGAGGGCATGCTTTTTCTTTGCCTGCAATTATGATATCACTCTCTCAAAGTTATTTGATATTTTTCTAAAATCTCCAAACAGATATTTGAAGTTGGTGATGTGGTCGCCCTGGATGAGACTCAAAGTTAGTGCTGCAAATATGTGGTCACTGGTAACCGCTTTATATTTGGTTACCGATTCACTATTACTATTATTATTAATGTTCATTTTTGACATATTTTTTCATTTTCTATATCAATGTTGCTAATTAATGTCTGAAAGTTCACTAGAGTTTGTAAATCATAGAATCAGATATGTATTGTACTGTTTCCTGATAATTTCAATAGTTTGAGATTTGATCTTCATTATCTCTTTTTCCTTTGATTTTAGAATTGCGTCAGTGAATTATTATGAGCGTATTATTACATTTTGATCAAAGCATCAGCAATGAGGTTAACCGTAACAAAGATATTGTCATGTCTAATGATATATGTTTTTCTATATGTTATTAGCTCTTAAATTGGATGCTTTGGATGGTTTGTGTATTTACTTGTTCTTCCAAGTTCCAACTGATATACACATGCACTGCACTTTTAGCAGTCCCAGGCTTTGATCAAAATGTTTTTTATGCGGGATTTTATTTCATTTGAATTGATTTCTGAGGATTTTGTTGGACTTAATCCATTCAATTTGATAAAAAAAAAGTTTCTCATGAAATGAAATCCCATGTTAAAGAAACAAGATTTTGATCAGGGCCTTATAAAGGTGGTTTTTGAAGCAAATGAATATACATCTATTTGAGAATCACATATCTTATCAAGTCTAAACCAAAATATATCTGATTTAAGAAACCCACAATTGTTGCCAGATATGATATGCACTAATGAATTGTTTGGTTCAAATTTCAAGTTTTGAAAAATTTGAACTAATTTTGTAGGTCCTACCATCTGCAACTGCAACTGAACCTGAAATGGAAGAATCATGCATTTGTTCTGTGGGGCCCATCATTTATGAAAAGGAAATGGACAATGGATGCATGTATGGCAAGCTCAATCGTGAGGATGCCGACCCGAACAAACTCTCATCTGACACAAAACAAACACAGGAAGAGCTGAAAGGGACCAGTGAAAATGGATCTCAGAATTCAGCTGATGAACCCTGCCACAAATGGTATGTATCAGATGAAGAAAAGAAAGTTCTAGATGGAGGAGCACTCTGGGATATTTTCAGAAGGGAAGATGTGCCCAAGCTAAGAGAATTTCTAACCAAGCACTCGCGAGAGTTCAGACACACGCATTGCAACCCTGTAAAACAGGTATTTTACTATATAACCAATGATCATTGCAACAGTTACTTTTACTTTATTAGTTAAAGATACAGAAATTTGTGCTATGCGCCATATTATTGCCTATAATTTTGACCATCACAACTATAGTACAGACATCCTCCTAAATGATTAAGGACATTCTTGTTACTTTACCTTTGCTGCACACATATGATCGGATGCAGTGGCGGGGCATTTTTCAAAATTCAATTTTTCATAGAGTTAAATTTTATTAGATACATACTATTTTAATAATTTTAATATATGAATGTAAAATTTATTTTCAATTAATAGAACTCTACAAATAGTAAGAGCAATGCATCTTTCAGAAAAATTTTGACGGAAGATAGAAACTTTTACTGTAATATTTCAACAGCTCTTGAGTATATAGATAATAATTTCATTCTTTGAAAAGGAAAATATGCTAATAGTTAAAAGGCTAGAAAACAAAAATCAATGCAGTGAATTAGGAGAATTGGAGAGGACATTTAAATCAATCCTCTCTCCGAGCCCAAGAGCACTGTGTAAGCCAAACTGTGGGCTGGTGGGCATCATCTTATACTCCAATAGTAAATATTGAAGACAACATGAGAAATAAATCAAATAATTAATGAAGAGGCTTATAGTGCCTGGTTTTAAAAGTGCTTTTGTGCTTAATTAGATGTCCCACATTTTGTCGTGGCAAAGGATAGCTTTGCTTCATTCCCTGTATAAAAGGCAAAGTAAGATCACTGGGGAAGAATATACCCTTCGTTTATCACAATGTAATGGGGACTGAATCCTTTGGTAAGGCTAATAGAATATTCTGTTACGCCATCGGGCATACCTTCTACAATATTTGCCAATTTATATCGGATGTGTATTAGATACAAGTACAACTGCTATACAACTGTATGTGGGTATCACATGTTTTTCCTTTTTTTTCCATTTTCTAATGGAAGCATATATTTCAGGTTCTTCACCCGATCCATGACCAATCCTTCTATTTGACCAGGGAGCACAAGAAAAAGCTCAAGGAAGAACATGGTTAGTTTTTTTTTTTTTTTTTTAGAAAAAGAGAAAAACCTAAATTTGCTATGCAAAACCTTCGTAAAGCTTTTATTCATTTATTTGTTGTCTTTCTAATAAGCACAGAGGTCCTCATTTGCAACCATGACTTTTTGGTTGGTGTTCAAGGAACATTTAACAAATTTCTCATTTTACATTGATTTATTTTTTGTGCTCTCTATTAATTTGTACTTCTTTTATAGGAATTGAGCCTTGGACCTTTGAGCAAAAGCTTGGTGAGGCAGTTTTTATTCCAGCTGGACCTTTGAGCAAAAGTTTTTATTCCTTGTCTTTGTATATCAGGAAAATCTGTCATTAAAATGTTTTCAAATGCAACATTAATTTTGTCATTAAATGCTGATTAACTTTGTAATGTTTATGGAGGAATAAAGGGTTTAACTCGTATGTTTAAGATTCCATAATGGTTCCATCTGACATAAAATCTATTTTAATAATTTCTGAGTAGGGTGTCATTGCATTAATTTCATAACGGTTTATGGTTTGCTTTTAAATTCCTGCGCAATTTTCTTAAATGCTTTAAACATTATCATTTATGTATACAAATTGCTATGTCTAATATTTTTTTTATGCTTGTACAGATGGATCAGATCAGATTTGCTCAATCAATTGATCATAAGAATGGCAAAATGAAGACATGTTACACGTTATGACAGTATAGATATAGTTGATGGTACCGACAAAGGAAGTTGAGGTGCTGAATATGAGCGAGTGATCTCTTACTTGGCTGTTTTAGGAGAAAATAAAATTGAGTTTAAAATATAACAGGTACACACCTTTTCCTTTCAATTATTACTGAAATTGACAATCTAGAGACTATATTGTAATAGACAAGTTGAGAATAATTTTTTTTACCTTTTTTCTATATAAATATTTCATAATATAGCAACAATATTATTTTAGATAATGAAATGCACAGATTACAAATTTCTCTTTTTTTTATGACAAAAACTTGAGTAACGAAATATATTGAAGATAAGAAATTTTTTTTAATGTCCCTATACTTTTCCATTTTGGTATACTATTAATTCTTTGATGAATGCTTATTGCTCATCTTAGTTTACACGGTATTCTTTCTCTTTGGACATCTCTAACTTCTTCACATGAAAAGATTTTGATGGCTTTTTTCCTCTGGTCAGTTTGGCTAGAGCGAAAAGTAGAAATAACAGTATTGTTTTCTTTGTTGCATTGAGTTACTTCCATTTTTTAATAGATGGGGCCATGCTTTTGCTGATCAGCTAAGAAATGCATACCTCATCGTCCTTCCTGCCAATGGTGGGGAGTCTACTCAGGTGGTACCTGGTGTGACTCAAGAGGGGACTTGGAGTGTACCAGTGCTCATGGAGAATGATTGCTCTAGATGATGAATATCTCTCAGGCAACTAAGTGTTGTTTTTTTCTTATACTTTAAGTTGTTAGATTTTGTACTACTTTCTTAATACATTGGGATTATTTTGAAAGAGATCAAAAGGAAATAATCTTCATGTATTAAGATGATATTGATTAAGAGATAAATAAACGAAATATAGCAACAAAATAATCGCAGCATTTAAGTTAAGAAATGACAATACAGATAGGAGGTAAAAAGTGATGATGTATTATTGGTTAATAATAACTAAATGATGTAAAAAAGAAAAGTAGACATATATTGCCAGTTCAATCTATAGTGATGAGAACAGATGACATAATTCATTCTACATTGTGCAACCAATACAGCTATTAAATCTTTAATTTTTTAAAATACATCAAATAAAGAATTGCCCGCACATTGAGCGGGCACTGCTGCTAGTAAAGTTTAATTCATTAGTACTCATCAATGATTATCAAAGTCTAATTCAGAAATTGATTCTTATAGCATAATTTCTCTTTTATTTTTATTTTTCTTTCGCAATTGGTGGACAATGTCTTAAAAGAATAAGTGTCTTAAAAATGAAGATCGACAGTATAAAAACACAGAATAAAAGCAATATGATGTGTTGTAAAAGATAATGTGCATAATTATATTCTCCTGCAAAAACAATTGTTATTATAGATTTTGAACCTGCAAATTCGTATGCCTTTTCAATTGTTGTAGTCAGGCATCAAAGTTAAGATGTGATCATCAGAAATGAACAAATATATTTTCATACAAAAGTTTTTTCCCTTTTTTTTTTCTTTTCCGAAGAATCGAAAAAATCTTGGCAGTGGCTTCCAAATACTTTGACGCAATGTTGAATCAGTCAATGGTATTCGGTAAGAAGATTATCATCAATTTAAATTCAACATGAAGGGAAAATGTAGACATAAAACAATTGAAATATCTTCATGTATAACAACAAAAATAACCGCGCGTGTTACAGTATAAACAGAATTCCTTTCCGAAGAAATTTCCTTATTCATATCATATGAGCTTAAAAACTGCTCTTGATGAAAAATATGAAGTCAATACACAAGTCACCCTCTCTCTTTTCATTTTTTGACTTTTCCAATAGCAAGTCATGGGTATCACCATAGCTGTTTCATGTTTCTCGATCAGACCATCGCAAGTGAAAGTCTCAAATTCCCACCAAAATATTATGGGAATCAAACAGCAGATATTTCATTGGCCAAGCAGCAGCAGTTACAGCCAGCCAGTAAAACGGTAAGCACCATGTAATAATATGCAGAAGGTTGCCTGTGTGCCTCACCTCTACTAAATAATTTACGGCTAGCTATATGTAGATTGCGTGTATATACCGGGATATTTACAAGGCTGCGGCAGCTTCAGGCTCTGGTTTCCTCTCCACTTTATTAACAAAACCAACATATAAATCGGATTGGCTCGTATCGCACCTAGGTAGAGTACTTTTTCTTCCTCCTTCCCCCATAGCCTTCACAAAAGAAACAAATTGCCTCCAGTTGGCTTCCTCGAACAACCTTTTGTTCATTCTCAGGTATGTAAAGGCGCTTAGTCCCATACCAGTTTCGCTTCTGCTCGTCTCCAGGACTTTTGCGTATGCTGCTTCATCATATCGTTCGAGAGCATTCTCTCCTGCCAGCTCTACACCTGCTGAGCTGGCAGCTTTCTTGACTTGTTCTACCAGTAACTCAGGTGCGCAACCAGCATGGCCTGGTTGCTGCTCGTCTTTCATTTCCATGCAAGTGAAATTCATGACGACTCCTCGCTTCGCAAGCATCTTGGCAATTGGAATGTACCCGTCCCGGTTTCTGGTGTTGTAGTACCCAGCAGTGAGCTCTGCTGCATGGGACCGAGTGCGGTAGTGCCAGTGGATACCGGCTACCTTGGCTGATAACTTGGCTCCGGTACTGCTGAATATTGAGTCGGCCGCTGTAAGTATGCGGTCCCCATGTTGCAAGAGCTTTTCTGAGTACCAAGAGAGGAAGAATTGGCCATATTCAGTATTCCATGTACCTTCTCTCTTAAAAAAGCCAGTATCTTCAGGAAATTGATTGTATTGGCCAGCATCATGTGGGCCGCCTTTTCCCCATTCACTGTGGCCAGCAGCTATGGCAGAGGCTTGTAAAGAGGCCTTCATATACTGGAAATTCCACATTGTAATATGTATTGTTAATCTTTAAGAACAAAACTGTGCAAACTCTAAGAATTTTGTTACCGAAATTTAATTTGGACTTTTGGTTCATTGTCATGCACTACATGTTCATCTTGTGTCAAAAGGATGCAATTGTTGTAGTTTTATAGACCTACTGTGGTTTAGTTCCAACCAAAAGATTCTGGATTGCCTGTAAAATCAGTAATATATACTAGCATTGATGTACTGGTACAATTAATGAAGCAATTCTTGCTGATAAAATTAGTGTTCCGGTACTATTATATCGATACAACTAGCCAAAACTATTTGTTCAAACATCTATGTGCAGAAAATATAGAAAGTTATTTACCTTATCATAACACTGAAATTCCCCAATACCCGGAAACTTCCAAGTCCCATTGCTTTCAGGGTAGGAGGGATACCTTAGCTCTCCGCACGGTCCCATCCCAACTTGAATTTCCTGCAATGGAATTCCAAATCAGTATTTCAATTTCAAATCAGAACGAATATTAACTATTGGTGTAAGGTCGATTGTACTGGCACCACTTGATTGGTACTGTATAAACTGATTAATGAATTAGAAGTTGGTACTTACCACAATGACATTTCCCAAGTAGTTGCTGAAACGGTCCCTGAAGCTGCGCATGTAGTCAGAGTAAACTTGGATCGGGGTTCTGCCACGAAGAACAGGCAACTCGTCACAACCAAGAGAGATATACTCTGGGTTTCTGCGGCCTGAGCGGTCAGTGTATACAATGTCAGGATCTCTGCTCATCTCCTCCAGTACCCATGGAGGCAGTGGAATGCTGAAAGGCGATATATGGTGTCAATTTAATTATCTTAGGTGTGCAAAATGAAACTTGCTATGCTATACAACCATCAATTGACATCTAATTATTTCATAGATCTAACAATTAGCATCTTATGATGCATGGAGTGCTTTTTGTTAATAGCAGATTCTCTTTTTTTTCTTAAAATAAAAAACCAAAGCCACTTTTTTTTTAAAATCACTGCATAGTCCTTGAACAAATCTGAACCGTTATTTTCAGATCAGAGTGGTTGTCTGAATTGAAATGAATGGTGTGAATTCGCGTGAGACCATAAATAATTTCGTACACTTGAAGAGAAAGCAAAAACCTCTTTTACAAGGCCCCAGATCCCTGACCACCTAAAATAATATTTTCTTAAAAATAAATAAAATCTTTGCTTGTACAAAATGGCAAAACCACGGAAAAGGTAGCGGGGAACAATTATCCTGTAATTAAGCCCTTGAAACCAGGTATCATTTGCAATTTAACTAGGAAGCATTATTGGGTTAATGAAATTTGTAATCAAGTTTCACCTAAATTGCCCAACTTCTCTTAACCTCTTAAATAAATAATAAAGGAGCCCCAAGTTATACCTGCAGGAATCACCGACGTTGCCGCCGCACTGGTGGAAGGACATGACCATCTGCATCTTGAGCCCATTGCGCTCTGCCATGCGGACCAGCTCAGCATACCCTTCCCAATCATACTTCATCGGCCCATCTCTCTCGACCAATCCCCACCACACATCAGCCATTATCCCTTCAACCCCGGCACTTCTCAACGCCATCATACTCACATTCAATGCGCGGGCCCGGTTCACGGCTCCCTTCCCGTCGTTCCCTTTGAATATCGTGTCGAGAGGTAGCATGACATAAACCGGCACCCGGGTAGAACCGCTATGTGCCGCTCTCACTGCCTTTGATTCGGGATGCAGCCGCTCTGCCGGGACCGGGCTGAGGTCGTTGGAAGAAGCACGTACCTGTACCGCTTTGAGACGACATGATGATGAGGCTGTGAATGAGGGTTTTTGGAGGGAGATGAATGAGATGAGAGATGTTGGTTCGTCGGAGGTTGTGGGTTTGTGAGAGGGTTTGAGAGCTTTTGAGATGAAAGAGGTGGGAGAACGGAGTGTTAACGCCATGGTTTAGGAATTTAGAGGCTTAAGAATTATGGGTTATGGTTTTAAGGATTGTGGATTAGGATCTGAGAATAGAGTTCCGATGAAAAGGGAAGATTGATAACAGAAGATGAGAACGAGATTAAAAGCAGGAAATGGAGGATTTTAACGGGGGAAGGGGGTGTGTATTTATAGAAATTGGAGCATTGCAATTCAAGTTCTGGAAAGCATCTTTTATGGAAGAGGTCTATGATTTAATGCATGAGGAAGATATCATGCGCGTTGCTATTTATTGTTTTTGAGACATATATTGGCAATTAATTATATTGGTATTATTAAATGTTAATGACTACAAATGCAATTTGCAATTTGCAATTTAAAATTCTATGTTTAATATTTAATGTGTGGTTCATTTGTATACTACACACATTGTAAAATGTTATTTTGATTGTTCATTAAATGATTTGAAATATATCATGTTCTTTGCTTTGCAAATTTTTATGTAGTATCATGACACTCAAGTTACATAAATTGATATAAAATCAATTCATAAGATCTACAAAGTATCTAGAATTATTTTATTTTAAAGGACTCAAATTTTAGTTTTATTTTTCTAGATACAATTTATTTGAGTTACATTTCTTCTTTGCTAAATATTTATTATTTGATTTTAATTCATCAAAAATTAAATCTGAAAAATCGTTTTACTACCTTCAGCTATACCAAAATTTCTTTTATTTATTATCTAATTTTTACTTTTTTTTATTATCAGAATATTTTATGTTTTGGGTGCAAACCTAACATTAGAGTTTGAACCGGATGCATCAGAAAATTACAGGTGAGAAACTGCGAAAGCTTGGGAAGATCCAAAAGGGAAGGGGCCCACTTTGTAAAGAAATGACGATGAAAAAGCGCTACTTCGCTTGGAATAGTTAGGATTCCTCTTAACGATCTAATCCTTCTTACGTGTCAACTGATCTTTTTTAATATTTTCCTCAAATAAACACTCGCCTTATCCCCTAAATCCTAATACCACGGTTGTAACGTGTCACGGTTAGAGTGCCTTCAACGGTGACTGAGTCGTAGCCTCGTAGGCTAGCAACGATTACGCACAATTATCAGGCGGTTTGGCTGTGTATCCAAATGCTAGTCAATTTATATACTGTGGCGAGGATGGAATAGTGGAAAGTATGACGGGTCACAGAAGAGAGCCAAATGGTGATAAATCTAAAAGCACCTCACCCCCAATTTTGAAAAGGCCCTTTGTATGTATATTTGTAAGTTAATTCTTCCATAATTTTAAAATATTTCTTATAGTATGTTGTAATTCTCGACCTTTACTTAGAAATTTTGGTTCCGCATGACTAGTGAATTCACATGCTCTTCTTTTCTTTTGAGGTTGAAACTTATTATTTTCATTTTCTTCGCATGTTTGAATTGTGAGCAACGTGCATAAAATTTATGTTAACATAATTCACTATTTTAAGTGAAAGCTAAATTAATATAAAAAAAAGAAAGCAATTTTTTTCTTTGTTGGTGCATAAGTCGTGTTTAATATGTAGCATTCAAGTGTCGAAAAATGAGATGGAAAACTTCACGTCAAGTATTCTCCTTTGTTGTTGGACCGATAGCTACGAGTATTGATTATGATTAACAATTTTTTCTTTTCATTTTTTTTTTCAAAAATTAAGTAGACAATGAATTTTAAATATATTAATGTGTTATTTTTTTAAATATCGCCATCTAGTGTTAAAATGAATATAAGTTGAGAATTTGAGATTGATCAATTTTTGTCAAATTTTAGAAACTATTATTGCTAGAAAATGAGTAAAAATACATAGGTTATGACAATACTAAAAATCTCATGTATATTTTTAGTTGTAAGAAGTGTGAAATAGAAGAACAAAAACTGCGCTTGAATTAGGGCCATAATCTTTGAAGGAAAGGTTGAACCACATCAGAAAGTTGCATATTGGCAATAGAGATAATGTTTCTTACAACTTACAAGGTCTCATAAGTGTGCCGCATAAGATCTAGCCAAGGAGCTGTAGTAGTCGGAGAAAGATCCGCATAAGTGGGAAAGATTTCATCATAAGAAAAGGTGAAAAATTTCACTTAAGCGTAGGATTTAGTTAAATGGATAAATTTTTTCTATCTTTATAAAGATTGGAAATGGATGATCATGGTTCTCTCAACGCATGCAACATGGACTTGTCAAAATAAAAGCAGCTGGCAGAGAGCTTTATAATTTGAACCTTGTTTTGTCCCCCTATGCCGGCCAAACCACAGTTTGAACTTTGAACTAGCATCCATATTTGAATTTATTACTTCCTGTAGTTGTGGAACGGGTTTAGCCGACTAGTTCCATGTCAAAATATTCCACTACGCCTGGCTTTCAAAGTTGTATGACGTGGCAGAACCATGGAAAAGAGAGATGAGGGGACCATGTTGTATTGTTGTGGTTGTGAGCAAATATAGTGACTGGGTCTACATGTTTTGTTTTATTTTTATGTTTCAAAAGTGCTGTAGAGCGGCCCCACCGAGAGACAAAATTGGATCTCTCCAACATTGGAAAAAGTCTTGAAGCGGACGAATTTTATCAATATTTATGTTTCTACAAAAAAGTGTAATTTTAGTACTCGTCTTTAAAAGTATTATAAATGAAAGAACTGAAACAATAGATACATTTACAGTATATATATGAATGGATATCAAATGTGGACCAATTTAAAATTATTTTGTTCTTAATCAAGACTTTTAAAAAATTTTAATCACTTAACAGTCTAGTTTTAATATTTACGGCTTTTTGATAGATGACCAATCAAATAATAAATTGACTCAAATTTGATGCATGTCATATATATCTAAAAAATTAAGAACATATTTAGAGTTTAACTCTTTTAACTAGTTTTAGCAAACTCAATGTAATGATAAGTATATTTATTAAAGAATGCATAATACAATAATACATCAATTATAAGTATATATATCATATTAAAGAATGCATAATAGATTAACTAGAATGGTGAAAAACATGACATTAGTAATGCTTTTTTTTTTGCTCCATTTATGCAAGCACTATTGAATTTTTGAATCTTACGCACGGTCATGACCATGAACAGAAAAACTTTTGAAAAAAGGGTGCAGTGAAAAGTTTTGGGATGGGTGCTATACAGATACAGTACTGCTATAGTGCTATGTCCCCACAAGGCCACAACAGCTCTTCGCCTCTTCCTTGGAGCGATTGCGTCTAGACATTTGTTTCCAAACAAAATTAGTACTATGCAACAATGCTTGATACTTGTTCTTTGTTCCTTGTTTTTCTTTCTTTTCGTTGACAGCTTCTGTCAGCATTCTAAAAAACAATATTTGATACTTGTCAATTCGTAAACGATAATAAAATTCAAATTTTAGTGGTGGTTTTGAATTTATGATTTAAATATTTTGCACCTTTATTGGATCTTGGATAGAGGATAAATAAAATGGACGGAAAGAAATTGTTTAAAATATTCTTATTGGGTTATATGTTAGGTGGTTACAATTAATGGAGGTAATTTACTGAACCTTCCCTAACTTCATAAACTTTATATTTATACTACTTCTCAAATTAAATTGCACCAAATGTAAATAAATTAAGTAAACATTGAGGATAAGAAACGTGATAATCTCCTTTTGTTATTCTTTTTTTCCCCTCCACCCTCCTACTTTTTACTTTCCATTCCCTTCTCATCCTGTGACATCCAATTGGAGCCTTGGAGGGTGTTAGTTCCAACTGTTCTTCCATATATGTTATTAAGGTTATCTAATTTCTTTGATCATGACAAGTTGGCAACTATGATTCATCGTACGTCAATTTGATACTTTCTAGAGATACATCGTACCAGATCATCCATAGAAAAAACATCTTTGATTATACATCCATCGTTTCAAGTACGATAAATATTGTTTTTGGTCCAGTTTTAATTCGTTGGTTTACTGAAAAATCATTAGAAAAATCTAAATATTGGACCGTGTAATTTCCGAATTTAATATTAACAATAAAAATATACATTTATCATTTTTTTTCTCTATCATATTGTACATAGGAAATTAATGTGTACTAAATTTACTTATTAATAAAAACATACATATATCATTCCTCCCTTCTTCCATATGTTGTCTCTGGAAATTGACAAATTCATTTGTGGAAAAGTAGATGAATAAATTTAGTTCCATAGAGATTGCATAGCCCCGACTCATATGTATGGTTAACAGGTTAGAATAAATACATCTCGTAATAAATTTAAGTTTTGGTGTGCACCACAGTTTAGACCGTTGATTTTAGTCTATTTAATTATCACGGTTTATGTGTGAATGGAAAAGTTATCAATTCTCAGCATAATCCTTTATTTTCTTCATATGCCAACAAAATATTTTATTTTTCAAAAAAATAAACAAGTTGCGTGAAGAATTTTAACGCCACAAACAATAAAAAAACTTCTTGCAAACGGGCATGGGCGCATTGCCCCAGCATCATTTCAGAAACTTTATTTTTTTCTATTATATGCTTCAAGGATCTTAAAAGCGTACATATGTACATAAATAAAACATGAAACTATTGTATGATATTTTTAAATTATTATTCTTGTAGTATTGATCATCGAATGTAACTTTCTAAGAATATCTGGCCTCCAAATCTCATAATAGAGTGGTAATTTTTTCAAGAAGCAAAAAAGGAAATAAAATGGTCTTATCATTAAAACATAATTGGTTGGTTAGTGGATGACTTCAAATTTTCGAATTTCCAATTGAACAGTTAAGCATTACACGGCAACTCACCACTCAATAAACTTTACTCGCAAAGTATTTTTGAAAAGTAAAATTACAATGCTTATGCCAATCATTAGCTAGCAATCCATGTAATACTACCACATCAACTTGTAATTAAGTAACAATTCACAATCACGAAGTTGCAAAATTACTAAGCCACTAGTGAAATATAATTAATTGCAGGGACGAAACAAATAAACTTCAAGAAAATATGCAAAAGTAATTATCCTTATTTAGTTTTCGATGTTCAAATCTTTGTGATAGACATCAAAATTGGATTATATGAAACTAATCCATCACAAAAACGGGGTATATACTTTAGGGTCCAGAGACATGTCCGAAAATAAACTGTTTTCAATATATCAGTAGATATTAATGGGTGCGTTTGGATCGTTGGAAGAAAGAAGAAGAAGAAGGAAGAAGAAGAAAAAAAATTATAAACAATCCAAACTCTTTACAAAGTTACACACTTTCCAATACTTCTTCCCACTTCTTCCCTTCTTCCCTTCTTCCCACATCTATCCAAACGCACCCAATAGTAAAGATAACAAGCAAGTCTTCGTCATTAGCCAAGGCTGTTGCTCTGGTGTCATCATTTAATATATTAATCCCTGCAATTCAGATCCGATCCGAAACAACTGTGGGTAAACAGTTGTCGGAACAGTAACTCATCTAGACCGTTCGTTTCATCTCTTCTATCGTAACCGTCTGTTTCATTTCTCGCTGCGAGAAGAATTAGTTTCTGACTTTGTGTCACCGTCTTCGCTTTTTCTCCACGCACATCCCACCCTTTTCCTCCGGTTTTTCTCTTCTCCCACTTCGCATCCCACCCGTCTTTCTTCCTTTTCCCCGTCATTTCCATCTTTCGCGCATGGGTCGAAAAAGGACAGATGGCTTCTCCTTTAGAAAGAGAAACAGTGGCCACCTCTTTTTGCCCTCCATTAATGGTGAAATCCGATCTCTGCTTGCAAATTAGATGATTCTGATGAATAGATCGGTTTCGTCTCCTTCAGATGGGTACCGTTTTTCTCACTGCGCGCCTCTGCTTCGTTGTTTGGCCTCCTTACCACCTCCCTTGCCGAATTCACTCCATTTTTTTTCAAGGTCATAAAGAAATCAGGCTTTCGATTTTGCTCTAAATTTTAGTTTTTACACTTTCGTATCGAATGTGACAAAAAGAACCTTGCGTATCTCATGTCTGAAAATAATTAGTAGCCTCTGAATTTGACTAACTTGATTTTTTTCGCCTCTATTTAACCCCTTTTCTTTATGATATTTTTGTAAATTCTGCTTGCATGGTTCGATGATTGGAATTTTAGATTTCCATCTTTCTCTTCCAAATTTGGTTTGAATTGCGGATTCACAGTTGATTTGTATCTCATTTCTCTTTCTTACTTCTATTCTGCAGCTATCTAGGTTGTCGATCTCGAATCACAACTGTGTTCTTAGCAGTATTGATGGCGAGCATGAAGGAGAACGAGCTTTCTGTTGAGTGAAGGCAAAAAACATGTTCTTCTTCAATTTTGCTGGCCCTTGATGTGGTGGTTTTGTCCTTAGCGATTGCATTTTAGCATACAAGGTGAATCCTCATTGTTCATACTTACATTTAAAGTCTGGGTTTTAATTTAATTTTGCATATAGTTCTTTTCAATGAGTGGCAAAGATTGATTCTTACAGGCACACTGAATCATTTATTCTTCTTCGATGGTTCTGCCTGTAAGTTACTTATTTTTCTTTTTAGTTTTGCTCTTTTTATTTTGATTTCTTCTTTTCTTCTTTTTTTATGTATGCTTTCATTTGACTTGGCTTCAGTTAGAATATGATGTTCTTTTTTTTCATTTAGGGATTTCTCTACTGTGGATTTTCATTTCGAATTGAGGATTTTTCTGGCTGAGATTGAGTTAGCTTCTCATTTTTGTTGGTGGATGGACTCACAGTTTCTGCACAACAGGATGTATTCCTCCCTTTAGTCTAACTGACCACGATTTTTTAGGAAGAGGCCTCAATCTTTTGACTGCAGCTCCGCTTCTTTTACTGACAAATTTCCTGACTTTTGGTGAGAACAGCAGCGCACCCACAAAATTTTTCAGTCTTATCTCGGTCCTTGCTATTTTTTATCTTACAATTCACGATAGATTCTACTTTTTCTGAATCCAACCTTTAAGTTGTACTTTTTTATAGCTAATACAGATTTGCTTCTACTTGACAGATTTAGACAGCTATTCGTTCAAGAGGGAGAAACTGTTCGAATCGCGAAACCAAGTTCTACTTTGCTATGGGTGTTGAGGAATTTTATCTTTGGTTTTCTGGTGCTGGATCCTATTGAAATGAGTTTACTGGTATTGAATCAGATCGATTGAAAAACATGCATATATTTTCTTATGATAAAAACATATGAACTACTGGATTAGAATTCTGCACTCATTTGTTCTATACACATTATGATACATGACAGTAGACCAAAATATCACTTTTTTTGGTACACATGTTTATCGTTTAATAGTCACTTAATGCTCATCTGTGTTGTTAGATATTCAGACTTTTCTTTTGCATTGTTTTTTAATTGACCTAATGAGGCTTTAAAGTTTAAATTTTCCACATAAATTATCTCTATCCTAGGCTTAGTTGATCAATTGAAGTTGCTATGGAAGGTCCTTGAGATCCTAACGTATTTGAAAATAATGATCTTATCTGCTATCGGTTGCAATGTATGCATGTATATTTTGATAACTTTTGTTTTATTTTTCATGTAAATGAAGTTTTCAGATATGCGCTGGTATCAGATAATTTTGCTGAATCAATTTATCATAAAATTAACTTTCTGTTCAGAGCTCTTATAAGTAAATGTTTCGTGAATTTTAATTGAGGATTCATTATGAAATTATAAGAGTTCAGTAATGACCTATTAGCTGGGCCGCTTCATATCAAGTTCATCATTGTAGGATATTTTGCAATAGTTTGCATTTGTGGTTAATGCAAATTTGTTGTCGTGTTTTAGGTTCAACAGGTGGTCATTTGTGGTTAAACAATAATATTTCATTAGATAAAGCTTCTATTTGAGTGTGTGATCATTGAGAGTTGGTCTCTCAGTATCCCTTTGCATTTTACATTATAGCTTTCTTGATGGGTACTGGATCACTTACTAGGCGATGTACTTAGTAGTTCTTTAGTGGTCTCATATTTTTTTCATTTCTGTGCAGCTGCTGTTCAGCAGACAAAGAGTTGGGTTTCATTTGCTGGTCAGCCTCAATTATTTCCATAATCTTTACCAGACCTTGCAAATTTATTCATATTTCATGATACTAAGGAGTTTTAAATTCAATATAAACGGAAAATATACTGTCGGTAATTAAATATTTTCATTCTATATGACTATATGTTAGCATGCCTAAACCTTTTAAAAATAAAACATTAAGTTTAGATTTAGATAGTGGAGTCATTTGCAATTTCCAATCATGAATTATACCAGTCAATTATAGGATTGTAGATGCAGGAGTCATAACATTAAAATTATTTTTTTAAATGACTTTGATATATTCTTTGTTGTATTTAGTACCTTTGGATTATTTGCATGGAACCAATGTACATGTGCAGCCTGGGGTATTAGCATTTGCAAGATGTTGCATCAGTGAGATGTTTATTTTTCATTTGCTCTCAAGAAGTTTCTCCCTTTTTCAAGTGAAAATTCATCCTGATATGTACTGAAAAATCATGCTAATATTTTAGTCTAATTTTATTTTCGTTTATCAATTGAATATAGATGAGATTTCTCTCAGATTTGATCTGCATGCTTCTCAGTCTCAGGTAACTTAATATACTTACTCAGATGCAAGTAATTACTATACAGACAGCGATACTTGAAACTAAAGTACCAGCTCAATTGTTCAAACCGAATTACACAATTCCTTGCTTTAGCTTTTGTTTATTTAATTAAGTTTTTTTATTTGTACTTTTGTTTATCTGTTGTTCATTTTGTTCAATTTTATTAGTAGTCTGATTTAGATAATTTAAATATTTGCTTCAATGTTTCGACTGGTATGATCACAACTGAGAAAGGTTCCGTCAACTTTTAGAAGCTCAAACAGTCTAGATTTGTATAATATTTTTGTCGTATTTAATGAAATTTATCATTTACTTCTCTATTCGATAGGCAGTATTGGCATACGTTGACAAGAGTGCATGCTAATTTTATGTGTTAGGATTAAGTCATGTTGCTTGGTGTTCTATAACAAAAGTGCATGCTGCAAATGACATGTCCTCTTGCTGCAAATGACATGTCTTCAATAATTCTTGACTGAAACTTGAAGCTCACTGTATAAAAAAATAAATGTACATTGCATTATAAACTGCATACTTGACATCTTCTGGGTGGAATAAATAGGTCCTTTTAATTACAAACACGATACAGTAAATATATATTGACAATAACCATTCACATTAATTTGATGAATTCTTTTTAGTACCACAGAAAGAAGTATGATGCTGCCTTCTGTTTGAGAACAATTTATTCAGGATGTCTAAAAGCTGAAACTCATAAGACAACATGTTTTGATCCCCTACCGTTTTTGTTTTTTCTGTTTTCCTTTTTCAGGGTATGGAATCTATCTAAATTGAGGATAATAAACCTTTCGAGAAATCAAATACGCATCTATATAGGTAAGAGTTTGAGCTTTTGGATAACTTAGAGGACCTCTAGAGCAAAAACGTTCCCAACTAAAGTGACAATTCAAGATAAATGAAATCAGAAAAGGTTGCAAAAATTATGTGCTTCCAATTCACTGAATTGCAAGTAAGAAAAAGAAAATCTAATTTTCTACATTATTCTCTTTTCTATAGTTGTTTAGAAAGGAATAGGTTTCAATAAATTTGCATTATGTTTGCTCGGTTAATTAATCATTTATTCATTGATTGAAGGTGTTGACATTTATTGAATTCATTTATTAGATTGGGAATTAGGATGTCTGCTTAATCCTCCTTGGAGACCTTAATACAAATTTTGATGGAGTTTGCTATGATTCTACCAATGTCTACATGAAAAATGATGCCTTTTTCTTTTTATAGTTAGAGAAACATAAATTTGATTGACCAACACAACTATCTATTTTGTGTTCTTTTCTGAAAGTCCTATGAGAATCGTAGTAAATATCCTGAACAAATTAAATTTGTTGTTCATCGATAGATGTTGTTTGTTGTTCATCGATAGATGTTGTGTTGCAGTTTCCAACTACTTCCATCAATAATCATCTTACCGAATAAATGAAAGAATTACTACAAATAAAAACTACTTTAATAGTAAATTTTAACAAAAAGATGAGAGGAAATATAGCAAAAAAAACGAGATGAAAGATAGGTCGCGCAACGCGCGACACACCCACTAGTTTTGCTTAATAGAGAGACAAAACTGAGGTGGTGTTGACACACCCTCCTCTCTGCCAAGAGATTGCTTGTGGTTACATGGAGGCCTTATCCACATAGACCTTCCCCACCTGCTCTTTTTCAGCTCCGCCTCATGTTGATTTTAAATGCATATCATCCCCCAACTTGCCACTCTTTGGGAGTGCACTAGTATACAATGGAACTAATTAATTACGTTTTATTTAATTTTAGGAAAAATAATATATAAAGTGCTACATATAGTAATGCATAATAATTATGTGCCTACATATAACAAGATTGTAGAATCAATACACTCTAAAGGCTCTCATCTTTGGCATTTTTTTTAGCTAAGCGCATTGCAACCCACAAAAATTGTATATCTGTGGATGCAATGCAATAAAAAAATGATGGCAATTTCTGTTAGATTTTTGAGACATCTATCATATATTACTCTACATCTGATCCATATGCAAACTTAAAACATCTATTGCCGCGACATTTGATAATTTATATAATTATTTTTTAAATATAATGACTTCCTTAGGGAATGAAAAACTAAATAATAACTACTCAAATGTTCGAAATCCGATCGGGGTCTTTTATAAATATTTAATTTAGAAATAAGTTGGGAGGGTTGACACTAATCTATCTTCAAAAAAAAAAAGGTATGATTCATTAATTCATTAAAGACGATAAATTAAATTTAAAACTCTCGTGAGCCTCATTGATTTGTAGCTAGTACAGATTTTGGGTAGCAATAGAGCTCCATTATATGCTAACCCTAACTTTTGCGGTTTCAGTTAGCTTTTTTCCATTTTCTTTTTTCTTGGGTACAACATCGTAGTCCGTAGACGTTACAGTCCTTTGAAAACTATGGCAACCAATAAAATTCCCAAACCAAAAACACTTTTTCGCCTTTTCTGATTTTAGTTGGCCCACCGCTGTATGATTGGCGCACTTCTGTGATTCTTGTGTTTTTCCCTTTTTCCAGCTTTGTGGTTGTGGTTGTGGCTCTAAACATAGGAAATTTGTTCTTTCTGGGACCACAATCATCTCTCTCTTCTGAAACATTTTTTTTCCCCTTAAAATGACACTTATTATTTTTCATGGTGAAAGCAATGTTGCTTACTGATAGCCTCTAGTTTTCTTCTCATCCTCAGCAAAGTAACCATTTTTGCAATATAGCCCCGCTACATTATCCAATTAGAAGAGGATGGAAAAAGAGTTGATAATGAAATTTTATGTTTTATTGCTAATATTTTAGTGTTTGGCATTAATAAAAAAAATGAAGGGGCCGTTTGGATCGCTTAGGAATTTGAGGAATTTGGGAAAGTTGCAATTCTTAGGAATAAATTTATTGGGAAGTGTGTAATTTTGTGAAGAGTTTGGATTGTTTATAATAAATTTATGGTAGGAAGATGAAATTTTCCAAAATCCCATGGGGATCCAAACGCCCCGAAGTGATCATTCAATCCACAACATGTTACAATAGAGGAGATAATATTTTAGTTTGGAACGCAAATTTGAAAATGAATGCACAACCAAGTTTGCACGTGAAGACCTCACTTAAGAGTGATGATTTATAACCTGGCTCTGTTTGGATGCGTTGAGAATAAGATAGGAAGAAGGAAGAATGGAAGAAATTTATTGGGAAGAGGTAAATTTATTGGGAAGTGTGTAACTTTTGTGAAGAGTTTGGATGGTTAGAAATAAATTTATTGGTAAAAAGTGGTTATTCCTTATTCCTTATTCCGGGAAGAACCATCCAAACGGAGCCATATATATAGTAAACCAACATCAGAGTTGTTGTGGAATTAAACTTTATATATAGACGAGGAGGATCCAGTATTAAAGAATCTTTCGAGTCAAATTGGTGAGAATGAAATTTAATCTTAAATAAATAGTTTTAGTTGTTCAAAATATAAAGCTAATTAATTAAAAACATGAGACATGCTATGATACTTCGTGGAGTAATCATGAAGTTTTTCTTC
Organism: Rhynchospora pubera; assembly: GCA_028095005.1. Classification (NCBI taxonomy): domain Eukaryota; kingdom Viridiplantae; phylum Streptophyta; class Magnoliopsida; order Poales; family Cyperaceae; genus Rhynchospora; species Rhynchospora pubera. Next base: position 25,771,293 of record CM051460.1, on the reverse strand, counting down.
GGACTAATTGTTTTTCAAAATCTAAGTTTCAAATGATCTATCCAAATTGTTCAATCTATTCTCCATACTGAGTCAGTTTAATAAGATTTTAATATGATTAACAAATTTAATAGAGTCCAGATCAATCACTATCAAATTAAATTAATCCACATCTTTCATAATATGTATGCAATTGAAATAAAAATACTGACTCAATTTGTAATTTGACTAAAATAAAATAAAATATTGTTTGACAATTATTATTATTATTTTGGTCCTCGACGGGTCCATCGTAGTATTTCCAACGCTACCACATGCACGAGACCAGAAGTACAAACTACAAAGATTTGCGGACACCAAGGTATTAGTTAGTAATTGGGATTTGATGTAGATATCATCAAACCCAAAAACCGTGTTCCTTTGTCGAAATATCTCTTATCTTAGGCGAGGATACAGGATATTTTTCCTTCAAAGAAAGATACAGTGCGCTTATCAAAGATCCCAATGGACTTATTCGAACAAGTCATTATCTTTGTTAAGCTGGGAGTTCTTATCCTCTGTTTTGCACTCTATTGCAGGATTCTGATTTATCGACCTTTTTGATGGTATGATATGTATGAAAGTCAATATTGTTGACACAATTTGTGTTACATATTCTACCATGAGATATACCAGTCCCAACATTATTAACTGAAAAGTAGTTTAGAAAGGTACAAATGATGAAAAAGTAAACTTTTCAAAATATATGAGGTGATTCTTCAAAGAAGGTATCATACAAATTTTTAAGTTTGATTGAGAACTCCCTACTTACCCTACTTACATATGAGAAGTCGCATAATATGATGCTAATATTATTCTTTTTTATTATTTAAAAAAAAAACAAAAGAGACCAAATACATTCATTTTTTGAAGTCTTCATTGGGCAGGATACTGTAATAATTAAATTCAAACTTCTAAACTAAATTTAGATAATTCAAATTGACATTCCTTTTTTTTAGAGGAAGAAAAACTTTTTTTTGGCTCCGTTTGGATAGGTGTGGGAAGAAGGGAAAAAAGAAAGAAGTGAGAAAAAATATTGGGAAGTGTGTAATTTGTGAAGAGTTTGGATTATTTATAATTTTTTTTCTTCTTCCTTCTTCTTCTTCTTTCTTCCAACGATCCAAACGCACCCTTTGAAAAAAAGTAGGAAGTAAAATTGATCTCATTGACATCGTCCAACTTAAATCGACAGTCATGTGTTAAGTGTGAAGAAGGTCCAAGTTTTGAATAGAGCAATAATCAAAGTGAAAATTGTCATCAACGAAACGGTCTAGCTTACAATTGTATGCGTTGCGATTGTTCAAAATAAGAGAGGACAGAACGATGTCAAACAGAGATGCAGACTTGAGAGTGTGTCGCTGTCAAAGAGCCTGATCTCTCTTTCAATCTTGCGTGTCGAAACAATGCATCACTTGCGCCAAGGAAGCAACCCAACAGTCGGAAAAACCGGATCCTTTTACAAGTGTCCGTGTGTTTAATTCGATGCATGACATCTGGCACGGCTCATTCTGTGAGATTTCAGCAGATTAATCAATCTGTAACCAACCCATTTTGTCATGATTTACAACGTTAATTGCGTACAATTTAGTATGACTTCTTTGAACAGCAAATTAACCTTGACATAATTGAAAACATATGGAGACGCTTAATTGGGTAAAGAAATAGACATCTTCCTGACGTTAAGCAAGAATGTTTGCACGAAACCAATTAATACATTGATGGCGCCTATGATAGTATGACAGGCTTTGTTTTATGTTACCATAATTTAAATAGACCTTCTGTGTTTCGTTCTAATTCGCTTTCTCGTTGTCAAGCCCATGTGGAAGCTTGTGTTTGCTTTCTCGCATATTGGAAATGCCAATTGTGCAAGTAACATGTCGAGTTAAAGCTAGAAATTAATTTTAATTGGTCGCTCTTCAATTCCGGTGGATGTAATCCAAATGGTGCTATTTTTCTATGCAAAATCAACTATCATATAAGGTTGATAATATTATTTTAATAATAATATTTCTGTGACCTCCGAAATTTAAATATGCAGTTTTATATTGTCAAAATTCATCAACATTTGATTGGGCACAATTTGATCTGATTTGGAGCATTAGATATAATCATATGATCATTTCAAACGATAAGTAAATCTTTAATGTTTCATTTACGGTGAAAGCTAACATGCTCACGAATTTATATAAAGGGTTATTTTCACAACAAATGCATATGGTTCCTACAGATTTATTTCTTATTGCAAAACCTGAATTCCACATAAAATTAATAAAGCTTCCATGCGTTTTTTAAACTGATTTTCATACTTAGCTAGTTAGCTCTAAAAGTGTAAGCTTTCATACAGTCGTCGAAACAGAGTTTCAGTTATTCGTGATTTTAGTATTTTAATAGGCATATATCGACGATGGATGGAAACTGTTTTGATTGATTCTGTCGGTGACAATTTGCTAGATGGTGGATTTATATAGCTAATTATACAACTGTTGAAAACACATCTTTTATTTAATCTACGCTGCTGTTGCAGTACCTGGTTTAGGGAAGAAAGCAAGAGATGCTTTAATGTTTCTAATGATTAAAAAGAAAATCTAAATTTTATTATAGTAATACCTTTTTTTCTTTTTTTTTCGTAAATGAGTATTAAAACATTAACCAATATAATATTCTGTACATCATACAGTCAATCTAGCAAAGTACACTCGCATAATTCACCCCAAAATGATATAAAATTACAGAACAGAATGCCATATCCATAACCAGATGTATTCCAAAAGGACACTCCAAAGAGGGTCAAAAAGCAGCCAGCTACCGGTGTATCATCTTCACCACCATAATCCCACGTTTTTAATTGCCCTTAGCAAGGTATCCTAATTGCTAAAATGAATAGAGCAAAGACATAAATAAATAGTGATAGAACTGAAAACATCAAAAAAAAAAAAAAAAAAAGAGGCGGTCACAGTTTTAGCACAATTTTTAGAGGGTCGTGGTTCTTGGAATCCATAAGAAAAATAAATTCAAATAAGCTAGCTCGTGTCATATGTATGGACCAAGTTTTAAGTAACAAAAAGGTGCTAATTCTGATTGTATCACATCTTCATCTATAACCTTTTCTCTTGTATCAAACAAAGCATCATCAATTTACCCAAAATAAAAGGAAGGGTGGGGGGAATGCACAAAATCAGTTCTGCAAAAGTAGAAAAAACACCCTGTTTTTCAAATACAAATAGAAGGTTTTGGATAATACGTACATTCCCTCGGTGTTTTGTGTTTCATCCACTCATGAAGCCAGCTACCTGGTCTGAAACCCGCAAGGCCCTCCAATTGATCTCCTCTTTCCTCAATCTCAATGCTACAAACTGGAGAGCCTCACTCTGCACCTGATAGAAGTAGCATGACCAAGGGAAGGAGTCTGGTGCAGCCCACATTGGCTGTTCTACGAAAGATGTTTCTTCAGTTAGCCTTGCACTAACACAGTACACCGAGTCTGGTGCAGGCTCATCAAAAGCAGCTACAGCCACACACCCAATTGCCACATACCCATCTGGGGCACGTGGAAGCCAGATCGTTAGGGGGGAATTATAGTCCTCTGCGCAGTTCCTCCATACCTGATTTTATAAATTTTATTGCCCAGATAAAATGGTGATTAAGTAGTAAGTATGACAATTATGTCCATGCAAAAACAGCAGCTCTTAAGCCTCATATCTTACCAGGTCAAAACCAACAGGAAGTGCAAAATTGTTGTCAGAGTTCCGGTAAACAGCAGCTACACTTGGTGCATGAGTTCCAACGTGTACTATATCTCCAACTGTTACATACCTACAAGAAAGTATAATTTTCTAAGATTACCTGCAAGGCCGTCACCATGCTGTGGTGTTTTCATGCCATAAAAATGGCATATATTTTATATATTAAATTTGTGTCTCGTGAAATATATGCAAATAAGGTAGAAATATCGTTAATCTGTTACCCATTTTGACAAAGAGGTCTCCAAATGCTACATATTGAGCTAACATCAGCAACCTGAACAAGCATAATCTCAACTGATTAGTTCCCAGCAATCTATATATATATATATAATCAGGTGGAAGAACAACTCAGGTCAACACCTAAAATTCAGTCCTCACACCTCAGTAGTGGGCCTTATGAATGAGGTGGTCATAGAGCTTCCCTCAAATAATCAATATTATCAACCTACACTCGTTTAGTCAATTAGACCCTCAATTGAACCTGATTTTCCTTCAAACCTCAATTGCCCAAATTAAGTTTTTTTCCCCCCCCTCTAGAAAAGCAACTTGACTCAGGTGCATCCTATCCTCAACCCAAACCAATTTTACTACAATCCTCAATTGGGAAATAAGCTTCAACTTTCAAAGTCTGGGTCAAATGATTTTTGGCAATTAAGCACCACAAAGGCCCATAAACAAAAGGGAACATGACAGCATTAATGGTTTAAAGGAACAAAATTTATGAAATCTAGCAATCCAGAAAGGCTGGACTAATTGACCTGCTTCCTAAACAGTGTGCATCTGCTATGAATTTCCCGTTCACTGCTCCAAATTTTCTGAAAATTAACAGTGTGCTTCAGGAATCTGCGGTCATCAGGGCTAGGACTTCTTTTAAGCTTTATCATAGGAAGAGAACTGCTATTTGATTCCCTCCCATCATATTCATCTGATATAAACTTCACATAATGATGACTTGAAGGAACCTGTTCAATGACAAATTATTTTAAAAGAATAAAATGAGAATATTTATTTGACCCACTTTTAATTATTTCTGTACTAGTTCTGGTGTGAAAAATCAGTATGGTCATAATGGGGAAAGTCACCTTTAATAGAACAACTCTGTTGTTGGCTTGATATGCCTTCCATAATCTTCTAATGGTATAACATATCACAACAGCCTGAGGTTCATGGTCATCTTCTTCTTCACATTTACACCTTATATACCGAGAGAAGTTTCCAGATTTCCTGCAACTTTTAAGGTGGATAATTAACATTGAAGGCTTTGTGTGGCCTCGTTTGGCCAGCTCCAGAGCAAGCACCTCCTCCCAAGGTACATCCCAAAGAATTTTTGAGGGTCGTTTGTCCATTTTCTCCAAATCCTGGCACTGATTTAGATATTAAAGAAACCTATCAATCTCAATAGAAAAACTTTAGTGGTGAGAATCTATCATAGATTCATAATGGTAGTAAAAATAACAATAACACTGATGAATGTTTAATAAAAACAATCAAAAAATTTTTTTTTTTTGGGGGGGGGGGGGGGGGGGAGTGATTAAAATATTTTTACTAAATGACCTGAAGAAGCATGACTCGCTTATTTGTTACTAGAACAATCCTCTGTGACGGCACAATAAAATGGTCTTCATAATAGTCGGACCATGCATATTTTGAAGGTTCTCTAAATAAATCTGTGCAAGCAAGATGCCGACTTGCTTCAGCCAGATAAAGCACCATCTAGAAAAGGAAAAAACGAAAAAACTGGTACAGCATCAACCAAAAATCAATACTCATTCCCACATAAGATGATTCTGTCTGTCACATATATAGTCAATTAGAACTAAATTAAAATTCCAATAAGCAAAAGCTTATTTTCAGCAAACTGACAGATTCAATTAGTACACCGATGTAGAGCAAATTGCTGAGGCATACTTACGTAAGATAGAAGGGAAATTCTGATTAAGTCCTTTAGACAGTAGCAGTTATTTTCATTTAGCAGTTATTTTATTTTCAGTTATTTAGTGTAAACTGAACCAACCCTTTTCTTTTAAAAGGGATTGGATGTATCTCTGCAGATTACGTTATAAAATTATTGAATACTTCTTTTCTTGTTTCTGTTTTCCAAAGTGAAAATAGTTCACGCTACTTGCTGCGTCATACACTGACAATATTGTAAAATGACAGCATAAGCTAATAAAACAACAAACTTTCAAATTTACAAATCAAACTCAAGGAATACCTCAATGTCAGCTTAGTGAAAGAGAAGGAGAGAGGGGGAAGAGAGAACCTGGCCACTAGCTTCCCACTGGCTGTACTCTCTAACAACACTATCAGCACGAATGGCACGTGGATTTCGTATCCGCTGGGCAGCAGACTTGTTGTTGAGGATCTCCAGGCATCTTATGAAGCTAGCTCCAATTCCATCCACAGTTAGAGAGCCAAAATCAAGAAGACCACTGAGAGGCTGAACTATGAACCCTACAAATGCACGACATAGCCCGTGTGCAAACCCAAGAAGCCCGTATCGCCTCGCACTCTCAACAGGCTTTGTTAGAACACCAGATACACCAAAAGCTACACCTTGAGCGAACGCTTCTGTACCTTGCACTAAACCGTCCCCTACACCGGTGACTTTTCTGGACGAAACCTGAGAGAGAGATTCAACTTATGTGCGTTCTCTAAATATTAAGCGTCAAAGCCTTAAAGGTCAAAGACTTGTTATATTTATGGGCCCAGCCTTTACCAAAGCACATATTCTTTTCAAAAGAAAAACACCCTGAGGTGCCTGCTTCACTGCAAAGCTCAAACAGATACAAACTTAAAACAACAGATATAGACAAGCTCAACCCAAGCTATCTTACTAAGGTCAATGATCCAAAATAAATGAAATGAGGACCTCACTCATTGATAATCAAATTAAACAGACACTTGATCAACTGAACTTCAACACAACTCATAAGACCAGACCAGATCAAACCTCATCTAATGATAAAGAAGCACAGAGCATCTTACTTGCTGAGAACGCAACTGAACAAATTGCCCATCAGTGGAGAGCTCAGCAAATCCCTTGCTGAGAGAGGCGAGCGCTGATTTGGTCATACTCACCACATCAAGAGAGAAGATCAGGTGCAATGGGTTGTGCACAAGGTCTCTCTTTATGCGGTTTATTATGGCTGTTAAAACTTGACTCTTCTTCATGTACTTGTTCTCTTGTTCTACCTTTCTAAGATGCACCTGTTATTTTATTGCAAGAAACACCTAATTATTATGTTTCATCCTTTTGTGATCCTTATATTTGTAACTAAACTCGACTATTTATTTAAGACAAATAAACTAGCAATAAAAGGTAAGCCTTGATTACGCAATAATATAACAAAGACAAAAAGGTGCTAACCATAGACCTAACGAGTAAATACCTCCTAGCTTGATTCATTACTCAGCAAACAAGTTTCCAAAATGTTCAACAGGAATGACATAAAAAGGTCCATATCACCAAGAAAATATAAATTGAAAATAAAGAATGAACCTGAATTTTTAAGGCACTACCAACAGCAGAGAAAATGGGGCTCCATATACCAAGCACACCACGTGGCCTTTGAGTAGGTGCTGTTTCCAGTGATATCTTAAGCCTCACTTCCGAAATGTTTATCACTCTGAAAAAATGAAAGTCAAATTAACATTTCTATTTCCTAAAATGTGACGCTTGGTCCTAGTTGATCAAAAACTACCTTTCTCAAAATAAAGAAATATCTCACTCTATACGCATTTCAGGATCCACTTGAGTGACACTTGAGCTGGTCGGCATACTATCAAAATGAAGATGACTGTAAAAATCTACCAAAGCCCATATTATTGGTTCATGAACATTAAGCCTCCAGAGGCTTTTAGTGACCTGAAGATGTACAAAAGATCAGAAACCTTTCAATAAGAATATTAGTCTTCGAGTATCTTCAATTTTAACCCAGCATACAGCATGACACTTCGAGCATTCTTTAAATAAACACAATTTAATGCACAGATTTATGCACTTGAACCCCCTACATATCTTTATGCCATAAATTTTGGTTCACAGACATTAAGCCTCTAAAGGGCTGTTTGGATTGAAGTGGGAATTTGGGGAATTTCTAATTCCTAGACATAAATTTATTATAAACAATCCAAACTCTTCACAAAATTACACACTTCCCAATAAATTTATGCCTATTCCTAAGCGATCCAAACGGCCCATTAATAATCTGAAAAATGTGATGCAGTTTAATGCAATTGAGCCCTTATATACCCCTGTACCTTTATTTATCCTATCTTGTGCAGTTATTCCACCAGTTGGTTATCTTATATAAAAAGAAACAACAAAAAGCCAAAAGTTGACCAATTGACATGAGCACCATATAATAATGGGTATATAATGCCTGTTTCTCTAACAAAATCTGGCCTCAGTGAAATAGATAAACCCAATGATGTCAAGGATAGTACAAAAAGAAAACTTACCCTAAGATACACAAAAGGGTATACTTCAGTACCATCAACTGTTTCATTGCTTATTGCAATATTTGACTTGAACACAGGATGATTGAGATCTGTTGCTTCCTCAGGTGCCAACAGAACAGGCATGACGGTTAAAGGCAGCTCATTATCTAACTGTAAGTGACCAATAAGGAGTTTAAACCTGACACAAACAATAGAGTACATTACAAAACACACAAATAGTATTTGACTCACAAAAATCTCCTCAAGAGTAAATGACAACAAAAGAAGCATAAATTAGCTTTTTCTACTTGCCTGCTCACTGTTCCAGTCAGATAAGAGATGAAAACTCTCTGAAGATGGAGGTACAGAAGTTCTTTAGGCCTATGATCGATCAAAGAAACACCGACAACTCCTAACTCTACAATGACCTCAAACTGCATACTGGTGCTTCTAAACTCCTTTTGCATAATTATTGCGGGATCATGCCTCTCCATCTGCATATCATTCTTTTCGTCCAGAAAAATCACAACCCTGATGTCTCCTACATCCTTTATATGCAATTGAATTCCATACTTTTCTCTCAGATCAACTGAACTCTCAGTCCAGTTCTCTAAATTTATAGAATGGATTGATATGTCTGTCCCTGAGAAAATACCTACTTCTAGAACCTTCCTCCCATAGGGGTTGTCTAAAGAATACTTTGCAGTTGAATGAGGCTCTAGATGGATCGGGGCCTCGCCGCGTAAGTCAGCCTGCTGTACCTGTATGGTTTTGTCCCTAGTTCTGTTTTCAATTCTGCAAAACAGATGAACCATGGTTTCTGTTACCATATTTTTTGTACATCATGTTTTCAGACAGCGGTTGTAAAAATATAACCATGCAGAATTGTATTCTATAGGCAACAGGCCTGATTGATACTGCATCAAACTACCACTGTAACAATTTTACTTATTTAATTTCCCTGATAATCACATGTTCAAAGATCTTAATCTTAACCAACTCACCCCAGAAGCAAACTATTATATCACCTCTTTCACACAGTTACTTGTTCGAGATATTCAGCCTGAACCAATGGACCAAAAAGAAAAAGGAAGAAACTCGAGAGATGAAGTGAACAAAAAAATGAAATCAAACTGCTCATAACTAGTTTGGTTGAAGTTCACACCAGTATCATACCCTCTACCACATCAGTGTTTTAAAAACAAAGAATTGCTTTAGGTACCTAATGGGGCCTTCCGCAGGCCCCAGGCGGAACACGACAAGGAAGCGTGAGCCTTCTTCATAAGCACGAAACTCAGATCTAAGGAATTCTCTACCACCATCTGCCTTTCTCATTACTAGAACAATAGAATCTTCTTTTGAGATTTGAACAGGATAAGACCAATCTGTGTTGCTTAACCGGACCTGTCACCAAAGATAAGTCAAAATAAACTTGCATATAGTCAAGGAAGACGATCTATCATCCTAATTCAACAATATCCCATCACACTACATCAAATCGAACAATGACAAGAAAGAGGCAATGAAGGTCATCCTGATAAAAATATTGAGACTTGAGAGAACAAAGAACAATTACTTGGAATTTATCGGGCCCGCCATCATTCTCACAGTAAGGAAATGAAACTTTCCAATCAGAAGCAAACAGAGTTTGTGGCTCTTCTCCATCATTCAGCTTCAAATACATATCTTGACCAACCATGTTAATGAAGGTCATGAAAGGTCGTAGCATTATGGCCTGCACAAATCAATAAGATTTGAGTATAGTACTAGAAGCCAAGAACGTTCAAAACTGTAGCAATATAAGGCTTCGTGCTCATCCCAATATGCTGAAATGTTGGAAACTAAACTGAACTTCTAAGATATTAGAGAAGAACAGTGACCATCAATGAAGTACTGATTCTTTAAAATACTCAATTAAGCTAATAAACCCACGATATGTTAATTCAGATTACCTAAATTGTGCCTGTATATAGGTGGACAGAGTCAAAAGTAAAACAAGAAACAGTCAACAAAAGCGAAAAACAAGTGAGCTCAGTATGGACAGAAAGGACATCTATTCCTGCGATATATCAAAACTTTAGATCAGAATTCTTTGCAGCAATAAAAGCAAGTTCAGTTACCTTCGTAGGAACTGCTTGAAAAGATGAAGGCTTGGAGGAAACAAGAATTTTCATGCAATTTCCATCAACATCTCTAGCAATAAGGTCAATTGAACCATCCTAGAACAGAAAAAGCATAATATAAAAATGGAAACATTTCGAATGCACCAGAAAATATGGAATGCAGAGTGGTTTGACCACAATGTTTTCCTGTTTGGATGAGCTTCTTTGCTGCATCTCTGTTGCTCAATTGAACTTTGAAGGTACCTGAGATTTGTTGTGTTGAACTTGTTGGCTCATTGCATTAAGGAGCTATAATTGAACATGACAGACATAATACTCGTATATGCCATTACCAAGAGGTGACTCATTGCTGGAAGATGTTTGCAAAGTTGCTTTTGATAAGAAGAAAAGAAAAAGAGTATTACCATGTCGCCAAGAGGTGTAAGATCTTTCACCGGCCCAAAAACTTCTTTCCCTTGACTAACAATTGAAGCCGACAATGCCAATCCCTTGAAGCCCAACACTGAAGCAATAGTGTAACCGTCAACCATCTCATCTGGTGTGACTTTCGAAATAATTTTCTCTGATTTATTTGCAGATTGAGACATCCGCAGAAAACGAGTTCTTTCCTTTCCAGATATATCCATTATACACAGGCCAAGTGGTGGTAGTCTTGCACATGATATCCAATAAGGTACGTATATTCGTATCACCTTAGATACAGGGCAATCCTTGTCGTAGTTGTGTTCAAGTGTGATTTGAACAACCCTGGAGTAATGCATTAGGGCACAGAGCACAGGTAAAGACAAAAGATTACAGCAATAAATTATTGAAAAATTCACAAGTATACTCCGCCACTAGTGAAAACAATAACTGTACTTAAGAAACTTGCCTTTGGGAAAATGCATTTCTGAGATTAATCAATTTAGAAGGTGCTCTGGTTGGGTGCGAAATTATGACAGGCTCCTTGAAACAAAGAAACCATATAAGTAGTCAGTTCAATATTTCTAATAAAAAAAATCAATTTAATAGTTAAAGGTTCATGCAAGATTTAAAAAGAAGAAAGTAAAACAAACATACATGCATTGGCTCCCAACCTCCTTGTGGAAGAAGGACTAAGTAAAGAGGATCATTCGGTCCTGCATTGTGAAATTTGACCGTTGCACCAGGGGCAATAGTGTCGTTGAAGCAAGTGCCATTTTCCCTACCAAGCTCATTACCAACCACAAGATTATATTGAGATGAAAAAGGGAGGTAATAAGCCAGAGATAAAGGAGGTTTAACAACAATATTCCAATCATGTATTGGATCTGAATAGATATCTTTTCCTATCTCTTTTGCATCTATGCTCACACAAAACCAAACAGAACTTAACCCGTCTGAGGATGAAGGTGACCCATCTAACATAGAACAGAACAATAGCTTGTCAGCCTCAACCAAATTTGATACACAAATCTCATCTGGTTCATTCTCAGACCCCTCTTTTAGAATACTCCATGCGTAATTCATTGTGTCCTCAGTGCTTATGGGCCTAATCTCAAGAGAGTAAGATAAAGAAGGATTTGTCAGGCTTGGAAGAGGAAGTGGAATGGTAGCTCCTGGTTTGAGCTCTCCAATTGACACATAGTGGTCTCTGTGTGGGTTGAATTTACGATGCCTTAACCACTTCCTTTGCCTTCTATTTTCTTGGTCTTCTTTGTAGATCCATCCGTCATCTCTCGAGCTAGATTTTAATTCAAGGTGCCAATTATCTGTCCATTCCCAGCCATTTGGTAATTCAACACTCTGTCGATCCTGCGAGTAAAAGAAGAGGATCAAAAGAGGACCGTTAGCATAATGCTCCAAGCATGATATTATGGTTTTCATATGCCAACAGGCCCCTACAATTTTACTGCATATTTACTCCAAATGTTGTACCAGAGAACACATGGCACCAGGGGCAGAGCCAATATTATCTTACTGCAGGAAAGGGCTTTGCCCCCCTAAGATTTTGATCGTGCAACATTTATTAAGCTAATTTAGCTTCATTTGTTTATAAATATAATGATTTTCCCTCCTAAAATGAACAATTGCAAATTTGCCCCCCTCAATTACTTTTTCCCAGCTACGCCCCTGCATGGTACCAGGAAAATCAGACTGAAAGTTAAAAAAATTATTTATTCAAGTATTAACTGAGGTGATGCTCATGCTTGAAATATATGACAACTTAGGTCCAGTTCCACTATACTGCATAAGTTTCTGAATCATGTAACATAGACATCCTTTCTATCCTTGAATTGAAAGTAAAATTAGATAAAGAATAACAATTTACCTGATGTTGGTCGTCTGTCCACCCAATTGCAGGAACATATTTCTGTGACTCCACAAACTCTTCACTCTCTACCCTGACATCATCAACTTCCAACCCGCTACATTCTATCCTTTTCCCCTTCAATTGGACCTCTATAACAAAATTTGTGCTATTAGTTACTGATACAAGTGACCGCACAGTAACATAGCGGTCGCTGTCTCTGACGGTCATTTCGCTGGCAATAACATCATTTCCAAACCTCCAGCACGTGGCTGGCGTGGCATAGTTTAGCTTCACTGTCGTCCAAGGACCATCTTTTGAGGGACTTATTTGGAGTCCAGTCATGGTGCTGATGCTTTGCAGTGGTTTGTCTAGTTGTTGAGTTTTCAGTCTGCCTGATCTGATAACTGCAAATTTTATTTTTCCATGCATCCCACCAGTGAGAACATTGCAATCGTCCTACATGCAATAAAGTATACAAATTTTAATACATCTACAAACCATTCAATTACAACTTTCATGATGGTCAAAGACTGGCAATTTCAGTTGCAAGTTTTTCAACAGCACCATCATCGTCAAGTCCATAAACAATAATTTGCCAAGCTCCACCAAGAATAAGGTAAATGTGATACAGCTACCCAGTTGTGTACTTCAAAAGATATCTGTATTACACTCTGCCTCTAGTCTAGACCTTAACAAATTTTGCTTCCTTCTAAATTACTAATATCTTTTTTTTTTATTTGTTTTGTCATTTTGAATTTTATTCTTTTGAAATTTCAAGTGGTTTCATCTTCTTAAGATACTTCAACCATCTTTTAGAGGCAGCTTACAAAAAAAGATACAAAAAAACTTAAATATCTAAATATGAGAACATACAGGCATTTTTGTCGAGACAAGATCCCTCAATGTTATCTCAAAATTTGTGTCAGGGGAGTCCACAGTAGATAGGTCAAATACCAAATCCTTTAAAGCAGAAGAAAAGGAGCCCACAGGTTCCCCTGCACATAGCAACAAGTTCCACAATAAGTTTTACATCAGAAGAAACACTTGAGAGAATATGAGATTTCTTCACAAGTAAGATAAATATTTAAAATCCAACGAAAAAGAAAAATACCTCTTCCCACATCCATTATGGTGATTTCGAGGCTATAATCATCCTATGGTAAAGTCATAAAATTGAGAAAACATCAATATAGAAATTTTAAAACACCAAACCTAGCTAAATTTTTGTTGTTTGGTTTTTCATAAAATCTCTAGTCAAGATGTTCTAGAGTTGACTCCCTTTCCAATATCCAAGCTCCACATACTTTAACTTGAGAATTGGGCATCAAGCCTTTAAGGAGGACTCACGAACAGTTATTACCAGTATACCAAACTAAAAGAATACATAAAGTATTGCAAGAAGACATACTGTTCCAAACACTTTAAAAAAGAACATCTCCTTCCAGTAAACTCTGGCAAACCCCTCAGCGGAATGCTCTGCGAGGCCTGCACAGGTGCGAGCAATCTGCTTCTCAACAGGTGTCTCTGATGAACGGCTAGCATAGAGCTGCGCCGCTGCCATGTACTCGTTTATGGACAACCCTTTAGATACTTCTATCTGAGAGGTTCACAAAATTTTCCTTTTTAACAAACTTGAAGTGGAGAAAGCAATAGAAAGTAATAGACTACAGTTCAAATATCCAATCCAGTTTGCTAATTCTAATCATCTATTAGAGAAATAACTTAAATGTCAAGGATTACTAAGTATCAAGTGACACTCAGTATCAACTACAATTAACTTTTGGTCATCAAGACGACGATGTCTTGAAAGAATTATCTAATCCTTCAATAGGTAAACATTACAAAAAGCCTTTTTAAGGAGGCCCAAATGCATAAAAATAAACCAAATGAGTTGTTCAAATGGCATCAACTGGGTACCGCAAAAACATTTATCAAGACCAACAGACTTGAGCAGACACAGAGAGAGCGAGAGAGAGAGAGAGATCACCTCAGCTTCAGCAATGATGACAGTTATCATTGACCGAGCGACCTCATGATGTTGCCCTTTTGAGCGAGAATGCATTGAATTCTTTGGGATTGGGACTCTGATAGGGTGGCCATCTCCTGATGGAAGTTTAATGATGCTAGGGAAACCCTTCAATTCAGCACCCTTTATATATATATCCTGTCCCAGGTAGTTCTGAGGGACAATATAGTAATTTTTCCTTTGGTGCACATCCAGGACTCTTCTGTCGCCATTAGGTGAACTCACATCCTATCATAGGGGGGAAAAAAGTACACTTCTGATATTTTCTATTTCTTTGTCTCACTCTTGAAGACTTTATAGAGTTACAAACAAATGGGTCAGGGCAGTACACAACAGTCGAACTTTTAAATAAATATTTTTTTTATCTTCCTATTTGAATCATTTGAATCTTGTTTTATTCATTAATTGACTGAGGCCATTTGAGAGTTCAAATGATGTCATGGCCAAAACGCCCAAAACAGCCATTAAAGCAACCAAAATTAATCTGATTTTAATTAGATATTGAGACTTAACTGTCTGCTTGCATGCTTCATCAATGCGACTCAGGTTATACCAGCTAGAGTAGGCTTGAAATATCATGTTCACATTTGAGACTGATACATTCAAACTGAGCTCCCTTGTTGATGTCATTCGGAGTTGAGTAGGCGTTCCTGGTGAGTTCATATCATACTGGTATCTGAAATCCATTGTCAGACATTAGACCATCAAGAATCTAAGAATATCTACAACTAAAAAGAACCACATTTTCACATAATCTAGTTAACAGGTCAAATTGTGTAAAGTTCATCTTAAAATGAAAAATTCTTAGATCAAGAATTGCAGTTAGTACAGAAAAGCCTACAATTGAAAATTGGTAATGTGTGATTGAGCATCAATTATTACTTTTTTGGATTGACTTTGATCTTGTTAGGTTTCATTTCTAACCTACCCAACTTGTTTAAGAGCATGTATGTTTGGGACTAAAGGTTTTGTTGTTGTTGTTGTTGTACAATTGAGCCATCAATAAAATGTAATTTTTCCAGTGTCAATTTAATGCAATGCTTCCTCATTTAAAAAATATAAATGTAGTTTTAGCATTAAATAACAGCAACAGTAAACAACAGCCCCTGTGCTGCCGCCAGAAAAGGCCCTAATTGTTTTAATAACAACGAAAGCTTTAATTTGCCTATACTTTCTCCAATTGGGTAACAGTATCAAAATAACCCAGCCAAAGAGCAAAGAGAATAGTCAAATGGATAGTTTATACTAACTTTCAGACCTAAAGTATGATATGAATATCCAGGGCATGCATCTAATACTAAAGCATATCTAGAAGACAGCACCCTACCTTAAAAACCCATCTGTTGGTTCAACCAGGGGCTCCCAAGAGTCACTCTTGTCATTAAAGGACCTAGCAACAAGGGAAAAATTGGCAGTCGCATTTAAGTAGTCTGGCCTCCCACGCATGCTAAATCCAATATTATCCAATGATACACCAAATAACGGCATCATCTGCATCAGAAGACTTAACTCAGCAAAAACAAAAACCTCACGAGTTTAGCACACAGGGACTCCAAAAAGAAAAACAAAACATGATAGAGTAACTGGGTCATTCCAATACATGGGTATCTGAATTCCCTATAAATGCCTTTTTGTCCCTTGTTTTCCCCAATATTCCTTGTAGGTTATTTGTTAACTTTTCCTCTCTTCAACCATTACTTGATCAATATTCTATGTAGTACAGTTCATCGCCTGTTGTGACACACAAAACAGATGTAACGATTAAAATTCCAAACTTGAAAACCTTACCAGCCCTCCATAATCATCAAAAGCTACAGCAGAAAAAGACTTCAGCGCGGCCTCAATAACCATGCTGTCAGATCCACTCGACTCTGGCGGACCCAGCAGCTTATGTGCAAGCCTTCTCTGAGGCTTCCGGAACCCATTTCTAACAATAAAAGTTCCAAGTGAATCTCCTTCAACACTCCAAAGGCTAAAAGGGTCCAAAGCCTTAACATCTGACGAGTCCCAGATACTTTCTTCAGGGAAGTTGCCACTAGTCAGCATGTCACTCCTTATGCATCGTAAAGAGGGAAAATCTTCAGGTTTTGGCACAGTTTTTGATGCTATGCAACCAAGAGATGTGAATCCGGGTGGAGGTTGGGGGTACCAGAAAGAAATGCCATTAATGCCACGTTGCTTCTTGATGCGGCCAACAAGCTGAAAGGAGATGGGAGGTCTGAGTAAGGTCTCATCTCCAAGGTCACGAAGAACAATTGCAGAATTTGGCTGTTCGTACCTACAGTTGAGCATTATTCCACTATCAGATACAGCCAGAAAGGTGCTGTTATATTTTTTTAACTAGAAAATAATAATGACCAATATTGTTATGCCATCACTATTTTTGTTTGTCTTTTTCTATCTTTTGTCATCACCCAAATTCAAGTTCACTGTTATACAAGTTTCGTCCACTACTGATACAAAATCAAAGAATCCTTATGAAATTTCATAAATATCAGTAAAATTACATGCAATATAGATGCTGCCATGCTGGTATCAAGATCTAAACTTTTGAATTTGACTGCCAAGCCATTTCCGGAACATAACTCAAGAGGTTTGTCATACAAAAATGACAGAATTCTTATGAAATTTCATCGATATCAGTAAACTCTGTAATATATGTGCTAGCATGCTGGTATCAAGATCTACACTTCTGATTTGACTGCCAATCCGATTCTGGAACATAACTGAGAGGTTTGTCATCAGAAAAATGATTCAAAACATAATGTATACAAGAATATCACAAAAAAAAAAAAATCCATATTTGAGTATTCAATCCACTCCAGTAACAGGAAGAGCTTACCCTTTCACCGCAATATCCCCAAAGAAAACCATCCCAGGTGGGATATGTGGACGCCAAATAGAGAGCTTCTTCCTAGAGGAGGCATCATTATTCCACCATATTAGCTTCGGACTTTCCACCACCTCCAACAATCTTCCAGATGAAAAAGATGCATCTCCTTCTATTCGAGAACTGCTACGTCTTTGAGAAGTTTGATACTGTGTTCCTGAAGATATCTTGCTGGATGAATCTGAGCTGTTCTGGAAAAGCATGTGGCGGAGGTCATAAGGTTTGCCAACTAAATGCTGATTTTCAGGGTCTTCGAGTATGAAGGATCCAAAACAGTTATCTACTCGCCAGAATGCTATACTGGAAGCACTTCTGCGACATTCAACATCACACGAAATCAAAGCAAGCAAAGCAATAAACAAAACAAGTATTAGGAGAAAACAAACAAAATGATATTAGGGCATTAACTTCTGGTTGATCTTGCCATCAAGATCTTTGTTCTATAACAGAATTTCTAGTGCCAAAAGAAAATACATTAGTTAAAGAATCTTTTAATCCTTACATGACACTACCATTATAGTCAGACGTATTTTCCTTGTGAATACTAATTTCAGTAAAAGATTGGGATGCTGGCCTTTGTATCTGCATGGGAGATTCAAAGCTTACCCATTGGTTTTAAGCACAATACAATCTCTCAAAGCTGAGGAAGAAACATATGAAGCTAATATACACAGAGCTGCAGACAAAGGTGGCTCACTGCTTCCAGCTGAAGCAACACACCCGACTGCCACATAGCCTCTTGGTGCAACAGGAAACCAAATGGAACAGCCATCAGTTTCTCCTACAAGGGGCCTATATTGCCACATAAGTTTGTATGCAACAGGCCTTTTGACCCTTACAAGACTTGTGTTCAAAGCAATGACTCCTTTGGCTGGTGGTTCATTCCTGTACAAAGTAGAAGTTGTAGAACGTAAGTGTAGACCAAAGTGAAGAATTTTGTTCTAGATTCTAATATTAAACAGAAACAGCATTTCAGTTGAGCTAGGTGGTGGTAGAAATGCAGCAGGACCAAAACCTCTATAATAAGAGGTGTATTGAACTTGCAGCTATCTCTCAACTAAAATTTTTAGATGTTAGCCTAAATATTAGCAATTGAGCTTAAAGTAGGCACTATATGCAAAATATCAGCATGAAGCCCAAGAATACATGTCGGGATATACTGGTTCTAACATGTCAGCCTACGTATTAGAAACACAGATAAACTATGCAAATTTTCTAAAAGAAGCACATACTGTGGAGTGAGACAATCCCCAAGAACTGCAAATCCAGATGGGGCACGTGGACGCCAAAAGGCATATACTCGGTCGTTTCCATGACCTGAAATTTAATCCTCAATTATAAATAGTTGAGAAAATGCTACAGAAGTAACTCTTTAGAAAGTACTCCATTTTCCAAATATGCTGCCCATAAGCTTGACATTATGCATTCAGGAATTTCCGTTGTGTACCAGTCACAAGCAGTATCGGTACATAGAGTCACCATGTGCGAAATTTTCTTATAAGCTGGCTGCACTAGTTACATCATCCTTATTTATACTTTTGTTCTCTGTATTTCTATCCACTAGGTCATTGGAAAAAATTGTAAAGAACAGTACTATTGGAATCTGTACCATGAATAGTAGCAACATTGTCGAACTGGGTACAGAGCTCAGTTGCTTTCTTAGATGACGTTCGCATAAATGACAAGATGTCATCCTGGACAGCCAGAAACAACCTAAGTATACTAAAGGAGAAGTTCATATAAATCTCAGAGAATCCAAGGTTGATGTTTGTTCTTCCAGAGGTACTTGAGTATTTTACTGAGGTATCAAAAGGCTCGAGAACCCTAATCCCATTGCTCTCCATCTTAAGGCCAAGAATATCCCCACTCAATTCCATGCTGTCTCCCTTCATTACTATCCTGGAGATAATAACAAGCAAACTCAGATCTTTACATGCCTGAATGGCAGTCCAAATGTTAATAACACCTACAAGCCTACAACCAAATTTATTCAGCTTCTATCATGTCATGCCAAGAAAGACAAGAAAATGAAGTGGCCTACATGCAGGCCAAAAAAAGTAAAATTCTACAGATTTGCCCCCTTATTAGAATCAAACCAAAGTTCAGATCTGAACAATGTAACGATTCCAAATAAAATAGAAGTATGCGGCTATCAAACTTCTTTTTTGGTGTGTTCCAAAATGCAACAAGAAAAAAAACAACTCATAAGCTGCAGAAATTACTAAGTACACTAAAAGAAGCATGAGAAATACAAACCTGCAAAATGCATCTGTATTGGCATGAATAACTTTTGTAGAGAGTGCAGATTGCTCACTAATATTCTTTGATGAACTAAAGAAAGTAAGCTCTGGCCCAATTGCCTATGAAATGCAAAATGGAAGACATGTTATTCATTCACGTTCCATTGTATTTACGTTACCGGTAGCAGCACACCTGATATTAGTTTATTTTATCATTGTTATTTTTTATTAATATTTGGAAGAAAAACCAGTTTTATAACGCACTAAGGTTTATCTCGTTGGTGGTTTCAACATTTAATCATATAATTATAAGGGAGGTAGACTAAAATCAGCCGCAACTGAAGATGAGTCCATCAGCCTCGATTAAATCTCAATTTTCCAGGTTCTAAACGCCAATCCATACCGTTTAGTGTATTTCCGAAAGGAATTCCTGTTGGAGACCAAACCTTTACATTTTCTGAATTTTTTTTTTTTTACTGTTTCTTTCAGATCTTTATAAATTATAGTTATTGGAAGGTTCAGAATTATTTATTTAAAAATTTTGTAAAATATCAAAAATACTAAAGAATTTCAAAAAATATATAAAATTTGGTTTCCAACGAGATTCAATATGAAGAACACGTTGAACAGTTCAAATCGGGTGTTAGAACCTCAAAAATTGAGACATAATCGAGGCTGATGGGCTGATTTTAGTCAACCTAAATATTATTATATTATTATTATTATTATTTTGTGTTGCACGTTCATAAGCTCTCATTATTAAGATATCTTCCAGTCCAAACTGAAAAGTTTAGATGTTTACCCATCAAATGATGATAACCTTGGGTGTACTCCGATAACCTTATTTATATTCAATAAATATTTAATAAATTTCAAGTTCAAAATTAAATAACCATTTGATCATGAGACAATATCAACATAAGGAGAAGAAACTGTTTATATAACTATTTTTGAACTCCTTCGCACTCACATCTTCATTCCAGTATAATAGTTTGGCAAAAGAAGTTAAACAGGAAGGGAAAAAATTTTCAAACCATGACATGTCAAGGAAAAAAGGGAACTAAAAATTTGACCCTCTTTTTTTTTAAAAAAAAAATGCTAGCCGCTATCAGGATAGAACTGTCACCTGAATTAGTAAACTAACACAATCTTTAGTGAATTTAACAGGCCAAGAAGAAAGAGTCTAAGGAAGTGCAGTTTTGATGAGTAACTATTTGGATATGTAAAAAACGGGGTGATATCAATCAGAGCAGAATTGGTTTTGTAGCCTCAGTTTAATATCCTAGTTATAGAACTTGCTGAAAGTCTTAAACTACCTGTAGCTGTACTATAGTCTCTGTTGGAGCATTGGACTGTTGAGCATTTACACGCCTTCTGCCTTCATTTGCACCAAAATCGGCATCTCTCTCAGCTATGTCTAAATAAACGCCATCAGCTTCTGATGCTAAATATGAGCTATCACTTCCAAGGGATATGCACGAGTCCAAGTATTCCCCACCCTGATATTATAAATAAACAAGATACATTATTTGCCATGAAATAGCTTAGGAACATCCAAGATCCAACCAAAAACTTTTTTTTATTTTTTAATTCCCAATCAGAAGAAAAGCAAACTTAAATAAGTGAACCAAAAATTGATTACATGCATGACACTTGTGGTGGCGCGTACGTTAGTTATAATCACTGACTGAAACAATAACATTATCAATCAGCACAAGTGTCAAAGATAAAGAAATTGAAAATGTAGTAAATTACCACTATGGTGACATTTCTAAATTTAAGCCGTTTTCCACTGCCCACAAAGATAAACGGCTCAGGGCTTGGTACCAAAAGCAGGTCTCCATTTCTGTCTTGGAGTAATAATTTCCCGCCATTTCCATCGTATATAAAATGATTGAATCTCTCATCATCAGCAATTAACGGTTTCTGAGCTGAGATGGAGAGAACAGAACCTTCTTGGGTGTATATCTGATCTACAAACATTATGGCAGGGACAATTTGTGGCTGATCTTTGTCATCTTCATTAGATAACACCGCACCAAATGAAGGGACAAAAAACTCAATGACAGCCACTAAGAAGTCGAGAGCTACTAGAAATTTGGGCCGTTGGATACACAGATATACATTTGTTGAATCCTTTTTAAATGTGGCATCCAGTATAAGCATGGAAGGGATCGGCTTAAAACCAAGTTGCTTTTCGAAAAACTTTTCCCGTGAGACTGGAGCTGGTATGACTTCCCTGTAACTTCCAGCCTCATAACCCGAGGAAGTACCGACATTCATGGATTTTCCTATGGCGAGTCTGAATTCTTCTCTCGTGCCTTCACGGTCATCTAAAACGGAAAATCCTTTGAGTGTTGCAAAAAGGAAGCCTTGTTCGAGCGTATTTGACTTGTATAAGAGCCACGCTCCAGTTGCCTGAAGATCAAAATTGCATTCGAAAATGAGATTGCAAAAAAAAAACTGAGTAAGATTGTTCTGCCTAAGTGCTCTATCATTAGCTAATAAAGCACAACACTGCTAACTGCTCTGTCAAGACATTGTCCAGTTTTTTACCCCCAAAAACATTTTTATAAGATGTAACCACAGTTAGCAAAACCAAAAATAAATTTACACAAAACCACCACATCTGTGCACAAAAAGAACCTTCCATGTTTTGCCTAATTTGATGTATAAATATAGATTCAGATACAGAAACAAATTACTTAAGTTACATACTTGTAAACTAGCCAGAGGAGAATCCCTTGAGAAACCTGAATGCAATGAAAGCTCAATCAGATTGATGGTAACTGAGCACTTCATAGTTATCCATGGAACCACTTCTTCTTCACAGGGTCTGCCTTCCACAAAATTTTCAGGAAGAACAAGTGAAGAGGAAGCAACAGCCCCAGTACTGATGGGGTTAGGTGATTCATCATAAAGGGAAGGCACGATATTTGGAGTCTCAGAGAAGTTGGATGATGCACACTCGGTTATGATTTCATACTCCCGGTTGGATAAAGATGCTTTTAGAAATTCCATCTGCAGATGAACAAAATGCAACCAAAGCTAGGTACTGGTTTTCAGAAGAATTGTCTCAAACTTGAACTCAAGTAAGCATAATTATTACGGGCATTTGTGCTTATCACACTCTAGGTTATAATTTTAAAACAAAATATATTAATTTGCAAATTGAAAAATGAGATGATATTAAGCAAACGTTTATCACATATATTTGGCAAGTATATATACTTGGAACACAAAACCGAAGAATGACGATGTTGCTGTTCAGAAAGAAAATTACGAAACCAAACATTGATACCAATATGAGTTCTACAAGGTTGCATTGTTAAGAAGACATGATATAAAAAAGGAAGTAAAAGAATAACAGGTACTTTAATAGAAGCCTCAACAGCTGGCATCAAGTGGCTCAAGTCACGGAGAGATCGCTTTATTTCAAGAGAGAGACCACGAACATCTTGAATAATACTTTCTCCACGCAGCATATCAATGCCAATACTCAGGTTAATGTCCTTAACCTGAAAGAAAATATGTCATTTTCAGAACAAACCACTGTAGAAGAATTGAACCTGACCACTTTGTTTACATCAGGATGCCAAAAAATAGATTAAACTGGCAGACATTCACTGAGATAAGTAATGCAGGTTATCTTAATGATATTAACAGCCAAAAATTACCTTTATGGTCATTAAATCTAGATGAATAGCATGGATATCACTCTTATCACCACCAAGCCACTGAAATGTATTCTCAACTGTTATAGTGACTACATCCAGCTCTAAAAAACTGCAATTTAAAATCATTTGAATCAGTTGAAAAAAGTATTGCAGGCCCTACTCTCCTTTCATAAAATATTCCTACTTGTTTGACATACAAAACTTAAGTACAAACCAAAAAGAAATTTCTTCCAATAATATTAATAGCAAATAGGTTAAAGATCTTACTCAAGACTATTAGTGCTCCGAGGCATCAAAATTATAGGCCGACTCAGAGAAAGTTTGAGTTTAAAGGCAGGGTCTCCTTCAATATCACTCTTACTAACCCACTTCTCCGAGTCCGTCACATTATCTTTAAGCTTGACAATACTGTCTGCATTTCTTGGTACCAGCCCCATAAAATATCCTATAATCTGATGCAGAAGATAAGAGGAAAAGAATTCCTACTCAGTTTCAAATAAAATCAATATATAAAAATAAGGGTGATTTAGATTTATGCTACCGTAAATATTTGGAATTGGGGATATGCCATCACTAAACGACAAATTATTTTTTTGCCACTATAAAATTATAAAAATTAGTTTTTTTGCCATCGGACAATTATTTGACAATTTTACTTTTTAAATATGCCACTATAGAACTTAAAAATTAGTAATATGCCATCGCAAAAGATATAATTAGTTTTATGTCATTAAAAATCATTAACAATTAGTTTTATCAACTTATATAATACAAATTATTACAAATCCTAATTAGTAACATATTATTAGTTTTTATGTGGAAGAAATAAATAAGCATTATTATAGTGATGTTTTGCTTTTTGTTTAGAATTAAAGTGACTATCTGTCACGTACATAATATGCATTCCAATATAAGAATTCATTAGGATTCATACAAATTTGAAATGAGCAAGAAAGGAAACTTTTTATGAAATTTAATTTGGTAAACATGAACGCCGTTTATTTTTAATGAGGGTTAATTTGGTCATTGAAAAAAATTAATGACAAATTTGGTAATGGCATTTTTATAATTTAGTATGTTTTTGGAGAAATAGTGGCATAGAACTAATTTTAACGATTCTATGATGGCATAAATTTAATTATCAATTTAAGAATGACAATTCCCTAATTAACAAAATTCACAATGGCATAAAACTAATTATCTTTAAGCTTGACCATACTGTCTGCATTTCTTGGTACCAGCCCCATAAAATATCCTATAATCTGATGCAGAAGATAAGAGGAAAAGAATTCCTACTCAGTTTCAAATAAAATCAATATATAAAAATAATTATAAAATCATAAAATCTTACCTCCTGAACAAAACGATTCAAGTACACAATCCTAACTTCTGAAAGCTCCCCTGTGAGGCTATAGTCATAACCACAATAGTCTTCATCGTCAACACTAAATGATGTGAAATCAATCTACAGGAATATGAGTTACAGAACTATGAACAATTAGCACTCTAATATAGTTCCATAGAAAGTTATGGTTTACACAGAGTGGCGTGCCCTATCACATGGATAGTTCCAATACTCGCACATCACACTCAACATAATTATACCAAGCAATAATTAGCACTCCAAACACAGCATATCATTTTTGTGGGGTAATTCCAGAGACGGCCTCCATCAGGTTGTTCAAAATACGTCATAGAAGAAGAGGATAACAACTAACCTCAACAAAAGAAGTGCCTTCTGGATTTCTCATGTCACAGACCCAATAGTATTGATGGGATTTATTGAGACTATCATCACTTATCTTCAGGTTTCCAAGTGCAGCCTTTATGCTAAATGAAGATGGAAAGACCTTCAAACATAACAATTTGAGTCAACATGAAGTCCTGGAAAGAAGCAAATAGGCATGACAGCACCTATTGGTGTGAAATTGTTATTATGATAGTGCTCTCTCAACTACCTACAATAGTTATGCTTTTGCAACATGATAACAGAACTGAAGCAGACATTATCTAATCTGAATTATGCTACAATTAATAGAACTGAAATATAAAACTCTTCTCCTGAAAGCAAGGAATAACTTCCTCTTCCAGGTGACTTAATAAATAATTAGGTTGCTTTGCTACGGAAAAAATGGCTTCTAATCCACTATTTTGGACTGAATTTGTTCTGCCTTCAGTAGTTATCCTCGAAACATGTTACTCCATTTTTAGGCCCCGTCTTTTAGACCAAAATATTGAGACTTATTGCATTACCATCAACACAACAGCAACCAGTACCCTCTCTATTCTAGACAGATTCACAAACCTTTATATCGGTGAGTAGATTATTCTGCGACAAAGTAGCAATAGAAGACCCAGACTCGTTCATCAAATAAATTGCAGCCTTGGCCATGTTCAATGTCAAATGGAAAATGACCATGCTCTTGCCTTTGCCAAGCAAACCCCTTATAGGTGGGTCCCTCACAGTAGTAGAACTGGAATTCTCTTCAGCTTCTGATTCCTTCATTATCGGGCCTGAAAAATTATCTGACCCATTATCATTGAAAGTTCCATTATCCTTTCCCTCTACATAGTTGATGGCATTTGCAAATTCCATTATCGCTATTATCGTCGGCCTATAGCAGAAGAAAGACAGTGTTGCGAGTGTGACTATGACCTGTAAAATAAAGGTAAATTACAAAGCACGCAACCGAAATACAATTTACCAAACCAGATTGCCTACACCTGTACCATATGTTTTGCCTTTTTTGAGTGATTCTCAACATTCTCAGCTGATTATCAGAATCTAGTCTCAAATCTCAAACCTGACTTTGGAAGAAAATGTACCTCTATAATTAAACAACTCACTCTATTATCCAAGTTCTTGTATTGAGGAGAGCTCTGGTCAAAGACTACAATCTGTGCTTTAATGAAGCTATCCGAAGAATGCTGGTCATCTTTATTCTTCCCCGCCTTCTCACTCCCAGGTTCGGAATCCAAATCAGGGATCAAACCAGGTAACCGGGAAAAGCCAGGAGGCTTCAACGAAAATTCCACAGAGCTTGTCTGATGCTGGTCAGGATGAGGGGTTTCGTACACCTCGTCAAAGTCATCAGTCGCCTCAAAGAAGTTGTCATCGCTTTCATTTTTTCTCAGAGAATTTCTGCTTCTAGCCCTCTCTAGTGATGCTGGTGATGTGTCCTGTACAGAAATGCCATCGGACTCAGAGCTGATGAAGGATCTTGCGAGGTATCGGGGCATGGATGATGATCCACCCAACAGAGAGTATTGATCTTCAATTTCAAGAGATCTAAGGATAGTCCCTAAGAGAATGTTTCCGGCCTTCATTGAGAGTTCCACCTACAGCACAGGCACAGATGATTATCATGTAGGCCTAGTATTAGGTATGCCGCATGGATATTCAAATTTAAAAGAGCATTTTTTTTTCCTTCTAAAATGGAAAATATACATAATATGTGCAAGAAATACATAATTTCCTTCTATTTTGGTGGGACTGGTGGCAAGATTTGGACCTTCGTTGCATTCTTCGTGTATTTCAGTTAAGGTGACTTGAGATTGAGCTTAAGCAGGTACAATAAACCCTGAGTCCCTGACTCTATCAAACTGCCTTATTCTTAGAGACAGATAAAAGGGCATGCACATAAACTTTAATAGCATGTATACCTGGCCACCAACTGCCCTGAACATGAACAAACTTTTCTCATTGCTCAGTAATATCTTCTTGAAATCTTGTTCGCCCTATTTCAGAACAAAAGGTATCATATAACTAAAAAGGATTATCATCACATCAAAGAAATCAACAGTGATAATAAAAGAAAATTCACAACAGCACATGACTGCAGATATATTGTCTTCCACAAAAGTACTGTACAAATGATGATGCATACAAAAAAAATAGATCAGTAAGATAATTCTTTTTTGTATAAAATGGTTTTTCTAAAAGATAGAATTGCTGGCAGATCAAGATCAATATTCACACACATTTCAAATATTTTGAATCTCAGAGAAACATGCATAAAAATGTACCTCATAGCTACAGCTAAAGCAAACCCTTAGCTCATCTAGAACACCTGTAAGAAATAATTTCTCAATGACTGCACCATTGGCCACGTTATCGGACTTGAAGGAACTATCCCTTGTAAATCCATCAGGGGAGAGGCCTTCAGAAATTGTAGCAACAGAGGGAGCTCCCTGTGCATATTTACAACTAAATTGAGTGAAGGGGAGAGACTGGTTATAATCTACAACATCTAAATGTGTGTGTAGAGTCAAGAAGATGTAGAAAATTGTGCCATCTTTCTCATGGTACTTCATAAACAGAGCTCTGTAAATTTCTCATTATTCATAAGTTCTTAAATAACACAAGACAACGATAATATCTATTTAACCAGCTTTGAACCAAAAGAATAATATCGAACTTTGTGTTCAGCTCCATGATAATGAGGTTTCATAATTGATGTTGCTTAGTCCAATATGTTCCTCTGGGCATGAGAATAGTGTATTAAGAAGAGTGAGAATGCGTGTTCGTGGAAAGGGTATGTCGGTTGGATGGTGCGTTGAGAATAGAGATGGGAGAGGTTTGATACACATAAACACAGGAATTGCAAACAGCCACTGTTTGCGGATAAAGATCATGTTTGATTGCACAATGTTCGTGAGTAGAGAGGTTAGTTCACAGACCAACCAAACAACCCTAGTTTCTGAAAATATCTATCAATTTATCCAAACTAATTAAAAAATAAAGATGCTATTTAATATTATTATATATTTTCATAAACTGGGATGACCGTTTGCTCCAATGAGACAGTAGCAATGAAAAAGAGAAGGGTTAACAGACAGGCTACCGATGCACGATATATGGCTCCTTGCAGTTGCTTATGCCATGTCCTCCTTGCTTCATCACCCTCGCATAATAATATCAAAGCATTCCCATCTTCAAGCACCTGCTAAACCCCAAATGAGATGACAGAATACAGAAATTTTTAGTTTTTTTAATGAGAAATGTATTTAGTAACTAATTTGCACAAAGATTAATGACTATGATATGGGAGAAAAACATTCCTTAGGATTGAATTGTCCAGAATCATACATAGCAAGTGTGTTGTCCACACCACCTGCAAGATCACTATTGACTCGGCGAATCTGTTTTCCTCGTAAACTGCAATGAGTGTACCAAACAGATCATCAACCACAATGGTTTTTAAACATTGTTCAAGTTTGTCCAAATGGCTTTGCCCACCCTCCAATGTTCCTTTGGAACCAGATGATTCAAATCAATCTGGATCCTGCCTATTGATGGTAATATTTTAAAAAATCCATCTATAAGAAATATAAGTATGCTTTAATTCTACACATCAGAGAGGTCTGAACCGCTACAGTTTAATGCCATTTGGGCAGATCCTCGTCCATTTAAAAAAAAGGAAAGAAACCCTTACAGAGTGGAAAATTTTGGTACACCACACAACGACTACTACAATATGCTAAAAGTGCAGGTAGATTTATATGGCCTCTTTAAAACTCATTCATTAAAGCTATGTCATGTAGATAAAGAAAGAATTTAAACAAACCTGATCCACCGTTTGTATACTGGAGAAGTATTGTTTTCAAAAATATAAAGAAAGGGCCCCACCAGGCGTAGGTACCTCTGTTGCCAGACAGGTTCTCTGTTCCCTACACCCTGTTGTGAAAAAGAAAATATCACATGGATTTTCGTGGAAAGATGAAAGCAATTATCATTCAATCATTGGAGAACAAGAAAATAGGATCCTAAACAGAATTTACTATTCCCAATACAATTAAATACTTGTGGTGTATAGGAAACCAATTACTCATCTTTTTGGCATACTTGGGCCCATCTAAGTGTTCTCTGCAATCAAACATCAAATGACAAAGAGAACACCATCCTTTTCTTTTATTCTTTTTTTTTTTTTTGCGTAACCTAAAGAAATAAATATACTTGAAAAGGTGTAGTTTCAGAAAGGAAAACATGATGGCAACCTTCCAAGATAGAACAGATAACCATCCCTCGAGATTAGCCTGATCCTGTAATTGCATTATACTTTGGTCTGTACCAGTGTTGTCCCCTTGAAAAACCTTCAAAACAGCCATTAATCGGTGATACCGAGCTGGGGAAAAGTGGAATCCCAGAGACGGCAACCTAACTGCGAGTCTTGTAGATGGGTAGCAGGGATTCTCCAATTGAATCTATAAAAGAAAAGCCAGGAAACGATTGTCAGTAAACAAATAAAAAGATTGTCCAAAGAAAAAAGTTTTTTAAGTATTATAATACCAAGGCCTGATGAAATTAGATAAAACAAGGAATAAATGCTGCAGAGCAAAATTTATTGACAATGACAAGAGAAAATGGTAAACATAAAGACCATAAAAAATTTTAGAAATACTAGCATAAGATGCCGTCATATGTGGGCAAATAAAGAAACAAAATAATGTTAGGTTATTGAAAATATGTTGCTTAATCTACCAGCGATACAGGTAGTTCATAAATTTGTTTCTTTATAGACGGAAAACCAAAATATATTATTTCTTCGTCTAGCGATTGATATCCAACCACAGATCAAATCGATCGAATGGTACAAACATGTGTTTACACGCTAGATCTAGCGTGTAACACCTCTTGGATCCATGCGTTTATAAGGAGTAGAGATTATATTATATATTTTAAAAATAACTTGTAACTGTTTATGTCTCAATATTCATAAGTTCAATGCTTGTCGTTTCTGTCTGTTTGGGATCTTTTTAAAGCATATCAATAAATGAAGATAATAGGCACCTGCTGAAGTTTAACAACAATCCCACATTTATCAATAACTGGCAAGAGAATATTGCTACCCAATGGATTGGGACCTGTTTCAACTGGTGACAAGCTCCACTCATAATCACCATCAACAAGGAATGCTGAGACATCACTCAAGTCAAGGTTAAATTGTAGATACATATCTTCCTCCTCATCTGCAGAGTCGTAGTCCCACATCTCCTGGTTCCCAAAGTTAAACCTTGTTAGTGATGTAATCGTACAAGGTGAATATTACATACCATACATTAAAATAAAAAAATTGAAAAACTTCCATACGAATTTCACCAAAACCTCAACCTTAGTTCCTCCAACTTGTTTCAATTCTTTTTTCTCCTTTTTTTTCTTCTTTCTGCTTTCCTTCGTTCATTTTCATTTTATTTATTCTTTCACTTCTTTTTTCATCCTTCTTTTGTCTCTTTCAATCGGATTTTATTGAGGATATAAGATACAAGCACATGGCTCTTAGTTAAAATCTCATGCGTCTGTTACAATATATCATTGCGCACCTACTGTGGCTATGAACAAAACCACCACCCATGGTGTGGGGGCAGCCTCGGGATTTTGGTTGGAGGGTGGGGTGGTGGAGGAGTGGAACTCAGGCTTTTAGGCCAATCAATTAGTAAAAGTAACTAATACATAAGCCACAAATCTGATACTCACAAATCAACATAATAACATTTTATCCAGGTGTAACATTAGAAAAAAAGGCCT
This sequence comes from Rhynchospora pubera, assembly GCA_028095005.1. Lineage (NCBI taxonomy): Eukaryota > Viridiplantae > Streptophyta > Magnoliopsida > Poales > Cyperaceae > Rhynchospora > Rhynchospora pubera. The sequence goes on along the minus strand of CM051460.1, from coordinate 25,740,336 downwards.
TATATGATCATTTTACATGTTTGGAAACTATTCCTCAGAAATTCTAACTTTCATATCATTATCATAAATTGTGTCAACCAAACCAAAATTCTGTCCAAGAATGACCTCACCCCTAACTAATATATTCCCAATAAAAGGAGAGAAAGGACCTGTGTACGTAAAATCAAATTTCCGAGGTCAAGCAGAAGTTTTGTTTCATGTACACCATCTGGGCAGAACTTGCTGGGAATGGTGATCTTTGGAGCAGCAATGTCAAGGTCCAGAGAAAATCTACACGAGTGTGATTAAAATTCAGGATTAAAACAATGATGGATGTAAGAATATCCAAGTACAACTGACATGAGACAAATGCCTATTTACAAGCCTCAGAAGTAAATCCAATATTCACGATAGATGTGGTAAACACAAAGCAATGTACTCTGGCATTACTCTGATGTTTGAAGAAAGATATAAGGCTGTGCACTCATAAGTCACACCAGGTAGAGGATTGTTTCTCCAATCAAAATATATAGGTCGATCTCCCCAAAACCCAACACTACTATAGTTATGAACTTATGATGTTAATTTTCTGCATATTTCTATATTATTAACAACATCAACAACAATGAAGCTTTTAGTCACAAACGAGTTGGGATAAGCTAGAAATAAAACCCAACAAGATCAATCAGGAAAAAGATTAACCAGTATTTAAACAGCCTGAAAAATGTCATATATACACAAATGAGTTCAAACTGTAATCTCATCCAAACCTTATCAAGAGTACCAATTATTTTTCTAAGCAAATAAAAGATCATACTAACAAGTTGTGAAAAGAACCTGGCTTTCTCCTTTAGTGCCCTTGTGACTTGTTGTTGAGCAGTCCGCTTAACTTCATCAATGGTCATCTTTGCATAACATAGTCATGAAATATAAAACACGCTATTCAGTCTCCCACGTGTTATGGTGAACCAAATCAATAACTGAAAAGTTCCCTTTCTTCTTTTCTTTTCTGTGTTGGTATTATCTAGTTAAAGATTGAAACTGCTTAACCTGAACAGCTGCTGCAGCCTCCATTGCTAGGTTTTGACTAATTGTTGGGCTGCTCTTGAAGAAAGCCACTATTAGATCAATAGACTCCTTTAGATACTGTAAAAACAACCAAGAAGCAAAAAAAATGAGCCTGCTATTAATAATAAAGACTATTAGCATAGGCCCAGTGTTCTGCTTGATTTGCATTCATCAGGCTACGTCTTCATTAATTAAGTTTGCACTAGAGATCTAAATTTGATTTTGTTCAACTATTTGTGCAAAACAAAGTTTTAACTCTAATTACAAAACTGTATAATGGTAATTCAAAATTTACAGTTTAAGTATTTCCTCGAATGAAAGGGTTCTTACTGTGACATAACAAGGCTTAGCTTTAGCTGTGAAACTCCAGTCTATGGGCTCCTCAAAAGGCTTATAGTAGAAGACACCGCCAAATGAATCAGACGCTGTGGCACTCTGTCATCAACTTAGTACATCACTACACTTTTCCATGATGAGGGTACATTGCAATTCAAGACCAAATGAATAAAGAAGTTTTTATGTCCTATAACCTCATCATATATACATGTAAGACTAAAACTCGTTGTAATTCTGTGAAACATGGTGGCTTATAAAATTATAATCATAGTATCTTCTCTCCTAACTTCATGAACAATCAATATAAACTCTCTTTCTTTCCGCTCGCAAAGAAAGATTGACAAACAGTAGTTCAGAGGCCTTAAAATTAAAATTACTCTCTGTTGTTGTATAAATGCCATGATATACTTCAATATGCGTCTGCCAAAAAATGCACTTCTGTGACTGTGTACGGTATAAAACTACAAACAAAATTTTCCTTAAAAAATGACAAAAATTAACCTTGGCAAGTAGGCCATAAGGAGATGATAATTTATATGAATCAAGATTCACGTCAAAAATCTTTGTTTCAGTGTACATCTGGAGATTGCAGAGCAACTCATCACATGATAAGTCAGCCAGGCATTCATCTCCTTGTGTAAGCCTTGATGCATTGTGTTTCATGCGTACTTTGAGTGAGAACTGAATCAAGTTCTTATCCTGAATGCTTAGCAGGAACTCGTCAGAGTTCTCTTTGCTATAGCCAATTATCTTGTTTAGTTTCTCCCAGTCTTCATCAGTTAAACCCTTTAGTTCAGGCTCTTCCTTAGTGGAACCAGTCCTACATAAAGGAGTTGCTTCAAGTTCTATAATAAACAGTACATGTACAAAATGGATACAAATATTATAAAATCAAATATTCAAATCCTCTAGTTTCCTCAGGAGATTGAAAAGATCTCAAAAGTTTACTTACAAGTTTGCCAAGGTGATGTAAGACAACTAAATTTGTAAATTATCAAAGTTCTTGCCAGCTGTGTTTTTGTTTGATATTTCATGTCACTATATATTGCAAATTTAAAACCTTCGATGAACAGTAAAAGAGCATCAAATCTCAACATTTTTCACCAGGAAAAATTTGAGATGTCATATCGATCACATCTGAATGTCCAAACTTGTAATTTACTTATGTTCATCAATCCATTGTCAAGCTTGTTAACTCAGCTGCCAGTCAATGAAGTTTCAACCCATAGATTAGTATAATTTTAATTATAGAATTTTTTTTTTGCTAACCACTATTTCAGCATTTCCTTCTGTAGTTGTGCAGCAAGAGCTAGTCAAGTGTGTAATAATATCCTAAACTAAGGTCTTTAGAAAGAGAGAAGGTACCCAAATGGCCACCATGATTGCTTGGCCTTCTGTTTCCTTGAATTTATCTCGATTTTTGTTGACTCTTCTACAAATTTATGTGCCAACATCCTGAAAGATATCAACCAAATAAAAATTGAAAACCAAAAATTAATTTAAACCAACAAACACTCTTTTCTGTTTCTGTTATCTCTTACCTCCACTGGAGAATAACCTCAGTATCAAGCTGACGATCTAACTTTTTAATCTCCTCATCATCATCTATAACCATACGACTTAAGTCGGCTTTCAGCAGCGACGCATAAAGAGAGACATACTTTTTGCGAAGCTTTGAGTATCTCAAAACTTGATCCCAGGCTAGCCTTCCACTGTTTTTCATACAAATGAATAATTACTAATATGCAGTCATTTGTAAGTAAAATTATAGCCAAGTATCATCAAATGATAAACACACAAAGAATTATAGCTGATATTGCGAACAACTTTAAATTCCAAGTTGCATTATTAAGAGAGGCACATTCTGCCTTTGTTCCCAATCCAACCTGGCATAACATCCTTTTGGCAGACAAAATCCCCATTTTCTTTCATAATACCGTATAACTTTATCTATTTGTCCTAGTGAACGAAGGTCAACCAAAGCAGGCTCTAGAAAAAATATAACAAACTCAGAAGATATCGAGATAAGATAAAAAATAATGTAGAGGAGCAGAATATGTGTCATTAGATCATCTCACCTTGCCTTTTTGGTCTCCTCAGTAACTACTCTATAAGCATACTTCCACCATGATTTTGGATCTGACTTTACTGGCAAAGAAGGACGATAATGAGCATACTTGAGTCTTTGGTTGAAAGATGAGAAATTATCTGCCATCATTATTATGTCCCTGTAACCATCCTATGACCAACAAAAAATGATTTTAGCAAGTCGCTTGAACTCGATTAATTCATAGCAACAAATTATAATATTGATATTAATGACCAAGTTAGCAATTAACAGGACATAACTCAACAAAACCTCAACATATCATATAATCTCAGTAAACCTTAGCATGCAGTTAACAAATACCAGCATAAAATAACTGTACGGAAGTCCCAAGTTTTGTGAAACCAATAGCCAAACCAGCAGCTTAAGTCCAAATTTCAAAAACATGCTGACCAGTGAAGAACCAGTCATTGCCAAATGGAAATAGAACTGAACTCCAACGATGGTAATAATAGGCTATAATAGTATGTAAATAACCTTTGACAGTGACAGTGTAACATCATCCAAGTCTACAGCAGCCTTTTGCAATGCCTGATTTGTTCTTCTAGCCTCCAGTAGCCGTAGTTTTGTATATATTGCAGTACCAGTTACTGGTTGTAGAATATAGCTGTGTTTAAAAGAATCTTTTTCAGATGTACTATCATCCTTCTCCCCAAATTCGAATATCTGAAAAACAAAATTAGCAGTTAGCACGACAGAGAACCTTCCAGATTTTAGTATCATCTGGTAAGAATTAGTATATTCTAAAGTGGAATGAGGCAAACATTTGTCTGGGAAAAGTTTTTCTCTTTCTTTTTATATTTTATTTTGTGTGTTTAATTTTAATAGAGGATTTTATCTAGTGACCCGGGGTTTAACTCAGGAAATAAGCATCAAATTCTGGCTGAAAATGTCTTGCAAACTCCAAAAGTATTGATGCTGTAATACTAAAACAAGGTCAAGGGTCAGGTATAACAATAAACACTTAAAAGTGCCAAAGAACTCGAGACCCGATTACCCATAGCCCCCATTGTACTGACCTGTCACATAGACTAACAAAATGTTGGCAACAAAATACCTGGCTCCATTCTGAAGGACGCAAATCTTCCCACGGCTTATCAACTTCCCACGGGTTGCTATCCGAGTCAAAATAGAAAGCTAAGCTCTCAAGCACCACAGACTGCTCTTAAATAAAAAAACAATTGACAGAGCTTAAGAGGAAAAAGAAAAAGATAATCCCGACAGATGAAGGAAAGCATTGCGCTATGCACCAACACCTTTCATCTTATTCATCCATGCTTTACGTGACAAAATCCTCATTTAACATATCTTTATGCAACATTACCAGCAGCCAGCAGGGGTGACAGTTTATGGCCCAACCTGATAGGTCACTCTGAACTTAAATTATGTTTCATATCCTTCCTTTCTCCTTTTCTTTCCTTCTAATTGTACTCTCACTTTTCATTTATGATCAATAGTGGGCATTTTACATTTAAAAAGTAAAACAATCTTTAAATCAACCCATTGTTAACATACAAATAAAATGAAATTCCATGCAATCAAGGAGATGAAATCCAAAAATCTAAGAATTCTAAATCAAGCAGCTAGCAGTTCAATACAGGTCAATGTTTCCTCTAGTCGGCCAAACCCTAACCATTCTAGCTATTTTATTTGATACTGATAGGAATTAAGACAGAACCAAAAGAATGTGGTAATATGGTAATCCTTCCTTGGTAACTAAGAGGTATGTAAATGTACCTTTCGAATACGATCTAAATTTACTCCTGTGGCAAAAGTTTCAGTCCCATGATCATCAACTGTTACAGCCAAGAGCTTGCCGAGTGTCAATCCAGCTGCAAATGGATGACCTGGATTGCTAGAAATAAAAGATGCCTTGTCTCTCAGAATTTGATTGGAGAATAACAGAAAGAGATTAAAAAAAGGAGAAAATAAGAGAGCAGCTACCTCTCAGTATCCTCATATCTTATGTGGATGTTGCTGATAGAAAGCTTGAGATTCCCAACTATTGTGTTTATGACAGAGCTTAGCCATGATGTGTTCTTCAAAGAAAACCAACCATACATGTTAGATAAATGAATGATAGAGGAAATAAGTTTACTGAAAATAATTTCGTTATAAACAACAATGAGGCATATACCGGAACAAAAAGATGGCATGGAAATAAACTCTCAAATGACCAACATACTTACAAGTATACTACAGTTAAACAAAAAAATAAGTTAATGGTTGATATTCAAAAAGTTCGTACTGATTCAGGTTTTAGCTCATCCCTCGCCTCCAGTAACTTCATCTCCATCTCCTTCAAAAACAAGAACAGCATTCTAAATAGTTAAACAAAGCCAACTAGGGCCACTGAAAAAACACATTAGCTTTGTTTCTGGTTCCCTCTCAAACAAGAACAATACTTTAAAACATTAAATCATTTGAAACCTACATATATTTTCTGGTCAGGGAGATATACACAGAGAACAAAACCCATCTGATGTCAATTACTAATGAGAAAATAATTGAAAAAATATATTTATATTATTTATAAACCAATCCCTCCTTCTAATCCTGCCAATTCACTAAGTTTTAGAGGGCAACCAGTCCAAAAGCCCAAGACTAAATCCTTGTTTTAGGAAATATTTGATCATCTGAAAGAGTAAAAAAACACCTTGACTCGATTCCTCTTGGCCTCTTGGAGAGCTTCTTCACTAGAGCCCTCAACTTGCAATGCCGGCTCAGCTAAAATGAAGATTCGGTCGAGATAGACCACAACTGGCTCCTGACCCAATTTGCTCCATGGAACCTGACAATAAACACAAATCCATCAGATTAAATACAACATGACACTAGGAAAATTTTTTCCAAGCACACACTGAACTCCAATTTAACCAAAACTACTCATTGGATTGTAAGACAATTTTAAACTAAATTGGCAATTTACCTGTCTCACAAATACCCCATTAACCTCGACTAGCCATCGAGAAATCCATAATTAAAGATAACAGAAAATTTAACACAAATGATTCAGTCTAACGAGTGGTCAAAGTGGCACACTGCTCGTGTCGTTGTCATTCTGTAAATAAGGTTCAATTCAACCTGATAAAGTGGCATAGGTCCAAATTAGCCTAAATTAGCTATTGACGGCGCGGTAAGTCCTCAATTGGACCCATATTATGCTCGAGAGTCTCAGATAATCTTAATTTACATTATGGGGGAGTAATGCACACAAACAACTTTTGGTCAGACTGGCAATCAATCCCAGTAGCAACTATATTAATACTGAAACAGTTTGTAAACCAAGCACCTTATGGAAAATTAAGTTCGAGAAGTTAATTTACCAACCTTGAGTCTGACAGATCCAAGAAATCCAGCTTTGACTTTTACTGGCAACTTCAACGCATTGAGTGCCTCTGGCCTCAGTTGCATGTTCTTCAGTTCCACATCTCCTGAAAATCAAATGAAGAACGCTCATACCCACGACGAAAATAATAATAATGATAAATCATGAATAATGGAAAACATTTTGGACTTAAATCCTGTAAAATTAAATAAGACAACTCGGTGACAAGTTCACTTGATTAAAATCATCCCTAGGTATTCTGATCCATACAAACCCATCCCTGACTAGTTAAACTAATTTCAAGTGGTTCCGCAATCGACCACAACATATACTGACAGCGCTCTTAAACCGACAAAAAGGCAGGACAAATGATTCCTTCCGTCACAAGCAAAGCAAACAACTCAGTATTTCTCTTACAAAGTCGTGGAAATCAATCAACTACCGAGAGATAAGAAAATAGCGGAATACCTTGCCAGGCGCTGATTTTGAGCGCCTCTTTGTTGATACCCCGCACATAGTTGCCGAGGAACTTCTGGACGAGGATCGCGGCGTAATCCTCCAACATTTCTTCTCATCCACTTTACTCCGGCAATCGCCGGAGAGAGAGCAAAGTCGATAGAGGGAGTGAGGGTTTGCGGTGGTTTTTCTCTACAGAAGTAGAAGGTGTGAAGGTGTCGACTGTTCAACACCAAGCCATATGTAACAAAAACCTCTCGAAGTGGAAAGACCGGGAGGGGTGCGAGTGCGAATGTGCGAGAACGAGAAGCGTCTCTTTTCTATTTCATTTCACCAAACTTTATTTTATTTTTACCTTTTTCTTTTGCTGGTAAATTCGTTAAGAGGTCCCTAATTTATTATTAATTAAATAATTGAATAGTTATCGTATTAATTTTTATATGAAATAAATAAATTAAGTGATCAAATTTGAATAATGACAAAATTGTTGTTAAAGATTGATATAAAAAATAAATTTTATAAATCAAATAAATAAATGTACTATTGAATAGACGGTTTTCTTCTTAATGAGATCATCATCCACCATTCAACGTTCATTAAACCGTTTCATCATCATCCACCATTCAACTTTCATTAAACCGTATTTTGAAACATGTTCTGTGTTAAGAGTTGAAAACGACCCTGATTAATTGTCAAATGATTCGGAACAGCCGCATCTCTATTACTATGTTTGTAACAGTATCCTGAAAGCGATAATAAACCACGCTGGAAATCTGGCAGCGAACTGCTTCACGAGGGAATGCATAATTGCACAAACACAGGCTCAAGAAAACTAGGCAGGTGGGACTCGCTAGAAGAGAGACGTTTCAAAAAGGTCCTATTCTTATTTTTTTTTGGGTACTTTACGATGGTGTTTATGTAAATAACTTTCCAGACAAGGGTATTATACTATTATATAAAGATATATCAGATCAGAAGATTAGTATTTTATCTGCAGCAGACCTCTCATCTCTCTCTTCAGGTTTTCTATTACCGAATTCTCTGAAAAGTAAGTCACGGGTCGTTGACATTGGATTCGTCAGTGATTTGTTACAGACTATTTATTTCACATAAAACGAGTTATGAAACAATGAATGCAAACTCATTCCTCCCTCTCGAAGCACGCAAACATTTTTTATTCATCAAGGTCCACGTGGAGGGTCCAGAGAAGAACTCGTATTCCTCTACTGGCTGACTCAGCGAGATGGGCGACTAATCCTTGGTTTGAGATTTCCTTGGAGAGCTTTGTTTAAAAATTAAAAACTTTGTATGAAAATTCTCGCAACCCCAACACGTTTCCCCGAGGGACACGTACATACCTCACGATTGAGAACAAACAAGCCGTATATTTCTCCTCTCTTTATCTAAACCAAGAGGCAAAATTAAAAATAAGAAAAAAAATATATATCTCTACTATATTAAAAGCACCAATGAAAGAGTGTAAACCTTCAAATCAAGGATGTATCCAACTCTTCAATTTGTGATCTGAACCGTTGATAATTTAATTTGTGTATTAGATGTCTCAAATGAGAGGTTAAATTGTCTGTTGACCTTTCATTTTGAACGGAAAATATTTAGCGCAGATAGAACGAGCGATGTTTCTCATTGCTATGCACGCAGGTTCAAATCCTCCTTTAAACCATTTTAATGTTTATAAATGAATCTTTGTGTTTCGGCCTTTTGGGCCTCTTTCTTTTTCTACTGGCCTACCCCTTTTTCTAACGCCCCCTCCCACTTTGTTTCTATCGTCCGATCCCGACCTAACACTCATTCTCTCATCGACAAGCCAACATTACACCAATAACCAATTATCATCGCCGTCGGATCCTGACCTAACCCCCAACTCTCATCTACTTTTGATGCTCCGAGAAGAAGGTCGCCAGTACAATCCGCTGTAATTCTCTCGGTTTGTCAGGTCCGAACGGATGCCACGTGGGTTGCTGTTGCTCGCTGCTATACATGGCGTGGAGCAGGATCCGTCGGATGAAAAAGGCGCGAATGCTCTTCCTTCGCGACAAAAGATTTGAAATTTTGTCCACATCGTTTCGATTTAAATTTTGAAATTCGAAACTTCCCAAGTCGCCCCTTCGCTCAGAGAAATTTTTGCTCCTTGTTTAAACCAAATATTAAAATCTCAACGGGGAAAGTGAAAGAGAAGGCGGGCGTGACATTATCATTAGAGATTTCCAGTAGATTCAGGTATTCGTCATTATATCCATCTATATCTTGATTGATAAATTATGTGGCTTTCTAATTTAATTTAGTGATTTTAATACATAATAATGCTCTCCTCTCTCCAATTTATTGTCTGATAAATTATGTGGTTCACACAATGATTCCTTGGCTTTAATAACATTTTACTGTATTATATCGAGGGAATTTTAACATATATTTTTTTCTTATTTCGTATATACTTGTCTTTTTTCTAGAGTAGATCTGTTGTACAAGGATTATCGCACGAATCAGAACTTCACTTTATCTTCTGCTTCTGAGTTCTGACTAACTGGTAAGGCCTTCCTTTGGGTCATAATTGCTTTTAATTGGTATGATATTGAAAATCTTTGTAAGAAGGCTATTTATTTTTATAAACCACGATTACTATATTAATATTTTCTCTCTATATATATTTATTACAAGAAAAGGTCAAATAGAAATCAGTCATATTTTTTATCTCAATTTGAAAACAATTGTGTACTCACTAAGCTCCAATTAGACCATTAAGTCATGGTCTTCAAGAAAATCTGGTTTACATGTTAATACTGAATAAGTGTTTTTATTTGTTTGTTTATTTATTTATTTATTGTTGCTTTCATATCTATCCAGATTACAATAAAAATGCTTCTTTCTCACTAACTATCTTACTAGGTGGCAAGCCATCGAGACATTTCTCTCTTACACTGTGAGTACTAATGTATAATAATCTGTAATTGAATTTTACTTTCTATAAGCCAGATTATTAGTTTATAGTTTTTATTGGGCATAAGAGTAAAACATATACATCACTGCAATCGATTGCACCTGAGCACATGTTTTAACTTAGGGCTTCTTTCTATTTGAAATTGATATATCTTCAAAAAAACTTATATTATTAATTTATTATTTATCAGATTATAGCAGTATCTATGGACCATTTTATTTGAAATGGAACTGATATACATGTTTTTCCCCTTCTTTATTGTTTTTATAGAAGGCACAAGAAACACAAATTTTGATGGAAGACTCTCAGTTCAGGTATCAATAAAAAATAGAAGCAAAATATTAAATATTACTTTACAATATGAGTGATAGGAAAAGACAGTATTATGGAAAACAAAATACATTTTGTATCTTTTACCTGATACTGTATTATAGCATGTATATGACAGTTCTTACTTTTTTCCTTTTGTACTCAGAGTGCTACCATTACTTCATATGAAGGTAATAACAAACTTGCTAACATTAATGGTCTGTATTCAAAGCAGCAATGGGAATTCTGAATTCAAGCAATTGGGAGCATTGGATAATTTTCTTTGTTGCTATTTTAATTCTTTCCCCGTAACTTGTGTAGAACTTGTCATATCCCACCTCTTTTTTCAAAAAAAAAGAAAATCAAGCAATTAGGAGCATTGAATAACTTCTTTAGTTGCTATTTTAATTCTTTCTCCTCTTGTTTTCAGATCAATTGGGAGCATTAAAGGAGAACAATAATGGATAAGCAACCTCTTATATATAGCTTTGTCGCCAAGGGGATGGTGGTGTTAGCTGAGCACACCTGGTTTTTGGAAATATCAGAACAGTTGCGATTCAGTGTTTGGCCAAGTTACCTCCAAACAGCAACAAATTCACCTACTCATGTGATGGTCACACCTTCAATTTCCTTGTTGAGAAGGGTTTCGGTATGCTATTTTTGTTCTTTGTAATGTAAAAGCAATATACCAGTACTTTCATATGAAAAGAAGTTCATTTTGCATTTATATTTCTAATAATAATGATATAGTGTTTCTGGTGGTGGCCAACAAGGGATTGGAATGGAGTGCACCATTTGTATTTCTAGAGAGAGTTAAGGAAGACTTTCTGCAGCAGTTTGGGTCAGATATAGATGATGAAGGGCGCAACTCACACCTTTTAAGTATCTCTTATAGTCTTGACTGTGATTTTGGATACTACTTGTGTCTCAAAGCTTCTTAATTATTTTCTTTTTCCTGATATGAAACCATATTACTATACCACATCTGAAAAGAAAAATATAGGCATATGAGTTCTTTTATAAAAAAAAATAATGGTAATGATGTGAAATGTTACCTCAAAAATGACTAGGCCACGATTCAAAGAGCATATGCAGTATTACATAAACCACTCAGAGGAAATTAGCAAGTTGAAAGATCTTATAGAGATGAAGGGTATCATGATGGATAGCATTGAAAAGGTTCTAGATCGAGGTGAAAAGATAGAACTTATAGTTGACAAGACTGAAACCTTACATTTTGAGGTGCACAATGGTCACAGTTTCTTTTGTTTTTTTTTGGTCAATTTCAAGTACATTTAGATATTAAATTTCAAGGAGACCCTCTTTAAGAAATACTAAAGCACCTGTCAGAGTCTTTATCTTGTACCAATTTGACTTGTGTTGTTCGAGCTGTGTAATGACCGACTATTTCTCGAATGTAGGTGGGACCTACATCTAAACTCGCCAACCGCTTGTACGCAATTAAGGACGTGCAAGCTCCAACATCCAGGGTTTCTCCTATGCTTTTCTTGGTAATTACCTATTTCATATTATGTTAGAAAACTACGATCATTCTCTTCACATATTAATTTATACCAGTCTCTTGTTATTTAGCACTTAACTTGATACTTATTTTTATTTAATAACTACTAGATGCAGCCACTTCATTATTTGAACACAGTGGATGTTGCACAGTGGATGTTGCAGATGGATGAGGGGGGCAAACTTTGCATCCCAATAGAGTTGTGAGGGATGTTCAACTCATCTCTCCAAGGTAAATTCTTAATAACAAGAGTAAGAACGTTTATACCTTATAACTAATATTATAATTAATAATATATGTTTTAAGTTCACATTTCTATGAGGTTTTTATGATAAGTAATGTCGAGAGGTATATATGGAATTGCAAGAATAATTGCACAAAGATTTTTTTTTATTACTGCTTGCTTTTGTTTGGATAAAGTAATACGAATTTGAGTCAAATTAATTCCTGCAATTGTTTGATAGTGTAGTTACTGTTTCAATGACATTTGTCAATAGTATAAAATATAAAGGACCTGTTAGCAAAAGAGATCTCAGAATATAATGTCAGATATATAGATTTGTTATAGATTTGAATTATCTTTAGTTTATATACCAATAATATAATGATATTATTTTTTAATGATTATCATTTTAATTTCATGAATTCTAGACCAAATAGGTTTGAGCTGAAATTCGAGCAAGTGGTGCAGAAGTTCTCACTGCCAATCAAAGAAGCTGCTAGAGAGCTCAAGGTATCCGTGTCAATACTGAAATTTAGGTGCAGAGAGCTAGGCATCCCGAAGTGGCCATATCGAAAAATTCAGAGTTTGGAAACTCTAATAGAAACTATGCTGGAATTAGCGCCTTTAGGATTTCAACATGTGATCGGCAAGGTTCAAGAAGAAATAGAAGCCATCAAGTTAAATCTTGCATTAGAAATAGAGTATGAAACCGAGAGATTTAGGCAGGAAATTTATGACTCCAAATACAATCGACGAAGGACATCAGAATTAACTTCCTATGTGTGAATTTCGATCGCCTCAATGTACTCTCCTTTAGTTCTATTATCCTTGGATTTTTAAGGCACCTTTATATGATTAAGCATCCTTATTAGCACCGTAAATTATTTCCATTTACCTTTCAAATTCTTATTTTCACACTTACGGCACGGGGTCCTTGAATCCTTTGAACTCAATCGTGATTATTAATCACATTCCATTAGCTCCATTTGAGAATATAATATATCTTACTGTTCTGTAGAGGTGCAAATACTGTAAAAAAAATGATTTGTGCCAAAAGGATCATCATAGCTTTAATTTGTTGCGAATGTATGCTAATCGGGTATTCAAGGACTAAGTTGTCATTTGATGCCAAATTTCTCGTGATTGAGATAAAACTCTGTGAATAAACAATAACTAAGTAGAAATATTAAAGGTTTGATTCTTCCACATTCAAAATTTGAATACAGTCAAGACATGATCTATCAGTTGGGGGGAGGCATTAGCCAGTTTTGAAATGGTAGCATACATTAGTCTCTTACAATTGGGTACATGAGAGTAATATAGTATCGAGTTTGCAGGTTTCAACTGTACCCTGTGCCATTTTTTTTGGATAATTCCAAGTGAAATCGGAGCAAGGGAGAGGGTAGGGCATTTCAAAAGTTTCACGATCTATTATCAAATCTCATCAATTGTGATACAAAGCTAAGCTTAGTTTTGGTTCCTTCTTTTTTTAACCTTTTTAAAAAAAAGTTTGTAACCTTTTATTATAGCCGATCTCAAATTTTCAATAAAAGGTTAAGATCTCAAAGATCCGTATTATAGATAATTGTTGTTCGATCTGCACAAGTCAGCCATGTATTGCTTAATCTTCTCACATTTGCTAAATAAAAACAGAACAACGGCACAACAAACAAGTATTATCCAGATGAATTACACACAATATATTAAAAATGAACAATATATCTGTGTCAAATAATATTTTGATTTTGACATATCATATATTAAAGCCCGCCCACACATTGGGTGGGCACTGCTGCTAATATATATATATATATATGAGTGACTCAAGATCTTTTTTAACTGAACAACGCCTCAGAAAAAGGAAGAAAGGACGTAGTCGATCACTGCGTATAGGAAGGATCCCACTTCTCCTAAATCATTGTTGGACCCAGAAAACACAAATCCAATGGGCGCTTGGGACCATAAAAGCCAAAATCCCACTAGGGAATTCAGCGTTTAAGGTCCTCTTTTATTTACTTGATGCCGATACCTGCTGCTACTCTACCCGGGAGGCCGTGGAAAATACTAAAGTTGCCTACCTAGTAGGAGGATTGTTTCAATCTATCCAGCCGGGCCTAAGCTTCTTTGGTAGCATTTGTTTATGTAGCTAAAAGGATAATAGAAAACTCTAAATAGTCTGTTTCAGCTCAACGGTGAAATTAAAGGAAAACCACCATTACCAAGCCAATACTCATTACCTACAGCCTCCAGCTACACATAATATATATATATATATATATATATCAGATTCAGACGTTTGACCGTGTCCTTATCCATTTCATATTATATCTCCTTGTCAAGGAGTTTGGTATCTAGTACAATGCTGTACGGGGGTAGTGGCGTAGCAAAACATAATGGTTATTTTAAACTTCGTATATAAAATATTTCAAAATTTTCCTTTATATATTAAATTTTTTTCAAAATTTCTCTATCCCTAATCCCTAGATACGGATCTAAAAAGAGTTATACGCTAGATCTAGCATACATATACATGTTTGTGTTGAAAATCAATGCTAGATGAAGCAACAATAATCTCAGTTTTCGTCTATAAAAATCAAATTGAGTAACATGTCTATATTTATTGATTGTAGATCAAACAACATATATTTATTTTCTAACATTATTTTATTTTTTTTGAAAAAAAAAACTATCCAACAAATGAAAGCCTGCATACTTTACTAATTCAAGTGTTCAAAAGTATAACAAAAGAAAACAAAAATAGTAAAACCCCCCTTAAAAGCAGTCGCAATTACTAATCTCCTAAGATATGCTCATCCTCCATCTATTCATTTCTCACAATTGTGCCTTGTGTTATTAGCAGTCTCATCCCTCATGTTCCTTTAAGCTGTATCTATTAGTGGTATCCTCTCTTTCAACTCTAATTAAAACCTACTAAATGGTTTTGAGTGACGCAAAGTCTACGGTGCACTTTCTTTCTTTTTTCTTTGGGATTAATGTGGGCCGTGGATTAGAGATCGGATGGTTGATAGCGATTTTGAGACATCATTCGCTGACGTCACCTTCTTTAATAACCGTGCCTATGAATAATGCCCTTTCTGAATTTCCGTGCGAATTATTTGGTCCTTTGATTTGGAATCGTGTGGTAAGATTTAGAGATGGGAGATATGTGGTAGTTTGATAGAGAATGTTGGACTTGGTATATTGATTTAAATGCAGAACAGTGCTATCAATTTGTCTTTTCTGTGTTTATTGCATCTGTTGGTCCACGACAATTAATTTTGCTCTATGTTGCATCCAACCTCTTCCCAAGCGGTGGTATTTCTACTTTCCGTTCCCAAGCAGCAGATAAGCGAGAGGGGTCGATTTTCTTAATTTTTCGATCTTCCAGACATCCATAGCAACAATCGATCGATTAAGGAGGTGTGCTCTCCTCGCCATGATGCCTCCATCATCAGATTCTATCCATTGTACAATGCCCGTCGACAAAGAGGACGAGACAAAAGGTGTTCTATAGGCTGCTGAAAGCGTCACCAACTTCGTTGGTGGTTCCTTGCAAAGTAGTGTTTTCTACCATTAATCTTTTTTATTACCATGTAGAATCTAATCTTTTTTATTAAATAACATATGAATCATATTCTATATAGTATAAAGAATTTAAATATAGATTATTCTGGTGAAATGACTTAGAATTGATCCAGAAACGATTGAAATATTCAAATGATGTACAAAATTGCATCATTAGCACTTTATATGCGTAATTACCACAAATAAATTCAATCTTTTTGAATAAATAACATACAAGTCATATTCTAGAGAGCATAAAAGAGTTTAAATGTAAATTATTGTGGTGAAATGCCTTAGAATGAACCAAAAAACGATTGAATGCTCAAATGATGCTCAAAATTGTATTATTTGCACTTTATATGCGTAATTACTATGTACAATCAAATATTTTTGAATAAATAATATATGAATCATATTCTAGACAGTATAACGTGTTTAAATGTTGATTATTGTGATGAAGTGACTTAGAATGAATTCAGAAACGATTGAAATGCCCAAATAATGCTCAAATTTGTCCATTTTTTCATGACGTGTTACAAATTTTCCAGAAAATAAGAGAAGAATACATTGATTTGGATAAGTAGTTTAATGAAAAGCAACCAAGACACTTGATGTGCTTCACCACAACAGAGATGCTACTTCGCTAGCTCACTGGATTGAGGCGCAAGCGGCTTCCTTCATGGAGCATTGCTAGTCTAGTAGCTTTTCTTTCCTTTTTTTATTGTGTTTATACTCACGGAGTCACGGTCGACCTTTGTTTTTTTAAAAAAAATGTAGTTTAATAAAATTTTCTTCAATTTTCATAAAATTTTGAAAAATAGGATTATATGAAGAACACTGATTTGTTCCAGAAGCCCAATTTTTTTTTTATAATAGCACCCCAAAACAGGGAGCCTGCATCCTATTAAAGCATGGCAAGTATCCATACAACAAGGTCACAAAGATAGTGACCAAACCACAAAAGTAGTAAAAAACATCAATCTTACTTAACCTAAAGTAACCTAAAAGATAGCACCAACAGCAAAGTACCCATCCATATTAAAGCTAAACAACCACAGAACCAACCAGAGAAAACCAAATCCTAAAACTTTAATCCAGAAGGTCTTCATCTTCTGGTTCAGCCATTGGTTCTGCTATTGGTTCAGCTCTGGTCTGCTGCAAATGCTCTTCCAGCCCTGTCTTGGTGCCTGACCAAAGAAAGAAAAGACTTAACGCAGAAATATAGCAAGAGAAGTTAGAGATGATAGTATTATTTTCCTGAAAAATACACCTATTTCTAGATTCCCGAACTGCCCACAAAAAAGCAGCAAAGAGCACTTTAAAGTACCCTTGTTGTTCTTTACTAGTGTTACTACTGTATCTCCAAACCTCTGTAACTGTATTAGCAGTAATAAACAAACATTTTCCATTAAATCTATTGAAAATAGTCCAAAATCTAAACACAGCTAGATAATGCAAAAAGAGGTGATCAATACTTTCTGCCTGACCACAATAGCAACAAGAGTTTTGCCCCTGCCAACCTTTATGTTGCAAATTATCCATTGTCAATATTTTGTTATCTAAGACCAACCAAAGGAAAATTTTAACCTTTAAAGGAATTTTTAAAGGCCAAACAGAATCTTGTTTACTAAATCTAACCCCTCCTGACACTAGAAAATTATACATTGACTTAACCGTATAATTTTCAATATTATGCCAGTGCCAAGTAATCATGTCAGGTTCCCTACTAAAAGAATACTGTCTTAAGAAAGCTATTAGATCCTCTTTCTTTTTTCTCATAGAGTTAGTAATGCCCCTTCTTAGAAAAAATTTAACATTTCCACCCCTCCAAATTTGAGCTATAGTGATTTGGGGTTTTTCTGTTTTTCCAAAATGTTCTTTGAACTCTCTAGCTAAAATACCTTTCCCAGACCAATTATCCCACCAGAAGTTTGTCTTATCTCCATTACCTACTTGTTTAGTGTAACCCAAACTCATCAAGGACTGAATTGACGTAACTTGTCTCCAGAAAGGAAAAAAACAGGAACTGACCCTATTGTTCTACTTAATCTGTATTAAATTCTTCCAAACTCCTTTACAATCCATGCTATGAAGCTTCCAAAGTCATTTCCCCATTAAAGCTGTTAGAGATATGTCCTAGAAGCCAATCATATTTGGCTACTTCTATGGTTTTATGTTATGGATGATTTTATATCATTTGTTCCTTGATTTATGTGTTGACAGTTCATTCAGGTTGAGGATCTGAATTATAGATCACTGTGATTCATTTAGTAGTAAATGACAACAATAAATCTAAAGCGTCCATAATCTTGATAATTAACAAGGAACATTAATTATCAATAAGATTAGTATGCAAGTTAAGTGTTGATTAAGTTCTATAAATCAAAGGTTAAGAGTAACCAACTTAATTGCATATGTTTATGTTATTTGAACATAGTACAGGACATGACCCAACGAAATAAATATATGGATTGTGTTTTGGTGTCATTATTTATTTCGTTATGATTTTGATTCTAAGTTTGAGATATTTATCTTTTCCACATGAGGATAGGTTCAATAAATATCGTCTACCGCTGATTCCCGATAAGGGCTGCTATACGGACGTTATTTATGTTCTCTTGAATTGTGCGGGGAAAAGTTAAATAGTCAAGAAAACCGTATGTCCCTCATTAATTCACTTAGTGAGTGACGATATCTGTTTGGGCCCCTTGATGGAGATAGATTGTTTGCTAGCAACTGATACAATTATCTCTAGATCAAGAAACGTATAATCTGCAAGAATGACACATTCCTATCTTGGATTATACGATGATATCGTGAGGCATAGGAATCAAAATAGAGATATACTTTTATTCTCTTATGCAGGATTGAAATATTGTAGCTGTACACTATTTATGCGAATTGGGAATCATAACGTGTTGCTAGATACCGCTTATGATTATTGGATTTAAATAGCGATTTAACTCCATGTCCAACGTAGCATAAATCCTCAAAGGGTCACACAGAATTGGTGTTTTAACCATGCTTGCATTATTTATTTATTTGCAATAATTGGTATTGCAAAATATGATGAGTTGATTAATTAATTAAATAGCGTTGTAGACCGTTATAATTAATTAAATCAAAGGGATCATATAGAAATAAATTAATGCATTATCTAATCCCTAAATAATTATTATTAAGTTAATAATTATTTATTTCAACACATATGCATTTAATAGGGCTTTAATTAAATAGTTAATTAAAGGCCCAATAGGGAGTCAAATTGGGAGCAACAAGAAGGGCCATTTAATAGTTGATTAAGTGGACCCAAGAGGCAATGCACATAGCCCATAAAGGGCCCATAATGTGGCCGGCCATGACATGGTGGTAGGTGGGATGGCAAAGTTGTAAATAGGTGTTGAGAGGTAGGTAGGGTTTGAGCTCTATATAAAGGGGTATATGGTAGCAAATCCCTCTCTCTCTCTCTCCCACAAACCCTAGCCGCCCCCCCCCTTTCCTTGGCCGGCGCCTCCCTTCTCTCCCTCTCCATTAGCTCATGTGTTGAGCCCCCTCTCTTCCTCAAATCAATTAGTTCATTTGCTAGAAGATTGGGAAAGCTAGGGATTAGGCATTTCCTCCAAGTTACTAGCATAACTTGTAGAGGATTTGGTTAATACCAAGTGGACTCGAGGTGATTCGACAAGGAGGCGGGAGCTAGACGCGAGCACAACCACCTACAACCTAGCCGGTTCGAGCCTCTTGATTACTACATCAAGAGAGGTATACCTTGAACATTTCTCTCTTGTGTGAATGGCTTAGTGCAAGATCCGTGTTTGTGCATGATTGTTTATGGATAATTAGTAGTATTTAATCATAAAATGAAAATTATGCACTCAACTAACAGTGGTATCAGAGCACATGGTCGTACTTAAGCTATTTTGACACTTAATTAAGAGAAATTGGCTAATTAACGGATTAGTAGAGATGATGCGTTTGTTTGCTGTCTGGAAATGGTATTTTCTGTGTTGTTTCGCGTTTTTCGCTTTGATAAGTTCTCTGGAAGTTTTTTCCATCTACATGAAAGTTGTAGATCTGTGGATTGTGATTCTTTTGGCGTTAGATTCACATTTTTCTGAATTAGTATGGATTTACTGTGAATAAAATGGCGACAGTGCGCAGAACCAGTTTCTGCTTGCACTGTCCTGTTTGAATGGCTTGAAAGATTTATATTTTGAATATAAGTACCAGTGTTCTATGGCTAGATTTAAAGAGGACTTGAAGCTCTTTCTGAGCATGTAAAATTTGTTGCATGGCTCAGATCAATTTGTGGGTTTTCAAGTATGAAAAGGAAGAACTTGTCAGATCCAGTTTGTTGAGAAAATCGATTGTTCTAATAAACTGTACCAACTGAGAACTCCTTTAAAAATTCTGTTTAAATGGAGTTGTTCTATTTTGAGTTAGGATTCCAGGAAAATTAATTTCATAATTTTTCGTGGAGATTTGGACCTTTAACTAGGTTTAAACATTTCGATCGACAGTCTGTTCCAGTACAGAATTTGTTGATTGTTTAGTATGTAACTCGAACCTTTTGAACTGAACTTGGTGGTTTTCTTTTCATGAATAGTTAGCCTATAGATTAATCAAGTTTTTCTATGTATATTGTATATATAAAAACTGTTTAGAAGGTGGTCTTACAGACCAAATGGTTGAGAGGATAATCTGAAAATCTCATAACGGTGTTTCGTGCACTTGTAAGAGATTTGTCATTTTTGATTCTCCCAGATGGTGTAAGATCTCTTCTTGAAATTTTTACTGGTAATCACAACTATGATAAGGAGCTTAAGTAATTTATTTGAGAATTTTTGGAGACCTAAAACCTTTGCTTTTATTGGATTCCATTAGTTACGTTTTTAATAAATTACTGTTTTTCTAAATATTCAAACTAGTTGAAATTAATTAGAAAACTCCTTGTTTGATCTCCTTTCTGTTATGGGATGTTGAAAGAACTTTCTAAATGAATTTAAACAAGTTTTGTTGTTTAAAATTGAGGATTTGTACACGGAATTTACTTATGGCAAACGATACGCAAAGATGCTTGAAAATCGTTAATTGGAAACAAAGTTCTTGTATGTGCTAACTTTGTTTTGTAGGTGGATAGTGGGTTTAGTATGGCTCAAGACTCAATGCCTTGTGGTTGTAATGAATGCATGTGTGAATGTTTGTAATGCGGCCTTTGGTGCCATTAATTAATTAATTTGTTGATTAATTTTTTATGTAACTTGTGAGGCTTGCATGCCCCTAAGGTTAGGATGGGAATAGGATGTTTTCACATGTATTTTGCACCTTTATTTTATATAGGATTTAGATCCTTATAGAATTTAGTGGGAGGGCAAGAAATAGATTAGTTTTGCTCCATGGACGATGTGGCGAAACTAATGCAAGCGGGAGCCATACAAACCCACAACTATGAGATGCTTATGTGATTACTTTTGTTAGGTTAGGTATGGGTGTATGCTTACACGACCACCAAACAAAGTGTCATATGAATTGTTTGTCCCAAACTAAATCGAATAAGTTAAATCGCCCTCCTTCTCTCTATCCCCTTCACGCCGATTGTCACTCATGGCGCGGTCCGCCCAAGCGGACGTCATGATTGCCAATTCGGTAGTCGGGGTGCAAATAGCTAAGATTTGCAAGGAGCAAATAGTGAGAAGTGACTTTTTCGATGGACCCAACTAGAGTTTGGACATCGGGGCGAAGTTCGCTCATGCGAACCAAGAGTCATGGTAAGATGATTGGTTAGAGAACCTACCTTATCTAATCATTTTGGATGACGTGCCATAGCAGGTCCATTTTGATGAAAATAAGGGTCTTGGAAATCACTATACTTAGGGACTTTAAAAGTGTAGTGAAAGTTTTACTTTTGTTAAAACTAAAAACATAAAACTAATTGACCTTTAATTCGATAATTGTTGTAGATGTCTTCCTCCTCTTTAACGCTTCGTTCTCTTCTTGAGAAAGAGAAACTCGCCTTTAACGGTGCTAATTTCTTGGATTGGCACCGCAACCTAAGGCTTGCCTTTAGGTTTGAAAAAAGGGAGTACCTCCTCTCCACTCCGATTCCCTCTGCCCCTAAGGACACCGATCCAAAGGATAAGCAAGAGGAATATGAGAAGCACGTCAATGACGACATGGAGATGTCGGTCTTGATGGTTGCGGTCATGGAATCGGAACTCCAAAAGGAGTTCATCGATAGTGGATATGGAGTGTTTGAAATGATCACTCGTCTCAAGAACATGTTCCAAACCAAGGCCCGCACCGAAAGGGCCCGTCTCATCAAGGCCGTCGCCAACACTCGCTTGGCGGAGGGTCATGAAGTCGGGCCACACGTCATGAAGATGGCGGGGTTGTTTCGGCAGCTCGAAAAGCTTGATACGCCCTTTCCTACAGGTGCGATTCAAGATTTCATTCTCAACTCCCTCCCTCCAAGCTTCACCGGTTTTGTTGTGAACTACCGGATGAATGGCATGGACAAGAGCATGGATGATCTCCAAAACATGCTCGTTGAGACGGAGGATAGTCTCAAGAAGGAGAAGGGCCCAAAGGATGTTCTTGCCGTGAGTGACAAGAGCAAGAAGATCAAGAAGCGAGGCCGTAAAGCCAAGAAGGGCAAAGGCCCGGTGACGCCCCAAGGTTCGGCCAAGGGTGCTCCCGTGGGTTCCAAGAAGAAGAAGAACCCGGCCACTCCCGAGACCGTTTGCTACTATTGTAGCAACAAGGGTCATTGGAGGAGAAACTGCCCCAAGTACCTTGCCGACAAGAAGGCGGGAACCGTCCAACCTTCTTCTTCAGGTATATTTGTCATCGAAACCCTTCTCGCTACCTCTAACACCGATTGGGTATTCGATACCGGTTCGTGTGCTCACATTTGTCGAAATGTGCAGGTCCTAAAGAATAGGAGGCGGCTCGAGAAAGGTGAAGTTCAACTCCGCGTCGGGAATGGCACGTGCATCTCCGCTATGGCCATTGGGAGCGTGGATTTAACTTTACCTTCCGGTTTTGTGTTGGAACTAAAGGATGTATTTTTAGTTCCCTCTATCACTCGAAACATTATCTCTATCTCTTGTTTGGACATGGATGGTTTTGATGTTGTAATAAAGAACAAGTTGTTGACCTTGTTTCGAAATGAAGTTCGTTTTTGTGATGCGCATTTATTGAATGGTCTTTATTTGCTTGATTCTAGCGGACTTATCTTGAGTGTTGAGAATGACAATAGGAAACGTAAGATTTCACATGAGAATGCAACTTTGATGTGGCATTGCCGCTTAGGTCATATCAATGAGAAACGCATCAAGAGATTACAAACCGTTGGTCTCTTGGATCAATTCGCTTTCGAGCCAATTGACACATGCGAATCTTGTTTGATGGGAAAGATGACCAAAGCGCCTTTTCCTAACAAAGGGACAAGGGCAAATGACTTGTTAGACCTTGTACATACTTCATCACATTCACCGATGACCATAGTAGATACGGGTATATCTACTTGATGCGTCACAAATCCGAATCCTTTGACAAGTTCAAAGAATTTAAGAATGAAGTTGAGAACCAACTTGGTCGAAAGATCAAGGTCTTACGATCCGATCGAGGTGGTGAGTACTTGAGCCATGAGTTTGGCAACTATCTAAAGGAGTGTGGAATCGTACCACAACTCACTCCACCCGGAACACCACAATGGAATGGTGTATCCGAAAGGAGGAATCGAACTTTGCTTGACATGGTTCGATCAATGATGAGCCAAGCCGATTTGCCTATGTCCTTTTGGGGATACGCCCTTGAAACCGCAACTTTTACATTAAACCGTGTTCCATCAAAGTCCGTTGAGAAGACGCCCTATGAACTTTGGTTTAAGAAGAAACCAAGCATGTCGTTTCTCAAGATTTGGGGTTGTGAAGCTTATGTGAAAAGGCTAGTGAGCGATAAGCTTGGACCCAAATCGGACAAATGTCATTTCGTAGGATACCCTAAGGAAACAAAGGGTTACTACTTCTATAACCGCAACGAGAACAAGATAGTTGTTGCTCGTTATGGTGTGTTCTTGGAGAAGGAGTTTCTCTCAAGAAGAAGTAGTGGGAGCAACGTGGTGATTGAAGAAATTCAAGAACCGCAACAACAAAGCATGCCTCAAGTAGGCAATGTGGTTGTTCCCAATGTGGTGCCAAATGAGGTTGCACAAAATGTGGATGCACCGAATGAGATTGTAGCCGAACCCATTCCACAAGTTGTTGTGGAAGAAGAGATTCACGAACAAGCTCCCTCAAATGAAAACTCAAACATATCGCGAGTCGATGATGTTGAGGAAGCACCTTCACTTGAAGTTCAAGAACAAAGTCCACAAACCGTTGTGGAACAAGTTCAAGAACCTCAAACTTCTACCCTACGAAGATCGGCAAGGCCAAGTCGTCCACCTATAAGATATTTAGGTTTGCACGACATTCTCGTTATGGAGAACGATGAGCCTTTGACCATTGATGACATGAGAAAGAAACCCGACTCCAAGGAATGGCTAAAAGCCATGGAATCCGAAATGCAATCCATGTATGACAACAAGGTATGGACCTTGGTTGACCTTCCCAACGGAGTAAAACCCGTTGAGAACAAGTGGATCTTTAAGAGAAAGGTCGATATGGATGGCAACTTGACCATTTACAAAGCACGACTTGTAGCGAAAGGTTACAAGCAAATTCATGGTATTGACTATGAAGAAACCTTCTCGCCCGTCGTCATGTTCAAGTCAATTCGGATCATGTTAGCAATTGCCGCATTCTATGATTATGAGATTTGGCAAATGGATGTCAAAACCGCCTTCCTAAATGGAAATTTGGAAGAGGATGTGTATATGACACAACCCGAGTGTTTTGTGGATCCAAAGAATGCTAACAAAGTATGCAAGCTTCAACGATCCATTTATGGATTGAAGCAAGCATCACGGAGTTGGAACAAGCGCTTTGATGAGGAAGTCAAGAAATTGAACTTCTCTCAAAGTGAAAAGGAACCTTGTGTCTACAAGAGGTTTAGTGGGAGCGTGGTTGTGTTTCTTGTTCTATATGTTGACGATATACTCTTGATCGGGAATGATATTCCCGAATTGAATGCAGTCAAGGATTCATTGAAGAAAGTGTTCTCAATGAAAGACTTGGGCGAGGCCGCCTACATCCTAGGAATCAAGATCTATAGAGATAGATCAAAGAGGATGTTAGGTTTGAGCCAAGATGCATACATTGACAAGGTGTTGCAAAAACACAACATGGCGAATTCCAAGAAGGGATTCTTGCCTATGTCACATGGCATTTACTTGAGCAAGACTCAAGGTCCGACAACGGAGACAGATCGGGAGTACATGAAGCGATTCAAGTATCCATCTGTAGTCGGATCGATTATGTATGCCATGCTATGCACTCGCCCCGATGTGGCACATCCGATTAGCGTGACTAGTCGATACCAAGCCAATCCGGGCATGGCACATTGGACCGCAGTCAAGAATATCCTCAAGTATCTCAAGAGAACCAAGGAGAGCATTCTCGTTTACGGTGGAGACCAAGAGCTCGTTGTAACTGGTTACACCGATGCTAGTTTCCAAACCGATCGAGATGACTCCAAATCACAGTCCGGCTTTGTATTTCTGCTTAATGGTGGTGCCGTAAGTTGGAAGAGTTCCAAGCAAGATACTACGGCCGATTCCGTCACCGAAGCAGAATACTTAGCGGCTGGCGAAGCAGCAAAAGAGGCCGTATGGATCAAGGAGTTCTTGACCGAGCTAGAGGTGGTTCCAAGCATCTCGGGTCCAGTGGATATCTACTGCGACAATACGGGAGCCATAGCTCAGTCCAAGGAGCCTAGGTCTCACCAGAAGACTAGGCACATTCTACGACGGTTCCATCTCATCCGTCAGTTGGTCAATGACGGATGGGTCAAGGTCAAGAAGGTGGACGGTGCCGCGAACACAGCGGACCCTCTGACAAAGCCTTTGTCTCGAGCCGCGCATGAGTTGCATGTTGCATCCATGGGGATTAGGCGTATGCCTGATTGGCTTTGAGTTGTATCTTTTATTTAGGCGTTAGTATGAGACATGTATATTTGGATATTACATTGAGTACTATACACTGGCTAGAAGTCACTATTGATTGACTCTAGGCCAAGTGGGAGATTGTTAGAGATATGTCCTAGAAGCCAATCATATTTGGCTACTTCTATGGTTTTATGTTATGGATGATTTTATATCATTTGTTCCTTGATTTATGTGTTGACAGTTCATTCAGGTTGAGGATCTGAATTATAGATCACTGTGATTCATTTAGTAGTAAATGACAACAATAAATCTAAAGCGTCCATAATCTTGATAATTAACAAGGAACATTAATTATCAATAAGATTAGTATGCAAGTTAAGTGTTGATTAAGTTCTATAAATCAAAGGTTAAGAGTAACCAACTTAATTGCATATGTTTATGTTATTTGAACATAGTACAGGACATGACCCAACGAAATAAATATATGGATTGTGTTTTGGTGTCATTATTTATTTCGTTATGATTTTGATTCTAAGTTTGAGATATTTATCTTTTCCACATGAGGATAGGTTCAATAAATATCGTCTACCGCTGATTCCCGATAAGGGCTGCTATACGGACGTTATTTATGTTCTCTTGAATTGTGCGGGGAAAAGTTAAATAGTCAAGAAAACCGTATGTCCCTCATTAATTCACTTAGTGAGTGACGATATCTGTTTGGGCCCCTTGATGGAGATAGATTGTTTGCTAGCAACTGATACAATTATCTCTAGATCAAGAAACGTATAATCTGCAAGAATGACACATTCCTATCTTGGATTATACGATGATATCGTGAGGCATAGGAATCAAAATAGAGATATACTTTTATTCTCTTATGCAGGATTGAAATATTGTAGCTGTACACTATTTATGCGAATTGGGAATCATAACGTGTTGCTAGATACCGCTTATGATTATTGGATTTAAATAGCGATTTAACTCCATGTCCAACGTAGCATAAATCCTCAAAGGGTCACACAGAATTGGTGTTTTAACCATGCTTGCATTATTTATTTATTTGCAATAATTGGTATTGCAAAATATGATGAGTTGATTAATTAATTAAATAGCGTTGTAGACCGTTATAATTAATTAAATCAAAGGGATCATATAGAAATAAATTAATGCATTATCTAATCCCTAAATAATTATTATTAAGTTAATAATTATTTATTTCAACACATATGCATTTAATAGGGCTTTAATTAAATAGTTAATTAAAGGCCCAATAGGGAGTCAAATTGGGAGCAACAAGAAGGGCCATTTAATAGTTGATTAAGTGGACCCAAGAGGCAATGCACATAGCCCATAAAGGGCCCATAATGTGGCCGGCCATGACATGGTGGTAGGTGGGATGGCAAAGTTGTAAATAGGTGTTGAGAGGTAGGTAGGGTTTGAGCTCTATATAAAGGGGTATATGGTAGCAAATCCCTCTCTCTCTCTCTCCCACAAACCCTAGCCGCCCCCCCCTTTCCTTGGCCGGCGCCTCCCTTCTCTCCCTCTCCATTAGCTCATGTGTTGAGCCCCCTCTCTTCCTCAAATCAATTAGTTCATTTGCTAGAAGATTGGGAAAGCTAGGGATTAGGCATTTCCTCCAAGTTACTAGCATAACTTGTAGAGGATTTGGTTAATACCAAGTGGACTCGAGGTGATTCGACAAGGAGGCGGGAGCTAGACGCGAGCACAACCACCTACAACCTAGCCGGTTCGAGCCTCTTGATTACTACATCAAGAGAGGTATACCTTGAACCTTTCTCTCTTGTGTGAATGGCTTAGTGCAAGATCCGTGTTTGTGCATGATTGTTTATGAATAATTAGTAGTATTTAATCATAAAATGAAAATTATGCACTCAACTAACAAAAGCTTCATTCATTGAAGCCGAGTTAAGTATGCCCCAACCTCCCTCAGTTTTGGGTCTACAAATTCTATCCCATCCAACTAAGTTATATTTTTTCCTCTCATCAGTCCCCAACTTACTGTTGGAGTTATGTCCTAGAAGTCAATAATTTGATGACTTAAATATTAGTTTATGTTATGGATGATATTTTATCATCTGTTCCTAGGTTTATTATTGACAGATTATTCAGGTTGAGGATCTGAATTGTAGATCTCTGTGGATCATTATTTAGAATAACAATAATAAATGTAAACAGTCCATAATCTTGATAATTAACAAAGGAACATTAATTATCATATTAGATTAGTATGCAAGTTAAGTGATGATTAAGTTCTACTAATCATAGGTAAAAAGTTGCCAACTTAATTGCATATGTATATGTTATGGAACATAGTACAGGACTTGACCCAACGAAATAAATATATGGATTGTGTTATGTGTCATTATTTATTTCGTTATGATTTTGGTTCTAAGTTTGAGATGTTTATCTTTTCCACATGAGGATAGGTTCAATAAATATTGTCTACTGTTGATTCCTGATAAGGGCTGCTATACGGACTTTATTTATGTTCTCTTTAATTGTGCGGGGAAAAGCTAATTATCAAGAAAACTGTATGTCCCTCATTAATTCACTTAGTAAGTGACGATATCTGTTTGGGCCCCTTGATGGAGTTGGATCGTATGCGCGCAACTAAGCGATCAACTCTAGATCAAGAAACGTATAATTTGCAAGAATGACACATTCCTATCTTTGATTATATGATGATATCGTGAGACATAAGAATCAAAATAGAGAAATACTTTTATTCTCTTATGCAGGATTTAAATACTGTAGCAGTATATTATTTATGCAATTGGGAATCATAACGTGTTGCTAGATGCCGCTTATGATTATTGGAATTAAATAACGATTTAATTCCATGTCCAACATAGCATAAATCCTCAAAGGGTCACACAAATAGAGCTTTAACCATACAGTGCATTATTTGTTTATTCGCAACAGTGTGTGTTGCGAAAATATGATGAGTTGACTAATTAATTATGGGTGTGTTTGGATGAGTATGGAATAAGGAATAAGAATAAGAAATTTCGGTATGCGTGCTTATCCAAATTCCTTATTCTTATACCATGGTTTTGTTAGTATACGAATAAGGGCCCAAATTCCTTATTCTTGTGTTATTTGGGTTGCACAAGGATAAGAATAAGCACGCATACCGAAATTTCTTATTCTTTTTCCTTATTCCATGCTCATCCAAACACACCCTATATACCGTTGCGGACCGTTATAATTAATTAAGTCAAAGGGATCATATAGAAATAAATTAATGCATTGGCTAATCCCATATTAATTATTAATAAGTTAATAATTAATTATGTTCAACATATTTTATTTATATGAGCTATTTGGGTTTCTATTTAAATTGTTATTTAAAAGTCCAATTTGAGGTGCAATAAAAGAGCAATTACATGGATCATTAATTAATGAATTAATGGACCATTTAATACATGATAAATGGACTATTGAGCCCATTAAAATTCAGCTAGGGCAAGTGGCAAGGTTGTAAATAGTTGCAACTTGTCATGAGAGTGGTTGGCTATAAAAAGGGACCATTTGGAGAGAGAAACCCTAGCCACCTTAGCCTCCATCTTGCCCCTTCCATTTTGGACGAAAATTAGAGAAGAAAATTGAGATTTTCTTCCTCTTCTCTTGCTCTTAATCCACCATTAGCTCATGTGTTGAGCACAAATTTTCCTTCTCCATTAAAGTATAGACTAATTAGAAGAGGGGAGACCTTTGGATTAGCCTCTCTCCTTCCTCTTGCTAGCAAAACGATTGCAAGGAGGTGGTTAACCTCTAGGTGGACTCGAGGCGGCCCTCAACCTTGGTGGAGGAGCTTGGAGCGCATCCCATCGACTCCATACCGTGGTCGAGCCCCGCAAATACGATTTCGCGGGAGGTACAATTCCTATACTTTTCTCTTTGTGTTGAATTTGAACTTGAGCACTAGATCCCTTTTGCTTGTGTTTTAATTGGATTAATTAGGTGTAATTAGTCATAAAAATTAAAATTAGGCATTTCCTGACACTTACCCCAGAGAAAATCCCTTCTTAGCCTATCAATTCGTTTCACTACCCATTTAGGGACATATGGTAGGACATTAAGTATAAAGGAAGCGCTGAAATCACAGAGTTTAATAAAACTACCCTTCCTCCAATAGAAATTAAATTCTTTTTCCACCCTACTAACTTTTTCCTAATCTTACACAAGACATTGTTCCAATCTGAAACAATAGGTTTCTTCCAATGTAAGAAAGACCCCAAATACTTTAGAGGAAAAGCACCTATTTTACAACGAAGAGTGTTAGCTAAGGAATCAGCGAGCTGTGAAGAAATATTCAAAGGGACCATTTCACTCTTGACAAAATTGATTTTTAATCCGGAAATGGATTAAAAAATCCTCAAAACCCAATGATTTTTTTCTATTATCAAATGATCAGCTTTAAGGAACAAAAGTGTGTCATCTACATATTGCAGATGAAGCAACTTTTGGCCTGAAGGAAGAACAGGCCCCAACCCTTCAAAATGCCCATGAGATATCCCTTGACTATACAATTTGGAGAGACCCTCAGCAACCAGAATAAAAAAATAAAGAGATAAAGGATCTCCTTGCTTAAGACCTTTTTGACAATGAAAAAATTCTCCTTGGATCCCATTAAACAGCACAACAGCCATCCCCCTTTTAGAACCTTTTCAATCCATCCTATCTAAATATTAGAGAAATCCCTTTGTCTAAAAGTATCTAGAACATAGTCCCAATTAATATTATCGAAAGTCTTTTCAAAGTCTAATTTGAGAAGAATCCCAGAATCTTTATGCTTATTAGTCCAATGTAAAACTTCATGTGCTGCTACGATCCCATCTAAAATAAATATACCTTTTAAGAAATGACTATGTAAAACTTCATTAGTTCCAGAAGCCCAATTTAAAGGCTCAAATCCTAGAAACTTCAGTTTTGTGGGCCGGACCATCCAGAGACCAGAGTCCACGCCATCCAATCCAGTAAGGCATGATTCATGAACAAACAAATCCATCATCCCAAATTCCCAATTCCCAAGTTCGCAACAGGCAACAGTTAGTTAGGGACCTTATCGCCAGAACTCTTTTTGTGGGTCCCATACTCTCTACGTTCCTCCCTCCCAGCGCTCTCCTCCACCTGCGCCGAATAGATCAGCCACCATAGTTACTTACGAACCGACCGATTCTGATCGGACAGATTTTAATATCATTCCACAAGCAGTCTTCCTTTTCTCGATCTTCAATCAAACGGTCAAAAACTATCTGGTGTCTCCTCCGCACTCTGCACCCTGAAAGCAACCCAAGAGACCCCATCCATAACCGCAAATCCGCGAAATCCATCTCTTGGCTCACAACACTCTTACGCTCTCAGTTGTTGTTGCAAGCTCTCCTACTTCCCTCCCTGCCTCTCGATTCAAAGAAGCTACTAGAATCATCGAGTTAGAGCCAACCCTTATATACCTTCCCACACATCCACTCCAAGCTAGCTAGTTAGCTTCCATTGCTCCTTTCCTTCACCAATGGCATCCTCTGTTCTCTCTGCTCTCTCCAACCAAGCACTTCTCTATCGACTCGCTTCAATCTCCCACCTTCCAAACCCTGCTATCTTCTCCATCTCCTTTCCAAAAGCATCACGCACGAGAAGAAGCCTAGTTCGGCCGATAGCGGTGGGCACGGGCCCTGACCTGCTGGGAGACATGATGCCGGGAGGCTCTTGAAGAAGGTGAATTTTCTATGTATGTTTGTACATGAGTTCCCTCAGGAGGATGGAATTTAGGAGAGATAAACTTGTTCTCATTTTGTTTGGGTTAATTAGACAATTGGGCTGCCTAGCTTTAAGTTGAGCTGTGTTGGTGTTTAGTTGTATTAATTGACAGTCTAAATCCTAGGTTGGATAGAGTACATTTTTGGGTCCTAATTGAGTTTTGTTATTACTCAAGGACTGATTTAGTAACGTTCCAGCCTAGTCATGTACAGTATGCTTACTGCTTGCTTTGAGCTAAATGCTACTTTTGGTTTACTTGGTTTATGAAATCAAAGAATAAATTATTGTGCTTTTCCTTGGTAGATTGTTGGATGGAGGCTAGTAGAGGTTGATAGTGTTATGAGGTTACAGTGCGAATGGAGACTGAGGGATGCTGCATGTGGAGAAGAACTAATTAGTAGGATTAACAAAGTATTGGAGAACACTGGACATTATCCCAATATCTCATTAGAGCAACCCAATATTGTGAAAGCTGAACTCTACACTCCTTCAATAGGTATGCTTTCTAGATATAGCAAGTAAACAAAATATCTTTTTAATCTCCTACAGTTTCATGAGGTTATGTGCTAGGTCCTGAGCCCAAGTCGTACCTGGTCTCAATAAAACCCATGTAATTAGGCCATCGTTAAAGAGTCAATGATGTATTATAGTAAAAGGAATTAAAAACCATAACTTCTCAATTATTGTTTAGTTCATGTCTCATTAAACCTCTTCAACAACACAGCTAAATCATATGTAATAGATTAAATTTGTAGTTAGCAGCTGAGTTGTGTAGATTAACAAGTTGGTTAATTAATACAGTATATGAAATGAGAGTAGAGTAGAGGAGAGGAAGGTTGCTCATATTTTGTTACAGTCCAAATTGGGGTGTACAAACAGCAGAGTAAACCTTCTCCAAATCACTCTACCTCTCACCTCTTCTTCTCTTCCTTTCCATTACTCTCCAAATGATCTGGAGCGAGTAAACCTTTCGGGCAGAGTAAAGTCTCGGTTACTCTCCTTTCCTCTCCCACCAATTTGGGTTTCTGGAGCAGACCCTCAAAACTCCTCATATTTCTGTTCTAGACTTTTTTTTTTTCCCTGAGCAATTTCATGAGTGTGTTAAGGTTTGAATTGGTAAAGGGGGACTTCTATACTAGCATAAGATTTTTGCACGGCCTTCATTTTCCAAAGGTTAGGCGGTGAAATTCCAACTAACAAATAACAAAGAAAAAGGGTTTTTAGGTGGGTAGGTTTTAGCCCAGTCTTTAACTCGACAATTGTCGTCAAGTATTTCGAAAAGCTCTTTGAGTAAGTATTCAGTAAGTTGTCCCCTTTTTTGTTATAGGAAAGATGGCTGACTCATAAGTTTTAATTTAATTAGAAGAAGTTTGTTTTTATTCACTTCTCAGTTTTTGTTCAGTTTCCATATTTGATCCAATTTTTGTTTCAGTGACTATCCAGTACATATGAAGTTTCAGCAATATCATCAAGTTGATTTCTTTTGAGTTTATAGCTTCAATTTTGAGAGCTTAATTAAACCTATGACTCATTTGATGTGCAAGCCATCGAAGATTAGAATGTATTGTGTGTAACTGGTTTTTACACCTATTGATTCATTTATCTACCCTTTCAGGTGGTTTGAGTATAAATGATTTCATAATAGGAGCAAAGATAGACAAAGTCAAGGTGCTTGACCTTCTTCCGAGAAAGCGTGTATGGGCATGAGTTGCTCTAGGGGGCTGCAGTACACAATTTTGTGCATCATCTTTGCTTTGATGAATCAAATTACAGTTTGTATCAATAACTTGTTAGTCAAATAGAACTTTCTCTTTATTTTTTGTCCAATTCATTGGAACTATATTAGTAGTTGCCTCAGGTAAAAAGAAATGTAATACACTCTAAAAATGCATTAAGTAAAAATTCTAGCTATCAAGTACTGATACAATGTCATCAGGTGTGCAGTGTGCTGATGAGCTCATAGCACCCATTTTGTGCCAGAAAGCTACAAATAGGTTAAGGACTTCTGCAAACTCCAAAGGGTACTGTATGTAGTAGATTATTTAATGATTGCAGTACCAACTACTGGCACATACCAGTCGAGGTACTGCAATAAAAAAGCACCTGTTTGGTAGCAGCCAAGGCTCCACAAATTTCGCCACTTTTATTTGCTTAAGAGGGGGTGAATTAGAAAATCAGTTCGGGCTCTATTTCCATGCCTTTGTATTGATCTTCCTGCAACTATTGAAGTCTTGGTCTCTTGGACCAACACAGAAAATGGCAATAATAATCTAATTGGACCAGTATTTAATGATTCCTGTGATATATAACAACTAAACGGCCCAGTAAATCGCACTATTGCAGTGTCAAAATAGAAGAGCTGTCGGCTTATAAATTTTGTTTCCGTATTCCGACCATACAACAGTAAAGGAACGTATATTAAATCCCTCCTCCTAAGCTTGTTATTTTGCCCAAGAAACAATGAATCCTTAACAGGTATTTCATTTTTATAATCATTTAATTTTTGGTGTTCAAGAAAGCAATACTTGACATTGCTAATTGCACATCTATGTGCTTGTCAAGCACGGTTTGTGTTGCTATTTTGTTGAAGTACTTAGCGGTGCTGTGGTACACATATTTACGCATGCAATAGTAGATTGACATATTGGGGCGTGCATAAGTTGAATTAGTTGATAAGGTTCTCTATTGTTTAGACTTTTGTTAGTGCTTTAAGCCTTTAACATTTGTCATTTGAAGTTGTTGCCATACAACGACAGCTTGTAATTATATTGTTGTTCTTAGCATAAAAATCTATTTTATGCTGTACTGAAGACTTTTATACTTTTAAAGCTGTCGTGTTCAAAAGAATGACTTCGAATATAGGGTAAAGGGAAAATTGGAAGAAAAACCGCAATAATATGGCTTAACTTTCTTTTTCTCCAAAAGTTTAGAGGAGGAAGAGAAAGCAATAGCTTCATATTCTTTAGGCTGCTAAGACTACTGGTGCAGTGGTATTAGGCTATGCAAAGAATTCAATAATCGTTTTCTTCATATCACAAAAAAAAAAAAACCGGTTTCTTCTTAATCTTTCGTGATCTCTCAGCTTGGCAAAAAGTTTATTTTTTTAATACGATTCTTTTATAGAGAAAAAAAAATCAGACAATCAAATATCTTAGGCTCCGTTTGGATGACTTTTTTCCGGAATAAGGAATAAGGAATAATCACTTTTTACCAATAAATTTATTTCTAACCATCCAAACTCTTCACAAAAGTTACACACTTCCCAATAAATTTATCCCTTCCCAATAAATTTGTTCCCTTCTTCCTTCTTCCTATCTTATTCTCAACGCATCCAAACAGAGCCTCAATGAATTTCTTGTTTTCTTCTACAGCCTAAGACTAAATTAGTATCGTCATACTTTAGCCGACTATTTCATCTCTCTGTCAGAATTACAATAATTCCCCTCATCTTTTGCGTCTTGTGGGTTTGAATCCGAAAGCATCATATTACTTTTTTTTAAAAAAAAAATTAAAGTGTCATATTACTTTAGCCCACTATTTCATCTATCTACCAAAAATTTTTAACTTTGGGTTTGAATCCGAAACTTATTTTGTGAATTGAAAAAAAAATATTCCTTATTTTTTTCCAATTTTTTTTATTCGAAATTATTGTTTTTAAAATTGGTACAGAGTTAAGACGTACTGTGCCCAATACAGTTGTTCATGTCAAAATTTAAACATTCCAAATTAGATTCAATTCAATTATTCTCGCCATTTCTTTCTCCCCTTACCTACTATTAATTAGTCCTATTTGTTTAAGAAGATGAGAGTAATGAATAAACAATTACCCCAAATGTAGCCCCGGGCACAGGATACCAGTTCCCAAAATTTGGTAGACCAAAAAAGATTTTATTAGGCTATCAAATCCAGATCTGAAAATTGGGTACCTCAAAGGAAAACATAAATTGGGTACCATCAAAAGATTTGATTATCAAATTCTGAACGATTGATGTATCTTTTTCTCACGGTGTAGGTGCTGCGCATCAGAAGTCCTTTTTCGCCTTTAAAGCAATCCTGTTACCTGAACTTGTACAGTAAGGAAAGTGCATAAATCTTAGGTCATGGTGAAAAGCACGGTGTTCTTTAATTATAGGCTGTTGCAAAGCATGATTAGCTCAAATTTCGGCAAATGTTACCCATATGGGGCTCACATAAATGGAAATTCAGGACTCTATGACTAAGTACCAAGTATCAAGTACCATTATTTTCACCTTCTCAGTGCAAACTCTTTAAAACATTTGCTAGTGGCTCTTGATGGAGCAGTGCTTTAAAAATCAAATTGGACCAATCGATCACCAGGACGATTCCACCATTTTTCAAAATCGATACTTTTCTAATTAGAGTTTTTGAATTTAAAAAACCGATCATCAGGAACATAGACTTTTTGAATTTTCTAACGTATTTTTTTACATACTACTAACAATAATTATATCATAATTCATTATGCTAATATGCTGACAATCGATTTTTGCCACCAATTCATCGTCGTGTTCGAATTTTGAAAACAAAGATAATATAATATGATATCTCAAGAGGCATTTGACATGTATGAGATTAATCTAACTTCTATTAGTAAACTAATTTGTTAATTTATAATTGTAAAAGTACTAATTTTAACTCTTGATCTCACTAATCTATGATGTTGCCAAACACCTCCTCAGCTGATAGTGCGTTGAGATAAGCCTTCATCTATCACAATGACACTTGTGAGGATGGATGTCTCCACTTCCCACCGTTGACAACATCATGCAACGAATAAGGAATTTATAAATGACAAATCAAAATTTAAATTTCTATGTGCTTCTGATCACGTGGGAAAATTTTTGGACTTTATTACCAACAGAATAGGTATCCTAGAATTTGAACAATAATAATTAATCCATAAAAATGGAAGAAGGATTTGCTACGTACAACGCATACAATAAACTCTTTTGAACTTTTCTTGAGGAAAAAATCTGCAAACTATGAATTCATAATAATATGGTTCAAAATAAAAAGAAAAGATGGAAAACAATGAGAAGCTAACGAAAATATTGAGGTCTATTGGAAGCAAGCTTAACTTAAGCTGGTCTCTTCTCTGATCTCCACAATTTTTTTTCTTTTTGTATTTACTCTTATTAAGAAGGGAAAAAATGACTGAAGAAACAAATCAACAGAATTTTTGCGATTTACTGGCCAATTTGATGACTTGGCTAAGTTAAGGTCTGAAGCTAGCTGTGTTGAAAGGTAGGTGTTGACTGCCTCTATTATGTGCAATTTCTGGATAAAGTTCATAATACTCACGCGAGTTGTTCTACCAATAAGTATTCTTCTTTCAACAGCTTTCCTACTTTGCAAAAAGATAACAGTAGGAACCCTCTCATTATAAATGGAGTTAATTCATACTTAAACGATTAATTCTCCGCAAAGTAATGACTATATATATATAGTGGAAAAAATATCATGTGTACGGATCGTTCCCTACACATGGGAGTTTTTTCGGGAAACATAATTTTTCCTTGGAACAACATTTAAATAATCTCATGGACGAAAATACCCTCAATTGAAACTTAATGCTGTTATGTTTTGTTAATTACAAGCTTCTTAAATGAAACTTTTATTGATAATTTCTCTATCAACATTGAGCACAATGTGCTGTCACTAAAATTTTATTATTATGTCCCAAGACTGCAAAATTATTCTTATATTATATTGAATTTGTAGGTATATCCATCTTAATTTTGAGTTCAATAAATCTTCTCTTATTGAAAATGGAAATGGATTGCTCAAAGAGGACGCCATGGAAATTGCAATCGTTAATGGCTAAGAGTGGAGATTGGGTGATGAGTTTGGGAGAGGAGCGGTCTAAGTTGGGAAAATGATGGTGTTGCAAGAGATGCTACTCGAAGGATAATTTAGTCATTTTAAAAAAAAATAATGTTGTACGGAGAAAAACCACCGCTGCCCAAAGCACCTCCCCCTACACATGAGTCGTTTTTCGAAATCTAAAATTCAAATAGTTAATTCAAATTGTCCAATTTGTTCTATATTGAAAAACTTTCGGAGACCAAATTTTATATATTTTTTAATTTTTTTGTTGTATATTATGATATTTTCAAATTGGAGGCCCCGAAATACTTCATTGTAGTGCTTTTTGAAAATATCAAAATATATAGTTAACAAATTTGAAAAAAAAATGTAAAATTTGGTCTTCGAGAGTTTTTCAATATGGAGAACAATTTGAATGGTTTCAATTGGCTGTTTGAATTTTGAATTTCGAAAAACGACTCTTGTGTACGGGGACGATCCATACACATAAGTGTATTTTATCCAATCTATATGAGATTGGCTAAAGTATACCAGTCCATCCAAACCGTTCAAGTTATTCTCCATATAAAAATATCCTTCAAGACCAAATTTTACATTTTTTCGAATTTTGTTTGCTATATATTATGCTATTCTCAAATTGAAGGGTCAGAAACACTCCTTTATAGTATTTTTTGAAAATAGCATAATATATAGAAAAAATATATATATATATATTTTGGTTTCCTAGAAAATTTCAATATGGAGAATAATTTGAACGGTTCAGATCGACAATATGAATTTTAGATTTTGAAAAGCGACTTCAGCATACGGATTATACTTTAGCCATGTCGGTTGTTTATTTTCTTGTTTATAAATTTTAGTTTTGGACAGTTGGATCTTGCCACAATGTTTATCCAAATATATAATAATAATCAAATCTTTCTTTTCTTTTTTTTATATTTCGTTTTTTTTTATCTTTTCCAGTACAATCCCGTACCCGCATTTCAGAGACACGTCTCCAATATTAAACTCTTAGCCCTGATCAAAATTTTTCTTTTAACATAGATTTCATTTCATTAGAATTTTCTGATAAAAAATGAATGAATTTGATATTATTTGATTGAATTTTTATGTTATTAAATCTAACAAAATTGTGAGAAATCAACTGAAGTGAAATCCCGCATAGAAAAACATTTTTTTATGAAGACCTTAATTTACGGCCTGCTGAAATTTTCACGGTAGGAGACATAGGCCCTGATCAAAATCTCATGATTTTAACATGGGATTTCATTTCATTTCATTTCGTTGGAAAATTCTTGATCAAAATAAACGAATTTGGTGTCATTTAATTACAATTCCTATGTAATTAGATCCAACAAAATCCTACGAAATCATATGAAATCAATTGAATTGAATCGAATTGAATTGAAATCCCATTAAAAAACCATTTTGATCAGGCCATAGTATTATCGGTAACACGTGAGCTTGATGGCAATATAAATCGATCGAACCTTTCGTTAATCTTCTAACAATAAATTCGATTTGGAACTAAAAAATAGTTTGATCATATATAGTGCAGTTTGTTAATTTTGGTTTGTCAAGTGTATTTTTTTCCTTGATTCTTTCGTTCTTGTTCATAAATGCGGAAACTTTGAATAAAAAAAACAAGATGATTTTACATTAATACAAATAATATATCAAAATTCTGATAAATATTCTAAAGACAATTAAAACATTTATGAATCATATGAATTTGTAAGTATAAATTGTGTATCATTTCTAAAACTCGTAAAATCCACAAATAATACAGATATTTAGTAGTTTTATTAGCTTGTTTATTTATTTAATTCGTTAAAAAGTATCAGAAAAATAAAATCCTATTATTATGCATGACCGATGGCATTATTTTCTTTTGTTTGACCTTTACAGCAAGTCCTGGCTGATTCAAGAGGTTTCTATCTGATGCAATGCCGCAATCGATGTCACAACCGACGAATTTGAAACTGGCCCTCTTATGTGTTACCAAATTCACTGGCAGCCTCTTAAAAAAAATCAAGAAAGAAAATGGAAACTGCTTGTTGAATAGAGGATTTAAATGCCTCTACATATATGACTTCATAATGTTTAATTTTTCTTATGATTAAATTTTTAAATTTAAAATGATAAAAAAAATAGCTATGATCTATCTTAGTTTCTGACGTCGATAGAACAAATTATGTTATTTCAACATTGTTTTGATAGAAATATAAAAATAATTAACTTGACAAAATAACATCCAGTAATAATTTTCATTGTAATATTTTTTATGTTTATAATGCCAAAATCAAAGTAACGTACTTATTATGTGTGCGCGGGAAAGAAAAAGTGTCACTAATTGCATTTAAAAAAATTTATTTCACGCTTGGGTCTTGAATGTAAGTTATTAATATTCTAAAAGTAAAGATATTTAGAATTTCGAATTATAAAACATATATTGCAGGCTTATTCTCTCTATAAATATTAAAAAATATATTATCAAATTATGTAGAAAAATAGTATGAGAGTATTTTAAAAATAAATAAAGGAGAGACGTTGTTAGGCAAAAAAAAAGATGCACTGAATGTGGGCAACTAAAAAGAATGATGTACAAAACAGATGCATATGGAACTAAAGAAAAGCATTTTTTTAAATTTTGACTGTGATTTGTCAACGTGAAGAACTGATCAAATTCAGTCCCCATCTATCACGATTGCACCTCAGTGTGAAATGTAGTTGCGTTATAACGACATTCCGTTTATCCAATAAAATATGTGCACGAGTCAAGTCTAAAGCAAGCATTATAGACTTACAGTACAAAAAATTCCGGAAACCCCAAACAAGGTGCCAGAAGAAATAGGGATGGTGTCATGTCCGATTGTACGAATACTATTTCAGTCCACATAAATTTGCAACGCCATTTTTTTGTATTAAATTGCCAAGATGTTGATCGTATTTATGTTTTTGACATGTCTATTTTAACTGATTATTAATTTAAAATAATTTATTCTAGATCACTTTTTAAGAAATGTATGATTTGAATTCGCTTAAATTCCTATGGAATTAATCCAAAGAAATCAGTTAGTATATGCTGAATTTTGGATATATTTCGATCGTTTTTTTTTTTTTCAAATCGAACTGCTTCGATCAAATACAATTAAAAAAAAAATTTGAGACAGTGGTTGACCGACACTTGGTAGGAATAAGGCAACGATAATCTCTAAACAAAAAAAAAATATGTTAGTTTTGATATGCTTTCTCAGAAAATAAAATATATAAACAAAAAATATAGGTTAGATTATTGTAAAATACGTCATATTGGAAATTTTTGTCCGCCTTGTGCGTTGACCATCATTCAATTAGATATACGATGCGGGTTTATTGCCATAAATTTTTGGTGTCACAAATATCATAATTTTTATTTTTCATTAATATTTCAAAACTCAAAATTCAATTTTCAAATCTAAACTATTGATTTTATTTAATTTAACGAGCGATGCATTTCGAGATAATTTTTATAAATTTTGGAGTTTATTTATTATTCGATCAAGAGCAAAAAAATGAACAAATATTGTTAACTATAACAGATTAATTCTAATACGTTCATGTGTTGACATGTTGATCGAGAATTAAATAAACTCCAAAATTTATAAAAAAAAATATAGAAATGCATCGCTTTTTAAATTGAACAAGATCAGTTTGATTTAAAAATTAAATTTTAAATTTTAAAATATTAATGAAAAAAAATTGTCACATTTGTAGTACTAAAAACTTGTGGCACTTGAAACCTTCTCTAGATATATTGTGCAATGGACGGTCTATATTGTAACAAACTTATATACATCTTGAACAAAAAAATTATGTATGACTATATTGCTGTTGTTAATGAAAGTGGTAGAGCATAAAAACTTTACTTTACTTTATTTTTTTTTAAATAGATTTCTAGAATGGAGGTCGATTGGTCGAAGGATGTTGAATTTTCCAAAATAGCACTCTGATTGTGCTTATGTGCAAATCAATCCCACCAAATTTGCTTTTGCAGATTTCATCTCTTTAGAGACCAAAAAAGATGGCACAATGAATCAATGCACTAACATGACTGGCATCTAGCTCATCTAACTTCAAGACATCAAGACAATTAGACAAATGTCATAATTAATCGTGGCACCTACATCACTGGCATATCTGTCCTGTATCCATCGTCTTCATGGTTAAATTTGATAAAATGTCTCCCAATAGAAAGTAATGATCCCATGAGTACTATGTTTTTAGAATTAATCCCGTTAAATAATAAAATTGATGTAATTTAGAAAAAAATCAGTCATCGATTATTATCAACAAAAGAGTTTTTTTTAGACAAGCTAGAGAGTGGCTATCTAGAGGGGTCAACAAGAGAGTTAAAAGTATGTTGTTAACTAACCTAAATCGTTCTTATAATCGACCTTATCCTTTACACAAGTTTTAGTTTAAAACTTTTATTTCGTTGTTGTTTTATCATTTTGTGAATTATTTTTTTAATGATATTTGGCCGCATGATTCTTGGCATTTAGTTTTCTTTAATAGAAAAAAAATATATATTTTACAAGTTTTTTTGTTTGGACATGTTTTTTTTTTTGAGCCGATAAGTTTCGAAAAGCATGTCTTATAAATAGTAAATTTAAATCAAGAGAATATGCTTATAATTTTAGCATTTAAATTGTACCTCCTATTTATTGATTATGATTAGTTGTCGCGGTAGAATAAAAAACTAGATGAGGGTAGGCGCCTTCGCCGCCATTTGATAAATTTTGATAGCTAAATCTATCAATATATAAAGAAATATATGTTTCCAATATATCTATTTTATATTTACTTTATATATAAAAAACTATCTTAGATGATTGGTACAATTATTTTTAATATATTTAATCAAAAAAATATTTTTAATTAAAGCCAATGGAATCATAGCTTTTAATTAAGAAGGGTAAACTTCTAGAATATATTCAGATTGATCGATCAACGAAAATTGGAGGTCTCAGATTGCATGTCGTATGAGGGAATAAAATTTTTTTTCCTATAGGTTAGACATGAACTACCTTAGACTTCCAAATATATCTACCTTAGATTTCCAAATATATTTAACTTTTAAACTATTTTTAATTTATATAAATAACAGTGTAAAAAAAATTAACTCTATTTTTGACCGATATTTCAAATTTAAATATCGGCCACGGTTTTTAATATATATCTTAGATATGAGAGAAATGTTAGAGTCAAATGCATTTAGTACTCTATTTGTGAAACACGATCATGTCTCAATATTGAAGATTACAATGGCTAATCCAAACCACTCAATTTGTTCTTCGTAATGAAATCCACTTACAAATTAAATTTTATATATTATCAAACATTTTACCATATTTTTAATTTTGAATCCTTCGATTTTAAAAATTCCGAAAATTTAATTAAAATATAAAATATTTAATAAAAAATAATACGTAAATTGCATTAAGCGATTCGAATTAACAGCTTGAAATTTTAATAGTTAAGACTCAAATTGTATTTTACTCTTAACTCCTATTGATAAACTCTTTTTATTATTCGTCTTTTGAATGGTTCAAAATATTATGGATACTCCGTGAAAAAAAACGAGATAGATCCAAATAGTCTTTCCTAGATACCTCGGTCCATACAGAGACTCGGTCGACCCTGATTTTTAGGCATGAAGAGCAGCTGTATATGCGGACGGTTGTAAAGAAAAAAGGACTTAAATATCAATCCGCTTAAAAAACTAGCTCAAAAAAAAAAAAAAAAATCTGGTCCGCATACTCTGACACCTGCCCCATGCCATCATTATCTGAAGCAAACAAAAAAATTGTTTTGAGTTTGCCATCTTCAGTACCTTACAAAACCGGGGCCTACAACTATGGCTGCTAATATAATTTAGTTTAGCATAGTACTATTGTTGAATGTTAAAATTGATGGGAGGCCACAATCATTTTATTACATCCACCTGATTTTTTAGGTGAGGGGGTGTTTCCGTG
This sequence comes from Rhynchospora pubera, assembly GCA_028095005.1. NCBI lineage: Eukaryota > Viridiplantae > Streptophyta > Magnoliopsida > Poales > Cyperaceae > Rhynchospora > Rhynchospora pubera. The sequence continues at coordinate 25,696,795 of CM051460.1, read as the reverse complement.
TTTGGTACTTCTGCCTCCTTTAATATTATATTTCATGATGTAACATTATTTACCAAAAGGAAAAGAAAAAGTAGAGAAGAAAATGAATTACAAGAGAACTCGAATTAAATAATGAGGGGGCGCATAGGTGAAGTATTCAATTTAGACAAACGTAAGATCTATTTTGAGATTGACATACAAATATAATACAAACAAGTATATTATATGTCATCGAAGGCAATTTGATACTAACAAGATGTGCCCCCTCATTTTTTAATACGAACAAGTATCCATTTCCATTTTTTTTTGAAAAAAGGATGGTTGTTTCATAGTTGTTTTAATACCGACAAGTATCCATTTCCAATTCCTTTTACGGGAAATGTTTTCAAACTTTTTCTCCTAATATGCTAATAGTGAAGTAAGAAAATTTACCATGGGAAATATTTGATTTACGATACACTGAAACACTTTAATTTTAATTATATCATTACAAAATGACTAATTTTATACCATCTTAAAACTACATATATTGATATTTCATATCACTAATTTAAAAAAAAAATAATGGATTCGATATTTATCACTATAAATCTGTCGATTCTTTTTTTTTTTAAACAAGACACTATTTGTTCAAAACTTTATTGTTTCATAGCGACAAAAATAATTAGTCATTTTACAAAATATATATCAAATTTTAAATTCTGAAAACTCAATAATTTATCAATTAATAGTTTCTTTTCTTGTTGGCCCTTAATTAACTAACATACGGCAAAAAAAAATTGAAAACAAACGGCAATTTGATTCCTCAAAGAATGCCAATATTCCAATGAAGGATTTCGGGTATAAAAAAATCACAAGCCATCTTTACTCTTTACTAAGAGACAAATGAAGGAACTTTTTTCCCTTTACTTTGCGTCTCGTAAAAAAAAAAAAAATGTAACATACGAATAATGACAGTCACAACCGACTGGCGAGTGCGAACGAAGCGCAGGAAGGTTCGCACCTTCCCGCTAACATTCAGATTCAAACAAATTAATTCCAAAACACGGTGCACCACGTGGAACAACAAACCGAAGACAACTAAAGTGCAGACCAGTTGTTTCATTTATCTCTGTATCATTGTGTATGCTGACCGCTGGGGTACACCTAGTACAGCTAAGCCGTTGCAAACTGAAATGCGGTGCACAGCACGACGAACGACCTTACTGGTGGGACCCATGGACTCAGGTGGCAGAGCAGTAGGACGCCCAGTCACGTGCCACGAGTCACCTCTCCCAGTCTCCCAGTCCAGTGTCACGTGCTGCCGCTTCAGTTGAGGGAAAACTCCGCGCTTTTCCCGCCAACTCTCGCACGTGCTTCGCTTCCTCCCAGCCTGCCACATCCTTTTTTTTTTTTTTTGTTGAATCAAACCCATTAGGCGATTACAATAAATAATAGGGTAACCTTCCAAAAGTTATAATTACACAGAGAGAGAGAAAAAATGGACAAATTTTGTCGTATACATAAATTTTAAAGTCAGGTTGTTCATTTTAAATTATAAATAAAGATGAATGAGCAGGATTTAAATTCGCTTTAAAAATTCTGTTCATTTAGATTGAGCGGAGAATAACGAAAATATGTCACTATTTTATCTTAGAAAAATGAATCATCAGAAGAAAAATAAATCTTTGCAAAGAGGCATCAAACGTAATGAATGAAATATTTAAATTTACAAAGATGAGACTTGTGAAGGATGACGACTGCTACTTTTGATTAATTATTAAAAAAAGAAAAGTAAAAAGTTCCAGATGGAACTTGGAAGCATGGTATTATCATTTTCTTTACTGGGACAAGCGCCTAGGGATGGCAACAGTAAATTACCGTACAGTTTCACTTTACAAGGGTATTAATGAATATTTCCACAAAGAACCAGGCTAGCGGTCACTGGCTCACTACCCAACGAGGGATGCGTGACTACCTTTAAATACCATCTTCCCGCAACGCATCCTTCCAAAACCATCAAAAGATAAAAGAACAAAAAATATTCATTGAATTCCGATTCCCCTAAATTTCTACAAGGTAAAAAAAAATAGAAAAATTCAAAAGGCAAAATAAAAAAAAGGAGCTGGACACAGAAGAAGAGAGAAGAATACAGACACCAGCGGAGAAAGTAAAACAGACTCTACTCTGGCTTGCGAACACCGCTACCTCTCTCTTTTGCACATCTTTTGTCCACATGTGCTATCTATCTCTTCTATTATTTTATTTCCATTTCTTTTTTTAATTTTCTCAACTGAAAAAGACCTGGACACATCCAGTGCTGACACAATGGCAGAGGGGACACGCCCCGTCGCATGCAGCAGCGACGTCGCAGCAATCGCAGAGACACAAGTGGCGACACGGAAGCAAAACTACTGACACTGTCCTGGCCCTGCACACCTTACACAACCGGATCGGACCGGACGGTTCGACCCGGTCCGGATCAATATAACCCGATTCGGCATCCTCAGCCGGGTTCGTTACCGGTTCATCGCTTGGGCCGGGTTGTTGGGCCTGGGCCGCCGCGGCTTGTTGGAGCCGCGCGTGGAGAGAAGCTGCTGTCGATTGGTAAGAGAGCGCCTTCGACTGCCACGTCATCAGCTCCGACTTGAGATTGGATATCCGGTCTTCTAATTCGGCTCCGCGTCGGACCGCCCGGTCTAGTTCGGATTCTTTCTCTCTTAATCGCCGTGCTGTCAGGGACTCGGCCGAACCAAGGAGTGCCACGTGGTGGCGCCGTTGCGTCTCCGTCAGAGCTCGCCTCAATCGCTCGCACTGTACAACAGCAACAAGAGACGAATAATGAGGAGGGAAAATATTGCTTGGAGTTTTTACATCAAGGCCCTTGCGAAGTTCAGTATTTGCATTAGGGATATGAATTGATTACAGGATTGTTGATGGGGCAATTTGATTCCAAATGGTTTTCCTAATTCAGGCAACTCTGCGAGGAAGGGAAGGGAAGCAAGAAAATGGGTTTTGTTTTGCATTCGTACCCTTTCGAATTTCCTTATTCATGAACAAGCCCATGTGTGATCAGTTATTCCCACATGTTTTCTCTTGGTAGCTGATTTCAGGAGAGGAAAATATACAGATGAAACAGTAAAGGGATGATATGAATAAGATATATAGTTGCATACATGGTCATGGAGAAATCGGTCGATTTGGTCTCTCTGTTGCTTGATTTGAGGAGCGAGGTCGGATAGCAAAGAAGAGATGAAAAGAGAAGGAGAGCAAGATTCGAGAGGTGGAGCCTCCATCTCCTTCCTTCTTTTGTGATGGTTTATGATCTCTATCGAAAGGAAAGGAGATAAACCGAGTCAGAGAATGGTTTTGCTAAAAATTAACAAATATAAAACATACAAATATAACCCACAGAAAGAGATGGTACGTACCCGCGTTGGAGAAGAAAGCAGATGGCGGTTGTTGGAAATGGAAATCCATGAGACGGAGAGGTGCTCTGTTCAATGCAAAAGTGGAGAGGCGAAAGAAGCGAGGAATAGATGAGGCATGATGAAGAGATAGGAATCGGAAGTATAGTCATGTCGTATTGCCATTTCTTATTAAAGACCAACAAGGGGGCAAGAGAGAGAGAATAAAGGAGAAAGAAACGGTTGAAATCGAGAGAGAGAGAGAGAGAGAAATGGTAAGTGGTAACAGCTAAAGAAAACTTCTCAGCTTATAGTGTAAAGAGAGTAGTGTTTACCAAACGGGGCGGGGCGGGACGGGGCGGTCAAACCCGCGGCGGTCCACGGGTTAGGACGGGGCGGGTTAGGACGGTTCACGGGTTAAGACGGGGCGGGTTAGGACGGTCCATCTTAAAAATCTTGGCCCTAACCCTTCTTAAACCCGCCCCATGTAATCCGCACGGGTTATGACGGTCCGGTCCGGTCCGGTCCGCGGGTTCTTATTTGTTTTATTATTACTATTTTTTTTTCTTTAGTATTAAACTATATATATAATCACTATAACGTTTTTTTTGCTGTTTTTTTGTGTGTTATTTTTTCAATACTTTTTTTGTTTTTTCAATATTTTTTTCTGTCTTTTATTTTTCGTTAATTACTTTTATTTTTTACTTTTACGTTTTTTCTTTATTTTTTTTACTTATATTTTCTGTTTTTTTTGTTTTATAAGTGATTTTTTTATTAGATGAAAAAATTTGAATATAATTATATAAAGTTACCCTCTTTTTTTTCGGGATTAGCACGGGTTTTGGACGGGTTGACGGGGCGGGGCGGTTCGGTCCACGGGTTAAGACGGGGCGGGTTAACACGGGTAGTTTTAGAAAGGACGGCCCAAACCCGTCGAAGACCCGCCCCGTTCTAACCCTTCGGTCCATCGCGGTTCATGGACGGTCCGGGGCGGTCCGGGGCGGTCCGGTCCATGGGGCGGGTTTGGGGCGGGGCGGGTTCGACCCGGCGGGTTTTTGGTAAACACTAAAAGAGAGGCGCTTCTCTTATGAGTTATGACTTATGACTGTATGAGTGCGTAATAAAAGAGGATTCAACTAATTAAAAAGAGAGCAACAGATCTATCTTTGTCCGTTAGATTAAGATCTGATGGTGGAAACAAGGAACGGTGTCTTGATTAATATCTTTGTACGATTGAGAGGATCAAAAGGAGCTTAATTGGCGGGATTTAGGAGTAGGTTCTGACGGGTAATTAATTGGGGAGGTGAGGTGGGGTTTCTTTTCTTTGCTTTTTTTTTTAATTTTTGCCTTTTTTAATTTCCTTTTCCACACTTTGTGCTGGTTGAGTTTTTTTAGGAGGAAGTTAGTTCCATTCAACCAATTTCTGAATGTAGGTGGTGGCTAGATCGCATCTTATATGATCCATCGTACAAACCAAGCTTCAGAGAAAAGATAATCATACACTTATGATGCAAAATTTAATTTTAAGTGCATCTAATCTGGTCGGGTTTGGTAACGTTCGGTTCATAGAAGTTTGATCGGTTCGGTGCTTTATTGGGGGCTGGTTGGTTTCATTTTTTATTTTTTATTTTTTTTGCAAGAATTGCATTGTTATTTATGATCGTGACTTTTGAGATTTCTCCTAACAAAAGCTTGTTATGAATTGTTTATATCTTAATAGTTGAAGCAAAATTTGTCACAGAAGTGAAGATTTTTGGGATAAAATTGTGCCATGTTAAATGGGAATTGATTGGCACGTCCTATTATTTAGTCCCAGCACTCCTGACTTTTGAAGGACAAATTTACCCCTAAGTATTTAATAAAGATATATATATTCACACATAAAAAATCAGCGTACATGCAAAAGAAAAAAAAATTGAACAAAGACAGCGCCATCAATTCTAATAAGGAAAAAAATGTGCATTTTTAACAATTTTTTCAAGTATATCACAAGAGCCGCAAAAAATGAATATTTAACAATTGATTGGGAAAACATGTTACGTTACATGTGGTTTTTGCATATGTCGATAATTATGTTGCTATATGCAACAATCATCTATTAATTGGAATATTAAGTTTAATAATAAACATTTTATGCTGTAATATAAGGAAGAATTTAGATGAGGGGTTATTTTTGTCATTTTAAAGTTATAGGAGTGTTCGGACTAAATTAAGGGGTGTCCAAATCAATTCTTATGTTAAACTTATATATCATTCAAAAAAGGATGTACAATATATTAAACTTTTATTGTTGCTTTTGTTAGAAGATTAGAATCATAACTTAAGATGTGATTACCGTTTATTATTCATATTATATAACTTTTCGCAAGTAATTGCATATATGTTGATGTCCGATGAGTAATTAAACTACGATCATTTCTTTTTAATTTCTAACGCCTTCGTTGCTTCCCACTAATTTTTTTTTGCCCCGTCCCAACTAAGAACGAGAACCACAATTTGCTCTAAATAGAACGAAATTAAATCGTTGTTTTGATCAAGTAGTCTTGCACGATCATAGCTCCCACTAATAAAATGTGAATACCACTATAAATGAAAATAAAATATATGTTTAGACTATTTAATCACGAGCACTGTTGAAAATAAATTAATTTTTTAGGTCCAACTTTAAACAAAATGGTCTAGGCTAGGAATAACAATAATGTATCATGGCTAATAGCAAACACCTTTATATCGAAATGGTAACAGTTCCATTGTTTCTTGTTGAAAATGATCACTTTTCAATGCAACATGTCAACCTCCAGTTATACAGTTTTTTTTTATTGCTGTACAATTTCCATTTTAGTTAACATGCGTTTATTCTCTTGATTCAAATTGTGCGTGTAAATCTCTGACTTTGCAAATTTTCTTGAATTGACTATTTACTTCTTGAAATTTTACGAAAAATTATGTTTTTCTTTTTTAAATTAAACTTTCAATTCCGAGAGGATGAATTAAATTTTCCTTGTGTCTCTGTCTGACGCAACTTCACATGTTCACAAATCACAACAGGTGCTTGAAATAATTATTCTAATTTTTAACCGGACGAGATTACAAAAGACTGGCCGTGTTTGGTTACTCCAAAAGTTAGCTAACTTGAAGTTACACCTCTACCCTAGGTTAGAGAGGCAACCAATTTTTAATCAATTCATATGTGGGAAATTACTCAAATTGCGAAGTGCAAAGAACTGTGTGATGTATTTATTTTTAATCAATTCATATGTGGGAAATTACTCAAATTGCTTTTAAATGCCATAGAGACAATAAAAACACTACGTCAAATAATTGGGTTAATACATTACTTTTCGTATGGAAAAAATAGGTTTGAAACACAACTCGAACTAGCAAATATGGAAAAATACGGACTTAGAATATTTCTTTCAAGAAAAAAAAAACAAATTTTTTTCAAACTGCAGCACATTTTAAAGTAAAAACAGAGATCAAAGTAAACCAAAATACCAAACTCTTTTTAACACACGAGAGGTTCTAACGTTTTGAAAACAACCTTAATACTCATATTATTGAACTACTAGATTATTTTTTATTCAATACTGTAGAATAAATATTCATTTGTACTATTTATTCGTGCATATCAGAAAAATCCGGATTTGATTAAGCGACCTCAACCACAAATTCGTCAATTGGATCAAAGGAAGCTTTATTTGAACAATGAACTATCATTTGACATGTGAATCGTGATGTATTGACCTGATTACTCAAAAAAGCATCTTTCTTGCTGGGTTCGTCTAAAAGAAAAAAATTTGGTCACCAATAGGACCAAAACAAAAATAAAAAGAAAAAGGAAGAAGAATTTGGCGACCAATGTCACTCTAAAACTTCCAAATAAGCATTTATTATGATAGATTGGACAATTATATTGCGGGTATACTTTTCCAATTTCCTCAGCAAGATAAAAACTCGCATACAATATGATACATGTCACTTTCAATTTACGGCTCCATTTGGATAGGTGTGGGAAGAAGAGAAGAAGTATTGGGAAGTGTGTAACTTTGTGAAGAGTTTCGATTGTTTATAATTTTTTTCTTCTTCTTCCTTCTTCTTCTTCTTTCTTCCAACGATCCAAACGCACCCTACACGTGACGGAAACGCTGTATATAACCAACAAACTATCGATTTTAATGTGCTTTAAATTTTATAATCTTGATTATTGAATTGGAATGTTTTATAAAAACTTATATAGTAATTATTGATTGATCCATCAGAATGTCATCTGGGAAAAAAAATTACAAAAGGGTTTCAATATCGCAAATTTTTGGTGTTACAAAATGACACGACCTTCATTTTTTTTAATGTTTCAAAATTTAAAATTAAAATTTTAATCCAAAGTATTGATTTTGTTCATTTTCAGAAGAGATGAGTTTTTGTAATATTTATAATAGATCAATAAATATTGTTCTCATTTTTATGCTTTTATATTTATTCATGTAAGTTTGGAAGTTTAATTTTTTTTACATATTATGTATTTATAATCCATAATTATATTTTAAATATAATAATAACGTCTACAGAAAAAATGGACGTTCACAGTCTTTAAGGAACCGATAAAAATTAAACATTAAAAAAAAGCGTTTGGTTATAACATAAGTGGATGCATAAGTGCTTAAGTTAAGTTACGTTATGTATGTTTGGTTGTGACATGGATGGATGAATACTTATGATGACATAAGATATTATATTATTGTTATTATCATAATATTAATGAAATTATTATATTATATTATATTATATTATTAAAATTATTATTATTATTATTATAATTATAATTCTCATAATTAAATTTAATAAGAAGGTAATATTTTAAAATAATAATTTTTTTTTCTATTTCTTAAGAAGTACCATTGAATTTTATTGATAATTAAATTTAGTACTATAATATTAAATAATTTTTTATAAATAAAAATAAAATAATAAATAATATAGTAATAAAAATTTAATTATCATTGTTGTTATTAAGTATTAATCATATACCAATGATAATAAAATATAATAATAATTCGAATTATTTTAATTTAACTTAATCTATAATATTAGAATTATTATAATTAAAAAATAAAAATATTATTAAAGCAATTTCTTTTGTCATGGTAGTTTAAAAAATATTTTTTAATTTTATTATGATAAGTGTTAACTCATGACATCTATTTTGATCTCATAAGTTATGCATCTTATGCAATATTATATAAGAGAGGTGTTTGGTTATGATGCATAATTTTTGCACTTGTGTGTCACAACTCACAACCAAACACTTAATAAGAAAATAGTGGGACTCGAGATTTGTCAGGATACTTTTCCTTCGCAACCACGCTGCATTGCTGCAGTACAAAACAGCATATGTTGCAGAATTGTTGGGCAAATGGTCATAAATTCGCTGCTTGATTTTATTTTTCTCTCCCTCTAAAAGCTGCAATTACATCTTTTCTATTGCCCGTACGATAATTACGAGTCCCTTTCCGTTTCCATTTTTTCAGGTCTGCTGGTCCGGTGCGTCATTTCATGATTTGTTGTGTTTAATGAATTTGAGAGGACACAACTACCTCTTGTTCGAATTCCAAATTTTCTGTGGTTAGTAGGCAGGTGGAATAATGAAAGGCATGGCACTGGCAGCCGGACCCCACAGATTCCATAACACTGAGCAGTAAGGTATATGGTCCCAAATTACAACTCAAAAAAAAAAAATATATGGTCCCAAATTAATGTTTGCTACTCGTGACATCATTTGGTGGTTTATCATAGACAATACAGAGGGTTCATCCTTGTTTATTTATGTGTTGCTTTAAACTATGGGAACTGCCATCACATGAAATAATGGATGACATAGTGACCTATAATAAAACATGAATGGTTTTGGAAAGAGAACCAACAAGGCCAGTATGGTTTCTTTTTCCATTTTTGGTCTTGAGAGGATATGATCAAATTTTAAATACCTTCAAGTATATGATACTCACAATATATATAATATAATTTTCTCTTTTCAAAATTAAAAAAAGACTATATATGAAGGAATTTTGTTGCTTCCAATCAGGGAAGTTCAGCTAAACTTTAATACCATTTTAACTTGAAACCTCTCCTTGAATCACATGCTTTGCTTTGTAATTACCATCTTTTATGAGTGCAGAAGACGTCACATGATACATAGCTCCTCTTTCTCTTTCTCCCTCTCTCTCAAAAAGTGTGAAAATATTGAGAGCGATGCTGATTCCTGGGTCTTGCCACTCTGAAAAAGAGCTTGGGTCACCTACACAGCTACACTTTTTAGAAGCTACATCAGCACGTGGGACCACATGACAGTCTAATTGGAGCAACTTCAACCTGGAACTAGGGCCACCTCATGAAATTCAGATCCGCTGCCGCGCGACACAGCGTGTCGCGCGGTACGTTGGCCGTCTGATTAAGATCCAATGGACAAGGGAGCCCCGTGCATGTAACCTAGATTGATAGGCCCGTAGAAAGTGAACCGTCCGATCAAGATCAGACGGCTCGTAGTGCGCTACACGCTGTGTCGCGCAACAGCAGAGTCGGATTGCACCTCATGTCATATTTACATTTTTTTATTGTAAAAAAATTGACTATTTATTTGCAATATTTGTTTTTTTTCCCCCTTTAATGTCGTTTGTAATATTTACTTGCTACCTATACCTACTGCTATGCCTGCTACTGCACTTATTGGGTCTTGGCAAGTGTGAGAAAGGAATAAAAAAAAAACTGTTGTGATATTTTTCACACAGGTATACACGTATATTGACATTACGAGACAACCCATGAGGCCATGATCAACTCCAATATAGAGAGAGCGTTGGCTCCTCTCCAATTGTATATTGCATCTAAATAATTGGTTTTAGCAATGGATAAAAACAGATTCTATCTTACTAGAGTAGTGTTTTCTTTGTTTACAAGGGCCACCTCTATCTTACGCTGTTTGTCGACGAAAAGAAATTTGTATACCCCTGATTTGATTATTCCAACCTACGATTGGCAACAAATAATTAGGACCATCTAATGATAACTATACACAACCAGAGGTGAACCCCCATACTATTTGGGCACCGACATATAAAAAATAATCAACTTGAAATTTTCAACTAGAGTAAAATTTAGTTTATAGTACAGAACAAAATTATGTGCAATATCAAATTTGTGATTATATTTAAATCAATATGACAAGTAGGAGGAATGATAACTACAAAGAACGTAATAAATTCCAACCAATAGTTTAAACAATAATTTCTTACGATGATATTTATGCAACTTTGGATTCAAATTTCAACAGAAAAAAATATATTAAGAGACTTACAAATTTTCTCTATCATTTAAGGAAAAAAGATGATATTAATAAGTTAATAATAATGCCAGCAGCAACTATCACGAAACTGATACAACCAGTTAACATTAATGATGATAACTAATTGATCTATGCAACCCTCACCTATATGAATAACATATCGAGAACATAAAACAAATAATTTGGTACAAAATGACTTGTTGAAGTAATTGTGTTGTTCTTTTTAGGAGGGGTCAGGGAACTTCTGCTGGCTTGTTGTTGCCAATGTGATATATTTTTCCCAGTTTTTTCTTTCTCGTCCTTTACATGCAAAAGACTAGGGCCCCTTGATTTAATTTAGTTTAATTTCACCACCCCCTAGAATTAATTGTTAGTGTTGCATTTGACTATTTGTATCCTTTTGTAGTTTGTATGGGTGCTCTCATGCCTCACTCCATGCCCCCAAATCAAACCCACTTGGTTTTGTCCCTCATGCTCCGTCTCATGGGTTGCTTTCTACTGCCTCTGCTTGTGTTGTGACACCCTTCATTATTGGCTTTGGTGAAAAGAGAAGGTGAAAAAAAAGGAGAGAAAGATAAAACAAATCGGAGGAAAAGACCAACTCATGCCTAACTTATTTATGAACCCTAGAAAATGCCACCCACTCCTTTTCTCAATTGAGAGGATGCCAAAACTATATTGGCTATATCCTCTGCTTTCTCCTATGGCAAACATATGCAATAAATAACAAAAAAAAAAAAAAAAAAAAAACAAGGAACTTCAATTTTATTGAGAATGTATTTAATTTAGGACTTGACAGAAAAGTCTTTTTGGTTTTATTTTTAAATCATCATAGCTGAAAGCTTTTCTTTTTTCTTCGCATGTACAGTTTAAATATTTTAATAAATATCCTAACAACAGACGTTGGCATCTCTATTATATAACAGATACAATGTCTAAAGCATATCAAATTTAACTTTTTTCCTTTACTTTTTTTTTTAATAAATTCTGATCAAATGAATATTTTGATAATATGATATAATATTCGAGTAATCACAAGTCTTCTCAACAAAACTGTAATTTTTTTTTCAGCTTCTGGCTGAGCCCTGTAATTTTTAAAAAAAACTTTATGATTTATAAAAGGCAGGGGCTAGACCCTTGTTTTTTCATCAAAAAAAGTCTTCTCAACAAAACTGAAGAATATTTGAACATGAAGCAACAGCAACGGAGAGGTAGCATCACTTAAGTTTCTTATCAATTAAATAGTTATCAACTAATGTCATTCAACCTTTTAATGTTTGGAATTTAGAATCAAATATTTTGTATTTTTATTCATTTTTTTTAAGATATATTGGGAGTCAAGATTTCCAACTTATTTTTAAATAAAATGTCTATGAAAGATCTCCCAGTCGGATTTCAAATCTGTGACTTTTCACTTAAGATGTATTGTTTTTTGTCACTAGATTAAGAGCTGGTTCTTGTATTTTTATTCATTTATTGATAAATATTTTATACGTAGTGATACAACATGTTGTAAAATTTACTAAGATCAGTCCTTATCGTAGGACATGGCCAATCATTTTGTAGATTGGTGCCAAAATTGGTAATAACTGATGTTAAAATAGCATGTATTCGATAACATAAAATATAAATCTGTGTATTGTATGTTTTTTTTTTTTCGTTGTTTGTCACTGGGGCCAATTTATAGATTGCACATATTTGTAATCTAGGAAATAACAGATAATCTGGGCTGAGAGGATGCTCTCCTATGCGCACATCTCAAAGTGCTCATGAGCGTATCCAGTCCCACCGAGTTCTCTCTATCTCATACTGATCTGATCTCTTTCCATGCCAACCTAATTTGATGCCAAAACCACTACATTACACCCCACTACGCTAGATTCTAATAAAAGGGTGGCAACCATTGTGGGTATTGACAATTCATGTCATGAAACCATGACTTGGTCATTAAATAGTATCGGTGTCGTGTACAAACAGGAAAAAAATGATCAAAATAAACGGAGACCAGAACCACTTTCAATTATTAAATGCTTAATAGACGAAGCGCCAACTATAATTTTTCTTGTTTAAATGGTGATAGGGATCAAATAAATAAAATAAAAGATTAAAGGCTGCGATTATTTATCAAATCTAGCTGCATGATACATTTTTACTTTTACTCTTGAGAAAAAGAAATAACTTTATGTACCCTCAGATACCTCAGAAACTTTAATTTTGTGCCACATGAACGTATCATTAAAAGGTAATATCTAAAATCCTATATTCTGATTTCTTATGAAGATTTGGAGAGATGCTTTTTCAAGTTTTCATATTCTTGTGATGCATGCCTTTTCATATTTCTGTGACGCTCCAAGAACTGCAATCAAACAAAAAATAGTTGGAAAGGATTAATTAAGTAAAAAAAAAAGACTTTACCTATACACAATCAGGGAAAAATATAGAAGCTCAAAACAAGTGTTAACTATTATTTTTTTCAAAACTTGACAGAGGCGCTTATGCTTGATCCACAATCATATAAAGCTTAATTAGTCTGCAAAGGCTTTTTCAATGCAAATTCATCATTATCCCGCAAGGTAAGGTTAGTAAAATATAAGATAAATTAATTAGCTTGAAAGAAGGCTATTGCGTTGGTCAAGCACTCAAGAGCACAAATGACTTCTCAACTATCAGAGGTTGAGAATCCGCTCTCATGGATAGATGTGTTGGAATCCTACCCAGGATTAAACCATTACACACTTCAAATTCCAATCAGACTTCTATTAAAAAATATACTGCATCCACCAAACCATGTACGTTCAAGTGCGTGTGTTCATGCATACTGTAATCACACGTGGAATTCACACCAACTCCATGACCTAAATCCATCGCAGTAAATCCAAAAAATAAGTGCGTATTGAGATGATGAAAGTGCGAGTTTGATTAATGAAATTTACCTAGTAATAAACATGCATAGGAGGGGAGGTGAACTTCTTATTGAGTCAGTATATTAAATTTACGGTGTGAATTAGTCAATTTACTTAATTCAAAACGTCCGATTACAACATAGACAGATTTATAAAAATATAAAGGACAACGAAATTTTATGCTGAATGACTCAAACTTACCCACCTCAGTGAGTTACTTCACTGAAATGAAATTCTTCTCAGAAATGCTTGTATTTTGTAAGTGAAAATGATAGAAGTATTGTAAATAAGAACCCATTGTATTATAGAGAGAATTGAATTCCTTGACCACTTGTTAATTAGAGAAAGTAGCTTAAGAAATTATAAATGATGCAAATTAGGTATGCCAAATGGATGTGTTCTCTGTTTTGGATAATCCAATGGAAGTTCCCTCAAGATCTTTAGTACATTAGGACAGCAAAATATACTTCCGTTGATTATGATAAGCATCTTCTCCGAGTCATTATATTTACAAAATTCAATGTATTTGGCATAGTTAAAAAACTTGGTACTCTTTTGTTTTATTTTATTTTTTTTAGAGAGACTTGGTAGTGGGTACCAGGTACTCTTTTGTTGATAAGTAGATATCTCCTCATCTCTGAGTTATTATATTTAGTTTTATAGGACGCATATTCAACAGAGATAAAAGAGAAAGATGCATTAGTGCAGCCAGAAGCCATGAACTTATCCGGTATTGGCCACATGCAAATCACAGAACTCATCTGACAAAAGATCTTTAATTTTGATGCTCCGACTTGTAACATGTTAATATCAAATCAGTAAGTAGGTTCAGCTATGAGTAGACTTGGGATGAAGTGTCTAAGTGCTCTTTCTTTCTTTCCCCAGTTTCAAGCACCGGTTTATACTTTATACAAGCATAGCATCTAACCAACAAGTATTTCAGATTTAATTGATAAAACGAACTTCGCATAAAAAAAATTCCTTAATCGTCCTTCAAAGAAAAATAATAATAATTATTAATTAAGACGTATCATGGGTTAAACAGTAACGTTATCAAACACGAAATTTTGAAACATTAAATCAGTAAATAATTATTGATGGGTTCAATGATTCAATCATGGTGACGCTTTAGATGGCTTTGGATTCTATATCGGTTAAAAATTTTTCATATAAAGAAAATGAACTGACGAAAAAGACAAGAGACTACAATTTTCGTCGGAAGTAGAAAAAGCGATGATGTCGAATTTCTCCAATTTTTTTTGCATCTGGCCCTTTGAAAGTCATGGGATAGCTAATAACCAAGGTGCTAATCAACTACCATGAGATCATGTGCTAAACCTCTCAGCTGGCCGTGCAGAATGCGTGCCACGCATGTGCTTAAATTGATATTCTGGATTGTCTGTCAGAATACGATAATTATTGCTTAATAATTGCAATGCCATAGTGATACACTATTATATCCTTTTCTCTCTTAGCTGTTGATCACTGTACAATACAAGTTTTTGACTAGTATTTGATGTATCTCTGTATCAATTATTGCTGAGTTCAGTGATGTAATACTTTGGGAAGGTATGTTGTATATCTGGTTCAATAATTGTTTAAAAGAAAATGAGTTAATGCCCTAACAAAACAACATTACTAAACACGGATTTTGAAGACAATAATATGTACACGTTACATAAAAGATAAAGAAAACTGGTACTATATAGAGAGTGAAGAAAAATAAGAAAGGTCGCCTTATGGAATATGAAGGCATCATAGAAGGGTGGTAAATTGAATTCCCCTAAGCTTTTGTATTGGGCCACTTGAAAAGCTGGAATGGGATCTATCTTGGCAGGATTATATGTGCTGCTTTATTCACTACATAGGGATTCTCTTTTCAATTTTCTTTTTCCTTTACCAATTTAGGGATTCGCTTTGATGGGTACACCCATCAGTCCATCACCTACCCTCAATGCTTGAACTACTTGATTGGTAAGATAGCCTTGATGGCGGAGAAAAATAGGAAAATTATCATGGGTCTATAATATGCCTTATATATAGAGCTGTCAACGGCAATAAAAAACGCATGATGCTGTTTCGTTATTGTCTAACGAAACGAATAACGACAGCGAAATAGATTTCATTTCAATAACGAAACGGCAAACAAATACCAATATATGCTGTTTCGACTATTTCAGTCTAGTTTCAAATCGTTTTGTGTGTAATTTGTGAAGTGAAACGAATAACGAAACGGATTTCTGTGCTGTTTCGTAAACAAAACGGTTAACGGATTGAAATGCCGAAACTGTTTTCTTAACGGAACAGAAATCGGTATGAGCTGTACCATGGTTTTTTTCGACGTTTGACAGCCCTACTTATATATGTAAGAGCATCCAATGTTTGCTCACCCTTCTGGTGATGGAAAGACATGGAATGATTCTATTATTTTCAGAAGAACGTCAGTATCGTAGCACAAAGGATATTATGCTTCATTAGGAACCGAAAAACAAATCTAAATGACATTGCTGTGATTTAATTTAATAAATTATTTATTAAATAGTCATTCTAATCTCTAGCTCTATATGTATGGTTACAGGCGATCCGGTTCTCCTCCTCTCTTTCACAATCTTTATCTTTCTATATACTTTCCATAATTTCCTATGAAGGGTTGATACGGCAAAGAGAAGCTTGCTTGAGTGGGTATATTTTCAGGGAAGGTTGTACATTGAAAGCAAAGTAGTGTTTTTCTAAAGGACGGTGGATAGTAGTCTTTTTTGATTTGAAGGTTCTAATTGGTGGGGGTTGATGATCCCGTGGGGCAGCACAGCACAAACAACTGTTTTTAGATGTTTTCTATCTATTTCAAATTCATACTAAAAGCAAAGTTGTGTTTAATTACTTCACAAACACTGGCCTTAATCCTCAAACTTGAACTGCTACGGCTCCCATCTAAACCTTGTTTCTAACAGACCCATATTTTGGGGAGCATAAAGTGAAAAAAATAAATAAATTGCCAGGGAAATTGATTGCCATCCCTGCCATTGCTAAATATAAAGTGAACATATATAGCAAACAAAGTGAACATATAGACGATCTAAGTGAATATATACAAATAAATAAGTTCAATGAAAATAAATTGAATATGCATGTAAACTTCTGAACAAGTGATGACAACACTTATTTGTTTGTAAGTGCTCACTTAGATCGTCTATATGTTCACCTTGTTTATTGTATATGTTCACTTTGTATTTAGCGATGGCAGGGATGACAAACCTGCACATGGCAGTTATCATTCCTGAATTGCCAGGTCTATGGAAGTAAAAGCAAGCTGCAAAAGTCCAGATAGTGTTTTAAGGAAACAGATAAGGCCCAAAATTATAGGCCCATCTCCATCACTAAAGAAAAACACAAAATGCAATAGAGACCATCAGATTTACAAGTGATAGATTTGTTATTATGTGTATCATTATTGTAGGGCATGAGCTCCCTACATTATAGAGATTTTGGTAAGGGTGATAGCTGATCCCAATATGAGCAGGAGCTACCACAAGTGATTTTGGTAGGGTGGCTCTTGTCAGAAAAGAAACCAGGACAACTGCCTAAAGACCTGAGAACCTAATAATCAGGCCAACATAATAGAATGCAGAAAATGGATTTAAGTTGTAATTGTTTTATTGTCAAATAAAACAATGAGGGAAAAAGGATGAAATAGTAACAGAAAAACGAGGACCAATCACATCCCTAAGAATAATCTACACAAGTTCATGATACCCGACTTTCTCATATTGAACAGCCCACAAGAGATAATAACAAATAAAGAGCCATAATATCTAAATTACCTCACTACAGATGCATAGAGGATAGCTGAGTCAAAGAAATGGTAATCCAAGAAAACTCAACACCTCATAGCTGCACCACCTCCTTGGATGAAGAGAACTCAGCATCAATTTTACTAACCAATTCCTGATCAACTTGCAGCCCTACACAAGCTTTATTAGAAAAGCAATAGCTTTGCCCTTCTGACATGTCACCAACTAGCCGAGCACAAATTTCAATGCAAGGTTTCAGATCATCCTCCCCCCTCACCTTACTCAACCGTGTTATTAAATCATTTGTAGCTGAATTTCTCTCTGACCTTTGTCTAACCACTTCTAGTAATTCGGTCCCCTCATAGTTAGTACCATTGAGCTCCATTAGCTTTTGATCAACTATGTTTCTTAGTCGCTCCTTGAAGGCAGCTGATCTTTCCACATCGGATTTTAAACCTAACTTTACGTTAGAAATAAAAACATCGGAGGTACTCTCTGAAAACACTTCTTCAAGAAGAGAAACATTCTGCATGTACCGGTCAAATGCTTCACACTCTGCTTCCACATTTTCTTGCATATGTTCTCTTAATTTCGTAATCTTCCACTTGTTTATAAGCCCTGTATCCTAATTAAAAAAAAATTTACTCTGTCATTGAGTGAGCAATTATGTAATTTAAACTAGCATTAATGAACAGTACAAGACTCTCAACTGCGGACTAACGAGTAAAAAGAAAACAAAAAACAATAAGGAATAGCATAGCTCAGACAAAGTAGTATCAACAAATAAAAATAAACAAATATAAACCTTTTTGCCAGGTTGTTTTCTTGCACGAAGAGAATCCAAATATCTACTAGACAATTGCCGAAGCGAGTTTAGTCTCCAAGAAGAACTGTTACAGAATTGAAATCAAATTCACCAATGAATATTTCTCTCTGTTTGAACTATAATAATAACAATACGCAAGATGTTAACATTTCAGAAGAGGCATACTTAATAGAGGACGTGTCTTTTGGTGTTTGTTCCAGTGAAGGGGAGGTATTGGTCGGCGTCTTCTCTGGTAAGGTGCTGTTTTGCTTCACAACTAAGACTGGTAAGTAATAAAAGAAGCATTTTATGGTCAGGAGTAATCCAGATACACTTAAAACAAATGAATTTTAATATAATCTGTATATAGTTCGTTCCAACTGGAATGCATTCATTACAAAGAGATTGAATATGGTTAATACCATGAATGTGACAAGGATTTTGGGCAGTGTAGCAGCAATTCTTGCAACACTGGAAGGGGCACCTGCATTAACAATAAATACTATCAATTGAGAAACCATCTCAATTAAAATTCAGTATCAATCAATTAAAAACAATTCTAGAAAAAATACAAGTTTATCACTATTAGTTCTAAGATTTTCTTGCAAATACACTCTAGAATACCCAATATTTAACTGCATGTGAATACCACCAGTTGTTTCTCAGTAATTGTGGATGACAAATGGAAACTTACAAAAACCTGGCATGAGTAACATGACAAGTAATTCCACTATAAACAAACAATCTTGCCCCAAACTGAATATTTCTAAAACCAATAACATGGTAATGTAAAATCCTCTCTAGATAACTATTTAGCCCCCGTACCATCTAAACATACTGCAAAGGAAACTGAGATATAAAGAAAGAAAGAGTATACCTGGATCGGGCAACATTCCCACATTGGACACATTTAGGCTTGTTAAGGCCGCGGAGGCTCGTCTTCGGCATATCAAATGCTGAAGTTCTTTGAGTTTGAGGTGTAGCACTTCCATTAAATGCCAGTGTAGCGAACCCCGATTCTTCGCCACCTCTACTGCTAGAAGCAGGAGACGAGGTTGCCATCTCTTCAACCTCTTATCTTCTCCCAATTTTGACATAAAAGATAGAAACTAATAAGCGCCATATTGAAATTGTTAAAACAAAGCAAAATTCTTGAAGATTGTAAAAGGTTCCACTTTCTCTATCCAAAAACCTACCCGAACGAGAGAAAGAAAACCCACAAAATTTCAGTTTATGAGAAGGCATAGTAATGGCAATAGTTCGATAGTGAAGGGTAGGTTACTGGGTAGGAGCCAAAATCCCAAGATTTGTTTGGAGAATTGGGAAAATTGAAACAAATCTACCAAAAGAAAAAACACAAAGAACAGAAAGAGAGGGAGACTGACAAGTCGATTATATAGTTATAACGGCCACAGGAGACGGCGCGAGAGGAAGCGAGCAAGCGAGACAGCGGCGCGGAGATTCGGCGAGGAGACGGGTAGCGGATTTCCTTTCCCTCTGCGAGAAGATCTGCCGATGTGTCGCGTGTCGGATTGAATTATACAACGAGATCCGATAAGGGTTATGCATATATTTCCGAGAAAATATGGGTCGGTTTTAGTTTTAGTGGGCCCTTTATGGGCTAATTTTTATTATCGGCCTGAAATTGTTCTCTGTGGTCCTGTGGATCCTTATTCCTTATCCGTTGCTATTTTTGCTTTAAAATCACAACTCGGCGACGGTCTTCTCATTTGAACTGGACAGATTTAATCCACATCAGTCTAATTTACGAAATACCACAATTTTATAGTTAAATAAAATAGTTGACTGACATGATTTTAAAATATTAGGTCTTTTTGCGGATAATAAAGATAATTATAGAAGCATGTCCAACTTTTATAGTACGTTCATTTCATATTTTAATTTGAACTAAATAATTAAAATTGTAAGTTTGTAACTGTATTTTTTATTATAGTTATTTAAATATGGCTTGTGTTAAATATGAGTCAACTTGAAAGTTGTTTTGTTTTTTTTCTTTTTCCTACAAATAATTTCAATCTTTTACTGGATGGGTTTTAATGCAGTGGCCATCCCATCCAGCTCATTTTTAAGCATGGGCACAAAAATCACACTCACAGATCTACAGGCTAAATAGGCGGTTATTGACAGAAAACCAAAACTATTGGAAACCCAAAATGAGAGACCCAGCGGACCAGCCAGTGCAACTTTTTTTTGAAGATAAATTGGAGGTCTAAGTCATCCAACTTATTTTTAAATTAAATGTCTATGAAAGAGTCAATGAGTCAAGGTGCATTGCCAGCCATTGCAACTTAAAGTTCAGTTTAAATGAAAAGCAAAAATCCTGAGTCTTTTTAGCCTGATCTAACTTGAAGTTCAGTTGAAACTTGGAGCTTCATACATTGACAAAGAACAGTTAAATGAGCCATTTTAATAAAAAGTGAAAAGGCAAAGAGGGTTATTCCTGAAATGAGTAACGGATCATTGAAGCCTTAAATCAATACAAGTTAAGAAGCATTTTGACACCATGAGAATCAAGACGTGTTTCCTCTTTTACAGCATTACAAAGACGCTCATAACACTAATCTCGTCAAATTCATGAAGAAGCAAATCAAGCACTCAATAACTGAGTGACTTCAAGTTCATGCAATGGATACATCAAATTCTACAAATTTACAATTACAATCTCACACTAAAGAAACCAAGAATGCCCGTTAGGGAGTTGGGTCTTATACTTTGTGTGCTCCGTTTGAATGATCTCCATCTCCACAATTACAATTGTGTGTGCCTTGGTGGTGTGTATGGATTGCTCTACAGTTTTCATTAGATACGTCAGGTGTTTTCTCTGTTCTTTGTTCTTGCACTTGGTCTTTATCTTTGCCCCATAGCACCATATATAGTCCAATCATAACAATAAGTCCTCCAATTATGCTGCAACAAATACATAATATGCATTTCATCAGTGCCATTTAGTAGTTATGCAAAATGATGCATTTCTTTTTGAGAAATCCAAGTTTGAATGAATTCAAATCAAAATTGAGTTCCAACATGACTGAAGAACCCTTTTTGCTGTCTGTTGATCAAACCTCTTATCTTTCCGTTTTTTCTTTTTATTCGATTTTAAGATTATCTTATTATATATTTTTTATTTTAAAACTTGGACCCTTAATTTAAAGATTGTATGACAATTTTTATGCAACTTTATTCTGTTTCTTTCAGGGACTGAATTGCAAAACGTTCAAGCAGACAAACAATTAGTTAATACAAGAAGTTATTTTCATCTTTTACACGTACTAACCTTCCAATGTATAATCTCTCACCAAAAACGAAGTATGCAAAAATAGCCACCATGATAGTGCACACAGGATTAAACATGGTAACAAATACAGGTCCCTTCTCCTCTGTGCACCACAGTTGTATGTATATTATCAATCCTGAGCAAACCAGTCCCTGCAATTTTATATATAAACCATCACATTAACTAAAATCACAAGTACAACATCCTCTCTGCATATCCCAGAAGCTTGTCAGACCCAATTCATAATCAATCATTAAATCATCAAGTATTTAAAGGCTTCTGTCCCTATATAATTAGGATATAGTTAGAGACCATACCTGATGTTGTACCTGTCTGGCCAGCAAGTTTATTAAGATAAAAAATTGGAAATTAAATTGAAATATGAGACAAATTTCCCCTTGAACGTACAGTGTAAATGATGGCCCATAGTTTCAAATCAAATCCGACAATCCACACATCAGGCTTACGCTCAATGCATGCCGTGAAGATGGCTGATTGGGCCCCACCAATCAGGGACATCCATGCAGTCAAGGATAGCTGAGCAGGATACCTTTTCAACGTCACCGCCTGAATTGCACAATCAAGGAAGCATAAAAGCTCAATGTAAAGATGTACCTTATATTTCCTCACCAAAAATAAAAAAGGAAAAAAAAATATGACCTCTCTGTAATTAATCTGATTTTTCTTTCTTACTTTTTTTTTGAAATTTTTGTCACGTAATTTTTAGGATATACGAAGGATCCCAAATGCTCTTTGTATTATCTTCTTGCATGTGCTATAAAATATTTTGTCTCAGTTTTTTGTCCACCGTGGATTGTGTTTTGGAAGTATCAACCACTTAATTTTTTTTTAAATAAGAATTAAAGGAATATGAACTTTATTTTCTATTCTCACAAGGTTAATCTTTCGAGTTGAATATATGTTGTATAATATACCTGCATGATGTACCATATAGACCATGAAATACAACTGGCGATGGTCAGAAGAGCTCCTTTCAACCAGTTCTCATGTATGTGACCTGCTTGTATGTGTCCAATACCATGCCATAAGGTTTTTGCTGCTGGGCCCTTGTATAAAGTCATAATTGTAACACCAGCTAGAGAAACTATTGTGCCAAGTATCTTTGCTAATCCTCTTGCACTTTTTACATCTAGATACTCCAGCCTTACATAATAAAGTGAAGTATCAGTATTTTAGATACACAGAACTGTATATACAGTTCTATATACAGTTCTGACATCCATATATTCCCCCTTGTACCAGAACAGAGAGCATAGAGGAAACCTAATTGGTGTCCCGAATGAAATGAATTTAGATTGTTTTACCTAAGTAGAATGGCAATAACAAATGTCATCGAAGCAACAGTATTCACCATTGAAGAAACAAATGTTGAAGATGTATACTTCAAACTTGTGAAGTACATGTTGAGAGTTAGGCTAACCCTGTTTCACAACCCCTTAATTATAAGCATCAGATATTAAAGCTAATTAGCATTTGTGTAAACAAACTGAGTGAACTTTAAAATATACTTACCCAAGAAGTGAAAGCACTGATATTTCAAGAAAGAGTGCCCATGTCATCTTCGGTCTAATTTTTCTGTAACATGTGAACGTTAGAGCATAATTTATTTCTATGACAAAGCAATTAATACGTCTATATGAAAAAAATGGAAATTAGAAGAAAAAACACAAAGAAAAGGAAAATATATACCTTTCTAGGTACCATGCGAAAGGCCACACCACAACAGCTGCAAGTATATGTCTGTATGTTACATAAATATACGGGTTAAGGCCACGGTTAAATGCCGCCTCAGTTAGGAAATACAAAATTGTATATCCCATTTGACAAAATGTCATGAGAACATGTGCTTTGTATCTCCTAAGACCGCAACTCTGGAACCCCATCTCTAGCTTTCTAATTCAACGTTAATATGCAAAATGAATAAAGTGTGTTCAAGAGAGTTATGTCGTCTTCACATATATATAGAGGCTGGAAATGTCCAGTGGCATCATATAAAAAACATAAGGGACACTTGAGATATAATTAATAATAGAATCATGTAAATGAGGTATATATGGTCTGCTTCAAGATGCGTATTAAGCATAATTCCTTTCATGTTGGTTGAGAATTATTCTGGCTTTATGCAGTGCTCTGTGTTGATGACAAGTGGAAATGCAAACTTGGAAAGCAAATCCTATATGGCAGAGTGCGTATTAAAGAAGTTTAAGAGCTTTATTTAATGATGCATCATAATATACTTTGTTATTAAAAAAACGACAGTTTCTTATACTACTTCGCGATTGAAATTCATATTTTCTTACATGTTTGTCCTTTCGGCCCATTTGGAAAAAGAAAAATTTTTACTCTGTTTGGTCATTGCAACTCTGCATGACTACATTTACGTTAAATTATGTCTCGCATAAACCTTGTTACATCTCAATTAACCTTCTTTTCCTTTGTTCTGTTTATCATTATGTATATCGAGAGAATCAGAGAACAATCGAACCTTCAAGTGCTTGGTTTTAAATTTGAGTCAACTTAGTGGAAGGTTACCAAAATATAATATGAAATTTATCTTTTAACCTTAAACTGTTTTTTAGTTATGGAATTTCATTATTTATTCAAATTTTATCATTGGTTAATTTTTTTCATTCAAATACTAAAAGAAGTTGATCAAATTTGGATTAAAAAGTCGATGGAGTTAACAATGAATTTCATCCTAAGTTTAGAAATAAAAATATTTTAATTCAGTAACTAAAAACATATATATTCCATACGAATTCAACAGCCTCCATCCAAATTTATTATTTATTTGTATGCCTTTTACCAGAGGCTAATCTTAACAGAAAGTCAGATAATGTGGATGTTGCTGGTCAACGTAGACTATAAACTCTCCCAAACTTGTTTAATACCATCTTAATATTAAAATTTTCTGTTACGTTGGAACAACAGTCCTATCTTTGGACAAATGTATTTATAATAATTTAATGCAAATCTCACATAAAAAATTATATGTTGTCAGCTCAATCTTTTATTTTATTATGGTAAAATGACTGAGCTTTTGGCTCCTTTGTTAGGTCAATACCAATTTTCATATGGCTCGTTTGTACGGGGCTTTATACACAAATTAGCAAAGCTTTTCTGAAGATATGAATTTGCAAATTAATTTACCACTTTAAAGAATAGAATCAACTATTAACTTGCAATTTGCAAATGGTAATGAGACGGGGACAGCCACTATAGCTAATGCTTTGTCCACTCGGATTCTCTTTTTATTGTGCATCTTTTATAACATAATTACACCTTTTAGTACCCAGAGATGTAATAAAAGTCAGACTAGAGTTTATTAGATTAATATAAAACAGCATAGAATAAGGTTAATGTTTCCCAATTTACTATTAGTGGATAATGTGGTACGTGCATTAGCATTTTTTGATAGCGACTAATAAACTTGATGAATTCTTGGTGCTTCCACCACTTTGTGTTTTCTCTTGCTTTCCTTTATTTTGAATTTCTTCAAGATGATTATACGACATTAATAATGTTTAAATACTATATCATTTGAACTTCAATATAGTCGTAAACTGGCTGTTTGATTTGTCTTGCTCTTTTAGTGCCGTTGATAATTGTATAGAGCATTTTCCATCAACATATTATCAGTAAGGACTGATTATAATTAAAGTATCAAGCTGTATTGAAGTGTAAAACCCTAATGAAGTATATGCTTAGATGACATGTTGGAAATAAAGATGGCTGCGGAATATAATTTTTTAAAAAAAAAAATTACAGTTTTTTAAACATTTTATAACAAATCAATGTCGAATATTTGAAAATTTGAAATAGGCAAAAAAAAAAAAGCTGTTGATGGAAATGTCATTAGCAAAAATAATCGCATGAAACAAAATATTTTCTTTCTTTTGTGCCTCACACTCTCAAAAAAAGTAAAGCGTTCTTATTTTATCTCTGAGTACCATTCGAATTCCATCCCTAATTTATAATCCAATATTGTAATGGTATGTCAATGGCTCCGTTTGGATAGGTGTGGAAAGAAGGGAAGAAGGAAAGAAGTATTGAGAAGTGTGTAATTTTGTGAAAAATTTAGATTGTTTATAATTTTTTTTTTTCCTTCTTCCTTCTTCCTTCTTCCTATATCCAATTGCACCCAATGTGCAGTAAGCATTGAGCTAAAATTGTTGGTACCGACAACTGAAATATTAATTTTGAAATAAATTTGTTATCTTATTTGGTGCAGAGTCTGTCCTACGATTTATGTGGATGTTACGAAATGCTATAGTTAATTAGTGGAGGGGACAATCTTGATCGGAAATACTCTTTAGGGTCTAATTAGGCTTTTTTTTTAATCAAACTGAAATAAAACAGTTTTTAGTGGAGAACAATACTTTTTTGGGAAGGTTGGTACGGGTGACTTCCATGTAAGCCAATGCATATTCGCACACAATTGATATGAACAAGCATTTCTTGTGCTTCTTGTGTTCTGTCTTATCTTTTATTTCCAGAATTAATCATACTCCATACAAACCCTAATTCTTTTGGTATACACATCTCACCAAACTTCTATAGAAGCATTTGTAGTGGTTGTTTTTTTCGTTTGCAAGTAATATTTATTGCGTAGCTTTGATAATTTTTTTAAAGAAAATTTTGTTAATTTATATATATATAGAGAGAGAAATGATATAGTGCATCATGATGTATTGAGAATTTTTGTGCACAGGGCCAAAAAACGGTATTACCGAAATTTAATATCTGCCTAGATGATAATTTTCAAATAAAAATTATTAACTGTTGATTTTTCATCTAAAATGGAAAGAACGCCACACATGCGTGATAAATGCAAAGTAATTAATTATTGGATATCACATGAAATAAAAGAACATATATATTTTACAATTAATTTGTGCAATAATTAGGTGGGGGCGTGGGGCTGTGGGGACATTTGCCAGTTAATGAAAAAAGATCAATTTTTGGTTAACACTGTAACATATGTGTCAAAATTTCTATTTTTCCACGAAAATTGAGTGATTTATTTGGATGCACTTAATTTTAATTAACCTCGGAGCCTAGATGTCTTGAAATTATATTTATGCAACTATAGGTTTTTTTTTTGAAACTTATGCAACTATAGGTCCATAGCTGAGAGGCGAAGGTACGCGCAATTAGTAGTGTGTTAAAAAAGAAAAAAAAAAACAATGCAAAGTTTGTGGAAATTGATAAATTTGACGATAATAACAGTAAAGTAGTGTTTTTAATATCCTATCGATTACCGGAAAATTATAATAATATCGGTTGGTATCCGATATTGTGAGAGGAAATATCAGATTTCAGTCACGATACCGGTAGAGGTGCCGGTATGGTATTGACAGCACTGCAGTAAAGCCTTTAAAAAGATAACACTGACAATAAATTTGAACAATTGAATAAAAACTAAAAAGTTACTATACCAGTCAAATGAGTCATCCTGACTATATAGAAAAAAGTTACTGCACCCGATTATAATGATTTCTTTTAATTTACAGCTGTACTGGTGAAATAAAAAAAAAAAATCTGAGATAAGCTGCATATGTAGAAAATATTAATAAGAATTTACAAACTCTTTCCACAAATTCTAATACAATTGCACAATGATCTTATCTGATTTACGATGCTTCTATAAATGTTTGTTGGATGCGCTGTTATTAATTCAGCTGATTTACGATGCTTCTATAAATGTTGGATGGATGATTCTATCTGATTTACGATGCTTCTATAAATGTTGGATGGATGCTTCTATCTGATTTACGATGCTTCTATAAATGTGGAACAAAAATTAGAAATTTCAAATTCATTTTTAATCGATTTTGAAAATATATATATTTTTAATTCAGCTGCAGATTATAAATGTAGGAACTTTCTTTGATTTTTTTTCCCTTTTTTTTGTTGAAATTCTCGTCTTGTCATAGCCGATAATCATTGCAAGGTAAGACTTCAGCCCAAGCCCAAAATACTTCCGGATCAAAATAAATTTCAGTATTTCTTGTACAAAACGGGCCAGTGAAGCTTTCACGTAACATAGTATTTGTGGGCTAACTGAGCTGTTGATCTACCATGAATGTCGACAGAAAAACATCACCACCTTTTTGCCATCCCATTATGTTGGGCAGTACATATCCTGTGCGTAATTTTATGGTGTGGTAATTAGATTATATGAGTCAAATTCGCATGTAATTTATGGAAGAGTATTTAAAGGATGGGTATAAATTAAAATGGAAGTCGTGCATCCACAAGTACAATAAATTAAGAGTAAATTCAATATAAACTTTTACATAAGAATAGTAAAATATGGCGTTGCAGCATATAACCTGCTTTATACTAATGAAATTTGGTCAGAATAAAGACCAAAAAATAAAATTTATATAATTGGAACTCATCGGGTCCATATATATCATGGTATATTACCCGGGATAACAAAGTGCACAGCAAGATTTTTATTTATTTTTATTTTTTTAAATCCAGTGCAGGAAGATTAATCTACTACAGTACTATTTGAGCATCAGTTGACTTAAATTTAAGGCTGTGATATGGGTAAAGATATAATAATAAAAAAAAGGTTCAATGCAACATGTTCTTGGAAGGATGTATAAATTCTGCTATCTCGTCGTGTATGAACATATATATGAAATAAGAAAGTTTAATATGCACTATGGTATATGGGTTATTCTATGCATTGCGGTCTTTTTCATCAGGAGGAAGTTTAATATGCACCATAGTGCATAGGGCATTCCGTGCACCACAGACTTTTTCGGGAATATTTTTGTAAATTGACAAATCTAATTTAACCAATCTAATCTACATATTGAAATCTCATACCAAACCAAAATTTACAATTTTTGAGATTTTATTACTATTTTTTTTTCGAATTTTTTAAAACATGCCATTTTTGGAATGTTGTACTATTTACAATTTTCCAAAAATAGCATGTTTTAAAAAATTCGAAAAAATAGCAATAAAATCTCAAAAATTGTAAATTTTGGTTTTCTATGAGATTTCAATATGTAGATTTGTCACTTTATAAAAATATCCCCGAAAAAGTCCGCGGTGCACGGAATGCCCTATGCACTATAGTGCATATTAAACTTTCTCTTTCATCAGAATTTTTACAATTTGATAAATCTAATTTAACTAATCTAATCTACATATTGAAATCTCTTAACAAACAAAAATTATAATTTTTGAAATTTTATTACTATATTTTTCGATTTTTTTAAAACATGTCATTTTTGGAAGCAAACTACTATTTATAATATTTCAAAAATGGTAGTTTTAAAAAATTCGAAAAAAATGGTAATAAATTTTAAAAATTGTAAAATTTTGTTTTTTAAGAGATTTCAACATGTAGATTAGATTGGTTAAATTAGATTTGTCAAATTGTAAAAATTTCGATAAAAAAGATCACAATGCATAGAATGATCTATGCTGGTGAAAATGGAGCGGATAATCCCCTCTCCGAACCGTATTCGTATCCTCAAAATAGCGGATATGGATAATACTATCCGTACCCAAACATATACGGATGCAGATTCAGATTTTTTTAAACGGATATGGATACGGATATGGAAAACAATATTAGTGCGGATACGGATATTTATCCATATTCGTTTTATATATGGTAATGACGCACTTTTTAGAAATAGCATCATATTTGACATATAACTATTTCAATTATATAGCATCAAAATTTGACTATTATTTTTTTTACTATAATATGATCCTAATTCTTGTATAAACTTGATTAAAGTTTGCATTATGTGATGTCACAATGTGTGTGAATAAGTACTTTTTTTTTGTCATTGCCTTCCTTTTTTTTTAGTTCATTCCATACTAGTCATAAAAAAAGTAAACATTACACTCTTTCAACAATCGAATATTGTATTTTGTCTAATAAAATAAATTGAACGAAATATTATCCATATCCGACAAAATATATCCGTATTTCTATCCATATCCGACAATATCCGAACCGTATCCATATCCGTTTAACATCAGCGCCGTATCCGTATCCGAAAATATCCCTATCTGAGCCTTATCCGAAAAAAATATAAATACAGATATGATATGATTACTATCCGCTCCGTATCTGTCCCATTTTCACCCCTACCTATGCACCATAATGCATATTAAACTTTTCTCATATACAACTCCATAACTTTCACTAAGGCACAAAGCTACACATCATCTACACCTAATCCTGTCAACAACCAATCATAAAACAAGTAAATAAAATTTCCTATCGATAACACGCGCGTAAAATCAATCTTCTACCAAAAGTATATTAGCAACTACTTCTAACCTCCCACCCCCTTCTCTCTCTCTCTCTCTCTCTCTCTCTCTCTCCATCTCTCTTCCTAACAATGGCACCGCCATCTTCTTTTCTTTCCCCTAACTTCCCAATTCTAGCCATCATCATTTCAGGTATCCTCACAACAACACTTATTCTTGTCAGCTTTTACTTCTTCATTACCAAATGCCACCTCCGCAACTCAAATAATGCTCAAACGACTCCTGTGGTGCCTACCTTCCAGCTGAAATCACAAGGTCTCAAACCATCTCTCATTCGTGCAATTCCAATTGCTAAGTTCTCAAAATCCAGCTTTAGTACTATCTTATGCACCATTTGTTTGAATGAGTTCCGGGCAGAAGAGAAGCTTAGGTTACTGCCAAATTGTTCTCATGCCTTTCACATAGATTGCATTGACACCTGGCTTCAAAGCAATACCAACTGCCCCTTGTGTAGAGTTTGCATCACAAATCCTGTACTTCATTGGAAACAAGTTCATGGTACAACAACGTTAGATAATGAAAGGGAAGAGGAAGAAGTTAGGGAAGAAAATTATTCCATTGGAAGAGAAGCCTTTAAGAAAAAGAACGGGAGTTCAGGAGATGAGTGTATTGTTCATGTAAGAGAAACTGAGGAAGAGTTGCGCATTCAACCTCTAAGGAGGTCTCTGTCTCTGGACTCTTCTACCGAGAGGCAAATTTATCTCACAGTGCAAGAGATGTTACAAAAGAGGCAGCAGAATCAATCCGAGATTGAAGATGGTGGAGAGTCTTCCACAAGAAGTTTGCAATGTTTCTCTTTCAGCCAAAGCAGGAGTTGGCGGAAACCAGTTCGTCGGGTCGGCTAATTGATTTGTAGGTTTAGGTTATAACTCATATATAACATGTATCTATCTTTTGTTTTCTGAATTATACATCTTTATTTTTTAGCGGAGCTATGAGTATAGGAATTACATTGTTGGTAATTAGTAAATTTTTTGCCTGTTAAGAATATATATGGCTAGTGGATTATTGAGCAATTACTTTTTATATTTCTCTAGTTCGGTGGTTTTTTTTGTCTGATTTTGGTAGCTTCTTTAATTGGTCTCATGCATCATGATTCTCACATCTTCCTGGCATTTCTTCCATCAATTGAGTAAATATAAATATACAGAACAGCCACAACTTTTAATTTTTAAACTCTATTAGTATCTTCTCTCACCGCTCTTTACATTTTCTTGAACACCACTTTCTCATTTCCTTGCTATAAGTAATAACTAACAAGAATGATATTCTAAATTTAACCAACTCCGACCTAACTTTATCAGAGCTCTAGTTATATCCTTTCCTTGAATATGATTGAACTTTAGTTTTCATGTAGGATCCATCCTTGACAGCAAGACGGAGCTTTTTAAACATGTCATTGATGTATGGGATGTATTCTCAATTCATCTTATTTTGATATTTTCTTTAATAGCTGGGGAAGAACTTTAGCCAAATTTGGATTTGCTTACAACAGGGATCTTCTCCATTTTAGCAAAATTGATGATGTAATCAGCCACCTCCAACGCATTCTGATTTCGATTGCAAATAACTCATTCTCTACTATGGAGTCAGAGTCTGAGTATCGATCATTCATATTAAAAACCAATATGGAAGATAACTTGAAACTTAGAACAAAATATTTTAATAATTAATTTAAAGCCCTGGAATCAATTGATTTAGCTTAAAATTTATTATGTAACAACACCTGAACAATTTACGTTAATTATAGGCTTATACTATATCTTAAAACAAAAATGTTGCTCCAGATGAACTTAAATATTTAAACATGCGAATATGTACTGAGTCTTTTGATATGCATTAACATTAGTCGATATCGAATTTTGTATTTTGAGGTACAACTGAGAGATCCGAGCTGTCCAATTAATGTGTTTTGGTCATCAACTTTAATTAGATGCCAAGTTCCTACCAAAAAAAAAAAAACCCGACAAGTTTTATATTTTGATGAAATATTTTCCCATTTACGATGCACAACTCTTATCCGTACGTACATAGATATATTAATGCGTAAATGCGTAAAAATTAATCGGATGATCTTTGGGCTTCTGTTATGATTTATCAGGCATTACTGAACAATGATTTGTGAATAGAAAATATTTGTACTTAACTGAATTTTGATGTCTAGATGATTCATTCGGACTTTAAAGGAAAATGATTAATGAAATTATTACTATTATTATTTATAAGCAGTAATAATATTAATACCAAGGCCATGCATAATCGTATGATCTTTTTACGCCATTTTTTATTTTTAGTATTAAAGGGCTAGAATGTATCCACTGCAAGTGCCAACTGGAGAACAGGAGAATGTAGTGTTCACTCAATTAGTGGGTCATTTGGGGAGAAAAATGTTCCCAGAAAGGTTCTAGGTGCACATGCAAAGAGTCCTGTTAAAACAGTTAAATAAAGCTCCCACCTGAGTACTTTTCAACTGGGGGTTAACTATAGTACCTATGAGCTATGAACTAATGCTCACCTTGGCAAACATTTGTGAGAATTTAATTTGGTCTTCTTTTTAGGCCATCAATGAATTGCCTCTATGCTTAAATTTCGCATAAAAGCACACCTCCTTCCTAGACACCTTTTAAACAGATTTAGCAAATATAGTAGCACGCATGCTGTCATCAGGTCATGTGTGCAGTCTCCATATTTTGAGGGTAACTGGAGGAAAAGAAACAGGGATACATGCATTTCTTGGATTTTAACATAGGAAATATACTTGCATAAGAAAAGTGTATTTATCTAGGGTTTAATTAGCATAGTTAATCGACAATTAATATATACTAAATTTCTTTGGAAGTGACACAAACTTAAGTTTTTAGCATACACAAACTTATGTTTTAGCATACACACTTTCTACGTTTGTATGAAAGTGTCATAAAAAAAATCTTAAATTAATTTCGTATATCTTGCCAAAAGCTAGCTCTTGATCTAGTGGCAAAGAGCAATGCTTGAGTGAAAGGTCGTAAGTTTGAAATCCGACTGAGAGTTTTTCATAAAAATTTAATTAAAAAATAAGTTGGATGGTTTAAAATCCCAATTTATCTTCAAATAAAAAAAAATTTGTATATCTTGCCAATTGATCCACACATTGATTCCTTTCAAAATTTCCACACTTATATCCAATTCATTTTGAATCGTTTAAGTTTCCAATTAAGTACTTAGTTGTGAGATAAATATAAAATTATTTGGTGATGATCAAATTGTGAGAAGAGTACTATAATAATGTTTGCATCTCCAGCAAATTCAGCCTTTCAATAATTATGAATTGAAAAAAAGAATAAATAGGATGCATATGGGCGACCTGAATAACTGATATACATATCATTGTTACTCGTTGATTTTGGATTTCACTTGTTTTACCGAGTAAACGAGCTTGAACTTGCTCGTAGCCACGTGCACTTGTTTCATGTACTATCTGTTAACATTCAATGTTTTCTACTTTTCTAGTACGGTCATATCTTTTCCGGTTTTTCTAAATGGTAGTTCTTCTTCTTCTGTAAGAATTTGTAAACATGGTACGTATTTGAAGTCAGTGGCGAAGCCGGGATTGAAAAATGGTGGAGTCAAAATCTAACTAAATAAAATTGAGAATCAAGAAAATTACAAGTTTAAGTATTGATTACCTAAAATAATACCAGCAATAATTAATCTTTATTAATTAAAATATCATTGAGTATAATATTTTGAGCCTAGAGGAGCCCCCTCTGTCTTCGCCACTGCTTGAAGCTGCCGAATCAAATTTGCGCAATTTTTCTTCGTCGTTGCTATTCTTCACTAATAAATGAATAAAATACATTAATAGAATTATATATATAGCATTTAAATTGTGTCTAAATTAATGAATTCCAAATGTATGCATTTATATTTGATAATTGTTATGATGAATTAATTAATCGTCATAGGCCATCCAAATATTTTACAATAATCTCGCTGTAATACAGGAAGTATAATAAACAATATTAACGATGATAGATAGATAGATAGTTAATTTCAAAATTGTCAAATTAAAAGACAGCTTAATTTTTTTTCCAACTGGAGATGGTCCCAAAACGACAATCCGGACCAAACTTGACAATGAAATGAACTATTCGGTCCATTCCGTCCTTTGTCCTCAATTATCTCGCTTGTGGATTTAATTTATCAAACCCACAGCTGCACCCGCTTTGTCCTTGATGAGTAAGGTCTTCTCAAAAAAAAAAAAAAAAAAGAAAAAAAGAAAAGAAAAGAAAAAAAGAGTAAGGTCTAATTTATTTTCTCAAAAGGACCTCATTTTGTTTAAGTCGAATAATTTGGCTTCTATCGTGGCATTGTCCGTCGTTTCGTAAACATAAACATATACCAATTCAAATTTGCATAAAAATTAACATTTTATAGAACAAAGTTATCCAAGAGTTGTGCTTATTTGTTGGCTTAGTTTAAAACATAATTGAAGTCTTTTATTATAATTTATTCTATGAATGATCTCAGTATTACTATTTCCAATATTGTCAATTTATTATTAATCTTTTCAACATAGGTTCGTTATACTTTCTATCCTAGCTAGCTTCCACAACTCAAACACAAGCAACGTTGTTACGTAGACAAAATAACGACTTTATAGATAAAATTACTGTTTGACAACAAATAAATTTTGCAACCGTTTAAACTAACACCATACTTTTTCAAAGTTATAAAAAATTGAACTGAATATATGTTCTTTATGGTTTTTTAGATAGACCGTGTGCCAATGAGGTGCAAATTGAAGTCTAGCTAGTTTGGCATAAACCAAGCGATTTTAAAAATTAATGGTTTATAGTTATCGAAATTCAATTAGTGACTAAAAGTTTCTCATGTTCCACCAAATTTGACATATATTATATTAGCAACAAAAAAACACATAAATTTGTTTTTTTTTTTTTTAATATACAGTTGTTTTACTACTATATCAGAATAATTTTAGACATGAAAAACCAATGTCATGTGATGGTGTCTCAGATTACACGATCCATAGTTACTAATAACGTAATGCTGCTGAGGCTATAAACAGCAAAGGTGTGCAAATTGCATTCTTTAGAAGCAGTACTTCCTTTGATAATTAATACTATTAATGAGATGTAAGTTAGGATGTCAACGTATCAAGCCTACTTTATAGTTGGTTGAAGGATGCACATATTTTATCACCTTTAGGGGACCATCAGAGTTCTCTGTGGTGAACCACCCAATTATTTTTATCCATTTTTAATAATATTAATATGTAAAAGAGTATATAGGCTACTTAAAATACAGTATGTCATTATAATAAAAAATTTGTATGAGATCACCGAGTTGTATCTACTACCATGACACGCGTGTGGCGGTATCTCTGTCGTTTACTCAGATTATTAATCCCAGTGGAGAACAAGTGCTAATTATGTTCCTTCTTAATATGCTTTCTCAGTTTTGTTATTTTTGTTTGTTTTTTTTTTCCCCAACTTTTCTTAGGCTCCGTTTGGATGCGTTGAAAATAAGATATGAAGAAAGAAGAAGGGAAGAAATTTATTAGGAAGAGATAAATTTATTGAGAAGTGTGTAACTTTTGTGAAAAGTTTGGATGGTTAGAAATAAATTTATTGGTAAAAAGTGGTTATTGCTTATTCCTTATTCCGAGAAAAAGCCATCCAAACGGAGCCTTAGGGATAGAAATTGCAAAGACATAACCAAGCAAATCTGAAAGTACAAGATTTCACAAAAAAAAGAGACTTCCAGATCTTGCAAAACTCCAGATTAACTATTCACAGACAAAAAGATTATAATCACTATTCAGCACTGTTTTCCACAGTTCATGTGTTTGTCAGTGAACAGAAGTTTCTAAACTTAGCCAAAATCCATGGGGTCACGGACCAAACCACAACCACTGACTTGAACCAGATCAGAAGTTCAGAACACAAACAAGACAAGAGTGGCATGTAACATGAACCCAGCCAACATGACATCTCAACCTGACGAACCCATTTTTAATCTAACTTGTACAGAACATAACTACAACATCAAACACAATCCAACCCAAAATGACCCAAGCCAAACCAAACTTGACAGACATCTTTGCTTCCTCTATTTAGGAAAAAAAATTAGAGAGAAACAATTAATCAAGATTTAAAAGTGCATTTAGCCAATTTAGCGGTTAACAGATTCCAAATATTGCTGATTTTAGAAAATGATACATTGTATATTGAAACACAATTCCACATGCTATTTAACATCTTGCATTTAATAAATTAGCAAATGAAGAGAGTGGTGTACATGTGGGTCCCAGAAAGCCAACTTTAGAAGCTTTTCATAAAAAAAAAATACCAACATGACAGGTACCTTGAGCGCATCTGTTCTTGATAACAAGTACACAACAAAGAATAAGGATTTAAGAAAAGAAAAGCTGAGGAGAATGACATAGAATGCAGATGTCAGTTGTTATTTGTAAAAGACAAGATAAAATACTATACAGAAGGCTAGGGAAGCAGTGGTCAATTCATATTAATCTTATGTAACAAAATAGTGTTTTACACTTTATTATTCACTGTTTAAAAATTCTGTTCATAACCATTTGCGTACAAGAATTTTCAGAATAAATTGCTAAGATCAGAAAGGACAATACCAGTTTCAGTCAGGGATCCCTCAAAAGTCGTTTGTACACAATTCCATGTCATTAGCGCACAAAATTACTCCAATCTTACTAAGATCACTTCATGAGTAATTTCTACAGCCTTTATGTGTAACCCATAATGAGGCACTAGATATTATCTGAACAAAATTATCTAGATGAGATATTTTGGTAGAATTTTCTGGCAGTAGAAGAAAAACTTCCCATCCTTGCACTATCCTGTGCATCGGAACTTGCCATAACATAAATCCTTTCACATAAAACTAGGCAATGCAGACATCAAGCATTCGTCAACGAAATGAAGGTAGTCACTACTGAGGAATAAAATGGCACCCAAATTATAAAAAAAAATAGAAAAGAATAAAAGAGAAATGATAGAATATTAATCATTAGAGATTTCTGAAAATTTGGGAAACAACTTGAATTTTAATGATATAAGTTGTGACCTTAATTTCAGATCTTATGTAAACACACATGATACACCATCACAATGACCTTAATTTCAGAGCTCATGTGACCTTAATTTCAGAGCTAATGATATACTGGTGCAGGACCACAATGATAAAGCACCAGAATCTGCTAATCTAGGCTGGGCTTGTGATATCCAAACAATTAAAATATACAAATAGAAACAATATGTCAAACGACCCTTACCGGTGGCCAAAAAAATAGCATCAATTGCTAAACGAAGGTAGAAGAGGAAGTGAATTTGCTGGGAAAACAGCAGATGAGCATCCCTCTGATTTTCTCCGCAGCTGTTCTAGAAGCCGGTAAGCCTCTCTTAGATAATCTGACGCACCGGACCCACGCCTCTTCCATGCATCAACCACCCGCTGCTGGAACTCTATTGCGAGCTCATAGCTACAATTTTAACGGTAAACGTCAGCAGTCTGTTTCCAAATTGTGGTTCAAGCCAGAACATATCACCACATTAACATGACATATTTTTCAAAGAGAGTTCTTTATTACATCAACATCAACCGTGACACCGGATTCAGTCAGTAAAGAGTTCCCCCAACAAATGCCAGAATTATTATACTTACGCTGTATAGAAAGAATCAATTCCAATGTAATAATTGTTGAACCATAAAAACATAATCAATACTATGGTATATCATCTGACAAGAACAAATTTGTTTTTTGATCGGCCAAAAAAATATACATAAAAAACATTTTGTGAACCAAAATGCTACATCAAATGCTCAAAATAGTATACGACATAAATTGTAATAGTTGAAATTTGAGCAAGCTAGCTGTGTTCCCCAGCACCTCGCACCTAGTCCTTCCTCAAAAGGTAAAATTATAGGCCATACTTTTGCCACATTACATAAAATGAACTGGACATTTCCCAAAACCTCAATATCAATTAAAATCAAATAGAGTTTGTGAACTGATAATCTAGGTAGCTAATTGCTATAGAAAATTTGTCAACTTATTTGACATATCAAGGTAATCCACTAGGCCAGAAACCGGGTTCTTTCATTACATTCCTTTAAAATTATACCGACAGTTGACGAGGAATACTTAACTGCACTTAAAAGCATCCTAATATATTGAAAGTTATTTGGATACCAAGAGACAAATAATCTAGTAGAGTAATTTTCGCTGTTCCAACAGCATGTGCTGTCTGCAAATAACAGCAAAAGAGATGTAGGATACCAGGTGCAAACAATGAAATGTAGTCATTATTTCTGAACGCTGAAAATTTTAGGATGCAAACTACAAAAGAGTTAAATTAAAGGATAGAAGGAACAACAGTTACCTTCCCATAGTTCCATAAGCATTTGCTAGGCACTGATTTACATCAATGGAATCATCATGTGACAGCCCAAAAGACTCCTCTATTATTTCCCTTGCATAGCTCATATATCTAACTGCCATTTCAGGTCGGTCCGTCTCCAAATAGGCCTGTCCCAAATGCTTATATGAAAACCCTAGCCCAAAATGCCTCTTACTGAAACACCCCTCCAACCTCTGAATTGCCATCTCCAAGTACGGCACTGCCTGATCGGCCTGTTGAGTGAATAGAAGAAGCCAGCCAAGGCGTGCCGATACACTCCCCTCAAGATGGTGCATCTCTTCTTGGTCTCTTGAAATAGAAATAGATCTTTTGTAGAGAGAGATGGATATTTCAAATTCATTCAAGGTTTCATACAACATCGCAATGTCAGCATATGCTTCGGCAATTTTAATTGGCAAGGTTGATTGGTTTTTTTCAAGAATTTCAAGAGAAATCTCTAAGCACCTTTTTGAATCACCAAACTGCTCTTGGTGGCATAGAGATTTGGCCATGGAAACTAATATAAATGCCTTCAGTTCGCTCTCTTTATGTACTTTTGAAATTGCCTTTTTCAATCTATTGGTTGCCTCCTCCAACTGACCAATCATAATTAGAACATTTGCAGTATCAATCTCCATCAGAACTGATTCCTTGAACAGATTTAAAGCCTCATAAATTGATTTTGTGATTTCATTTTGTTCTATGGCATGTGTGTATTCACCTAGTCCAGTGTAGATGACACCCAATAGTTCTCTGACTTTGGCCACTTCCAGAGAATTAGCTCCAAATTCCAATTTCTGGATCTCCAACGATTTTAGGCAGAGTGGCAAGGCATCTTTGTAGTTCAATGCCAACATATATGCCTCAGCCAAATCTACATAAGCAGTAGCGAGATCCTTATTATCAGGTCCCAATGTTGCAACTTTAAGCTCCAAAGCCCTTTTGAGATTCGCCAGAGCCTCCCACCTTCTACCCATAGCGTTTTTTACCTTTGCAATTTGACTATTAACCTCAATAGCCAATAACCCAATTTCAGAATTGCCATCTTTTTCCCTTTCTAAACTATCAATTATCTCAATTGAAGCATCCAGTGAATCCAAGCTCTCACCAAACCTTTTTAATTTGAAACTAACCTGACCCAACAAAAGGAGAGACCTTGCTACTTGAACCGACCAGCCTCCTTCTGACTTTTCAAAAATTTGCAACGCTTTGATACCAAAATCGAGAGCTTTTTCGAGATTTTCAGATTCTTGGCTTTCCACAAGCAGCTCCGCGGTCTTGAAGCAATAAAATCCGGTTTTCCTCTCGTCAATTTGGAAAGCAGAATCAATAGATGGTGGGATTGGATCGTGCGAGAGAGACTGGATAAGGCGGGGTAATGGGTACTGGAGAGAACGGAGAGATAGAGGATTGGAGCGAAGTGTGTGAGAACATATAGAGGGTTGAGAGAGAGATGAGCACAAAAGTCGAAAAACTCTTCTCATGGCGCGAGAAATCCAGAGAAGAGAACAGTAGCGGATGAGCGGAGAGGGTTTTAAGGTTTTAGCGACTGAAAATTATAAACTGGGATCAGCGTTCTGGCACACCTTTGATCCGAATCGTCCGATATAATTTCGATGGTTAAGACTAACGAACTGCACGAATCCCACATCCATTATTAATCGGACGATTCGGATTAAAAATTTGTCCTACCAAACTTGATTGATCGGACTGTTCAGATTAAAGATCTGTCCTATCAAACAAACTTGTTTGGTCTGAAGAGGCCTTATCAAACTTGTTTGGCGTCTACAAAAACATACTTGTTCAAAAGAGGAGCTTCTTTCATTGATCATTGCGAGTATGTACAAGTAATTGAAAATTGATTACCGTCTCATTTGTAATTTTGTCATTGCTCGCATAAAATAAGTAAGGAGAACATATATAATGATCAAAGTGAATACATACAAATAAATAAGTTCAATAAAAATAAATTGAATATGCATAAACAAATCTAAATAAAAGATGACAACATTTATTTGTTTGTATTGTTTGACAGCCACAGTCAAACTTTCAAAAAAAAATATTTATTTATTTGTAAATATTCACTTTAATTGTCCATATATTTAACGATGATAAGTGATGATAAAACTGTATATGACAATTATCATTTTTACAATTAATTAGTGCCATGTTGCTTTTTTTTCCCCTTCACGACAGTATCACTGTATCAGTATTGTACAAATTTTGACTTATGGGTTTATGGCCCATTTCTAGCCTACCAAAACATTCCCTATTTTCTTAGGCTAAACTTACATAGTTTGTCGTTGGGCCCGTAAAGAGGCCCAATATTATATCTATACAGAATACAGTAGGTCAGTAGGCAGTAGCTTTCTGTTGAGAACCAATTCTTCAAGGGTTGACCAGTCAAGGCAAAAGAGCCTTCACATGTAAAAATGCCCTCAGTTAATGCACCGTTAACATTTGTTTTACATCTGCAAGACTAACCCAACAGCTGACATCGCTTTCAATTTCATAATTATCATGGCAATCAGTTAACATTATTGTAATTTCTTTGTGTTATTTAATTATGCTGGATCCACTGAAGCTCTTATAAGTCCACGTGATGATCTCAAGTTATATATAAAAGTCAACGGATTTCACGTCATTGCCATCTCATCTCCGTTTGTGCTAAAATTGGAGTTGTCCTGCAGCATTGTTTATAGGCTTTCGGTCGTAAAATTTCAGATATGGAATGATATTAAGTTTATTAACTCATGAGGTCATACTGTATCTTCCACTTTTCAATCTTATTAATATTAATTATGAGTTTATCAAGATGTAGTAGTTTCGTTTTGCAGTTTATGCACTTGCATAGGCCTCTCCTTTGTTGGAAACGGAGAGAGCATCAATCTTTTATTTAGTTTGATTATTTCTTTGCCTGTTATTTTCACTGTATTCTTCTAATCTTCTAAGTCCAACGCTGACAGAAGAAAATACACATCAATCGCTGCCTTGTCATTTATGATGGATATCTTACCAATAGACGAAATAAATATAGTTTTATCAAGTCTTAGCTTGAAGCCTAGAACAAAAGGTTGAATAAATTAATGCTCCAAAGAAACACCGTGAGTCGGTTTGTTGAATGAAAGTGTGATTATTCAATCAGACCAGTTCGATCGAGTACAACAGTTTATACCTAATATTTTATATATATAAAATGCTATGCATACGATTCACAAGTTCATGTTTTTAGCTCAAGTCAGAAGTTAGGCGTCTCTCTAATTAAAGTACATCGTCAGAATCAACTGCCATATGTGTTCCCTTTCTTCCTCCTTTTCTCTTTTTATTACTACAATATAATGACTTTAAACCTAATACATATAAAACTTCTATGTTCTTAAAATATAAATATTTTTTTTTCCCTCTTTTTTACGTAAGTTGCACTATTTTGTGCTAGGTTCCTGTTTTAAACTTTTAATCAGTCATTCTATGCAAATAAATTGTACTAAGAATAATACAGATCATATTAAAATAAATATATGAATTGAAACAATATCAGTTTATGCATCGAATAACTCAATCAACTTAATTACTTATAAGGGTGTGTATCAATGCCAAGGATCGAACAATCTAAATATTAAAAACTCCAAATAGACTGAGAGTAGAAGGAAGACGAATTAATTAAGCAATCATCCACGCATTCTACTGAACCATTTTCAATCTTGGCCACCAAAACCATTTCAAATGTTTCCTAACTGATGCTATATATACAGAATTTCAAGTTTTCAACAACTACAAGTCATGAAAAACAAAACAAAAGGTCGAAAGAAAATTTATCATGGCTCCATTTGAATTGGAAGAACCGCATTCCTTGAGCTTCGGCCAAGTCTAAATGACTGAACTAATCGCATGAAACGACCGCTTGCATCTCCATTTACTGCACTGCTACCACTTGCCTCTCCTCTTTTAATTCTTCTCTCACTAAACCAATCCATGGAGAAAGATCTCCCTACACTGTTCTCATTGATAGATGCCACATCACCTTCATGTCTCTCGTCACCTCTCGCCTCCATTTCGGGTTGACCTGCGTGACCGTGTAGCAATTGTGCAAGACTTGAGCTCGTGATGACTGAACG
Source organism: Rhynchospora pubera (assembly GCA_028095005.1). Lineage (NCBI taxonomy): Eukaryota > Viridiplantae > Streptophyta > Magnoliopsida > Poales > Cyperaceae > Rhynchospora > Rhynchospora pubera. Next base: position 25,654,416 of record CM051460.1, on the reverse strand, counting down.
GCACATGGGGCAATTTGCATTGAACTGTAACCATGTATCAATGCAATCTATGTGAAAAGCATGAGAACATCCAGGCAGAACTTTGATACTCTCTTTTTCTTGAAAATCTGCTAGACAAACGGCGCATTCTTGAATAGAAAGACTTTTCATCTTCTCGCCCTCTTCACCTTTCTTGAAAGCTACCACAGGGATAGATTTAATCACTGAAGGATCAACACCCCCACCTTCAGTATCATATGTGAAAAAGATTGGCGGCATATAGTTACTCTGTCGCCTCGGGCGACCGTGCAGCCAAAATTTCACGACCATGACATAATAAATGGTAAGCACTAGCGACGTGGCGAAGAAGCCGACTGCTATAACTGCGGCAATAGGAACACCAGGATGAGAAGGCGGAGAAGGAGAAAACAGATCAGGTGGCGATGATTCTGATTCCATAGAGCTGTTAAATGTGACCATACTAGCACTATAAAGCACTAGTGCTATAAAAACTCAACAGTAGCTTGCACTAGTTTAATGATCACTTTCCAAAAATAAAAGGATCTTGAGGTGATCTGAAGTTAGAGGAAGAGATATATAAGAAGCTTAGAGGAAGGGGAAAAGGATGTAGAGGAAAGTGTGAATAGGAATGAGAGGAAGTAATATAATAGGGATTGCTGCAACTTGAAACACAAGATGGATACTGCCCTTCTAAACGTTGAGACTTGAGAGTGAGAGGAGAGAGAGAGAGAGATTGACTTTTGAGAGGCACCTCAGGCAGGAGAGGGTTCGGCTGGTCAAGTGGGGAGGCACATGCGTGGTTTCGGATATTGAAAGAGAAGAATGGGGATTGGCGTAGTTCTGTGCAAACACAGCTGTTTGTTGTATTAGTTCTCAAGGGAAATCGTTAATTATTGATTAAATTAAAAATGTGAAAAGGAAGCACCTGAATAATGATATATTAGAATTAAAAGGTGTTACTTTTTATTGAAAAGAACTTTTAAGCTCTACTATGATTTAATGCGATGCAGAATTAGCTGTGTATTCAGATTGTTTTTCTCATAATTAAGAACTTAATTATTTTCACTTGCTTTCTTGTTATTTAAAATTGAAAAGGCAGCCAAGCGAATATCATAAGAACCCAGAAGCAAGTACATTAATTGTACATACCCTGATGTGTCTATTATATCATTTCCCAGACCATAAAAATCAAGGGAGGTTGACTTATGGACAAAGTTATCTATTTATTTTTAATGAATATTAATTTGACCTTTAAGCAAGTACCAGCACCTTTCATATATATATATATAGAGAGAGAGGTGGGCTAAAGTGCCATAGACGTCTTTTTTTAGTCATTTTTTGAAAATTCGAAATTCAATCAGTTAATCCAAACCGTTCAAATTGATCACCATATTGAAATACCATTAAAGACCAAATTTTATATTTTTTAAATTTTTTTTGCTATTTATTTTGATATGTTCAAATTGGAGGGTCTGAAATACTCAAATTATAACGTTTTTTAAAAATATCATAATAAATAGCAGAAAATTTCGAAAAAATGTAAAATTTGGTCTCCAAGTGTATTTTAATATGGTGAATAACTTGAACGGTTCGAATTGAGCATTTGAATTTTGGATCTTGAAAAATGACTCTATAGCACGGGACCCTATGTGCCATCTATGACACATTAGCCATCCTCTATATATATATACTTACTTTTTATATTATTTCTGTTGATATCAATAACATTAAAAAGACATTGTTATTTCTGGTGTGGGAAGAAGAGAAGAAGGGAAGAAATGGGAAGAAGTATTGGGAAGTGTGTAACTTTGTGAAGAGTTTGGATTGTTTATAATTTTTTTTCTTCTTCTTTCTTCTTCTTCTTCTTTCTTCCAACAATCCAAACACACCCTAAGGTAAGTTGCAATGTGTTGTTGTTTCGGAGCCTCACTTTCTGTCTCTTAGGTTATATAGACTAAAAGCTAATTAATTCCAGATGGGGATTCATCATGTTTTTTTAAGATAAATTGGGATTTTTAAATTAAATGTCTATAAAAGATTCTCAGTCGGGTTTCGAACTTGCAACATCTCACTTGAGATATATTGTTCTTTGCCACTAGATTAAGAGCTGGTTCTCAGAACTTCATCATGTTGGTTGGTTGTTTTCACGAGCCAAATTTACAATTAAATAAATATGTTATTCTAATAAAAAATTTAGATAACTAATTAATAAGATTTGAAACATATATACAGAAAAAACGTGATACGAAATTCCGGACCCTATATCAATTTCTGAGTTGAAAATAAACAAAAAAAAAAAATATATGACAACAAGTCAACAAGGGCCAATAATCGAATTTCACCTATTGATCAGGATCCTATTTCGCATGCTGATTTATATATGAAAAATTAAAGTTGCTATATAATTCTTGTCCCAAATTTTAATTTCAACAACAACAAATAAGCTTTTTTGTCTCAGGCCTTTCAGATCTCGAAATATATTATTATTTATCTAAATTTTGTAATTTATAATTATTCCATTTATTAAATATAAAATCGTCTGACGAGAAATACGCCTGTAATCGAGGTAAAACATTGACAATTTATTAATGCAATAATGATGAGCTAAGCAATACAAAAAGTTGGATTCCATATATTTGCTCAAAAAAAAAAATGCGGAGATGCTGACTATATATCATCTCCTCCTCAGCATCGTCTTTATTATTCTTTATTTATGAAAGACTCGTTTTCTTTTTTTCCATTTTCAGCACAGCGCTATCCCCATCGTTGTCGTTTCTATCTTTAACCCCCATCTAACGCTTCGCTTCCTATCTCACCTCATAGAAACCCCACACATACAAAACCAGGACAATTTACATTATAGTCCTGATCAAAATCTCATTTTTTTAACGTGGGATTTCATTTCATTTCATTTCGTTAGAAAATTCTTGAACAAAATGAAGGAATTTGGTGTCATTTGGTTGGAAGTCTTATGTAATTAGATCCAACGAAATCTTATGAAATCAATTCAATTGAAATAAAATGAAATCCCACGTAAACTTCATTTTGATCGGGACCTATATAAACTAGACCAATTATTATAAAATTAAGACAATCAACATAAAAACTAGGACAAGTAAGATTTTTTTCCAAATAATCTGTATAAAAACCAGGACAATTACTATACAAATTAGAACAATTAGTATATAAAACTAGGACAATTAAATTTTTGTCCGAAAAATAATGTTAATTGTATTGAAAAATCATATCTGAAAACTAAGACAATTAAATACAAAAACTAGGACAATTACTACACAAATCTAGAACAATTATTATATAAAACTAGGACATTTAAATTCTTGCTCAAATAATAATGCTAACTGAATTGAAAAGTCACACTTGAAAACTAAGACAATTAAATAAAAAAACTAGGACAATTGCTATACAAAACTAGAACAATTATTATATAAAACTAGGACAATTAAAATTTTTCCTGAACAATAATGCTAACTATATTTTAAAAATAACTACATTGGAAAATCAAATCTCAACATAACTAGGACAATTTAATTAAAAAATCAGGACAATTAGCATAAAAAATAGAACAATAAGCATACAAATTAGGACAATTATCATATGAGGTGCGGGGAGGGAGATAAAGGATGGGTGCAAGGAGGAAAGGGAATGGGTACGCGCTAAATAAGGAGGCGCTGGAATAGGGTGGGTAACTTGTTTCACAGAAACAGAATGTGTCATTCTGTTTTTCGTTTCGTTTCAGTAACGGTATGAATCAGAATGATTCGTGATTCGTTCCGTTTCGACGGAACATGGCGGAACGGCTATATTTATACTATAAAATGCACAAACGAATCACGAAATGCATTCCGTTATTCGTTCCGTTTGCGAAACGGAATGAAATTCTATTCCGTTACACGTTCCATATGGACGGAACGGAATGAAACGATTTCACGTATTCGCGGTATACCACGAACACCCCTACGCTAGAACTGTATTCCAGAAATGAAAAGAGAAAAAGCGCATAATATGGGAATGACGGGATGAGAATTTTTAGGGATGAGATCCTTATCACCCGAAACAAATCACATCTTGTTATTATTTTCTCAATTCTTGCTCGATACAATGTGCACCCAAAGGAAATTTGCCGCAAAGGAATAAAATGATTAGAAGCCTAAAATGCTTTCAAATTTATGCCTCCTAATGCCTCAATTATTTAAATGTTTCATGATTATGTCTGAAATTTCAATAAAAAACAATATCATTAAATATATATAGGTTATATATTACCTAAACTATTTTGAGGCCGGTCCCAACAACAAGTAAACTTGTCCTTCGGTAAGCTGCAACAAATTTCCAAGCACTGTCACGAATGATTTTGTACGTAGTATCTTTCTTTGGAGTTTTTCTAATGTCTATATATAAATAAAAAGCTATAATGATATATTATGTGTCTAGCTTGAGTAGACACTATAAATATGATCTAATCGTTTTTATAAAATTTTATTGTTATATATGAAAAAGCAAAGAGTGAAGCACATATATATATTAAAATTTAAACGTCAATATGGCATTTGAATAAAATTTAAACGTTTTGTTTGTTGGTTTAGTTGTTCAAATGGGACCAAGCCGACTAAATACGCCTTAGCACCAATTATTTATCCTAAAAGGAGGACATTTTGATAAGTACCAAGCCGCCAAGTTTTGGAACGACGTTGCCTGTAAGTAAACCTAACAAAAATTATAATGTCACTGTCGCGACTTAAAAAAATAATTGGCTTTTTTCTGACTTCTAAAGATAAAAAATTTTGGCTTCTAATGCAAAACTACGATCCGTCTTCCATAAATTTAAGCGACCAGTCTAGTTTCTTTGGATCTAATTAACCTTTTTATCATTCAACCTTGATAAGAGTTCCCATCCACTGTAGCTTCCATAATTAGCTCTCGTACGATTTTCTATATATTTTTGGATTCAAAACACTTAATAAGCACTTTTCTGATATCAAACTAATATTATTCGAATAATTAATTTTTAATACGTACTTTTATCTTTTTGGAACAACTATATCAATATTTTTAAACAGCCTGCAATTGTCAAGTATTTCAAACTTTGTATTTTGACTCTTAAATTAGGGTTGTAGTGTCTCATATTTGGGGTCTCAAATATCTCATTTTTATGTTTTAAATTATTTTTTCAAAATTAAAATTCAAAAATCGAATCAATAATTTGTTAAGTTAATTTTAATAAGTTCATGTTTTAATTTTTTAGTCGAATATCAAATAAACTTCAAAATTTACAACAATTATAAAAATACATTACTCATTAAATTGAACAATATTTACGATTTTGATTTGATGTTTGAATTCTAAATTATGGAAACATAATAAAAAAAATAAAAAAGTAGAGCATTTTGGAACACCTTAAATATGGGCACTAAAACCCTCCCATAAAGCATTTTAACTTTCAAATTCGATGCCTCAAAGCGGTAAATTGTAAATATATATGACGACAATATGTAATATGAATGACTAGTAATATTGATTCCAAATAATAATATATAGATAATAATGCTAACTACACATTATAATATTCTACCTCCACCATTCTATCTGAATCACAGAATTAAGGCATGCATGCACCACTCCCTGTTAAGTCGGAGTGGAAAAGGATGAATTAATTTATTTGTGCAAGAAGTACACAATTATAGGTCAACATGCAGGCAAGTGGAGAAAACAGTTGCAACTTGCAACCATTTACAAACTATGTCAACTATGCACATGAGTACTTTTCAAAATAAGTCGCTTATGATAAATAAGGCCAAGTATTAACTTACTCTTACAATTCATTTATAATAAGAAATATTAGATTTTCTCAGATTTTGTTGCAGAAATATTTAGCGACTTGATGATTATAATTTTTTCAGTCTGGTTATATAATTGTTTTTTATTCTGTATTAGAATGATTTGGTGGTTAGATGACCTTGTAAAATTATTGCTCATGATAATATAATAGAAGATATTCGGATGCCTAGTAATAATGTAGATATTGAAGCTACGCCTTCGTATATATCTTTCTTTCCTTTCATTATCATTTTTCATTTCCTTTCTTTTAGTTTATTTTCATTTTGTGTGTGTGTGTGTGTGACTGGTGACATAGCTTGAGAAAACGATAAAAGGGAAAAAGTAGAGCTAAATTATCTTACAAAGGACCTCAATCCTCAAGTTTGAGAAACTAACAGTAACAATAGAGCTGAACTCTTCCCAGTTGTCAATTAAAAAGCTATAGTGACATACTGTCAATGTTTTCGGTGGGGATCTCTAATTGGTCAAGGCGTTTACATGACAATAGGTTCTTATTTTAATGCATCAATCCTAACATTGTGTTGTCTGTTGTGCTAAACCGTTTGTGGTTGGTAGAGGGCCAACGTTTGATCTAAACCGTTAGATCTAATCTCAATGGTTAAGGGAGCCCCGTGCATGTAACCTAGATTGATAGGCCCTAAAAAAGTTGGTAGAGGATACGCTCCCCAGTTATTGCCCATTGAACCCATTCTAGAAGTTAACAGTACTTGTCAAGTTGTCGTGAACTCATGATATAAAATATATAGCCCACTTCTCAGAACATCTAACTGGCCCAAAAAGAAATTTTATTGGTAGTAATGGCAATATGGCCTTTGAAAGGGGACAGTCGACAGAATAAAGAGGTTCTTCAAATTCATTGAACTTGGGCTAGACACGATAGTGGGTATTTCAATTTAGAGGCCAACTTTCAAAAAGAATTTAGGGCTACTTTAGTGGAATCCTGCTTGTGTGAAAGGATTTGTAAAGAGATTATATTATGTTGATTAATGTTAAAACTTGGAACACTAGCTAGGTAATTTAAGTGCTGCCATTGATATGGGTGAAAACGGAAACTGTTTCAACCGCCTGGACGTTTCGTTTCGTTTGAAACGAAACAAAACGGTTCTGGAATTTGGTTTCGTTCCAGAAACGAAACGGAGAGCGCAACTTAAAACCTATTTCGCCTATGAAACGAAACGGCTGACGAAACATACCTGTTTCGTGATCGTTGTTTCGTGCATTTCATTCTACAATTCTACGGCAGTACTTTTAATTAGATTTTAGAAAAGAATAGGCGGAGAAAATAATGGAGAGATCAAGTTTTCTGCACCGCTGAACACATCTCGCCTCTCTCTCACACGCCTCCAGTCCCATCCCAAACCCCTCTCTCTCGCACACCTCTCTCATCTTCCTCCTCTCTACCCAGCCAACATACCACCTCTTCCTCATTCTCCTCTCAATCCAGCCGATGAGCCGAACACGACCTCTCTCTCCATCTCCTTCTCCATTACCTCTCTCAAGTCTCACCCTTAATCCCAGCAAGAATCAACAAAAATTAAATGAGCCCCTTCCTTCTCCGTTGCCTCTCTCTTCTACTCTGTTGGGCCCACCTCTGTTGCCTCTCACTCCGCTGAGCTCCTTCCTTCTCCGTGTCTGACTCTACAAGTTCAACGCCCTTGTGAGGGAGAACACCACCTCTCTGTCCTCACAATTGAGCCTTGTTCAATCTTTCAGCCAAGGAAGAACTAGTATAAGTTGAGCCATGTTCAATCTTTCACAACAAGAGAACCACTATTCTTAATAACAAGCCTAAGCACTTACGAAGGAAGAGGCCAAGGCCATTGCTGCCAAGCTCAAACGGTTTTGGAGTAGATAGATTAAGGTAAGGGAAGAAGATGTGATTTTTCAATTGATTAGTGTACAATGTTATTTTGGATGTTCTTTTTGTGTTTTGAGCTCTTCTATGGATTGTTGTGTCAATTTGAGATATCTCAATTTTGAGTATTTGAATTATTTAATTTTTGTTGTCGATGGCTAACAGTAGACTGCTTTCACAAATTTGTTAATTTTTGTTGATGCTGGGATTAATTTAGAGGGGTACCAGTGCAGTATAAAGTATACTGGTACGGTAAATAAAGGGGATTAATTTTGATTATGTCAAATTCGTTGGTGCACTGGTACAATAAATACAGGGTACCAGTACAGTATATTGTTGTGTTTTGTGATTGCTTGTATAAAAAGTTCAAACGGTTAACAAGTTTACAATTTTGATTATCTCAATTTTTTCTATACTAGTGCAGTAAAATATTGTGCAAACGAGAGGTTAACGAGTTGAGACGGTTCAACCGTTTTGATCGTGTAAGTATAACGAAACGATCAGCGCAACAAATTTCAGTTGCGTTATACAGACGAAATGCAAAACGAAAAAATTAACCTCTTCCGTCTATTACGCGAAACGATTGACGCAAGAAGTAATTTGCGTCATCGTTATAATTGTTTTGCAGCCCTAGCCATTGATATTAGTTCTTTTGTCAATTCTTATTTACGGAACAACTCGAAAGACCCACCAAAATAAACTATGGCCCTGATCAAAATCCCATTCTTTTAACATGGAATTTCATTTCATTTCGTTAGAAAATTTTTGATCAAAATAAAGAAATTCGATATCATTTGATTAAAATTCTCATGTAATTAGATCTTACGAAATTCTATCAAATCAATTGAAATGAAATGAAATCTCAGGTAAAAATCATTTTGATCAGGGCTTATATATGGTCATGGGCTTTTTTGGACCGGTATGGTATGCTATTGCGTACTAGTGTACTACTTGTGGTTATACTGAGATTGTGGACCCATTCCGTGCTGGCAAAGGCGATGCTAATTGCTTTGGTGAAGGCCAATTCATTTTCCCAGTCCGACATTTCCTTTTTGCTCCGACTGTAAAACACTTGTGCAGTGCATTCCAGATGCAGTCATGTAGAAGGGGATTCATCAAAAAAATAGTCATGTAGATGAAGTAGATCTGGAGGATATGCCAAACTGACAAGGTTCATAGGGGCTATACCAGCTAAGAGTGCATCTTCGGCTGGAAATGATTTAATCGCAGTTCTCAACCTAGAATAAATTTTTTTTTTTTTTGAAACAAGTAGGGTAAAACACCCTATCACTTTCCGTTTCAACAGAAAACAAAGAGTTACAAACAGTCAATCAAACACCGAGAGAAATACACCCCATGTAACTATCTAATCAGCTGATACACCAAGAACCCATCCCCTTTATTCATTCTAGTCCTTCTAAAGTAAGAAATTACAAACAACAACTAAAACATCAGAAAATAGAGCGCTCAGGCCACATTATCTTATGCATCCCTTTTCCAAGTTATTAGGCTACTACTGTTGCTGCATCAGCTCCCCCCTTCAACAGCAGTGGAATCTCTCCAACATCTGGTAGCATAGCCATCACTTGAGTTGTCAGCTGCTCATTCCATGCTCCTGACCAGTACCCTAATAGGCCTTTAATCAAGAGAGCAAACGATTTAGTGGTGTGAGGGGTGCTTTGATTAAAGCACACATCATTGCGGTTTATCCATATCATCCACACAATAGCACTAACACACAATTGGAAACCATATCTCTGATGTATATCAACACACCAAGTTGACTGAATCAATTCATCTAAAGATCTAGGTATATTAATGTTGAATTGACCTAAGAACCAATGCCAAATCCCCCGGTGATGGGAGCACCTAAAGAATAGATGATCAATTGTTTCACTTTTATTACAATAAACACATTGAATGTCGCCTGACCAACCCCTTGCGCTCAGATTTGATCTAGTAAGTAATTTCCTTTTGCTTAAAAGCCAGAGAAAAATCCTAATTTTCACTGGCAATCTCAGGACCCAAATTTTACTAAAAAAATCAGATTTTACACCCCCATCATCTATCCAAAGGTACATATCCTTAGTAACAAACTTGTGATATATTCCATCCCCAACAGTCCAACACCTACAACAATGTGATATATTCCAAGAGGATTGTAGCGATTAATGGAAGTTCAGTGATTGCAAGGCAATGGTTGTAAAATAATGGACTCAACTTTGTGTCATATAAGCAAGTTTGTAAAAATTCCCACTTTAATTTCGCACTCTCTTCTTATACTAAATCATAAATGAGCGTATCAACATTTATTTCTTTTTTTAATTGTTGGAATCACTTGGGGGCCGTTTGGATCGCTTAGGAAGATGGAGAATTTGGAGAAGTTGCAATTCCTAGGAATAAATTTATTGGGAAGTGTGTAATTTTGTGAAGAGTTTGGATTGTTTATAATAAATTTATGTTAGGAAGATGAAATTCTCCAAAATCCCATGGGAATCCAAACGGCCCCTTGGAGTAACAGGACATTTTTTTTAAAAGCATAACTCTCAACACTCAAGCCTTACATGTTACATCTATACTTGGATAAATTAAGTAATTATAAAGCCAAAAAGCAATAATAAAGAGTAAAGAGAGAGCTGTCTATAAGTGGACTAAATAGTATCAATTCTAAAGCTACTTTGATTTTTCATGAATTATTCCGTTCTTTCTTAACTAGTGTTGCATAAAGAAGAGAGAACAAGAAAATGAATTTTGGGCTTTTGGTGTGCTCTCTCTCTAAAAGTAGGAATTTTTTTTTTAAAAAAAAAATTGAAGTATAGGAGAAAGTTGTTAATTTTATTGGAAGTCCAAACGATAAATATACTTATAAAAAAAATATTTTGTAGTACAAATATTAGTTTGATATCAGAAAAGTGCTTATTCAAACAACCTTGATAAGAGTTATCACACATAATAAGCATTTTTCTGATATAAAACTAATATTTTTTTAATATTTAATTTTTCTGTAATCAATTTTGCCAATATTTTTATTACGTACTGTATTGTTTTATTTATGGAACATTGATCGTTATTTGCTGAACACAAGTCCGCCACTGTTCACCATTAAACGCAATTAAATGCTATTTCAACGAAAAATATAAGTATATAAATAATTTGTACTCTGTTATGAAATTAAATAATTATGTGGATTGTTCATCTTCATATTTCCACTAAGCATTTATCTCCACTACACATTTATATCAATGATCTCCACTACCTATTTATTGTCATTATGTGAGATATTCTTTTGTAGTCTATAAATAGAGGCATTGTACATTTATATGTATAGTTGGAATGAGAGAATAAAATTCTGAAATTTGTGATTCAGAATATTGTCTTACTTACTCTTGATATATTGTTCATTATTTCTTTCCTCCGCCTTATTTTACAACACGTTATCAGCACGACTTGCTCGGGAGGAATTACAAAGAAATTACAAAAGGTAAATCACCATGCGATATGATATAATATAAGAGTTTTATAAATCTGTTTGATTTAATAATTGCCGGCGTTATGAAATTTCATAGGTAAAAAATTTCATTCAAGATAATATATATATTTTTCATAATTTCGATTCTGTTTCGAAGAATTAAATCCGAAATTTTTGCTATATATTTCTTTTGTTTGAATATATTAGAATCATTCCCCGAAGTGAATGATGATGAAAATAATTATTTAATTTGCTCGAAAGGAATTATAAAGTTGTTTGCAAAAATTGCTACGAAGAAGTTGCAAAGTTTCTAGGTAAGTAAGAATAAATTGCTCAAAAATTTTTGAAGGTAAGTAAAAAGTATGATTGATATCATATAACTTATTAATTTTAATTTTATTCGAATTTTTTGATTGCTATATTTTTTTGTTTAAAATTTATGAGAATCATTCCCTGAAGTGAATGATGATAAAAATAATAACTTGAAGGAATTATTCAAACTTAAAAGTTTATCAAGAACCCGAAGTTCTTATTACATGAAGAATCTGAAGTTCATATTTCGATTTAAAGTTATTTAGAACCTGAAGTTCTTAATCATAAATAATTTGTTTAGAACCGAAGTTCTTAATACTTGATTTTATTTTTGTTTAAAACCTGAAGTTTATATTTCATTTAAAACTATTTAGAACCTGAAGTTCTTGATACTTGTAGTAATTTTTTTAGAACTGAAGTTCTTAATTTTTTTTATTTATTTTGCTTAGAACATGAAGTTCTATTTGAAATTTAATATAACCAGAAGTTATGAAATGCCATTGAATATCATTAAATAAATAACTCGAAGTTATTATTCAAAGTTGAAATTTATATCAAAGAACCAGAAGTTCTATTCCTTAAATAATCAGAAGTTATTATAAGATATTGGATGAAAAATAACATGAAGTTATTCCCAATTTAAAATATATTAGCACTTATTATTGGTCATTGAATGAAAAATAACATGAAGTTATTTCAATTAATTTATTTAAATTGCGTAGTCAAAATGATTTAATAACCAGAAGTTATTAAATAAAATATAACTTGAAATTGTAATGCTAAATTATTATTATTATTCTTTCTCTTTATTCGTTCATTTTATTTATTTATTTACTTATCTCTATTTCATTTATCATAACCTGAAGTTATGATACTAATAACCGGAAGTTATTAAAGTAATAACCTAAAGTTATGATGAAATCATGTTAGTACTCTTGAAGAGTCTTTCAAGAAAAAATATGACTATCAAAATAAAAAACTCATTATAACAAGATATTGATAAAAAAAAATGTACCAGCAGTACATTCAAAGAAAAACAACTTGAAGATGTTTATGACATATGTGGTATAACAAAATATTTATAGCGTACCATCAGTACATCTAAATAATGTTTTCAAGTTTCATTGTAGGAATTTTTACTTTATGTTTAATTTTTATATTATGAATATGTTAATAAATAAAAGTAAATTTATTTTTACTTTTCTTTTTATTTCAAGGGAAAATGATTGACGCGATATTAATTAAAGATGATCCATGTTTGGTTGATAGCGGAACTACAAATACAATATTGAAAAGTAAGAAATACATTTTGCAATTGCATTCCGGTATGACTAATATCCATACTATATCTGGTTCAAGTAATATTATTGAAGGTTTCGGAAGAGCTTGTTTTTTGTTACCTGAAGGAACAAAATTAATAATAAATGATGCGTTATATTCGAGTAGATCCAGAAGAAATCTACTAAGTTTTAAAGATATTCGAAAGAATGGCTATCATATTGAAACTATGAATAAAATAAATTGCGAATATCTTCATATCGTATCTATTATAAATGGCCAGAAAAGGATTATGGAAAAATTACAAGCATTGTCTAATGGATTATATGGTACTTATATAAGTGCAATAGAATCAAATATGGTCACTAACCGAAAGTTAGTTGATCCAAAATTATTTACATTATGGCATGATAGATTGGGTCATCTAGGAAATATAATGATGAGGAGAATAATAGAAAGTGCAAATGGGCATCCCCTGAAGAACCTGAAGATCCTGTTATCAAAAGAATTGACATGCCAAGCATGCTCTCTTGAAAAATTAATTACTAGGCCATCTCCAAATAAAGTTGGACCTGAAGCTCCATCATTTTTAGAGCGAATTCAAGGAGATATATGCGGGCCTATAACACCGTCATGTGGACTATTTAAATATTTTATGGTTTTAATTGATGCATCAACTCGTTGGTCATATGTGTGTTTATTGGCAACAAGAAATGTTGCATTTGCTAGATTATTAGCACAAATTATTCAATTGAGAGCCAACTTTTCGGATTATCAAATTAAAAGAATCCGACTTGATAATGCAGGAGAATTTACATCCCAAGCTTTTAATGATTATTGCATGTCTATTGGGATTACTGTGGAACATTTAGTGGCACATGTTCATACACAAAACGGTCTAGCAGAATCGTTTATTAAAAGGCTACAGTTAATAGCTAGACCATTACTTATGAAATCTAGTTTACCATCTTCTGCATGGGGACATGCAATATTACATGCTGCTGCACTAATTAGATTAAGGCCAACTGCTGATCATAAGTATTCCCCGTTACAATTGGTCTCCGGAAGAGAACCAAATTTGTCCCATTTAAAAGTTTTTGGTTGTGCAATATATGTTCCAATTTCTCCTCCACAACGCACAAAAATGGGACCTCAAAGAAGATTGGGTATTTATATTGGTTTTAACTCTCATTCTATTGTTAAATATTTAGAACCATTAACGGGAGATGTTTTTACAGCAAGATTTGCTGATTGTCACTTTGATGAATCAATATTCCCAAATTTAGGGGAAGGAAAACAAAAGCTGGATAAACAAGTGACATGAAATTCATCATTATCTTATCTTGACTCCCGAAGTGGTCAATGTGAACATGAAGTTCAAAAGATTATAAATTTACAAAGAATTGCAAATGAATTGCCTGACGCATTCACAGATATAAATAGAGTCACTAAATCACATGTTCCAGCTATAAATGCACCTGCTCGAATAGATATTACAAAAATATCAAATGAATCTCATGAGCATAGGAAACGTGGAAGACCAATTGGTTCTAAGGATGTAAATCCACGTAAAAGAAAAGAACAGAATAAAGCAGTTGCTAAAATCCTAGAAGAGGTTTATAAGGTTCCAGAAGAAACTAAATCTCCAGAAGAGATTAATAAAGTTCCAGAAGAAACTAAAACTCCAGAAAAAGTTGATGAAATTCCAGAAGAAACTGAAGTACCAAATGATTATGAGATTTCTATAAATTATGTAAAAACTGGTACAATATTAAATAGAAATGAAACTCATGTAGATGAAATATTTGCATTCGCTATAGCTAGTGATTATAAACGAAGAGAATAATGTGCCAAAAACCATAGAAGAATGTAGGCACATAAATGATTGGCCTAAATGGAAAGATGCCATACAAAATGAATTAAATTTACTTGACAAACGACAAGAATTTGGACCAGTAGTCCAAACACCCAAAAATGTTAACCCTGTAGGTTACAAATGGGTATTTGCCATCAAAAGAAATGAGAAAAATGAAATTGTGAGATACAAAGCAAGATTAATGGCATAAGGATTTACACAAATATATGGAGTAGATTATGAAGAAACATATTCACCTGTAGTGGATGCGATAACTCTCAGATTTTTAATAGGTCTCACAGTCACAGAAAATCTAAAAATGCAACTTATGGATGTTGTCACAGCCTATTTATATGGTTCACTTGATAGTGACGTATATATGAAAATCCCTGAAGGATTAAAAATGCCAGAAGCATATAGATCAAAACCTAAAGAAATGTACTCAATAAAATTGAAAAGATCTTTATATGGACTAAAACAATCAGGTCGAATGTGGTACAATCGACTTAGTGAGTATCTTTTAAAAGAAGGATATAAAAATAACGTAGTTAGTCCATGTGTTTTTATTAAAAAATCAAATTTAGGTTTTGCAATAGTTGCAGTTTATGTTGATGATTTAAATATTATTGGATCTCCTGAAGAGATCGAAAATACTGCAAAATTGTTGAAAAGAGAGTTTGAAATGAAAGATCTTGGAATAACTAAATTTTGTCTCGGCCTGCAGATCGAGCACCTAAAGAATGGAATATTTATCCATCAATCAAATTATACAGAAAAAATACTAAAACGATTCAATATGGATAAAGCTCATCCTTTGAGAACACCAATGGTTGTACGATCATTAAATGTAGAAAATGATCCTTTTCGTCCCCAAGAAAATGATGAAAAAGTACTTGGTCCTGAAGTATCATACTTAAGCACAATTGGCGCGTTATTATATCTTGCAAATAATACAAGACCTGATATTGCATTTGCTGTAAATTTATTGTCAAGATATAGTTCCAAACCAACCCGAAGACATTGGAATGGAATTAAAGGTGTTTTTCGTTATCTTTGCGGAACTCGTGATATGGGACTATACTATCAAAAGAATTCAAAATTCAATTTTAGTTGGTTATGCAGATGCAGGTTATTTGTCAGACCCGCATAAGGCGCGATCTCAGTCAGGATATATATTTACTTATTGTGGAGCTGCAATTTCATGGCGGTCTATAAAGCAAACTCTAACTGCCACATCATCAAATCATGCTGAAATCATTGCTTTATATGAAGCAAGTCGGGAATGTGTTTCATTAAGGTCAATTATCCAAAATATTCAAGAAGAATGTGGGCTTGAAAATATCAAAGAAAATCCTACTCTATTATATGAAGATAATGCAGCATGTATAGCACAAATAAGAGAAGGATACATAAAAGGAGATAGAACTAAGCACATTGCACTAAAATTCTTCTGGGCACATGATCTACAAAAGGATGGTATAATAGATGTTCAGAAAATCCAATCATGCAATAATTTGGCCGACCTATTAACAAAATCTTTACCAACAAGTGTTTTTGAACAACTCAGAAAGAAGATAGGTCTACATCGACTAAAGGATATCCAATAATATTAAAATGAGGGGAAGTATTATACACACTGCACTCTTTTTCCCTTATCCAAGTTTTTATCCCAATGGGTTTTCTTGGTAAGGTTTTTAATGAGGCAGATAAATTGGTCCAGAAGTACAATATTAATATTGATCCTGAAGTATCATATTAATAGTGTATAATCAAATATGAACATCCAAGGGGAAGTGTTATGAAATTAAATAATTATGTGGATTGTTCATCTTCATATTCCTACTAAGCATTTATCTCCACTACACATTTATATCAATGATCTCCACTACCTATTTATTGTCATTATGTGAGATATTCTTTTGTAGCCTATAAATAGAGGCATTGTACATTTATATGTATGGTTGGAATGAGAGAATAAAATTCTGAAATTTGTGATTGAAAATATTGTCTTACTTACTCTTGATATATTGTTCATTATTTCTTTCTTCCGCCTTATTTTACAACATACTCTTCTAATTTAAAAACTCCATTTAAATCTGGATTTCGAATATGAACTCCTACATAGAGAACAGCCAACAAACAACGAGACAACAAATCACCGGACTATAACCACTGCTATTATCATGCCGTCATTGTTCGAATTGCCATTTACCCACAAATCTTGGGAATATTTGATCCAGTGGCGAAGCTAGAATTTTGTGTCAACAGGATCCGTAAAATTTTTTTTGCTGAAAAAATATGTATGATGTAACGTCTAATATAGACATAGTATGATAATAATTCTTAAATAAACAACTCTGAAATAATGTTAGATAAAAAAGTCATGAGAAATCAAATATATATTATCATAATAATAGAAAATCTAAAATAATATATTTAATATACAAGATAATAATTAAAAAGTCAAGACAACAAAAAAAATACAACAATTTCGTATGAATTTTTATTTTTTTCATAATTTTGCAAAATAAGTTCTTTAGAAATCTCATTAAGCACTTATTTTTGTTTATTTTAGTTATAGTTTTTATATAATATCCGAGTTGTATTTTTTATCTTTTATGGCAGCTTTTATTTATAATGTCCTAAAGTTCACATAATAATATATAGACGAATCGCGTAATGCGCGAGATTTACACTAGTATATATATGCTACAAATAATTTTTTATCCAAATATTTCATTATATTCTAAGTTTTGTCTTAATAATCTTCATTGGGTAGGAGGGAACAAGACGATTAGCCAGGAACAAATGCTAAATGGGTCCCTATGCGATTTTTTAGGTGTCGTTATGCAATTCAAAACAAACATAACATGTCCAGCTGGGTCCTTCAAAAATGAGATGGATCCCTAACTTTTTGTGTATTTATTTTTTAATTACAAACAAATATAATATGAAGTAAATTTTTTGTTGAGGTGGGTCCAAATGCATGTAGCTTCGCCCCTGATTTGACCTGAAGATGGCAAGTGGCAAGTGGCTACAGAGACACTGAGGCTCTTCCGTCACAGCATAAGACAGAAATCTTGATTGTCTGCGTTTTGCATGTGATGTTGATCTATGTAATAGTCTACAAAAAAATAATGTGAGTCGCACTTTAATATAAAAAAAAATTCAGAGGATAATTATTGTGTCGTATAGTTTTTAATAAACACTTCTGTAAATGAATCCACGAGTATATTCAAATTATAATCATGCTATAGTCAAAATATACAAAAACGTAAAAAAAAACCATATCCAATTATATCATAATCGTTGACTACAGATATAAACTCTTTTTTATATTTGAAAATTATCCATATATTTTACATGTTATTTACATTATAAAATAACACACTATTCTTCGAAATCACTTATTTAAACTTCAGCTGATAAATTTTGAATTATTGACAGTTTTTTTTTTTTTTTTTGCCATTTAATGTTTTGAAAATGATCATACAAACTCATAAGTTCATCTGCGGTGCTCCACAAAAATGCTGTTTACTGCATAAGATCAGCGAATCCCAATCAGACAAATAGACAAGGAAAGACGGTCAAAAGAAAGACTACCTTTCTATCTATGGAAGGGATAGCCACCTACACGGCCACACCACACCACAAACACGACTACCTTTTCCTTTTAGTTAGTTTATCTTCCTTTAATTCATTTTCAAAAAAAAAAAAATCTTCCTTTAATTTAATTTCTGTTTTTTTCTTTTTTCTTTTCTGGGGTCTTTTTAAGTTCATCTTTTTGGTTGTAACTGGTAGTGTTTTTCTAGTTGTTGTTCTTTAGGTTCATCTTTTATTTTTCTCGTAGTTCTCTCAGGGCTAGGATGGAGCTTTTAAATTGTAATAGACTAAACAGTGTATTCGTTTTCTTTTTTAATGAATGCCTACGGGCCATGTTTCAAAAAAAAAAAAAAAAAAAAAAAACACCACAAACACGACCCAGATATTTTTATCCAGAAAACATATTCTGTGGGATCCACTAATCAGAACATGCCATCGCAGGCATTGCTTTAGCTCCAGTTTATCATTTCTCTGCGGTTATATTTAGCGTAAACATTTACTTAAAAAAAAAACATATATATTATTTTTGTTATTATACGGATGTTGAAACTGGAACAATTTAACTATAATTTTAATGTTTGAGTAATCGATTCAAGCTATCAAATTCTTACTTGAAATGTTTTTTAATTATTTTTAATGTCTTCAAAAGACGACCTTTAAGTAGTAAAGATAATAAAACGTGAGCAAGTAAAAAAATGTTCTCAAAAGTCCTAAAAAATAATAAAACTTTAATTTTAAAATTTGATTTAAAAAATATATATATATCAGACTCGTGTTGTATTGATCATTTGGTCCGGTCGTGAAAAATCAAAATTTAGACTGAACGCTAATATTTGTACATTAACAAGACCATATTAATAAATTTTTGCATATATTTATTGTACCATATAATAATATTATCATCTCCCAATGTTGTAATTGGGTAAACTATGTTCTTTCTTTTGGTTTTATTTTGTTTGACAGAAATTTGATAAGATTTATAGGTAAGTAATTTTACTAGATTAATCGTTAATATTTAGAGATGAAGCAAAATAAGTTAACCACGCATCATTTTTTTGTCCACACTATATTATAATGCCAATTTAGCTTTTACATTCCAGGAAAAAGTTGGAACAATTTTAACAGATTGAAAAAATTGGACCGAAATGATAAAAAAAATCATCAAAACAGAGTGCTCGGACCAGAAAATCCGCGCCCCTATACCGTAAGGGTGTGGCCTCACTCTGTCATGAAAGACAGAGCGCAACCGCACTCAAATTGTATATCCAAGATTATTTAATGTGAGTTTCGATGATTTGAACATATTAAAGCTTAAATTTAAGGCTTTTTACTTTTGAAATTTCTCTGGTTGTTTAAATTCCTTCGTTATTTACTCTATTACTCTCTATTTGTTTTTTTTTTCTAGTTAATTGAACCGTTGAGACTCAATATTCAACTTGTTCTTATATTTTTGTGAATTGATCATAAAATACTGCATCGATGGATATTACACTTGAACGAATCTATTGATATAGAATCATCAAGGTTTTGAACAACTTATCAATCATACTAAGGGTATGCTAGGAGAAGCTTTTCGCACGAAGGGAAAGGAGAGGAACGAAATTCATTAAAATGTTTACCTTGCTAACCTACTCCACAACAAATGAAAAAGGTGAGAAAGAAAATTAATAGAAAGGAAGAGACACATTGAAATTAGGAAAATTTTAGAGTAAATTTGTACATTTTAATTTGGAGGGTAACAAAAAACGAACAATCTTTCTCTCCTCTACTCTTTGTTCCTTTAATAAGGATGTTCTGGAGCAGACCTAAAAAGAATATTATGGGGTGCGTTTGGATATAGGAAGAAAGAAGAAGAAGGAAGAAGGAAGAAAAAAAATTATAAACAATCCAAACTCTTCCTAAAGTTACACACTTCTCAATACTTCTTCTTTCTTCTTCCTTTCTTCCCTTTTTCTCACACCTATCCAAACGGAGCCATGATGAAGTAATTTCATTTTATTTTTAATGTTGGCAAATTAAACTAAGAATATATATGGAGAATCAGTTAAGGTTTGATCGATTGACAAAGGGTAACACTTTTTTTTTTTTTTTTGCAAAAGTTGTAGGTTCAAAATTGGACTTGTAAATTTTTTTTTTGATGATATTTAAATTGAAAACGTTGAAGGTTTGTCTCTCCATCTTAAAAGATGTAAAAAAAGAAACTAAGAACATGTAAGACCTAGGGTTCTCGACATAATATTTCTCTAGATGCATGCATCCTGAGACAAGAAGCAAATTGCCTTGTACTGGAATTATCATTAAAAAAAAATTAAAGAAGGTTGCCTTCTACCAAACAATCGCATGCAATAGCGACAACATGCGCACGTGGGTCAATTGGAGATGCATATATTCTACTCAGGTTCTTTATTTCTTTAGAACGACCGTCGGGGATAACTCTTTTGAGTTTTATATTTATATTGGCTTATTAGCATAAGAACCATTAATTCAATTTTTCTTTTCTTATCGTCTACATCACAACTATATATTCAAATTATATGCTTTTTATATAATAATGGGCAGACATCATTTGCCAAGGCCATTGCTCTTGGTGCAGAGATGATTTTTGGTTCAATCTGCATCTAGTTGTCAGTTGTCACAATTAAGTCACGTGCCTAGAAGTCGCCGATACATTTATGGATTTTTGCATGCGTTGGATTTTTGGATTGATTTATTTTTTGATTTGTCGTTCAATGATAGAATTCTTGGTCTGGTCGTTTAGAATTTGGCGAAATCCCAAGTTACTCATTCGGAAATTTATTAAAGGAACAAAATAAATTTAGAGACTCCTTCTGGAACAATGAATCAAGTCATATGGCGAATAGTTACATAAAAAGATGACAAAATTGTACCATATTATTCAAATTTAATTCTTCTAGTCAAAATTAATAAACGCACATGTATCATACATATGTCTTATCGCCTTTCGGAGTGTTCGAATCAGCATTTCATACAGGGCCAACCGGTTCAACCAGTAGGATATGCCTCTAATACTAGGATGTGTTAAACCGGACAAAACCAACCATATAAGTCCTGAATTATCTTGGTTCATGAGCCGATCGGTTTAACTGGGCACCGGTTACTTCCTTATGCGTCCTGTTTATTTTTGTGAGAAAGTGCTGCATAAGATCGGATTCTGGATCGAATGTGTACTAAACAAAAATAACAAAGTTGATCAAGATTAAAAGAATAACCAATCACGGATACCAAGTCCAACGAAAAATCTCGCAAGTTGTCATTTCCAAATGTGTATATGTCAACTTAAGCGGGAGTGTTGAAATATATGAGGTCTACACGTGTGTGTATAGATCGAATGGTGTAGCGAGAAGTTCCTACGAAGGATTCAGATCAACACAAGTATTGTTCGGACCGAATAAGGTTGGATTCGGACCAAACAATAAAGTGTGTGACATGGACTCAAGTCAATTCGGACCGAACAATTGTCTATTCAGATCAAACAGAAGTGGTGGTATGGCGCATGCACTGGATTCGGTCTAAAATCAGAGAATTTTGATCCGAAATGTAAACCGACTTGTCTTATTTTTGGCAAGAACGAATTAATCTTGTATCAAATCTTTCCATATAGAAGAGGATCTGATGTGTGTTAGAAGTGGATGAAATTTGAAGATTTAGGACAAAAAAATTTTATAGTAATTTTTATCACCAAATTGACTAGTTGTCTTATGTAATCTTTGTCTATTTATCTTCCCCTTCTTCCTCCTTGTATCTCAGAAATTCAGAAAAAAAAAAGAGTGTTTGTGTGGAGAACGTAGGCACCAAGTTGGTGCTGAAACTTGTTAAATTCTCGTGTTCTCTTTGTATCAAATTGAGTGATTATTTATTCTGAGATCCTCGTACTGACTAATCTTATGGTTTTGCTCCAGAATTCATTAGGAAAAGGAAAAGAAAGGAATGGAAAGGAAAGAGGGATACACCCCAAATTTGGGTGTAAACTTGGTTACACTTTTCTTCATATTTTTGTAAAGAGTTTATCTCCATTTCTCCCCATTCTTCTTAGTTTACCCTCAAATTTTTAAGTTGTGAAGCAGGTTAATTGGTTTGGGCAGGTTTGGTCAGTTAACATTCTCCCTCATTCTTCTTTAGTACTCCTTTCTAGAGTAAGACCTAAGAGACACGGTTCTTGTGCATTTGCACTTGGATCGTGCCTCCTCGAATTCAAAATGTAACTTCCACTGCGTAGATACTCGAATTTTTAACCATTTTCACTGTTTGCGACTCCTATATATATATATTGAAGAAAGGGGCTCTAATAAGTTATATTACTGACTTTATTTCCATCAGGGTGCATGTGCTCCAAAGAAATATTTGTAAGGAAATGCGAGGGAAAGAAACGGAAGTAAAATTTTAAAAATGACTCTTCGAAAGTGGTTACTTCTCCTTCACGTAGGGGAAAGAGAAAGAAATGGAAAGGAAGAGGATGGAAAAAACACACCAAAACAAAATCTAACTTCCGATTTTAGAATTACAAATTTTTCCGATCATCCTTTCCATCACTCCGTCCCCTTCCATTAGTAATAAAGATTAAACTTTACGGCACCGTTTGGATGCGTTGAGAAGAAGGTAGGAAGAAGAAAAGAAATAAATTATAAACAATCCAAATTCTTCATAAAGTTACACACTTTCCAATACTTACAACTTCTTCTCTTTTTCCCTTCTTTCCACACATATCCAAACGGAGCCTACATTATTCCCTTCCCCTCCCCTCTAATTTTCAGTCATGGAGTGACTTCTGATTTATTTGCACGAAAATAAGGGCTATTTCTTTCGTTGCTGATAATCAAATTTAAATGACCCATTTTCAGCCAATGCACTCTACCATTAGGCGTAGAAGGGTTTTTTTTTATTAGGCCAATAATATCATGCTATATATAAGAATTCGTTCCTTTTTGGGAACATGTTAAACATTGTACCGATAGATTCACTCATTCGATGGCCGGTACGTAAACATTTTTTTATACGGATCATTTGCGCAATTTAAATACAATTTAGTTTTAGCAAGAAGTGGGGTTCATGCCCCGATCTTTCCATTAATAAAAGGAAGTACAATGTACAAAAATTAGCCAGAGGCTAAAGTAAAAAAAAATAAAAATAAAAATAAAACAAAATCAAACAAAATTAAAGTAATCTAAAATATTCAATATATTATTGTATCAAAAAATTTATAGAAATTTTTTTTTCATATTTCAAATTTGTGATAGCAAGCCAAAATCTCTCCTTTTGAAAACTAGAAGATGATGCATGCAAATTCAATTTGTGGTAGAGACACTCTAGCTACGATTTCCCGAAATTAATTAATATAAAAATTTAGACATAAAAAATTTTAATATATAGAATTATTATTATTTTTTTAATAAGAAGAAAGTTCCAACGCGTTTCAGAAGCGAGTATTCGAATTCCCCTCCGTACGCGTTTATAAAACGCGCTCCAGGGCTTCCAACGCGTTTTATAAACGCGTACGAAGGAGAGATGTTGTCAGAGCTTCGTACGCGTTTATAAAACGCGTTGAAAGCTCTGGAGCGCACTTTATAAACGCGTTGGAAGGTGTATTATTTAATTTTTAGGAAAAAAAGTACAAGCATGCTCTGATAAAGACTGCAAAAGACATGACAATATTTGATTGTATATCATCTTTGAACTACTGAAATTATTTATAAAAGCAGCCATTGTTGAATGATGTTCCAAAGGAAATAGCTCTTTCTTGTTAAAACCCACTACCTCCTTCTTGTTAAAACCTTCAGTACAATGGACAAAGGAAATAGCTCTAACTCAAATAATGATGTTCCAAACTATCGAAGAGCAACCCGCATTGAGTATTGGCCAACTTTCTACCATTACCCTGCCAATAGAAATCAACCAGAAAACGGAGAATACGAGACAATTTGTCGCTCTTGTTATCGCACTTTAAAATACAACATCCATGAAGACACGACTGAAGAGGGAGACGTGCTCGAGTTAAAAATACACTACCAATGGCACATTAATGGTGGGCCGGAAAGGGAACAGAAGGAGTACCAGGAGCGGCGATGGCGGGAACACGAAAAGAATCTGAACCGAGAAAGGCGATATGACTGGTACAAAAAATATTACACAGAACCTCAACCCATCCCCCAACAACAACCGAAACCTTACATCTCGTGTGAACCAACTCACTGGACCGTTTACGAAAAAATATACAACTTTAATGGAGACCACACAGTGACCTGTACAAGGTGCGCTCAAGTTTTCAATTACAAAGAAAACATATTGCGTGACCACTACCATGAGCACAAACGTCACGACGAGAATGAACAAAGAGCTCGGGACATAGAGACGCAGAGGATTATTAAAGAAAGAAATGAAGAAATGGATCGTAAACAAAAAATTAGGGAAGAAGAGGCAAGGAAAAAAAGGCTCAAAAAATCAGAGCAAAAATTGAGAGAAATGAATAAGAGGGATGAACTTCGACAAATTGCGGCAAGCCGAATGGCAGAGATAGAAAAAGAAGAAACCGAAGCGGCTTTTTGGAACGAAGCCGCTCAATTCGTTGACAATAGTGTTCCGAGTAATCAACAAGAAGATGATGCTGCTTTTTGGAACGAAGTCGCTCAGTTCGCTGACAACACTGGTGCGAGTAATCAACAACAACCGAATGATGAAGATGAGCAACCATGGTGGGATGAAATTCTACAACATGTAGATAGTCAAAATCTCTAAATATTTATCATTGTAATATTTATGTGTTTTATTATTATGGTTGTTAATGTAATTTAGTTGGAATTGTTAATGCAATGTTTTATTTTTATGGTTGTTTTTTATTTTCCTTTATTTTTTGTAGTGCTTTGCACTATAAGTTGTGGTTTTAATGTGTTGACGTTCAATGGATAAAAGTTGTTGTTTGGAGTATTTCATTTATTGGCGTTTCAATACATAAACGTTTATGTTTCAAGTAGTGCTTTGCACTCCGAAATTCCAAGTCATAATAATACACAAGTCAATCATCACAAGTCATAATAAACAATCCAATAAATACACAAGTCAATCATAAGTCATAAACGAAAAATAGTCAATCAACATCAGTAATACACAAGTCAATCACAAGTCCATAAACTAAAAATAAACGATCCGTCCATCATCAGTCCATAAACAAAAAAAGAACTGTCATCATCAGTCCATCATCATAACTAACGCCGCCGCCTCCTCCTAGGTCCTGAAGGTGAAAATCTGTCAATCACCCTCACCACACGCCTATCTCGCATGCCCGGGACAGTAACATCTCCCGAGTCAGTGGAGTCCGTATCCCCATCGTCCTCCTCCTGGCGGTCCTCCTGCTGGTCCTGCTGAGCCTCCTGCTGTATGGGCCCAAACTCAACAGGCTGCCCAGCATCCTGAGGAGTCGCTATAGGGACATAATCACCCTCCTCATCTCCGGCCGTCCGCAGTAAAGTGCTGAACGAGTCTGTCCCTCCCATACTAACCAACGGAGTGCCAAATGATGGAATAGAAGAAGGCGTAGGCACTGACGGAACAGTAAATGGAGGAACAGTAAATGCAGGAAAAGAGGAAGGCATACCAAATGGTGCAAAGGAGTACGGTGGAGGATCCTGAGGCTGAAAAATGCCAGTGGGATCCTGAGAAATGTCAGCAAACTGCGAGGTCGATGCTGATGCACTATGCATGGATGGAGTAGGACCTGAGGCTGGAAACTGAGTAGGAAAGAACGTGCGTGGTCCTAAAATGTCATCTAATCGCCCGGTATTCAGTCGACCATCCTATAATATTAAAAAAAAACAATGTCAATATAAATAAATTAGTATCTAAAATTGAAACTTGCATATGAACGAATACTAACCGCATGCATCAGATCCTCCGCCTGAAGGTCTGTGGGTACAGTCGGACGTGCAGAAGAAGACTCGTCCCCAGAATCTGGTATGTCCTCAATATTTGTTGGAAGTCCTCGCTGCTCCAACAAATCCTCCAACCTGTAATTTATAAATTATTGAATTTAAAATGCAAAAAACGCAATCAAAAAATTAAATTATTTAAAATTACCTCAGAGGGATGGAAGCATCATGCAACTGCGAACGACAGTTGGCGAGAATTGCCTTTCCCACCCTTCTGCACCCCTTCTTCACAACCAGTCCCAATGCATGAAGTGCATTCTTCAGCGCAGAGTTGCCCTGCAATTTACGAGAATAATGACATATTGCACAATTCCATTTACCAATCATACATTCCATATTTAAAAAATTAAAATGTACCGTATTGCGAAGTCTGGACCCCATGTTTGTGTACTGCCTCTGAGCAAGAGGCAGCTGCTGAGTGCGCTGGAGACGTGCCTCGGCATCCTCTCG
Source organism: Rhynchospora pubera (assembly GCA_028095005.1). Taxonomy (NCBI): domain Eukaryota; kingdom Viridiplantae; phylum Streptophyta; class Magnoliopsida; order Poales; family Cyperaceae; genus Rhynchospora; species Rhynchospora pubera. Next base: position 25,627,801 of record CM051460.1, on the reverse strand, counting down.
TGGCGTGGGTCTCTCGGAGGCACTGTATCGCCAAAACCATCGGAAGTACCGCAGCGTATCAGTAGCACTCCAGGATCGAGTCTCCAGCTGGCGTGCCTGTAATGCCTCGTCAGTCCACTCAGCATGTGCACTCGCAAAAATGGTAGCAAAATCTGGGCGATCTCGATAGGTACCGTGCTGGAAGCCCAGCAGGTTCTGTGTCACGTCCCAACTCTGTTAAAATAAACACGTTAGTTCTTTACTCTAATTAAATTGAAGTTGATCGTATGATAAATCGGAAAAATATACCAAACGTACCACAGGTAGTGGAGGAGGAGTAAACTGGTACAGTCCAAACTGATGTCTACAACGGTCGGGGTAGTAGTAGGCAACAATGTGGTAAAAAATCAGCGGCAACCGAACATGCTCCGCTATGGAACCCTCCTGTGCTACCCGTGGCATGACAGCCCTGTCGAGTACGTACGGAAACCAGTTGACGTCTTCAACGTTCAACACGGCTAGGTAGTCCCGTGCGTTCTCCACTGCCCCGCGGTGCTGGCTCCGTGAGAAAGACCGAGGTTCGCCCCATTTCCTGAAAATTTTGAAGGTTAGGATTGATGTGTTGTAATTTGCATAAAATTATTGAAAAATTATTATAAATTATTACCTGCCAAACGGCACACATGAATCTAGGTTAGGCTGTCCTAATCCACCGATAGGAGCAACCTCTGGGCGACAAACAGGGAGGTATGACCATGCCCAAAACAATAGTAGCATCCAAGGTCCCGTCACAACCTTGAAACGCATGGAGGCACGGTCCAGAGCACGATATAGACAAGCAAGCGTGGCACCTCCCCAATTGAAGTCCGGAACTTCATTCAAATTGCCCTGCATTTAAATTAAACAACGCATTGAAAAAAAATAAATTCAACATTGAAAATAACAAAATTAAATTGCAACATTGAATAATAATTTCGACATTTCAACAAAATTAAATTTCTTTATCTTCGATACTAACTGATGTATTAATATGTTTTAACAAAAGTATCTTTGCTTAAAAATTAGACTGTTAACGAAATTATAAAAATAAAAATTATGAAAATATTGAATTTGTAACATTGAATTGTACTATTTTCGTAAACAAATAAAAATATTATTTAAGTTAAGAAAATTATACCGATACGAGCTCTAAAAAGTATGCTGGGACGGAATTCTGAGAAATATCGGGAAACATCAACGTCCCAAATAGCTCTAGGGCCACTGCACGCGTGTATCGGTCTAACTCCTCACCTGGAGCATCTGCCTGTGGCGCCATCCCGCAATTTTGCCGCAACCATTTCAACTTGATGTTGTTGCCCACAACAACATTGCCCCTGCATTGCACAAATTTAAAATAATCAATACAAGTAAGCAATGCATATATTGAATATGCAAAATCAATATTGCATTCTTATTTTTTTCACTTACTCCCTGCTACTCCTTTCTCGGTGCCACTCTCCCAAATCTTCATGAGGATAAAGATTTGCACGAATCTTTTCCTCCCAGGGCCCTCTCGTATTCGATCTAACTGGAATGCCCGTCGAGCGCAAACCATATAAGAAGGCAACATCCTGGTAACAATTACAAAATACGTTAAATTTATGTCATGTAAATATTGCAATTTGTGTCATGTTAATATTACGAAAATTAATATTCAAATTTGAATTTTAAATATAAAGTTTAAATTAATGTTAGAATTAATTGTGAAAATTAATACGAAAATTATATGTTAGAATTAATTATGAAAATGTTAATATTACGAAAATTATATGTTAGAATTAATTTTCATGTTAATATTACGAAAATTATAAAGTTTAAATTAATGTTAGAATTAATTGTGAAAATTAATACGAAAATTATATGTTAGAATTAATTGTGAAAATTAATAGGAAAATCATATTAAAAAAATTAATATCAAGTTTAAATAAATTACCTGTAGAGTAACGGTCATCTCTCCAACGGGAAAATGGAAAGTATGCGTCTCCGGACGCCAAAACTCGACCATTGCCTTCAGTAATGGCATGTCGATATTGATATGCTTCACCTTCATAATGTGACTGAGCCCCAGCTTGATCAGCCTTCCCTCAATCCGTTCGTCCACCTTAATTGTTCGCTTGTGCGATCTCAACTCCAAATGTTTTTCACGCTGCAATTTTTAATACAATTTGTAAGCATTTACAAGCATTTAAAATAAATACAATTTATTACATTGAACATAAAAATATTATAAGCAAGCATTTACAATAAATACAATTTATAATACAATTTATAATAAACATTTTCGATTAATTTTTTACTACAAATTATAATAAACATTTAATACAATTTATAAGTTTATTAAGAAATCTAAATTATTAAATAAAAAAAATATAAATTAACATAAAACAATCTATTACCTCCTCAAAAGACAAACCAACGAGATGCTCGTTATCCGTAACAAACAAAACCTGTTAGTTTTCTGCGTTGGCCGGTTGCACAGGTGGAATGACATTTTGTGCGCTCGGACGGGCTGCGCGACGCCTACGTCTTTTTGGCCGAGGTTGGGTGGAGGCTGCTTCGGTGGGGGGTGCTTCGGTGGGAGGTGGTGAAGCACCAGAAGGACCAGCCTCATCTTCTGCTGAACTCATCTGATTCAAATAATATAAGAACAACAATTTAAAACAACAATGAATTTAATAATTTTTTAGCTAATTGGACAAAAAACGAACAAAACCAAAAATTTTTTTTATGTAATTGACATTTTTACAATAATTACTTTTGCATACAATTTCCACTAATTCCATACAATTTACTAAAATTTCGACTAATTTCCATTCAATTTGCATACAGATTACAGTAATTTGACAATAAATTCCTACACAATTTCCATAGAAATTCCACTAAATTCCGTAAAAATTTTATGAACATTTACGTTACAATTTACAGTAATTCCATGTCCAATAATATTTCCAATAATTCCATACAATTTACGTTACTAAAATTGTGTACTCACTTTATTAAAATGTCCAATTTCCATACAAATTCCATACAAATTTCCATACAAATTTCCACAATTTCCACAATTTCCATAATAATCCATACAAATAGGTAAATGCACAATTTCCATAATCATCCATACAATTTCAATAATTTCCATAACAAATTTCCACAATTTCCATAATCATCCATACAATTTCCACAATTTCCACAATTTCCATACAAATTTCAATAATAATCCACAATAATAATCCACTAATTTCCACAATTTCAATAATATCCATAATTTTCAGTAAATGCAAAATCAAAACCTCGATATCGGCGTACGTTGTCTTTCGAACTTCTCTTCTCTTCGCACGGCAACCACCTTCGCACGGCAACCTCTTTTCTCCCTTCTCTTCTCTCTTTCTCCGGCCGCAACTTTCTTTCTCTTCTTTTCTTCTTCCTTCTCTTCTCTCTTCTTCCTTCTCTTCTCTCTTCTCTCTTCTTCCTTCTCTTCTCCCTTCTCTTCTCTTCTCTCTTTTTTTCTTTTTCTCTTCTCTGGACTGACTGAAGCGACGAAGAAAGAAAAAAAAACGGTCAGAACTCGTTTTCGAAAAATTACCACCTTCCTACGCGTTTATAAAACGCGCTCCAGAGCTCCGAACGCGTTTTATAAACGCGTACGAAGCTGTCAGCTCCTCAAAAGGCGTAACTGAAGAGGCGAACTTATCTCTCCCTCGTACGCGTTTATAAAACGCGTTCGGAGCTCTGGAGCGCGTTTTATAAACGCGTACGGAGGGGAATTCGAATACTCGCTTCTGAAACGCGTTGGAACTTTCTTCTTATTAAAAAAATAATAATAATTCTGTATATTAAAATTTTTTGTGTCTAAATTTTTATATTAATTAATTTCGGTACGATTTCATAATCAAACGACAAAAGTATGACACAAACTGTTCGAGTCTCAATCAGGAAAAATTGGAAAAGAATTTTACAACAATGTTTGAATATAGTTGCCAGTACTTGATCCTTCCTACCAACGACCACTAATAAATATTGTACACTTCGTCTGTGAAATTTTTCTAGAAATTTTACTAAAGTAAACTTTCTGAAGCACTGATAAATTGTTATTTGACACTGCAAAATTCATTTTTTGACCAACCTCTTAATTGTGAGGATATCTTAAGGGAACAACATAAGAGTAAATCTGTATCAATAAATGCAAAGTAAACTAGGACTTTATGCGATGTTGAAATAAGAGCCTTGGGAAATTTTCAATAAATAGGCAATACCAAATATATCACTCTTTCTTCATCACTAACCAGCCATTTGTAAATAATCCAAATGTAGGAAGTAGCTTAGAAACTTCCCATTAGAAGAACTAGTATTGCATGTACAGCGAATAAAGATAAGGGGTATGCAAAAACCTGTACAAATTCAAAAGACATGCATTTAATATTATTCACTTAAAATGCTATTTATCCCTTTCTTCCCCAAAGACCACGATAGATTGACTAGGAAAAAAAGACGTTTAAGGTCAAAATCAATTTGTAGCGAATGCATCGCTTTACGTACTAAATTAAACTCATATCCAAGTCAGCAGGAGGAAGCTTCCAATGCAATTCCAGAAGAATCATTCGTGTTACCAACTTATCGTTTATTTGAATTTACCAAATCCCGAAATAATCGTGGTTTCTAATGCCTTTAATATGCAAGGATTTGTCAATTATTAGCTACTACAATTACCTCAAATGAAAATTCTAGAAATTTTTATTTATTTTAGATGATATAAAAAAAATTGAAAATTCAATGCATTAAATTATATTTTGTGGTTTTATTTTTTATTCACCTCGTGAATTTCAGTTCGTCAATCTCCCTAGTGAATTATAATATCCTGTATTTAAAATGTGCTTTTGATGACGAAAAAACCAATAAAATTAATATCCTAACACAATTAACCTAATAAATACTCAAGACTCAAGAGTACTCCGCCACACAAAACCTGATAATATCTTCCCATATATAGATTACCTTGGTAGCCGACTAGCCGCTGCCAAGTCTTTCAAATATATATATCTTCCCATATATCTTTTTCGGTCAAAATGGATGTTGATTTTTTTGTACAATTTTTCCTAATAGATAGGATGCATATTATTATTTTTTAAATATGTATGTTAGAATTAATAATTATGTGTACAAAACTGCATGACTATTTGCAATAAGAAAGAACAAAAGCAAGGGACTTAAAAGTCATGTACCGTAAAGTATTTTAATTAAATTTGTTCTCTGAGTTGAAACACATGTGCGCATTCATTATTTAATTATGAATGTCCAACATATATATTAATTTTACGAAACTGATACTTACCATGACAAAATAATATTACAAAAGTAACAAAATAGATGACTTGTAGTAGGGGACTTAGTCTCAGTAAGTGGCGATAGAGCATGGGAGTAGCGAAACGACACTTCAGATTCCACAAGGCATCTTCGTTCATTGCATCATGTGCATATGTATCGCTTTTTATAGAACTTTATTTTCCACATATGATAATGACTGATGCTGTTCAACAGTATCAACCAGAGAGGCAAAAACTGACCTATTATTTGGTTGGAAAAAAAAAATGCCTCGCCTCGCCTCGTAGGTAGCTGTTTTGCTGAATCTTACATATTTTATGTAAGTTCTAAAATCTGAATTTAATTATATTCTTACTCAAACATGGTCATTTTTAGCTAGTAGCTCAGATGGTAAGAGCACTTGACTCTCTTCTAAGAGGTCTAAGGTTCAAGTCCGCATACTTGCGATCAATAGACTTGGCGAGACAACGTAAAATCTCAGCCATACAAGAAATGACCAGGGTCAGAATATTATTTCTAGCCTATCCAACTTGTTTGGAATAAAAGACTTAGTCTAGACTGAAACATGGAAAAATATATGAAATTTAGGGCAAATTTTGTTGTCGTTTGAATTTTTATATTGGGCCTAATTAATCTAGATCGTTCATTTATCGAAATAAGATATGGAAAAAATTTTGTTCTTTTGAAGCCGAGAAAATTGAAATTTGGTTCAAATGAAATATGGTAAATCGACTCTTTTCAATTTATCAATTTAGGTTACCTTCTTGTTAGACAATGATAAAATGATACTGGAAAAGAAAATTTGAATTTTTTTTTTAAGATTGACTATATCTTAAATAATTTGTTAGTAGTTGGTTCGAAATTCGTCATGGCAAGGGTTTCTTAAAATAGTTAGAACAACGACATTGGCCATCATGTATCTTGTCATTTTAAACATATGTATGTGTGTACATATATATGTCCATACCATAGAGTCGTTTTTCGAGATCCAAAATTCAAATGTTCAATCCGAACTGTTCAAATTATTCACCATATTAAAATACTCTTGGAGACCAAATTTTACATTTTTTCGAATTTTTCTGCTATTCATTGTGATATTTAAAAAAAAACGTTATAATTGGATTATTTCAGACCCTCCAATTTGAACATATCAAAATAAATAGCAAAAAAATTTAAAAAATATAAACTTTGGTCTCTAATAGTATTTCAATATGGTGATCAATTTGAACAGTTTGGATTGACTGATTGAATTTCGGATCTTAAAAAAATGACTCAAAAAAACATCTATGACATTGTCATCTATGGTACTTTAACTCACCACTTTCTCTCTCTCTTTATATATATATATATATAAAGAGAGAGAGAGAGAGAGAGAAAATCTATTGTGCATACTAATGTACAGAAGTTTCGGTGCATACTGATCCGAACTCTTGGATCTGCTTCAAAGAGACCGATCCAAACCGTCCAATATGATCTTCCTATTGAAATCTCCTTGCCGACCAAATTTTACATTTTTCGGTCATTTTAAAGCGGATCCAAGAATTCGGATCAGTATGCACCGAAGCTTCCGTACATTAGTATGCACGATATGTTCTCTCTCTCTCTCTCTATATATATATATATATATATATATATATATATATATATATATATATATAGATATTGGCTAAATTATACTCTAGCATATAGATTGTCCGTATGCTGGAGTCATTTCTCAAAATCTAAAAAATTCATAAAGTCAATCCGAGCCATTCAAATTGTTCTCCATATTGAAATCTCTTAGGAAACCAAAATTTATATTTTTCAAATTGTTTTTGCTATATATTATGCTATTTTAAAAAAACACTGTAAAGGAGTATTTCTGACCCTTCAATTTGAAAATAGTATAATATATAGCAAAAAAAATCGAAAAAATGTAAAATTTGGTCTTGAAGGATATTTTTATATGGAGAACAACTTGAATGGTTTGGATCGACTATTTGAATTTTAGATTTTGAGAAATGACTCCAGCATACGGGTTTGATCCGTATGCTAGAGTATACTTTAGCCAATCTCTCCCCCCTCTCTTTCTATATATATAAATATATATATATATATAAATATATGTTATACAATTAAGTCAAAATATAAGTACTTGAAATAAAAAGGTAAAATTTGGTTTTAAGTTCTTCAGACATGACATATAAATCTTTCATTGGAAAAAGACAATTTGACTGGAGTATAATTTGATACATGGATATTACTTATGTTTTTTACTGTACAAAATGATAGAAGTGAAACATAGAAGTTTATCATCACAGATGATTAGTAATTAATTGCATCGTTTTTTTTATTTTTTTTTACAGACAGTGAGTTCAATACCTTCAAAAGACGGAAGAAAAATAAATTATATATTACATAAGATGGTTTATGCTTTTCTAAGTAAATAAATAAATAATTTTATCTATAAAAAAAGACATTAGATGTAGTATAATTGGGGCCATTTGGATGGGTAAGAAATAAGGAATGGGCGGAAATTTATTCCCAACCATCTAAACTCTTCACAAAATTACACACTTTCAAATATTTTTCGTCTAGAAATAAGTTATTCTTCTTATTCCTAAGCGATCCAAACGGCCCATTATTAATTTCAACAGACCTTTTCAACTCGTATTAAGTCTCCGATTGTCCGGACTCCGGACCTTTTCCACTCGTATTAAGTCTCTGATTGTCTCCGATGTGATTTCCGATTGGATCTGAAGAGGCAGATTTTTTATTCGAACCGTCCGATCTAATTTCGACGGATAGATTCTGGACTGCACAAATTTCAACGACATGATATTAATCACGGGACATCTATTATTAATTGGAGGGTTTGGATCAAAAGTCTGCACTCTCCAGACCGCAGACCTCAAAAGATATGCGCAGGATGTGATTTCCAATTGTCTGGGCCACGCAGGTAGACCCTCAAATTTGTACCCGTGTGCCCGTGTGGGATTCGTATGCCTCTTTATTATACATCTAGATTTAAACGGGTCCATGTAGCCTATTAGTTATATAATGTGATCCGCCACATAGATATGAGATGCATTCCAGGTATGAGATTCTTGAATAAACCATATTCTTCACCATTTCAATATTTCCAACAGTGTTGTGAATTGTGATGCTCTCTTTTAAGTATACTTATTCCTTGGTATTACATGTGGAAGAAATTGACATTTGTCTTATTCTCTATTTAAAGGAAATTGATAACCAGACGGTTAATTAATTATCGTCAGATAGAACTAGTCAATAATTAGTCAGCTCTAATCGATCGGTAAGAAAGTTGAAATTGGGGTGGTAACTGGTAACTAAATTTCATCTAAAACTAATTCTATTCTTCATTGTTCAGAAGTTTTTTGTGGGTTATTACAAAAGGAAATTCTAGTATGTTGTCAGTGCTTACGCTTCATTTTTATGGCTTGATAGGGTAAGAGTGACACAGTAAAACATATTCAAAACAATAATAAATTTGTCAATCGTCATCTAGAAATTATAGCTTAGCCAAATATTCCTAAAGCGCCATCTGTCCTCTGTAGACCAGATCAAAGTTATAAAGCATTGACCCATAAAATATGGTAGACCACGACACCAAGTTAACTCCAAGTGTCATTAATTGGTTCCTAATACAAACAGTTGAATATGCCAAAATTGCATGTTATATGGGTACGGCTATGAAGCAAGAAACCTGGTGTGTATAAATGGTCAATAACTGAAACGAGTTCAAAGTTCAGAGGAGAACTATGTTGAATTAACTTCAATTGCTTAAGATGTCAAATGATTTAGTTAACTGTTAAAGCATTGCTTTGTGTTTTGTCCTCTCAGAACTAAAAAAAATAATGTTATAGTACAGTGGGGGAATAGCTATAGTGCATCATAATGTATAGGTCTCTCCGTGCATCATAATTTTCACTCAAAGAAAATCAAAATTTTCCTCTCTTTTTTTTCCAAATTTTTACTATTCTTTCGATTATTATTTAAAGAGTGTCATTTTTTTTATTTGTTAATCATTCGTTAAAAAATAAATATTAATTTCTACAAAATAAAAAAGTAAAAGAATTTTTAAAATATTAAAATTTGATTCGATATGAAATATCAAATAATTAATATACATATTACATTGGTTAAATCTTTAATTTATAAATCATTTTACAAAAAATTCATTGGATAAGCACATGGTGCATAAAAGGGTCAGGCACCATGATGCGTCATAGTTAATTTGAAATTATAATTTATGGTCCTTTTTAAAAATTTTAAATCTCAACATTTTACATGCTTGACTCTTCTAAATTAAGCATTTTTCATTTCTCTAACACATCGTCAGGACATTCATTTGGACTTAATTAGACGTTATGTCACCTATATCATAGTAATAAATTCAAATTTTAATAATAATTTGGTAAATCAAAAGCTCTTGCTCTGGATATCATATATATAGTATAGTTAATTTTTTTTTACTATGCACAAAGATATACTAAAATAATAATATTTTTAAAAGAAACTAAAAGAATTTATGATTTTTTGTGAAAAAATTATGGAAATAAGTTACTATGTATCGTCGAAAAAAACTCTTTAATTTATTTACACATCTATAGTATTAATAAAGTCGTGATGTTTTTTTCCTATTTCTGACTGCATTTTTATTTTTTATATCATCCATTCAATATGCACTATTCTGACAATCTAAAATAGGTTTTTTCCTTATAATTGACCATTATTTCTATAATTAAATTTTTTTCTTTTTTGGTTAAATATATTAAAAATAATTGTACCAATTATTATTTAATTTAGAAATTAGAAATTAAATATATTAAAAAATTTAAGTTAGTTCATACTGAATTATTATCATCTAAAAAAACATAAGGCATCAAAGTTACAACTGTCATATCTAGTTTGTAAGTATGGTAAAAAGTAAAACAGTAATGCACCGCAAAACCTTGCGACTATGATCCGAAATAAATTAATGTTGTATATATCATTTATTACACAGATAACAAATTAGCCAGGGTCAACGAACAAATGCCATTTAACTCAACCAAAACGCATGCATTGATATTATATACTTTTTCTCCGTCGAGGAAAATTTTATCTCTAACTCGTCCGCCACTTTTAATAAGACACTTACAAACAATGTACAAAATTATAATTTTATACAAATTTTAAGTATGCACAAAATATATAAAATATACACAGAGAGAGAGAGAGAGACATATAGTGGGCAAATCGAAAATATAGAGAGACATGCATAGTGTATAGAAAGTGATAACTAAGATGAAAATATTCTATTTTGGAGGTCTCTCTAGATAAAATATGTAAAAGTTTCTAATTATGCTTAATAAATAGTGATATAGTGTCTTTTATTGTCAGGAGAACAATATAAATTATAGTTCAGTTTTATAACATATATGTTGTTGATTTTGACTTGATAACTTATCTCAATTTCTGGGAAAAAAAAATATATGAACATGAAATATTATAGAAGTTCGCATGTGGAAAGTATATATAGAGAGGTGACAAACAATTTATAACCCGGCACCTTATTGGAAACATGGACCCGCCACTGAGGATCTGCCATTGGTTACTATTTTTGACGAATTTGCTGATATAAGAGGTCGCCATCATTTTTCTGGGTATCAAATATCAATCTCGGATTCTAATTACGAGTCGATCAATCACCGAAGAAGCGAGCACCACTTATATACAAGGGCAGTGGCGGATCTAAAAAAAAATATTTAGGTGGAGCTGAGTGCTCAATGAATCATTTGATCGAACAATTTATCTTCTTTTGTTCTTCAGCCCCACCTTTGATTGCTCCAATAGCAGAAAATATTCGCTGAGACTAAAGAGAGACTCTAGAGACTCGACGGCGGTAGGTGGGGCTCTAGCCCCACCCGCCCCGGTGGTGGATCCGCCCCTGTACAAGGGAGCCCATCTACTAGTGGTATTTGACCAAAGCCTAAAATATTTGAAACAGTGATTTTGAATTCTTATAATATGATGTTCCCCAAACCCACAAGCTTGAATGAATAGGATAAAAGAAGAGGAAAATAAATATATTAAAATAATTTTCAAAGTGTAATTACGGAAAATAAATAGAAGTGAATGGGAAAAAAATATTCGCTTTTTCAATGTTCCCTCAGGTGCAAATCATTAATGCAGTATTGACTACTGTCATCATTATTATAAATTATAAAAAGATAATAATAACAATAAATAAACCTAAAATGAAAAACGCTAGAGTCATTAACGTGACATGGCTAAGTTGAGATAATCTTTACAATAATGCAACTTTATTGTGTATCTCTAGATTTATATCAGAAATGCAATCTGCATCGTTTGTCATCGCTCGCACAAAAATGAAAATCTAAATATGTAAATATCAAAATAAACACATATAAATAAATAAATTCAATAAATATAAGTTGATATACATATAAAAATCTGAACAACAATACAAAATATAAAATCAATTCATAACTGAATAAAGTGAACACATAAATAAACAAATTGATATAAATGAATAACGTGAACAAGTACAAACGTGATGACACGTGGAGATGTGGCAGATAGTAATTTTTTATTTAAATAGCGAAAAATAGTAGCTATACATTAGCGTCATTGATAAAAAAAAGCAATTCTGCTATTTAAAAAAAAAGTACATTGTGTTTTTCCCAATCAGTCATTGTAGCCAAAAAACGATATTTTAGTAAATTGTTTAGCAGAATATAACAACATAATTAATAATTTATTAATGTAATATCGGTATTTTGAACATACCTTTCACATATAAATTTAGTTTGACATGATTTAATGTGAATAGGTTAGAAAGTAAGCTAAAAAAAAATTATATTTTTTGAGTTTTTCAAATTTTAAAGGCATTATGGTCGAACAGATGGGGGATGTGCGAAGGGAACGTGATCTGCTTGGCAGTAATTGTTTATTCTAAAATTACTTTTAATATTATATGGTTATATAATTTTTATTTTAGACTTGGGCTAGCTCTTTAAAGGATTAGATGTAATTTTAGATAACTTTATATAGACAAATTAGTAAACTTGATATTTGAATATAATTTTATGTTTTGTGTTTTTTTTTGATGAACATATACTCTCGAAATTTAAAAAAAAACAGAGGAAAGATAAATATAACTTTTACTAATAATATTTTATGTTTTGAACTGGTAGCGATCGTAAAATGTCCACTATTCGTTAAGACAAGATAATGATCAATGTAAACCTAATATCTGCTATTCAAACCCTTGTTTATAGTTTTACCTCTTTATTGTTTGTATGCATGTATAAATATATTTAATTATATTCAAATTTCATTAGAAACAAAAGTTATTACGAAAATTGTCTTATTTTAGGAATCCAATATTATTTTTTCCGAACGAAACCTGAAGGAACCTTCCTAGTACAATTAATTCTCAATGCATCCGGACAGGTATCATATTCAGAACTCACAAGGCAGCAAAAGGTTATAAATTAAACAATTCTGTGAAAATTTCGCGCATGCTGACGAGTGATGAGTTCAAGTTTACCGCTTTGATGACCCGCAACGCCACACAAGAGCAGAGTCTCGTGCCATTTTCCAGATAAGCTTAAGAATATATTCTGATGTCATCAAATATGGTGATAAATAGTTTTAATTGGATCAAATTCTTATGTTTCGCTGAACTCTATGGAGAATGGTGTTGCATAGGAATTAAATGAGAGTTCAGTTCGATGTATTTTTTTTTTTTAATTTATCTTCAATATCTAATATGATATATTTATTATCAAGCACCATCCCCCAAAAATAATATTTTGAGAAAACTTGATCATATTAATATAACGAAAATAAAATTGAATAGTTTGCATCAAGGGCGGAGCCCAGTAGGGGTGCATGAGTTCATAGGCGAGTTTAAATGGAACAAATGGGGTGCAATGTCACCCATTTATTTTTTCCAATCAAGTATTTTTATATATAAATTTATTGTTATATGGACAATTTTTCTAAGAAACTCACTATTTGAACCCCTATAAATACAAATATAACTCCATTGGTGACCCCCATAATTAAAAATTTAATTTATTTGACATAAAAATTCTATTGATATTGATAAAAGATAATTAATTAATCTTTCATTTATCTGAATGAATCCCATTCTAAAATTTTCTGGCCTCACCATTGCATGAGTTGCACCCTCGATAAGTTTAAATTTTATGTACTTATTTGGTATAATTATGTATTAGTATAAATGTCATAATTTTCCCCCCTAAATGTAGTAATTTGCAAATCAGCCCCTCAAATTATATTCTTAGCTCTGCCCTAGTTTGCATGCTATAAATTTAAACTTTTAGCTCTAGCACCTTTATAAAAAGTTTAAATGACGAAAGCAAGGAATTGATTAAGTTAACTATTGGAGTGCATTCACTCCCTCTCTCTCAATCCGCTCTTAACTTGTCTTCTTCTTCTCTATTCTCTCACTCTCAAGATTCCGATTCTCTCTTCCAAGAAATGGATAACCTAGATCCGATAAGAATCGACGAAGACGAAGTAACCGCTCCAGCAAGTGCTGAGATCTCTCGCTGTGTTGTGGTTCAAACCTCTGAAGGCGTTAGTCTGGTTGATGTGATGATGGAGATGCGTAGGAGACTGCCGCCTGAGCAACACAGGGTCATAACCTTGATGGACAACAGATACCTCATAATAGGACCCTCAGAACAATGGCGAGATGAGATGTTCCGAAATGGAGCACTGGAGATCACATATGGCAACAACATCAGGAGGTCCTTCCCCATCCTCACTGAAGCTCCAAGAGAACTAGATCCCAGAACACCAACCGTCAGACTTTGGGTAAGAATTGTTGATCTCCCCTTTGGCTGGCGTTCTTGGCATGGGGCCAATGTTTTCTTCCGTTTTGGCAGGATCTTGCATGCTGATGCCCCAACCTACATGGGCATAGATTGGAGATTTGCAAGAGTGGAAATAGTAGTAGAACACAGAGATAGGATACCTGCCTCTAGGGCATTTGAAGTGTACAGGAGGTCAGGGAAAGTCGATTTGGTTAGAGTGCACTTTGTGGTAGAGGAGCCTCAAATCAGATCTGACTACCACGAATTAATCAAGGCACTACCTAGAATTGAGTGGACTCCTGCTGATGAGGCAAGGGTGCAGAGCATTCAACCTCTTAAGGCACCCACTAGCAGTACTTTCTCTCTCACTGGTACAGCCTCTGGCACTGGTACAGCCTCTGGTACTGGAAAGGCAATCAAGCGCAAGAACAAGAGAAAACCCAGAAAGAAGATCAACATCACCAAAACACCTCCCATTCCTCTTGCAAAGAAAAGAAAGTTGGAGAATGTGAGCCCTAACATGATCACCAGATCTCAAACTAAGGCAGGAAGCAGGGAAAAGGAAGTTGGCATTCTTATAGGAGATAAGAAAGTAGTCAAGCCAAGCCCTTTAGGCAAAGGCAAGGGTAAGGATATAGCAGTTGATCTTGAGACTCAGTTCAGGCAAGAACTTAAGCAAGCCAGAAAAGAAAGTCTAAGGCAGCAAAATGAAGGCCCTGGGCAAACTAGTGGATTGCTGAACAAAAAAGGTGGACCCTCTACACCTCTAGGTCCTACCATCTTACCATCTCAACCTCAGGAGCAGAAAACAGAAGCATCAGCCACTGAACCACAGCCTCTTACTTGTAAGGTGGGAGAAGTACCTGACTTGCTGCTGGATCTGATTAGTGAGGGCATACTCAACAAGGATGGCTTCAAGGTGGTGCTGGACAAAAGGCCACCTGACAGAGCTACTATGATGCATGAGGATGGAGAAAATGATGCAGAAAGGAAGCTGGAGAGGGCACAAGCAAAGAATAAGGCACTGCTGGCACAAATTGAGAAGTTGAAGGAAGGACTAAAAATGAAGCAAGCTGGTCTGACAGAGATCATAAGTCTCAGCTCTCAGGAAACCCACACAGAGGAGGAGACTATGGACACAGACCCAGAAGATGACAGCTCCACTCCTCAGGTGGACTCCCTCATGAAGACACCTTCAGAAGAGCCTAGCAAGTTCTCCTTCTCTACCTCAGGTACATTAAGTTACAGCATTGTATTACAAATAGGTAGGGATCTGATCTCCAAGGGCACCCTAACTCTTGTTTCAGAGAATTTCAGAGCCCTTAAAAAGCACTGTACAGAACTGCAAGTAGTTAGGCAGCTTCATACAGAGCAGCAAATAGGAAGGCAGTTTTGGAACCTTGGAAGGTATCAACTCCATTCCAATGGAGAGATCACTCTCAAGGAACCTCTTTTGACTTTCATAAAAGATGACACACTTTATTCTCATATTATAGGGCCCATAATAATAGAAGGTTTAGAGTTCAGCAATTCTTCCAATAATCTTAGATGGAAAACTGACAAAACTCAACCTCTAACTCACTATTATAGAAGTAACCTTTTAAATCCCTCTGAGTCTGGCATTACTGTTAACCTCAGCAACTGGGAATTGAATATAGGAGGCAACTGCCCCTCCAAGCTATTCAATCTCAAGGCAAGGGATAATTGTGATGAAAGAGACTTAGGTGCATTTCTAAGAGAAAACACTCCCTTCAAGACAATTAACAAATGCTTGATCAAGGAAGCAAAACCTCCTTGTCTCCTTCTAAATTCTGTTAGGACAGAAACTAGGATAGAAATTCCTGTGAAGGGCATTTCTGGCAATGATAATTCTTCCTGGAGTCAGAACCCTCAAAGCTTGGTTGAGGCTAGGATAGAAACTCCTGAGGGGGGCATTTCTGGCAATAGTAATTCTTCATGGAGTCAGAACCCTCAAAGCTTGGTTGAGGCTAGGATAGAAACTTCTGAGGGGGACATTTCTGGCAATAGTAATTCTTCCTGGAGTCAGAACCCTCAAAGCCTGGTTGAGGCTAGGAAAGAAACTCCTGAGGATGAGAATATAGTTATTAATAACTCCTTTTTCCAGGACATAGGACTGGATATTGATATCCAGCAACTCACCAGAAACTTAAATTCTGTGAACCCTCATCTTCAAGCACAGAAAGCCTTAAGTAATACCATGCCTAGCAGTAGTAATCACCCCAACAATCCAAGAGGACATCCCACCATCAAAATAATATCCTGGAACTGTAGAGGTCTGAAAGCTGCAAGTAAGAGAGGGTACTTAAGAGACCTTCTGTTGGAAGAACACATAGATATCTTAGGTATCCAGGAAACCAAAAAGCAAATTACCAACAACAGATTTTTTAGCAGCATAGCCCCCTACTGCTGGAACACAATACCTGCTCTAGGAACAGCAGGAGGATTGATGACTGGCATCAACTCTGATATCTACAATATCCAGAGTTGGACCATTCTAAATCATTCCATAACTGCTAACCTAATACATAGGAAGTCTAACCTAACCCTAAGCTTTACCAATGTATATGGACCCCCAAACAGTCAAAAAGAGACTTTTTGGAAGGAGCTATATACTTTAGGAAATACAATAGTGGGATCTTGGGTAATTGGAGGAGACTTCAACATAATCAGAAAAAAAGCTGAGAGAAAAGGTATTACTTTTGATGTAGCAAACATCAATAACTTTAATAGGTGGATTGACAACTTTGGTCTAATTGATCATAGATGTCCAGATAGAAAATACACTTGGGCCAGAGGGGGAAGAAGCCAACAATTTGCCTGCTTAGATAGGTTCTTAACTAACCAGGATTGGCTAGACTCCTTCCCTCAGGCTTATACCTATAGTATGCCTAGAGTCCACTCAGACCATAATCCCCTCATTCATGATTCTGCTGACATCAATCAGACCAACTCTTCACCCTTTAGGTTTGAAAGAGTTTGGTTACAGCATAAAGATATCTATGAAAGAATGCCTAATTGGTGGAATCAAATTAGTTTAGGATATGATAAAAGCCTTAACTGGGACACCAAAATGGCAGTAATGTGGAATAAATTAAAAGGTTGGAGTAAAAACATAGGGAAGGAAGTCAAAGATAAGAAAAAATCACTAGTAAATAGCATTAAAATTCTTGAGGATATTGCTGAAGAAAGTGAGTTAAGTTCTGAAAATCTCAATGACCTAATTGAATCCAGGAAAGAACTCTATGATTTGTATAACAATGAAGAGATCTACTGGAAACAAAGGTCTAGAGTCAAGTGGCTTAAGGAGGGTGACAACAACACTAAGTTCTTCCACCAAACAGCTTCACATCAGAGAAAAAAGAATATTATTACTCACTTAGTTATAAATGATAGAGACACTAGAGATACTCAGGTAATTCAGTCTCATATCTTGGAGTATTATAGGCTTCTCTTTGGGACAGATGGGCAAACTCTTGGTAATTTCAATGAGGGAATATGGGAAGAGCAAGATAAAGTATCTATTGAAGATAACATAGCTCTTACTAGACCTTTCACCTTAGATGAAATCAAAGAGGCATTGTTCCAAATGAGTCCTGACAAGGCTCCTGGGCCAGATGGATTCTCTATTCTTTTTTATCAAGCATTCTGGGACATCATCAAAGAGGATCTCAAAGACATTTTTGATGATTTTTTCAATGGAAAGCTTGCCTTAAGTAAATTCAACAGAGCCACCATCTGCCTAATACCAAAAACAGACAAAGCTGAAAAGATTAAGGACTTTAGACCTATAAGCCTACTTAACTGCAGCTATAAAATCTTCACCAAAGTGCTGGCTAACAGATTCACCTTAGTGCTCCCTGCTCTTATCCACCCCAATCAGTCTGCCTATCTCAAAGGCAAGTATATCTTAGAAGGGGTTGCCACAGCACATGAAATTCTTCATCATGTGCACATAAATAAGGAAAGAGGAATACTACTAAAACTAGACTTTGAAAAAGCCTTTGACAAAATCAATTGGCAGTACCTCCTCAATACCCTAGCACAAAGAGGCTTTAGTACTAAGTGGATTGAGTGGATCAGACAAGTCCTTTGGGGAGGAAGGGCTGCTGTAAAAATTAATGAGAAAATAGGCCCCTCATTCAGTTGCAGAAGGGGTTTAAGGCAGGGAGATCCTCTCTCAGCCTACTTATTTATCCTAGCAGCTGAGGGACTCACAAAAATACTTAATAAAGGAAAGGAGGAGGGTCATTTTGAAGGTCTTGGACCTCCAATTCAAAATGGTAAAGTCCTTCACCTTCAGTATGCTGATGACACCCTTCTCTTCCTGAAATTTGACAAAAATCAACTAAGCAAGCTTCACTGGGCACTCAAAGCTTTTGAGAGCATCTCTGGGTTAAAGATTAATTACACAAAATCTGAAGTGATACCTCTCAATTTAAGCAATGAGGAAGCACAGTTGGCTGCTAATATATTTAAATGTAGTAGGAGTAGTCTTCCAATCACCTACTTGGGAGTCCCACTTCATTGGAAGGGACCCAGAAAGGTAGATTGGGATATAATTGTAAATAAAATAAAAAACAAGCTTTCCAGATGGAAAGGGAACATGCTTTCTATGGGAGGCAGACTTGTTCTTCTCAACTCTGTGCTGACTGCCTCCCCCCTATACTATTTCTCAATCTACAAATGCCCAAAATGGGTTATCTCCAAAATTGACTCCATTAGAAGGAACTTCCTCTGGGGAAGCTATCAAGCTGACAAAAGGAAACTAAGCCTTGTCAGCTGGAGCAATCTCAGTAGAAGAAAGGAATTTGGAGGGTGGGGGATCATCAACCACCAATAGATGAATACTGCCCTCTTGGGAAAATGGATCTGGAAGTTCCATTTCAGAGGACATAATTCAATTTGGAAAGAGGTTGTCACTGAGAAGTACAAAGGTTTTTTCAATAAGGAAAGGGCCTCAAACATGTGGAAATCCCTGTTGAAGATCCTTCCCATCTATAACATAGGAACTCAAAGAATTGTAGTAAGGGGAACTACAATCAGATTCTGGAAAGATATCTGGAATGAAAATCTCCCCCTTTGTAAGATATATCCAGAAATCTATGATAAAACTAAAAACCCCCAAGCCCTTATTTCACAAGTGGTTAACAATGGACAAACTAAACTTTCCCTGAGTAGGGAAATCACTAGAGTGATAAGAACTCAAAAGGAAAACATCTTGGCCCTTGTAAACAATCTTTCCTTAACAGATGTAAATGACTCTGCTAGATGGAACCTAGATAGCAAGGGTTTGTTTACAGTAAGTTCTTTCTACTCCTTCCTTAACAATGGAGGAGTGCAAACTGACCTAAACAATTATGTGTGGCCCATTAAGGCCCCCCTTAAAGCTAAACTACTTCTTTCGCTTATACTAAATAACAAATGTTTAACCTTTGACAATCTGCAAAAGAAAGGTTGACAGGGGCCAAATAAATGTGTTTTCTGCAACAGCTGTGAAACAGCTGAGCACCTCTTTATTAGCTGCACAATAGCCAAAGGCTTCTGGTCAGGCTTCAATCTCTTTAATCATAGGAATATCTGCTTAGATTGTACCAGCTTCGAGTCCTTATGGACAAATATAAACAAACTGAATTCAAATAATAGAAGCTTTTTAAAATCCTTACTAGCTGCCTGGTGTTGGGCAATCTGGAATGAGAGGAATAACATAATTTTTGGCAGCAAGGATAATATGCACTTTTATTCTCTTTATAACAATGTCTTAAATTTGTTTTCTAATTGGACTGGACTATCAACAGATATGGACAGAAGTTTCTTCGATCTGGCAAAGAAACAGGAGGCAGAGAAGAAAAGCAATAGCTCAGACAACACCTCCTCTACTTAATTCAAATGCCAGAAAGTTGACTTTGTTTGTTGTTTAGTTCTGTAAGCTTGGTAGATCAGAGTTTCTCTTAAAGAAAGCTGCTGGATATTTGTATGTTGTTTTGTTTGCTTTGACTGTTAGTACTGAGGGTTCTCTTAAAGAGCTCTCAGCCTGGATTCTCTTGTTGTATGTCTAAAAACTTTAATGATAATGCTTTTGGTTCGCCTGCTTGGGGAGCTTTCGGTTCAAAAAAAAAAAAACTATTGGAGTGCATTTTCTTTGTTCTGTGATTTACTAATTAATAGTTAATTGGGTGACAGTAGTTTGACAAAGAAAAGACTGCGCCACTCTATCCGTAGTGGATCAAGATTCAAGACATTAACCCACAATGAATGTTTGACCAGGCCGCCGTGCTTCATTGACACACGTGCTAGACTTTCTTACTAGTGGGACCCGCGCAAAATCCATCATCCCATGCACCGGGGCAGATTCAAAACCCAACGGAACGCTTTTCTTTTTATTTTATGCTGCGCTTTTTGGCACTATAACTGGTCTTTACTGAATACACCTCGCAATTAGTGGATTATGACTAGTTAATTGTTCTTATTCTTTTCTTCCAAGTTCCAAGTAGTTTTGCTTTTTGTCTTACCTAGTACTTTTGGTATAGTAATTTGTTTAAAGATAATGAGGTTCGCTGATTTAAATGCCTAAACTAAAGACAACAATGTTAGGAAAACATATTATTCAAAAAAAAAAAAGAAGAAGAAGAAGAAGTTGGACATTAAATTATCACAAACAACGTCTTAGATAAATTGGGAAGCACTACTCACATCATTATTAATATATACACTGGGAACCAAATAGGTCCAATGATAAACATCTTCTAATTAAATATATATAACTGAAGGTCTTATTATTTTTTAACTATTCATTTATATAATCTCAGCACTAAATGATGTGAACTATTATAGTGATTAAAATCGTTAAGACCCCTTCAGACTAAAGTAATGTTTTCGATTTTTTATTTCTGTTTTATAATTTTTTGCGATTCAACGTCGGCTCAAAAATAGAAATTATTTAGATTATTTTAACACTTTCTTCATGTAAATTATTTACCAAACGATTAAGCTGAACATTAAAGAACTGTGTACTATTTTTATTTTGACAAAATTAGTTCAAGACCTTTTCATTTATTTATCCCTTCTGTATCAATTACTTATTCTTATTTTGGTCTAGTTCAAGAACCAAAATTTATTCAGATATGTTGTTAACGCTTAGTTGTATTTAAAAAAAAATGAAAAAATAAAATAAACACTTATTTCATATGAAAGTAATTAACTATCACTACTCCTTATAAAATCACAGATAAAAAAGTGTTAAACCTCTAAATCTAACGTTTTAAATCTTTTTGCGTCATTTGATCGATTTGATATGTGGTTGGATATCAATCCGCAAACTGAAAGATAAATATATTTTGGATTTCCATCTAAACATAAACAAATTGAGCGCCGAACAAATAAACAATTTACTTTTAGAAAGATATCATGTATTGTTTGTAGATTAAGCCACCAATCTTTATTTTCTAACATGTATTGTTCTATATTAAACAAAAAGTAATATTAATTATTTTCTTTTTTTTAATTTACCCACGTATTGGGGACATTTTTTGTAAGTCGATAAAATGTATAAGTTAAACACCAAAAATGATTGCAATATCAACTCCCTATATGCTATCTCAGTCTTCAAAATACAAGAAAGTAGAAAAATAATATTTATTTGTTATTTATATAAGTTTTTAGCACCTCCTATTATTTTAAAATCTATAGAATTGTAAAGACTACACCCTAATTATTCTATATTATTTATAATTTTTGAACTTTATTTATTTTAAAAAGATTATATATATATTTGGTATTTGGTATAACAAAATAACGAATTCTCTCGAAATTATATTTTATAATCTACGTCAATCATGAATTTTATACTTGTCTAAATTCTTTAATTACAAACTCGTCGCTATGGTTGCCATAGTATATTAGGATAATCTCACATGTTCAAAACTTTAGGGTCATAATGGATAAAATGTATTTTTTTAAATTCCTTTGACTATCCCCCTCTCCTCAAGTATAAAAGGGGCAGAGCGCCAACGTTTCAGTTGTGAAAAGCAGAGCAAACAGAGCATCTTCAAATTAGAACCGACTTAAAATCTGGATCAAACACTACATCTCGACATGTATGCAATGGACTTCCCTCGATTTCCCGGTGATTACACTCCTCTCCCTTTCAACCCAAACGACTCTGACGAAATGATGCTCCTCGACATGTTGGCAACGGCCGAGACA
The DNA here is from genome assembly GCA_028095005.1 of Rhynchospora pubera. NCBI lineage: Eukaryota > Viridiplantae > Streptophyta > Magnoliopsida > Poales > Cyperaceae > Rhynchospora > Rhynchospora pubera. Next base: position 25,605,389 of record CM051460.1, on the reverse strand, counting down.
AGCCCGAGACCAACAAACGAAGAATCAGAGGAAACAGAGGTGCAGTCACGTTCCCCAACATGCGAAAAAACAGAAGAAAGCCCAAGCACTAGCCCGAAAGGTCGGTGTTATCGTGGTGTGAGGCGACGGCCTTGGGGCAAATTCGCTGCAGAGATAAGAGATTCGACCCGACATGGAGTCAGAGTTTGGCTCGGGACCTTCGACAGTGCCGAGGCGGCTGCTTTGGCTTATGATCAGGCCGCTTTCGCCATGCGGGGCACAACAGCAGTGCTTAATTTTCCCGTTGAGAGAGTACGTGAGTCGCTCAGGGGAGTTATGAGCGGCGACACGGGATCACCGGTCTTGGAGTTGAAGAGGAGACATTCTATGAGGAAAAGAGGAGTAGGGAAGAGAGTTAAGGGGAGAGAAATGGAGGTGCGAAGCGTTGTCGAATTGGAGGATTTAGGAACAGAGTACTTAGAGGAGCTGCTAAGGACGTCTGAGATGGGGAGCGATAGCCCCTCTTGGCGGTGTAATTCTATTTGATAAATTAATTGGAGTGTCAAGTTTTTTTTTTTCTCAAGTGTTATATCTTTTTTTCTTTTATTTATTTTTTTTTGTCGAAAGGTTTTGAGGTGGTTTGTGTAGTGCCGTTTAGCATTGTAACGGTTTGCAACTGGAAATTTGCGTTGTTCTTGGAGGCCCAAATGGCATTTGCCATTTTTTTATTTTATTTTAGTTTTTGTTGGTTGGTGAAATTTGAATATCCTTCATCCCTGAATTCGGGATTTCGATTTTCAAGTTAAAGAAGATAGAAATATCATTCGTTTTGGAACATTCTGTTTGAGAAACTTTAATACACAAAAAAATACGGAGTGAGAAATTTTATAAATTATGCTCTCATAGTCATGTGCTAATTTATAAAACTATTTTGAAAGTTTCATATTAAACTGCAGAAGGTTCACATACTTAAACAAAAATTACAAGTACTAGAAAAAAAAAAAGAACTATCAAATGTCATTATAATGAGTTGCTTTTAGCAATGTTAGATAATACAGCCAAACAAAATTGGAATTGTTCTATCTCCTCCATAATTCACCTGAAAAATGAAATCATAAGCATACTGGGATGGCGGCTGGAACTCAATCTTACCTAATTTTAACTGCTTCGTTCAGGTTTCGTTACTTAAAAAATACTTCTCAAAAAAAAAAAACTTAAAAAATCAACCATTGATAATGTATATGAAGCGGTACCCTCAATTAATAAGACAGAGATTTTAGTTTATTGTGGTTCTTTCTTCTTTAATAACCTATGGACTTGAGTACTGTTTTTCTCCAATTTCTTGAGTGTACAGTGTAGATTCGTACTGCGCGGGAGTAGGGAAATATAATATATTTTAAATTAACTATTTTACACCTCTTAATTTGTTTTACTTCTTAAATTGTTTTGTTCTTTGTAACCAACGTACGTAGTAGGCAACCTTTATTGGAACCTTTTCTAAATTTCATTTTATGATTCGACTTGCGAAGGTTGTTTGTACTAAATTGTGAATTATTTGAAAGTATTAATTGAGCTTTCTTTTTTTACTCTAAATAACTTTTAGGGATAATATTTTAGAAAAAAAGAATATATATTACCTTTTAGTATTTACATCTATTCATGGTGAAGTTAAGATTTGAAATGAGTCCGGCTACTAATTAGGGAAATTTGTACTGTTACTAACTTACTATCCTCAAACCATATATTTTTTGTAAACTTTCTATTTTGACACTTGCATTACCTAGCCCTCTACTCTGAGTCCGCTCTCCGCTACAATTGTTTATGTGTATTACGCGGAAAATTTCTGGAGTAAATAGTAGATGATGTACTCCAATATACTTTTTTATGCCGTATGTATAGAATATACACCATAATATATAAATAAAAAAGGAAGCTGATGCACATTTTTCATCATAAATGGGTCACTGTCATCAGTTCTTCCTTTTGGATGTTAATGTGTCCAAATTTTCATTCAGCAAATGGAATTTGCTGAGCCACTTTCTTTTGGCGCGGACCAAATATTGTCTTCATCTCTAATATAGTAGAACTTTCTTATTTAACAAACTCTAATTGATTTTGGTCAAAGACCCTACATTCATAGGGTTCTAGTTAATATTAACAATTTAGTTGCCCAAACACCAACATTCTACTATATAATTATTTTTTTAAAATTTAAAATTGCAACGTGAAATCCAAACCGTTGATCTTATTTAACTTAACGACCGATGAGTTTTCATATAAGTTTTGCAAAATTTTTGGTTTATTTGATACTCCATCAAAGACTATCATATGAATGTATTAGAATGAATCTATCAAAATTAATAAGATTCGTTTGATTTTCTACCTCTTGATGGAGTATCAAATAAAATCTAAAATTTATATGTAAACACATCGGTCATTAAATTAAATAAGATCAAAGATTTGAATTTGACGTTGTAATTTATAATTTTGAAAAAGAAATTACATGGTGGAATGTTGACATTTGGGACATCCAAACTATTGGCATTGGAAAGCTTCTCATACATTTATTAGCCATAAAAATGATACTTTAATTAGTCAAATTTAATTTAACAATTGTTAAAAGAGCTAAAATTCGAAAATGTGATTTACACAATATATATCATGAAAAAAAAATATTATAACCTTACATTAATTAAATATCAGCTTATGCTTAATGATTTTTTATTTAATATCAAACGATAAATTATATGAAATTTAATGCAAAACAATTTATGAGGATTGATAAATCTATAAATTATTTTTAAACTCAATTTGAGAAGTATTACAAAATTGTCAAATTTATAAAATCCTAATCCTACTCTATTGATAGCAATGTTTTGAATATTGGACCGGACTTGCCTGTTGAACCGATTAAACTGAGAACCGGACACCTCTCCGGCTCTCCGTAGTACTATTGAACCGGTGAATCAACCCATCCGGTAACTTTCCTGCTTCGATTTTCAAAATATTAATTGAGAGTAGTTGGAAAATTATTTTAAACTTGTATTCAAATTTATGAATAAGTTTTGTCAGTTTCTGGCGGCTATGCAGAACAAGATCAAGGTCCTTCATACACGTGTCCAGAGGTAGTAAACACACGACGCTGTCCGTTTCAAGCGCTTGTTCCAGAACTTTCAAGGTTCCTATTTCTCCAAAAAAAAATAATAATAAAAATTTCAAGATTCCTCGTAAATTCTAGGGGTGGCAAAAAAGCTCGTGGACTCATTCGAGAAAAATTCGATTTGATTAGACATTGGCTCGAAATATTTGGGCTCGAAGCAAAATTCGACTCGCTCGAAATTAACTCGAAATTGGCTCGAAATATAATTTTGTTAACAAATTTATATATATTAGTACATAATTTGATATATAATATATTTATTTATTACATATAAATGCTATTTTTATTTAAAATATTATTATAAAATGAATAAAATACTAGTTTATATATAAAAATAATATTAAAATTGATAAATATTAATTAATTTGTATATTAGTTGCTTGAAAATATATATAAAAAGTACTATAATTTAGCTCGACAAACTCGTTAAGAAACTCGATACAAATTCAATTCGATTCGATAAAACTCGAATTAATTTTAAATCAAGCTTGGACTAAGGTTAGCTCGCTCGAACTCGACTCGTTGCCAATTCCCAAAAAAAAAAATATAAATATAAAACACTTCCTCGCTTCCCGAGGAAGCTGCCAGCTGTCAGCTGACCGTTGCAGTTCGAAAGAGACCGTCATACCCTTCCAACTTTCTATCCGGATCTTCTCCAGCGCTGTATTATTTCGTTCCAGCACGGATTAGATTAAGAGTATGTTTCATGAATTATTAATTTCAATTGCATCTCTTTATAAACTCATACTGTTTTACACTGTTTCAAATTACCAAATTATTTATTTTAAACTCATAGGGGGCGTTTGTTTGTGACTTAAAGGTTGCATAACTTAAGTTATGTATCCTTAAGTCACCAAACACCTCTTACATAAGATGCCTTAAGGGTACATAAGTTATGCAACCTAAATAGGTTGCATAAATTATGCACCGGTTCCCTTTAATTTTTTTTCCAACAATACCCTTAGAAATAATTAATAATTATATTTAATAATCTATAATAATTAATAATAATTAATAAATAATAATATTTAATAATTAACAATAACTATTAAAAAATCATAATTAGTAATAAATATTAATTATTATAATTAATAAATAATAATTAATAAACAATATTGATTTATTATTAAATAATTAATAATATTTTTAATATTTAATTAAAAATAATTAATAATATTTCATAATAATAAAATGATTTCTTATTATCATTAATAATTAATTTTTATAATAATTAAAAATTAAAAATTAATTAATATTAATAAATAAATAATAATACTTAATAAGTAACAATAATTATTAAAAAATCATAATTAATAACAAAGATTAATTATTACAATTAATAATATTTAACAAGTAATATTAATTATTAATAATAATTAATTGAAGATAATTAATCAATAATAATTTTTATTATAAAATAAATAATAATATTTAATTAAAAGTAATTATTAATATTTCATAATAGTAAAAATGATTTATTATCATCATTAATAACTATTTTTTATAATAATTAATAATTAACAATAATTAGGTCACAACATATAATACATAATACTAATTCAAATTTATGGGCATTTTAGTCTTTTGACATGAATATATGCATGCATTAAGTTAATCATCCTTACTACACAACCAAACATCTATTACATAACACTACATAAACACTTAGGCATCCTTAAGTTATGCAACTCCTTACTACACAAACAAACGCCCCATACTGTTTAACAGAAAGCATGACGTGGAATTTTCTATTTATTTTTTAATGACAATGTTCTCAAATACAAAATTCATTTTGACTTATTAATTTCTTATTATTGCATTTTCTACAAGCTTGGTGTGCTTCATTTATTTTATCATAATCACATTTTGCATTCTATTTAATGAATGTACTTTTGTTTAGGAAAAAGTTTCACCAAAATTTCAAATTAGAATTGTTCCAACTCCCTTGTCAACTAACAGTCGAGTACAATTAATGGCCTTCAATTTGTAAAAGAGAAGTTTGTGCACTATTTGTCTATTAAATATGAACATAAAAATATATACCAGTCAGATAATTAAGCTGGCATGCACCAGAAGTACCACTGTTTTTATGTCTTTATCAACTTCATTGACATGCGGTATGTCAGAATTACACGTGCGATGAAAACTTTTAGTCGGAGAAAAGTTCAAACTGACATTTTGCACTTGACTTAAGGCCACTTTCTATATTGAACTTCATATTTTCCTTTCAAGTTTCAAACGAGAAAGTCGGAAAGAATCAACAACGAGACTGAAAAATGTTTGGGTTCCTTCATAATCTTGCATCATTACGAGAAAGACGAATTCAGTCTCGAGGGTAGAATACAAGATCCATACTCACAGGCCAATGCAGGCTCGTTAGTAGGCCTACAAATGATGCCGAGATTTTTTCTAATCATCCGAATGAGGAGGATTATATTATTATAATCCAATTGACGAACTGGGCTTATAATCTCTTAACGTTTTCTAATTCATTCAAGCCCAACTCATACTTTTTTGTTTATTATTTTAGTGAAACTATAGCAGGTCGAAATTTGGACTGCACTTCACTTTCTTCCCAATACCCAATTGTTAGAAAATCGGCAAATTTTGCCACCGAGAAGAAAAAACACAAATCACTCAAGATTTAGAATGTGTCATGCATAGGGCTGCAAAACGGTCTAAACGATCACGCAACTGCATTGTTGCGTTGATCGTTTCGTCATGTGGGACGAAAATATTTTCCCTTGCGTGTTCCGTTTCGTCGTGTGAACGCAAGTAATGATTGTTGCGTTAGTCGTTTCGTAAACTTAAGCGATCAAAACGGTTTATCCGTGCGAACTGTTTTACCTTTTTTCTATTATTTTTTAAAGTAAGTGGTATATGAAATGAAAATCTAGTTTATGCGTACAAATCAAAATCAGCGAATCAACTCTTGCGTACAAATTCAGTCTATTATACCAGCAAAATTGAGATAATCATCTCTTGCGTAAAATAATCCCAGCATCAACATAAATTAAAAAAAATTCAAGTTAATCAAAATTGATATTTCTCAAAGAGATTGCTGACAAAAAAAAAAAATCAAGATAATCAAAATTGAAATTTCTCAAAGAGATACTACAATCTACTGATGTAGCTCGGAAGGAGACCATTTACAGCAATCCTGATCTGGCAAAGGTGTCATAATACTCATAATACTCGAAAGGAGACCATTTATGTCGATCTCTTCAATATCCTCAGAAGCTATGTCTTTGTTCCTGGATGCGGTGCTACAGAGATCAAGATCAAGTTGAGGCACAGTCGAGATCAAGAGGTCAATAGCTTCGAGGTACTGAGAGAGGTGCGACAGTGACTTCTTGAGGGTGAAGAGGAGCTTCTTTGTTTGATCAGACTTGAGAGTGAAGCTTCTTGAGAGTCCAAATTAGGGAGGAGGCGCGAGCTTGAGAGTGGAGAGTCTAATTCAGGGAGGAGGCACCGGCGGCACCAATTTTCGGAGAGAGAAGAGGTTTGAGTGGTTCGGTTTGAGGTTGAGGTGGTTCGACTGGGTTGAAAAGAGAAGGAGAGAGGAGACGATGTGTGGGAGAAAGAGGGGTTTGGGGGAGAAGGAGAGAGACGAGGTGCGTAACTCAGTGGCACAGAAGACCTAATCCTCTCCATCGTTTTCTCCGCCTTTTCTCCTCTGTAATTCAATTAATAGCACTGTTGTACAATTGTATAACGAAATGGACGAAACAACGATCACGAAACAGGTCTGTTTCGTTAACCGTTTCGTTCCATGGACGAAACAGATTTTGAGTTGCGCCATCCGTTTCGTTTTTGAAACGATACCAAATTTCTTAGCCGTTTCGTTTCGTTTCGGACGAAACGAAACGATTAGACGGTCGAAACGGCTTTCGTTTTCACCCCTAGTCATGCATGATGATTATAGTACTTTCCGGATATATGTATAGACCTTATTCTTAAGGTTTCATAAATATTTTATTCAAAAGCTCTCTTAAGTGTATTTTGTACTAAATATATATGTTTGGTTTTGAATACCAAGATATAATAAAGATATCATATAACTATCCTAAATTGCATTTTTTTAGTCATAAACTTATTAGTGTTCTCTTCTATTTGTCAGATATACTCTACCTAAGTCAAAACCAGATCGATGTTCCTGACACCTTTGTGACATGTTGTTGTTTCCCGGTTACCTTCAAGCTAGGTTCCTTTTGGCAGACCATGTCAACAACTACAGTACTCTACCTTCTGGTTTATTTGGCGGGAGCATAATAACGACACCTTTCTCCACAATTTTCTTTATACTCTAACAGTTGGCTACTAGGATATTAAAATAAAAACAATTAATATTTTGTTTGGACATTCATGAAATATGCATTAAAAATTATATATCACTAAAAGTTAATTAGAAGCAATCAATATTGTTAAAGGGTGCGTTTGGATAGGTGTGGGAAGAAGGGAAGAAGGGAAGAAGTGGGAAGAAGTATTGGAAAGTGTGTAACTTTGTGAAGAGTTTGGATTGTTTATAATTTTTTTCTTCCCATCTCCCTTCTTCCTCTTCTTCTTCTCTCATCCAAACGCACCCAAAGATAGTAGATAAATTGAAGTCCGTCAATTGTGAGAAATCATGAAATTCCCTGTTGAATTTTTGTCGCAACGTTTCAAATCTTAAAAAGTCTACTCTATCATCCTAACATAAAAATTATTATGAGATCGAACATACACTAGCTTAACGTGTTTCAATTTCCGACGACTCATCAACGCATGCCCACATGTTTTTCTCATGATATTCTTTTAATTCTTAGTTGTTATGTGCTTCGACTGGTGGGCTAATAATAGTTTAAAAAAGAGTAGTTCTTATGTTGCCTTCTAACAATATGGTTTTAGCAAAGGTTTAAATAGCGGCTGTAGCGGCCGCAATAGCGGCGCTATAGCGGTGCTATAGCGGTGCTATTTGGTACACCGCTACAACGCTACATATTTAGCGGCCCGTCCGATAGCGCGACCTATAGTGGGAAATAGCGGGATATAGCGGTGAAATAGCGGGAAATAGCGGCTGATATAGCGGTATAATAGCGGAAATAGCGGTACAGTTTATAATTTGCTGATATAACAATAGTATTTTGGGTATAACTTTCGCATACGAACTCCGATTGACGTGATTCAAAATTCTATGAAAAGTTTACAAAAGTGGCCACAATTTTTATGTTTTGAACATTTTCAAATTCTTAAAATTTAATGTTCAAATATGCATAGAAAATAAATATAATTTTAGTTAGCATTAATTAGTTGCATGAAATTAGGGGTGAGCAAAAAACTCGTAAGTCGTGAGCTAACTCGAACTCGACTCATAAAAGCTCGATTGCAACTCGAGCCAACTGAACTCGAGTTGGTAGAACTCGAGCTGAACTAACTCGGTTAGTTGACGAGTCGAGTTTGAGTTGAGGTCAACTCAGCTCGGAACTCGTGAGTTGACTCGTGACATAATAAATTTATATTTCAAATATATATTATCAACATAATTTATGAGTATTAAAAATTTATAAATTAATAATAAGAATTTTTTTCTTATATATTTTTATTTTAGATAATATTACATATGATAGATTGAGTTTCAATACATATTTTGTTTCAAATCAATAAAAAAAATATAAAATACAACAATTTTATTGTTTACAATATTGTATATGTCAAAAAAATTTAATACTAGAATAACATATGGATTAAATAAATAAAATTTGAAGGATATATGTTTATTCCAAGCTAACTCATGAGCCAATGAGCTAGCTCGAGTTTGGGATGAGTCGAGTTTGAGCTAGCTTAAAAAGCTCGAAAGTATTTCTAACTCAGCTCAACTCAGCTCGAGTTACAGCTGAGCTGAGTTTGAGTTATCCCCAACTCGCTCGAACTCAGCTCATATACAGCCCTACATGAAATTATTTTAATTTTTTATTTTAGACTAAACTAGACCTTCAAAATGCACTTGTGTGTGCAAATCCGCTATGGTCCGATAGCGGCCGCTAAATACCCGCTATCCGCTATCCGCTATGATATTAGCATGTCCGCTACGAGTCCGCTATCCGCTATTTAAACCTTTGGGTTTTTAGAAACACTTTATTTTTTTTTAGATATTTCAAATGCAGCGTAACTGTGCATCTTCTAAGTTTCCCCTCACGTTTGTGACAACTACATGTCCTTAATGAAATGAGAACAATGATTAGGATTCTAATTTACTTGGTCAACGTACTTAGCCTTAGGTATATTCGCCAAAAAATCCTTATCAAGTATATTATTTTTGGTCGAGACTTTCCTAGTGTAGTATCAAATATATGCAATTCCTACTGCCAATTGTTTGGGTCTTACATATGCCACGTACGTCTAAAACATATTTAAGATTTAATTAAAATAACCATTTGCATCCATGAACCATGAAGGAAGAAGGATGAAGGCAACCTCTCGATCTCTCTACGTGTCCCTAAATTTTTGTTAAAGTAATTGGATAAGTTGAAATTATGAAAAACGACTACTATCAGATTAAAAATACAACTTTGCGCAAGCTTGAAAGTAAAGTTTGATCAGCATTTATTATATATATTATTATTGTTTCTTTTTTCCGGATAAGCTTAAATTATTTTAACCTCAAGTTACGAAGCATGAAATTTTGTCAAATATCTCTCTTACAGCCGGATCCGAAAGCTAACTCACCTGTATGGATACGTCAAATTAAGAACCTCTGCGTGAGGTGTATTAATTTTATTTACAGTACGTAAAATAAAAAAATTAAAATATTAGGGTGTGATGGCCACACTTCTGTTGATAAGTTTGATAATGTTAATATAATTAAATTGTTAAACTTTTTGAAAAAATGTTAAATGATTTTTAAGTTAATTTGAATTTTAATATACGAACTATTTAAATAATGAAAATTGTATAATTATATTTATAATTTTAATTCTTTTTCTAAATTTGAACAATATTTTTGTCCTCACAGCCAATGCCCTCAATGCGATGAACAACAACTTTAGACCAGCAGTTTACTCTTTCCCAGTACAAAAATGAGGGCTTGATCAATTGTACTAAAAAGGATCCACCATTTGCTGAAAGAGAACCAGAATTATTGAGGAACAAATGTTTAAATAGTGGATAACGGATTCGTAGCGGACAAGCTAATATCATAGCGGATAGCAGATAGAGATCATTTAGCAGTCGCGACCATAGCTGATATATATGCACAAAAAGTAGATTTTGAAGGTCTAGTTTAGTCTAAAAATAAAAAAAAATTGAATATTTTCATGCATTTAATTAATGCCAACTAAAATTATGTTAATTTCCTATGCATATTTGAACATTAAATTTTTAGAATTTGAAACGATTCAAAACATAATTTGTAGCTTATTTTGTAAGCTTCCGATAGAATTTTGAATCACGTCAGAGTTCATATATTAAAGATATGCCAAAAAAACTAATATTATATCAACAAATTATAAATTTATCGCTAAAATGCTGTTATAGCCTACTATAGATCGCGCTATCAGACGAACCACTAAATCTGTAGCGGTGTACCAAATAGCTGTTAACAAAGATGAGATTGGATTATAAATAGATTGCTTGATTGATAATTGTATTACAAAGTCATACATATATAGTCCACGGTACGTACATGATTAATAAGGAAACATTAATCTGAAATAGATTCTAAAGATTCTAGATATCAGAATAAAATCTGGATGATTACAAAATCGTAAACTACTATAATTGTAAATATCTAGATATTCTGTAACACCCCCTCTCAAACTGAGCATGACTTGACATGTGAAGTTTGCATTTGTTATCTGCAATCAAACAATCAGAACAGTTTAATGACTTAAGTGGTTGATGCACAATACGGAATTGTCATTAGGTACTCGACATCATCTTATAAGATGACTTAAGGGAATTGGTGCGCGAAGAAGCCACCAGGATGCTTAATATCATAAATTCGATATATTGTAGACTCGGTGTTGCAATTAAATCACCATCCAAGTTTTTCGAAGGATGTGATTGAAGATACAACAACAAAGAATCAATTTGCATGTGTTGAAGAGGGAGAGCTATACCAGTAGATGGATTAGATGAAGCAAAACCAATTCTAGCCAAAAGAAATAGACTCTGCCAGTAGAAAGAAGAACAATGAACCTTTTATGACATAACAGATTACAATATTTTCCAAGGGCTCCTTTGCAAAAAGTCCTTTCTTCTTCTTCAGACCAACTGTGTGAGAAAGAACAAAGTATCGAACTGGAGAATTTGTACACAAGGAGATTCGATGCACAAAACCAGAGAGAGAAGGAAGCGACGATCAGATGCACGAGGTCCGGTGCGCGGTGGTCAGATGCAATCTACGGCGGAGATGACTGAGGTCTGTTCAAGCGCATGATTTAGAGGTGGCTGAGCGCAAGTCTTGGAACGCGGTGGTGACGGTGAGGTAGTGGAGCAGTGCAGTGTTTGGAGTCGAGATCTAAAGCGACGACAGAGGAGGCAGAGGCATTCTTGCCTTGTTTGATCGGAGAAAAGGCTGCGATAACTCGGCGGGGACCAGAGAGGTGGTCTGATGCGGTCTTAGGACAGTCACTCAGGTGCGTGGCAGCGAAGGTGGTATGTGCGGTCAGACTCGGCGGCGATGGTAGTGGTCTGTGCGCAGGAGGCAGAGGCGGTGATCAGGGGCGGAGCCAGGATCTTAGAATTGGGGGGGGGGGGGCATAATATTTTTTTTGATAGTTCGCAAGTCCCTAACTAGTACTGGTTCATCATACCTAACTTGTGACCGGTACAACATAACCAACCAAAATATCCTCCTTTACAACACTACTGGCTATCTAGCTAAACAAAATTTTGAATTTACCAATAAAAAAATAAAATAAACTAACATAAAATTCCATAGGAGAATTTATATACATGACGCTATGCTCTTCAGCTCTTGTTTCCTCATGCAATGGTTCTTGAGAGCTTGAAGCTCTTTCAGTTTTCTTGAAAAAACTTTCAATTGTTTCTTTCTTCATAGGTTGCAATTTACAACCTATCCTTTGTAAAAGAAAATCATAATATCATTATCAGTATTCAATGTTTATAATAGTAAAAGCAATATACTAAATTTCAGAAGCTCAATGTAGAAGCAATATAAAAGAGTGTGCTGAATTGAAGTAATATAGAAAACCAATCAAGCAAGAGTACAATAGATATAGTCATATAGAACATATCAGCCTTCCCCAAATTATTTGCATGAGACTTTCTTTTGAACTTTGACCAATCGTTGTTACAAAGATTAAAATTTAAAGGCATACTTAATTGTTGGCCTACTACATGTGTGAATCATTGTAAAACAAATAAGAATTGTATCAACCTTAATACAAGAGTATTAGAATAAAAGTAATATATCTCAAACCAGTAAAGACTGTAAGCCTAAATTTGATGAAGAGTACAATAATCAAATTTCAATAGTACAAGCACAACCATTCAATCAACACAGAACAATAATCAAATTTTATAATTCATATATACTAGCTAGTACCGTATGTATTGAATATTTGATTTTGATTAATTGAATTTGATGAGAGAAATAAAGTAAACTTATAATAATTAGAATAAAAATTAAACTTACAATTAGAATCAGAATTAATAATCACTATTAATGAATGGGGCACTGAGCGAGTGAGCGGGCTAGCAGAAAATGGCATGCTCAAATGCAGGGCGAAGAGAATTTAGACCCAGGGGCGGAGGGTGGACTGAGGGAGCCGTGAGACATCGGCCATCTCCCGCCGATCAACAACAAAGTTAGGTTTTGCTGTTTCGCGTCGACAAAGTTTTAATGTTTAGAAAATAGTAATTTTTCCCTTCTTTTCTTTTTGAGTCTTCAGAAAGCGACTCAGCCACTCAGCAGCGAGACTGCGAGAGCAATTGATAGTGATGAGCGAGAGTAATTGTTTAATTTTTTAATTGAATATAATGGATAAAAATACTGAACACAGTCACACAGAACAGTTGAACACTCAAAAAGAACAAAGAGAATTAAACTTGGACTTTGGACTTTTACTTTGGAGGCCTGTTAAATAACAAGGGGGGCGAACACTTCTATATCATGAAATTTGACAAACATTACAACATAAAAATATTGGAAAAATTTTCAAAGGACGGGGGGTCAAAGCCCAAGCCCGCACCGGTATTCCCTCCGCCCCTGGCGGTGATGGCATAGAGTAGAGCAGAGTGCACCGGATCTGGTGAGTAACGGACGGAGCAGAGCGGCGCGGACCTTGGGTGCACAGCGACACAGAGGAGGCTGAGACAACGGCGAGCCTGCCATGCTAGGTGGTTGAGATAGCAACGATGTGAGCAGGATCAAGCTGAGGATGACGCTAGACGGGAGCAAGATGACAATGCCGAATCAAGAGGAGACTGGACGAACCTGGACAGTGCTTGGCTGAGAACGGCGGCACCCGAGAGAGGTAAGAAAGCAATGGTTGTGTGAGACGACAGAGATTAATAGATTCTGCGACTAGGTTTTAGGGTTTGGTGACTTGAGACAGATTTAGAGAGCGAAGAAAGAATAGACAGAATTTTAGAGAGATTTATACAACAAAAGTATGATTTAGACTAAAAAGCTCATGATCTTTGTTCTGCCGTTGGCAAGAACGAATTAGGGCTCTGATACCATGTTAATAGAGATGAATTGGATTTTGAATAGATTGCTTGATTGATAATTATATTATAAAGTCATACATATATAGCCTACAGTATATGATTAATAAGGAAACATTAATCTGAAATAAATTCTAAAAATTCTAAATATCAGAATAAAATCTGAATGATTATAAAATTATAAACTACGATAATAATAAAGATCTAGATATTCTATAACAATAACATCGCTATTACGGGCTGCTAGGGCAACTAGCTATTTAAATCCTTGCCCATAACAACTTATTCACTCTCTTCGTCACGTTTCATAATCAAATAAGAATAAATTGCACCTGATAGACGTAATCATTAATTAACGTGTTTGAAAATTAAAACACCAATTGCCAGGATCCGTAAATCATATAAAATAACAAAATCATGAGTATAAAACTTACAAATTGAAGAGCAGACTTTATTAATCGTTAGGCGGAAGCGTTAGTACTGATCTTCTTTGAGTTTTCCTCAGCCATAATGATGGTCAACAATGACGTTTTTCTCTTTTCTTTATTGAAATTTCTTAAATAGCAGAATTATGGGAAATGGTGCCTTAAAATTTCAGATTATAGAGTATTTATTGCTGAAGCAACCAAAGGGATCAAGTACAATGAATCTGGTCCATCAGAATTTCCATCAAATTATGATGCACCCTTTAGTTAATTGACTCACACATTAATTATCATAGATCACATTAAATATTCCAACAGCACCATCTTAACATGATATATTGTTTTTTTATAAAATATATATGTTTCGAATGTTGATTCGTAGTTTGGTTCAAACAATAATATTTTATTAAGAACTGTGAAAGAAATGTCATATTCGTGACTCTTAACTAAGGCTCAAATTAACTCTTTTATAGCGTGGATCCATAAACGAAATTTGGCAAATCCATATCCGACCCGACAATGTCACTAGCTCAATGCACAAATTATAATAGCACAACATATAATTATGTGCCTTGTCCGAATAATAAAAGTTGACAGACTAAATTATTACTTATTAGCGACTTAAATAAAGAGGTGCGTTGGAAGTAGAGCATGATTGGGAAACACATGAGAAGCAGGTAGCTTGTTAATGTTAGATTCCTAGGGGAAATTATTCAGAAGAAAACAAAAACTGAGTTAGATTAGAAGAGTAGAGATGCCGCGTAGTATATTATTAATATTGCCGTTTTAAAGCGTTGACCCAACTCCCAAGTGAGGATATATCAATTTAAAATCTGCTGTATCACTTTTCATGTTGTAAGCTGTGTGTCATTACGTTCGTGAATTTTATATTGACAACGTCTAATTAGGATACATGAATCATTATTTCATTAAACATAGAAAAACGCTAAAAGTTTTACAAAAGAATCCGATAATAAATGTTTTTTTATAACATAATATTCTAGTATATTGGGTTTAATAATATGGTTAATTAATAATTTTAATTATAATGGATATAAATTGAATGAATTTATTTTCTAAAAAGTTATAATAATGGGGCCGTTTGGATGGTATGAGAATAAAGAATAATAACTTCTTCCTAAGCATTCAAACAAGTTAGGAATAAGGAGAAGAATAGCTTCTTCCTAGAAATAGTTTCTTCTTAGGAATAGCTTCTTCTAACAATTATATATACATAATTTCAACAAAATTAGCTAAATACTAATAGCTAAATGAAATTTTGTGTGCTCTTTAATTAGTACTTTATTTAATATTAAAATTATAATTTTTAATAATTTATTTAAATTAATATTAATTTGCTTATTCCTAACTCACCATCTAAACAACATTTCTTATTCCCGGAATAACACACTTCTCACCCAATCTTATACTCTTTCTAATGTTTTTTTCATAAAATCCTCATTTCTTCCTTATTCCCATACCATCCAAACGAGGCGAAAGAGATTGATATATTTTGGTAAATTATTCATAATTGCAACAAATGTCCTATATGCTACCATGTTAGTGATCTTTTTATGAGTGATGGGCTATATTTTATGAACAAGTTCTTGCTTTATTGTTTTCTCTTAGTCCGAAAATCGTACAAATGAGTTAATCTTAAAAGTTCAATCCATAAATTACTTTCCTCTATTTCATACCATATAATATTTTGTTTTCCTTTTTTTTTGTTGGGTTTTGGCTGACATATAATACTTTAATATAGAATTATTATACCGAATTTATAACTTACAATCATGAGAAGTGCGAATTAAAGAGAGACTATAGATAAAATTTTATGAGGGAACTTTTGTATTCTTTGATTTAAATTAAATAAAGTATAATTGCTTATTTTTTTAAAAAAAAAGAGAAACTAACATAGATAAATTCTTCCTAAAATATCTACACACTAACAAAAGAGATCAATTTCTAGGATACTGCTTACCATTACAGCCTGTTTGATACAAACTTGCTATAAATAAATTGCGACATTAAAGGAAATGCCGATGTAATAACAGGAGATCGTCTTTTGGGGGAGAATATTCCAAGGATATACTATTACCGCCACAGTCTCTCGCCTCGTATAAGTACCTCTACTCCGCTCCTTACTCGTCTTACACCATCTGTTTGATGTGATACAAGTAGAATACCAAAATTTGCCAAGAACAAATTTCGTACACCATCTGGCGTCTGCCTAGCTAGGGTACATTAATGTGTAAAAAGAAAAGGGGAAAAAAAATAAAATCAAGGTCCGCCTGTTCAAATCTTGTCAAATTTATGGTCTCGTGACCTTAGGGCATTTTGTAATATTTGCTTGGATTATGCCTTTTCAAAAAAAAAAAAATGCTTGGATTATG
The DNA here is from genome assembly GCA_028095005.1 of Rhynchospora pubera. Classification (NCBI taxonomy): domain Eukaryota; kingdom Viridiplantae; phylum Streptophyta; class Magnoliopsida; order Poales; family Cyperaceae; genus Rhynchospora; species Rhynchospora pubera. The sequence continues at coordinate 25,588,761 of CM051460.1, read as the reverse complement.
CTATGGGACTGGTCTAGACAAAATTAGGTGGCATTCAGCCAGTGATAATTGCCTTTTGGCTTGAATTAAGATACTTTCAATTTTGTATTATCTACTTAAGTGTTTTAGCTGAAAAACTAATTTTATACTGATCTTCTCTTGGCTCTATGTAGTATCTTTTCCTCTGTAAGTCAGTGTCTTTTAGGTCCCACCATCCACTTACATGTAGGGACAAATGTTTCCTTTTTATTCTCTTGTGTCAACAAAAGACAAATTTAGCCATTGACAACCAATAATTGTTAGTATAGTAATATTCCTCCAATGTTACCACCAAGCACACAAAACAAATTGGAAATTGACAGTCTCCAATTTAACACATCAAAATCAGTGCAAATCCTAAGTTGGATCAATAATCTCAGAAATTTAGCCTGACTTACCAGTCCCTTGGGAAAAAGAGACATTCTAAGAAATATTAACAACATAAAAAAAAAAAACGGACCAAGATTGAGAATATTCTTGTAATACAGAAATTATTACCAGCATTTAATTTTCTAAACCTCAATTTTGGAGTTTGAACTAAACGTGACGAACCTGAACTCTTGCTCACGAAAAAACTTCTAATTTCATCTGCTCAAGGAATCATTTGGTCCTAAATCTCACAATTAAAATCACAGGATCAAACCCTTAATGAAACTTTATCTCTCTGTCTCCTCTTCTAAACAATTGCAACAAGTTTGTTTGTAATTGCAATATCTTGGATTCTTACTCGTTCCACTCAACATGATTACAGAGATCTTATTGAAAAAAGAAAGAAAAGATAAGCAAACCCAGGAGATGGCCAAGGAAAATCTGCAGGTGCTCAATGCCCTTGATGTTGCCAAAACGCAATGGTACCACTTTTCGGCGATCGTGATAGCTGGCATGGGTTTCTTCACTGATGCGTACGATCTATTCTGTATCTCTCTTGTGACAAAACTACTCGGTCGCATCTATTACACTGTGCCAGGATACCCGAAGCCTGGCACGCTTCCCCCAAATGTATCTGCAGCTGTCAATGGAGTGGCCTTTTGTGGGACCTTGACTGGACAGCTGTTTTTCGGCTGGCTTGGTGACAAACTAGGAAGAAAGCGTGTTTATGGTATGACACTTCTGCTCATGGTGATTGCTTCTCTTGCTTCTGGGCTTTCCTTCGGCTCTTCGCCGAAGGGTGTCATGGCCACACTCTGCTTTTTTAGATTCTGGCTTGGGTTTGGTATTGGCGGTGATTATCCTCTTTCTGCAACCATTATGTCTGAGTATGCGAACAAGAAAACTCGTGGCGCTTTCATTGCTGCCGTCTTTGCCATGCAGGTATGTTCTGCAGTTCTGGCAACAACTATGTTTTTCATCAACAACAACAACAACAAAGCGTTTAGTTCCAAAAAAGTTGGATAGGCAACAACTATATTTTTCAAATTAAAATATATATAACATATGGAAGAAATATATATTTTTTTTCATTTTTGTATGTGTATGTGACCAATTATTTAATACTGGGTGATTGTGTAGATTAACAGAGTAAGCTTCAAATTGAAGTCTCACTAAATTAAAATGCACGTGATTATGCGAACAAACTTTTTAAAGTACAAACAGTCAAAATATTGGATTCTGTCAATATTTTCTGTAGACTGTAAAAGAAACATAAGGCTTACTTGTTGTATTTCTGTTATGCAGTTAGACCCTATAATTTAATACAATTTACAAATTCTGTTAAGTAACACTCTGCATATTCTGTTCCAAAATACACATATATCGAACTATATCTGCTTGAAACTGCAGGGATTTGGCATTCTTACTGGTGGCATAGTAACCTTAATAGTCTCGGCAGCTTTTAAGGCTCGCTTTCCTGCACAGCCATATAGTGTTGACCCAGCGGGCTCCACCGTACCCCAGGCTGACTATGTATGGCGTATTGTTCTCATGTTTGGTGCTATCCCTGCTGTGATGACCTTCTACTCTCGCATGAAGATGCCTGAAACTGCCCGTTACACTGCCCTAGTTGAGAAAAATGCCAAACAAGCGGCCTCTGACATGGCACAGGTGCTCCAAGTGAGCCTTGAAGAAGAGCCAGAAAAACTAGAAAAAATTACCAGAAACAAGGATTATGGACTTTTCTCTAGGCAATTCCTCAAACGCCATGGCGTCCACTTGTTGGGCACAACCACCACTTGGTTTTTACTCGACATTGCCTTTTACAGTCAGAACTTGTTTCAGAAGGATATCTTTGGTGCAATCAATTGGCTACCTAAGGCTGCCACCATGAATGCGCTAGAGGAGGTGTACAAACTCTCGAGGGCACAAACCTTAATTGCACTGTGTGGCACTGTACCGGGCTATTGGTTCACCGTGGCATTTATTGACATCATCGGTCGGTTCACTATACAATTAATGGGATTTTTCTTCATGACAGTATTCATGCTCGGACTTGCCATACCGTATCACCATTGGACCACCCCAGGCAACCATATCGGGTTTGTTGTGATGTATGGATTCACCTTCTTCTTCGCCAATTTCGGACCAAATGCAACCACTTTTATTGTACCGGCTGAGATCTTTCCTGCCCGACTACGATCGACATGCCATGGTATATCAGCCGCAGCAGGCAAGGCAGGTGCAATTATTGGTGCATTTGGTTTCTTATATGCATCACAAGGGAAATCACCTGATAAGAGGGATGCTGGATACCCGGCCGGAATAGGTGTCAAGAATTCTTTGTTTGTGCTTGCTGGGTGCAACTTATTAGGCTTCTTTTTCACATTCCTTGTGCCGGAGGCAAAAGGGAAGTCTCTTGAGGAGATATCAGGTGACAATATTGAAGAAGAAGAAGAAGAAGAAGAAGAGGAGGAAAAAGGTGCTGCTTACGTTTAAGGGATAGAAATATGTTGTCTTTTTGGTTTGTATCTAAATGGGTCATATGTTAGGTGGTGTTTAGTGAATTCCATGTGGTTATTTGTATTGATCATATTATCGATCGTGAATATTAAGTGGTAATTAAATTATGTATTTTAATTTCTCTTTCTGATAGATCGATGAAATACGTAGGTGTCACAGCTATTTTACTGACAAATAATATAAGGGAAAATTGAATATAATCCCTATACACATCCTATAATCTTCAAAGTTCTGGATATAAACCCTATTGATGAATTTCAATCATATTATTTTTGCAAATTGTACGAAAATGCCCATAGTTCTCCTGTCTCATCTGATTAAGCAACGATTACGTTCCCTTTGTAGCACTAGCTGCGTCTAGACATCAAATTTCAACCAATTTCTTCCAATTATGGAAAAATTTATTTTGATTTGATTTGGGGTCATACGAATGCTAGCTTGGGATTATCAGGAAAATTACCAATTCAAATTTCCTTTTAGCACAGTTGTAATCACTCCAGCCTCTTGCATTTTATTATAACCCACTTGTGCTTAATGGCTTCTTATATTGATGAGTATCATGATATCATCCCTCCGAAATTACTTTTGAAGTTTATTTTTGGTTTGTGCATGCACAAGCAAAGCAACTACTCTCATGTTAAATTTATTTTTTTCAAATTCAGTTTATCTTTTTCGAAAGGCTTTATTGAAACCTACCGCTACTTAATCATTTCTATTTATCCTCATTTCCAGCTCAGCAATTCATAAGCCCAAATAGTTACCTTCAGTTCTCCAACTGATTTGTTTCTTTTTATCCTCATTTCCAGCTCAGCAATTCATAGGCCCAAATAGTTACCTTCAGTTTAGCAATTCTTGCTATTTATTTTTCTTATCAAAGAGCGAAGTCTGAAAGCGTAAAATTGTTATGGATTAAGTAATTTATTTTTGGAGATACAAGCCGACGCATAGATTCATATAAAGTCTTGCCAGTAAAGGAAATCAAGGACCAGATTAGCAACTCAGAGGTGTACCAGAAATGAGACAGTCAACATAGAAGCTTTTCTATCTCATTCGTATCTAAGGAATAATTTCTAAATATAATTAGATATTAGTTTACTATGTTTGCAGATGTATATCTCAGAATATGAAAAAAAAATTATAAAAGAGACTTGATAGAACTATGAACGTGTAACATTTTTTATAATACTGATTTTCCTAAATGAAATACAGAAAGGGAGGGAGGAGGTGAGGGAGTCTTGTGTCATTTTTTTTTCTTAATTTAATGATTTATCTTCGTCTTCCTACATGAAGCAGAAATCTATAAAAAAAAAAAGAGAGAGAGAAAAAAAATCAGAAGACATACATTCTTAATACAGATGATACAACTTTGTTTATCACAGCTCTAATTAATCATTTACATTATGCAGCAAATCCTTTTTATTTTCCTCAAATTCCATATTGATTCTCTGTTCACTAAAATAGAAAATTTTCTGTGAATTATTATTTTTTTTACTTGAGTCCTTTACTGCTTTGTTTGTTTTGGTTTGAAAATCGGACAGCCAATTGAACCAGTAAATCACGCTTTGCTTTCCAAAATTGAAAGAAAATAAAGGAAATATCCGTTGGAGAGAACCTTTGGATTGATCAAGTTTCCTAATTGATATGCTACATAGCTGCGTTGGACTGTGTCACCCTTCCAAAATTGTAAACAAATATGCGCTGGAAAATCAGTTTAATTGTAAGATTCACAAATATGCGCTGGAGGAAAATCTGTGTAGGGGCATTGTAGATGACACAGTAAATTAGAGAAATTGAATTTAGACGCCTTTTATTTCGCAAATGATTTATGAATTAATTAATGACATAAACTAGGGCTGTCAATGAAACCCGTTTACCCGTTTACCCAATCCGTACCGTATCGTATAAGACGGGTATGGGTAAAATTTTATTTTCGTTAAGTTAACGGGTACGGGTACGGGTAAGGAATTTTTTTCGTTAATTTAACGGGTACGGGTACGGATAAAAATTATTTCGTACCGTTTTCATAACGGATAATTGCCACAATTAAAAAGATACAATTACATGATACATATGGCATCTTATATTGCATGATTGGTAAAAAAATATTGCTAGATTTTATTTAAGATTTATAATTCTTTCCATTCAGTGTACGAAAAAATAAATAAGCATAAACTTAAAATATTCGCCACCATTGTTGCACTTTATTAATATACTTATTGATATAATTTATTTATACAGAGTGTACAAATTTATTATTATTATATATATTCATTTTTTACCGTTACCGTACCCGTACCGTTAATTCTTAACGGGTACGGGTAAGGTACGGGTAAAGCTATTTTTAACGGGTACGGGTAGGGTACGGGTAAAGAAATTTTAACGGGTACGGTAATGAAAATACCTTCTACCGTACCGTATCCATTGACAGCCCTAACATAAACCTTATCTTACATTTATGTTAACGCGTAATCTAATCTAATCTAATTTATATAATGACCGGTTTGATTTCTCAGCAAGCTCATTCTTTCAATGGCTTCCAAGATTGTGTTGGTCTCAGCCATAATCCTTTTCGTATTAAATCATGCACAAGCAGAAAATAACACCGAGGTACGTTTATGCTATCATTATTAATTATTAATACACTTTCCTTCCCTCTTCATTTTTTTTTCTTTGATCTCCATGTAGTACTCTTTGGTTTGATTCTACATTGGGTTTTACTCGTATAGTCGTATACAGAGGCAATTAACCTTCACATCTTTTTAGAAATTAAAACTTGATGAAGTGCATTGATTCTTTTAGTATAACTTAAAATAAAATTAATACAACAAAACTATTTTAAACTCCATATTTTTGTGGGAATCAACCATTTGACTGCGATCCGATCTAACAAATCTTCGGATCCTACCTCCCTTTTATGGAAGATCATTGAGAAACCAGAGTATGGGGAGGATCTAAGCAATACCCACCTGGTTTTATTAGTCTTTGTTTGTCTACATTGCATTGCACCCTCTTGACATTTTATCACAGGATTAATTTATGTCCATCTACCCTTAAGCATAAATTGAGAAAATAAAAAGGAATACTAAATATATCAATAAAACAATCTGCATAATCACATTATGATATTGAAGCTCCTGCTGTCTATTTGGCAATTGTTTCCGGTCTTTTACTCCAAAAACACAATTAAATTAAGGTAACAAAAGGAATTACACAAAAGCATTTGATAATGCAGAGGTCTCCGGTCAAACAATTTATTCACAGACATGTAATGCACCGAAATCACAAATTTTCACTGTTTCAAGCAATTATCTTTTGGCAGATGCTAATTCAGGTCTAAAGTCGTTTCCATGTATTGTTTTCTTAGTTTGCGGGTTACCGTAGTAAGGGACAGCTTGGCAAGTGGCACGGTGTGAGAGCCAAAATAAATGTGTGGCCAATTAATGATGTTCTATATCTCTCAAGAAGTTCTGCTTATATAGCAGTACATAATGGAGCAGAACAAATTGCTGCAGGAGTTCATGTAAGTCATCAAATTTACTTGTGGTCTCTGTATCGTATCTATGTTAGCAATGTTAATAAATTGGTACAGTATTTTAGTCATTTGTTCAATATGAATGACGGATTCAAATTTATTTATGTAGTTGATAACTCGTTAGACATACATGCCATTTTGTATTTTATATTCTTTTTTTTTTGGTGTACAGCAGCAAGAATGGAGAGATTTTCATACATTAATTTTCTACGATATTTTGCAGCAAAAAACTCCCTTTAATATTTTTCAGTCAAATTACTTGTACTTATACTCATGCATATATATAAAGAGTTAAATTAAATTGTTTATAAGTACTCTATCATTCTATTTTGAACAAAGAGGACCTGAATTACTGCTAATAAATTTGAAAAAAAAATTAACTTATTAACTGTTAAGTGTGAGATCTTTTGTATTTGATTTCCGCACAACACCCTTTATTACTAACAAGTGGCGATTATTTTTGTTAACAAACTTGTTTAGGTATATCCTGAGATGTATAAGGACTACAACTTGCGCTTCTTCACATACTGGACCGTAAGTTCTTGTCATATTATAACAAATATATCCACTTTACCACTTGTGATGTCTATGTGATGAGTTAGTTTCTAAAAATTACCATGGAGAAGGACCGGATTTAATTAAATGGACTTAATTTAGGTTATTTAATTAGCTTTTGTTTTAACCCTTAACTATAAACAAAACATGCTGACAACCTTGAGGAAACTAATTGCAGGCTGGTGATGGAACCAAAAGAGGCTGCTACAATTTGGATTGTCCGGGATTTGTTCTTGCAGACGGTGCAAACATTCATCCAGGACACAGCTTGTGGCCACTTTCTGATATAAATTTGGGGATGAGATATATTACGCTCAGGATAAAAAAGGTCTCTTGTGCTATTTTCTAATCATAAAGTCACAAAAAATAGATAAACATAGTAAGTGTATAAAGATAATAAAAGATGGTGTCGTCGAGAGTCGAGAACGTATGAACTAGAATTGATAGGTAAATATCTGAAAACAATATTAAAATCTAAACAAATTATGTATGTTAGAAAATTGGGTAAGTTCAGAAGGGTGTGGGCTCATGGGCTGGGTCATTCTCAGGCATTCAACACAAGTACATAACTATATTTATAAACGACTGGTTAGTCTGATAAAAATACTTTTCGTTTATGAAATCATAGGATGAGGAAACAGGAGACTGGTCACTATACAGAGAAGACAAAGGAGGCCCTATTGGAGGCATGACATTAGTGGGATGGTGGCCGAAGACGCTTTTCAATGGTTTAGTAGACAGTGGGAATGAAATTGAATGGACAGGATCTGTGTTCTACCCGTCTGACGAGACGCCTCCAACGATGGGCAGCCAGCTTTTCCCTAAGATGCTCGAGGGAGGAGCTGCTCACTTCTACGACTGCTACGGCTTTACTACCACTGGTTCTATTTACGAGTACGACTACCAGCCCTATCCAGTCGTCACCAAACCGGAGTGTTATAATGTTTCTCTTTGGTACGATACCGGTAAACCTGGATACAAACACTTCTTCTATGGTGGACGTTGTCCTGACCCGGAACCGCCGTCAGTATGAGGGAACTGACCAGCTCGCCTTCATCATGTTCTTTTGAAGGCCATATTGTGATTGTCTCCAATAAATTTCATTTTAACTTGAAAAGCGCACTCAATGTATCAATGTATGGCATCACAATAAACATGTTTTGACTCTTGAATATTGAATAAAATTAGTTTACAAAAATGGAGATTAATTTGTTTCTCGATTTGATACAAATTATAATTGAATATTTTTATCTGCTAAATTTTGCTCTATAATTTTTTCTTATTTTTATTTTTTTAAAAAAAATACACGCTTAATTTTTTTCATTTGAATTATATTCAAGGTCTTGGACTTTCATTTAGAATTAACTTCTGTTCCAAATAATTAATCAAGGTATAAAAATTAATGATACAGATTGCGTATGAGAGGTTAGATATACCCTTCAGTTGAAAGTCTTACCTTTTGTTTTTTTGGAGATACTAGGCAGAGGCTACCTAGGGTAAACTAAAGTCTTAGACTCTCGTTTAGAGTTAATACCTGAGCCACAAATTTAATCAAGGTACAAAAATCAATAATACAGATTCCATCAAATAACTACACCTGCAATTAAAAATTTAACACTATTGGTGCTTTTCTGAGTGATGCAATACCAGCCGGAAAAAGAGCTGGTTACACACATTAGTAAACTTAAATAACCGAAAATGCTAGAAAAAGTTAAAAAAAAATGAAAGAAAGATGTTTTTGTCTGCATCTCTGTAATGTTCATTTTGATATTTATGTTTAGTTCAAATCCTTCTTGTTCAAGAATACTGATGACGGAAAAATCAAATAATTTTCTTTATTAAATCAACATATACTTTTGTATTATCTATTATGCTTTTATTTGTTTCTCTCCTGTACTAAACAATCAATTGATCAAGATTCCGTTCCTTTTTTTAATAATAGTTCTCTACGCACGTGCTATTGATAAATTACGGGCATGATAAGAATGGTTTATTGTGGATTAATTCAACTAAAACAATTTAGCTAGATGGTAGAGTTAAATATAAAGACTAATTGTAAAAATTTTATTGCAATTATTTGTGGAGTATAAAAAGATCCAAGTGAAACTTTCATAAGAAGATTCAATTTATGATTCTTTCAAGTTTCTTTTTAGATATGAATTTCAGCTGGGGATGAGAATGGATCAGATAAATCCCACTTTGATTTTGTATCCAAATTCGAAAAATAGTAGATAATTCGGATATTAAAATTCGTATCCGAACGGATACCGACACGAATTTTTTCAATAGAATACAGATGCAAATATGGAAAAATATACATACGAATAAGGATAAATATCCGCATCTGAAATGTTTTAAAAAACAGATATCCGTATATCAAATTTTGTTCGGATCTACGTGAGGTGCTCTCGTGGGGTCTCACCAAGAAACAAAAGGCAAGAGACGATATGAGAAGAGTAATAGCCGGCAATAGACGAGAAGAAGGGACGGAGCAGACTAAATTTGAGTACAAACTAAAAGTCGAAGCAGAATCTACAATAAAGAGAGACTATAGAGAGATTATCAGATTGAGGAAGAAGAATAGTGGAAAGAACAGCTCCGACTTGAAATTGGAGATAAAAGGAAAAACTCAGAATTAAAGAAAAGGATTGGGATCCGGGATTTATTGTGTTATTACGGCATAAACGAAATGGAATCCATATCCTCTGTTGCGTTGCAGAAGATAGTAGCGGTGCACGGGCTGTCCAATCAATGATCGGGTGTCCCGTGATTAATATCATACCTATCGAGATTAGATCGGACGTATAGAAACGGTCCGCTACGTCCTCCACGGAGGATTTTGGTCCATGGTCCAAACGAAATGAGTCAAATAAAGGGCGTCCTATAATAGTTTTCAATCTTTTTGAGCTTTATCTCGAATTTTAATGCCGTAATATTTTTGCATTACTTTAGTGTTTTGTTTCTTTTTTTTTTTTTGAGATGCATTAACTTTGACTAACCATACGAATGAAATGGTAATTTGAATCGGTATAACTAAATACATGATAGTAACATCAGTATAGGATCATTCAAAAAAAAAAAAAACAAAAACAAAAACAAAAACTTGATGGTTAGTCACGTTAACCAAAAAATGATGATCAGTCATGTTAACTAAATACATGACTAACCAAATTGTTCTCACCAAATACATGATGAATTATATAAAATATTCCAAACACTACAATTAATTTACAGACACAAAATATAAATCGGTATAACTAATCTTTTCAATTTGAAAGAGCAATTAGTCTAGAATTTATAGAATCACGAATTTAGAGTTTAATTTTTGTTTAAATCTAAAAATAAAAAAATAGTGACCATTTTAATTTATAATATTCTAAATAATTTATATGACGGCTAAAATTATTTAATAATAAGTAATTTTAATTAAAGTTTATTGACAGTTTTATTAATTATTTTATCACTGATAAAATGCTTTATTTTAATTAATTCATTGGGTTTAAAATTTTCATGTTGACATCTTAAAAGAAAAAGATCGAGCAAAATGCAATCAATTCTATTTTGTTTTAATATCTGAAATAGGTATTTGAATTTGTATTTGTTTTAATATCTGAAATATGTATTTGAATTTGCATCTGATAAAATCCGGTTCATTTTTGTATCGGTTTTACATTCAAATCGTATCTGTATCCAAACATGATCCATATCTGCATTAAAAAAAAATGAATATAGATATGATTTGACCACAATCCGATCCGTAATCATCCCTAATTTTAGCCCATTATGAAAGATAGCGTTAAGGCCCAATGGAGAAGAAACTTAAAACTACCAAGATCATCTTAGTTGGGCATTCATCCTGTTTCACAATGTAGCAACCCAAACCGGCATCAAAGAGAGTTTTATGTGCAATTAACAACGGTTAGATTTGATAAAACGATTCCTGAATATGCCAGAGATAATTTAGGTGTCTTGAGTCTGGCGCCTTAGACCACTCGGCCATCCTGACTTTATTCTCTGTTAAACCTCCAAGAGCCCGTATTACTTTCACCTCTGCAATGTCTTCTCTTCCACAACTCATTCCTAGGCCTTGCGACATGGAGACTCAATGGGTTATTGATGGCATTCCTTCACATCTGCAATCTGCTGGGGGAGACACAATCTTTTGGAGATGGTCTGCAAATGGTTTATTCTCTGTCTCTTCTACTTACATGGCACTCTCAAAGGCAGGAAAATTTGTTTCACCGCATAACATTCTCTGGAAAATCAAAATCCCTCCAAACATCAAGCTCTTCCTGTACTTGTTGCTTAATGACAGGATCCTCACGCAGTCGCAACTTGCCAAGAGGAACATTGCTTTCACTCCAGGCTGCTCTATGTGCAATGCTCTGATGGAAGATAGTTTGCACCTTTTTGTCATGTGCCCCTATGTGTGTGAGCTGTGGAACATACTGCGTTTTTCTCTTCATTTGCAGCAATTCTCCAACTCCCATTCCTGCAAGCTTTCACTTCTCCAGACCATGCAGCGTTTCAAGGACAATCCAGCTTCTCTGGTGTACTTTGCTTCAGCGCTTTGGGCAGTTTGGATAGAACGAAACAACAGGGTTTTTAGAGCCTCGTACAGGGACACACGAACGATGGCGCTGTGGGTGCAGGAGGAGGGTCGCAATTTCTTCAATCACTGCTAGTGTTTCGCTGTTTTTCTTTATTCGGTTTTTTTTTTTCTGTTTTTAAATTGATAGCAGCTGTCAATTTGTCTAAAAAAAATAATAATTTAGGTGTCTTGCCGTATAAATCGAATCAAAATATTCTTAAGCTGTACATCACTAGAAAAAAAATCAAATTAAATAATACATCCACTCCATAATTACATGCAGTAATGATTGAGTTAGATACAATAACAATAAATTAATTTGTCCGATTTAACAATTGTACGAAGTAGATTTCTATATTGGAATTTGCAATAATCTCCACATCCATCCAAAAAATAAAAAGTTCAAATGATGATACGAAATTTTAAAATCAAACTATGAAGTTAATAACATCTCTATAATTTTTTTTTCATTTAAAATTGCTTACTGATTTAAAAATATATATGAAAATTGACAAATTTACTAAATTTCAGTAAACCTTATATCATAATATTTTATCAATAGTTAAACATAAAATTATCATCAAATGCTGGTCACTCAGAATAACTTTGATTCCTTTTTATTTCATTGTGGATAATCTCATTTACATTTATAAAGCTGCTCAAGTGCCCTACAGATAAATATCTCCATGCACAAATCTTTTGGATATATAAGATGCAGATGCTGTGCTTGTTCAATGTGCTGCTTGTTGTATTTAGTATTAGAAAGTGAATACCCATTGTCCGGATTTTATTTAGAGTGTATATTAATTTTAATTTCCAACTACAATTAAAATTTTATATAATCAAACAATCAACAAGTAACCTTCGTATTGATTGTTGTTGTGGACAAGTATACATATATTTATTTTTAGCTTGCTTGCTTAAAGTGTTACATATTCCAACTAATCTCGATTAATAAGTTAGTGTCATTTGAAGTTCACATGCCATTTTTTTATTATTATTATTATATATAGGTCTTTACGCTATGATCATCATTATGAAATATACTTATTTAAGAACTAAAGATTTAATTTGGTTTTTCTGATTTCAAGTTGAGCTTATATATGCCTTTTTCTTTGAGCTTATGACGCTACATATATCTTAAGAACTAAAGATTTAATTTGGTGTTGTTTCTTTATGGTTCAGATTTGGTCGGTAGTACATATGAAGATTTTATGTTGTTATTTGAGGTGACTTTGCATTTTTGAATTTCAATTGCTGAATAGCTATTTATAATTTTTTTTCATATAAAATAAACTTGAAATTGAAAATACATTGTTTTGATTTCTCAAGGATTCAAAACAAAATTCTGCATCACGCAGTTCAAGATCTAATAGTTTATCACTAAAATTTACATACTAGCAAAAATGCCCTAATATGTGGATAGAGGTAAATAAAGAAACAAAATAATATTAGACATAAAAATATATTGAACAATCTACCGGCGATACAGGTACATATGTTGCTCAATTTCTTTTAATTATTAGATGGAAAACTAAAATATATTGATGCTTCGTTTAGCGATTGATATTCACTTACAGGTAAAGATATAATTAATTAGGTGTTTACAGTGAGTAAAGATAATGACGATTCAGCAACTTACTCAATAGTAGAATTGCTAGACATAGCTCTAAAAGATAAAAAAAAAATCTAAAATCCGTAATCTGTACGCATACATAAAATAAAGTTTAGTAACTTTCAATTTTCCATCTTTATTACTGAAAGAAAATTAAAAAAAAAAAGTTGCGACCAGCCTTTTGACACTTGATTTCGTAAAAACAGTTCTCTTGAGGACTGGGAAGCAAAATAATGCAAGAGAAATTTGAGCAGTATGTATAAGGACAAGAACAGACGACAGACGTGCAAATTCGTGGAGATATTAAACATGGGTTGACTTTTCATGTTTGGTTTTAACTTTTACGGCTCATCCGTTTTATTAGGAAAGTAACAGTTAACTTCTTGTTGAATATGTTTCTCCAAATGTGAAAAAACAAACCCTAAAAGCACACACGACGCTAGTGTTTTTCAAAATGATACGACACGAGCGTGTTGGTACGACACGCACGCGTGTTGACACGATACGACACGACACGTCTATGGAATTAGCACGACATGTGCGTGTAAGCGTGTCGTGTCAAAGTCGTGTCGTGTTGGAGATTTTCAAACATTGACACGTTTTAACACGACACGAGTTGACACGTGACACGACACAACACGACACGAGTTGACACGTGACACGACACAACACGACACATGACACGAGTTGACACGATAAAAATTATTATTATTTAGAATTTATTATTAAATTATATTGAGTTTATATTATATATTAAATAACTTTTTGTTCATAATCTTTTGATTCAATCATTAATTTTTATTTTAATATATGAAATTTTAATAATTTATTATATTCTATTTTAAAATTTATTTAAATATTTTTTAATAATTTTTTTATGAATAAACTATAATTGAACTTGACACGTTTAACACGTCGTGTTAGACGTGTCGTGTCATTACACGTGTCGTGTTAACCAATTCCTTCATTTGACACGACATTACACGACACAACACGACACGACACGTTAAAAATATTAACTCGTGCCAACACGACACAACATGACACGTTTACAATACACTATACGGCGCTCAGAAAATTACTTACGTGAAAAGCAAGAATATTAAATAAAGAACGTTATAGTGAAAAAAAATATATACAAAGAGCATTATAGTTTAATAATCTAAAATTACTTACGTGAAAAAAAATCGGTACAAGAATATTATTGTAAATAAATCTTAAAAATATAATATTTTTAATTTTAAGATTACAATTATGGCCATTGTTAGATGACCAATTAGATATATGCCACTATTTTCTTGCATAAGTGGCCTAAAATAATTTTGTTATTTTGCAGTGGTCTAAAACTAATTATTAATGATTAATAATGACATAAAATAAATTATATCTTTTGTGATGGCTATTACTAATTATTAAGTTTTATAGTGACATATTTAAAAGGATAAAGTCGTCATATAATTGTCCGATGGCAAAAAGATTAATTTAAATTATTTTATAATGGCAAAAAATAATTTATTATTTAGTGATTGCATATTCCTAATTTCAAATATTTGCAGTGGCATAAATCTAAATCACCCTAAAAAGTTTAAGGTGAATATTCATACTTTTTGTATTAATATATAATTGCATACATACGAAAAATGATGAAGACTAACTAGGATTCTATAGCTACACATATTTGTATCTATAAAGCGTTTTAACCCTTACAATTATAGAATTTTATGAAAACATTTAATATGCACCATAGTGCATAGGACTTTCTATGCACCGCGGACTTTTTCGAAGATATTTTTGTAAATTGACAAATCTAATTTAACCAATCTAATCTACATATTGAAATCTCATAACAAATCAAATTTTACAATTTTTGAGTTTTTATTACTATTTTTTTTTGAAAATTTTAAAACATGTTATTATTGGAAACAAATACTATTTACAATTGCAACATTCCAAAAATGACAGTTTTAAAAAATTCGAAAAAAATAGTAATAAAATTTAAAAAATTGTAAAATACCCCCAGCTGGACCAGCTGAACCATCCAATCCTCCGGTGGCTCCACCGACGGCCAGCTCAGACGGATTGATTTGCTATGAGATTTCAATATGTAGATTAGACTGGTTAAATTAAATTTATCAATTTATAAAAATACACTCGAAAAAGTGGTGCATAGAAATCCGATACATTATAGTGCATATTAAAATTTCTCAAATTTTATTGATGACATCTACTATTTTAACACTTATTACTCAGTTTTATGTCAGCTTTGTTATTGCAATTTTAACTACGAGAGTAGGCGTGAGCAAAAAGTCCATAACTCGTGAGTTACTCATACTTCACTTAAGAAAAGCTGGATTGTAACTCGAGTTGAACCAACTTGATTGGTTAACTAGCTGAGTGCATCGAGCTTCGCTCGATACATGAGTTTTTATTAAATTAAAATTTATTGTATTTTCATTTGTACAATTTTGTACTTCTCTAATTTAATTTTATTTATTTGGAAAAGATTACAAAATTTTGGCTAAATTTGTTGATGTTTATTAACAATGACCAAAGACGTGATGCTTGAAAAATTATAACCTAAATTAGATTTAAAATTGTTTAAACCAAATATTTAAAAAGTGGTCAGTGCCACCCGTTGTCATTATAAAAACGGTAGCAACACCTATTTTCATTATAGAAACAACTATATTGCAAAAGTAAACAAAAAAGATAAATGTAAATCCTATGTTTACCCTTTTTTTTTTTATACGATATATACTACTTGTGTTTTCATAATCTACAGAAAAATCAAAATCGATTATGATATGATTATAAGTTACAATATGATCTATATATTTGTGTATAAGTTACGATTACAAAATTGATTACGATTTCAAAATTGATTATAAGTTACGATCTGATCTATCTATTTGTGTATACCAGCAAAAAAAAAAAAAAAAAACCCGACAATTTACATCTAAATATCAAAATCTCTCAAATAAAATTTTATTATGCTTATTTAACCATTCTACATTTTTTAGGAAAATACCAATACAATCTTTTTGACACATACAATATTTTCATGATTATTTATAATAATTATATTAATTATATATTTTTGAAGTTAAATTTAATTTTCAAATGTTACATTTCTCTCCTCTAATAAGTCATTTCTTTATTCCAATTTGTTTTGAATAGAGTTTTTCTATGGTGAGTCGCGACTCACATAGGGTCCGTGAGTCGCACTCAAAGCTCCTAGATATAGTTCAAAATGACTGATCCAAACCGTCTAATACTATCTCCCTATTAAAATCTCTATGCAGACCAAATTTTATATTTTTTCGAATATTAAGTATCTTTTTGAAATTTTAAAAAATCGTTAATCTAATTAGTTCTGAACCGTTAAAAAAGTAGTTTTTAAAAATCCGAAAAAAATACATAAAAATTTCAAAAAATATAAAATTTGGTTTGCATGGATATTTTAATAGGGAGATCGTATTAGAAGGTTTGGATCGGTCATTTTAAACCAGATTTAGAAGTTTCTGAGCGTGATTCACGTGAGTTGCGACTCACTTAGCAAAACTCTCTTTAATATATCTTTAACACCACCCCATTAGAAATTAAATGGTTAGTGCCCTTAAACATTTCCAAATACATATCCTTAATAAAGTTCGAATAGATATAATTGACCGTTCAACTTGGCCATTAATTCTCATAATGTAGTCAAACTTTATCCCTTACTATTCTAATTAAACTAGCTAGATTTGGTCACTGGTAAGGGCAGATGGGAAAAAAAAAATTCATAGAATCAAAACAATTAAATGTATATCCTTATCATGTCCGAATATATACAAGTGAGGTTCAACAATTGGCCAATAATTTTCATCATGTAGTCAACCTTTATCACTTACTATTAATTGTAAAATTGCTAGTTTTGGTCACTACTTATTAATGGTGGATACAAAAAAAATAATTTTCTTGGAATAAAAAAAATGTAAATTTATAAAACATATCAAAATTGTCATTTTTTTAAAAAAATATAGCTCTCTTTGGAGAAATGAATTATCATGAGCAACTTCTATGAAAAATTTATAATCATTTTAAATTGATCGTTGTTACAAGTAATTCATCGTTTCCAGAAAAGGATTATAATATTTTTTATTAAAACCATGTTAGAATATATATGGTAAATATTTATTTTGAAAAATTTAATCACAAAATGAATGAATAAATAATATCAAAACAGCTATGAAGTCAGCCACGAAAAAAATTACTCCTGTAATATATAGTCAGATCATTATTTTTTTTTTTCAGGAATGATAACTGCCATCTGCAATTTTGTCATCCCTGTCATCGCTAAATATAAAGTGAACATATACAGTAAACAAGGTGAATATATATTTGATCTAAGTGAACACTTACAAACAAATAAGTGTTGTCATCACTTGTTCAGAAGTTTACATGCATATTCAACTTATTTTTATTGAACTTATTTGTTTTATGTGTTCACTTAGATCGTCTATATGTTCACTTTGTTTGTGTATATATTTACTTTATATTTAGCGATGGTAGGGATGACAAAACTGCAGATGACAGTAATCAATTTCTTTTTTTTTTTTAAAGGATATATCATTATTGAACCAGGGCGGATAAGAACAATAATCTAATATGCATGTACTTAATTGTAACTTAATTAGCAGAACTTTTTGATTTACTGGTTTAAAATATTAACAAGTCAAGACCCACCTCAGCATCTCTAAGATTTGAACCATGATTTTGTTACTAAAACAATACCTTAAACCAATAAACCATTGCCACCACAACATTGGTCCCGCCACTTAAGTGGCACTTAGCATACCTTCTTCGATCAGTGTGCATTTCCAACATTAATTTCAAAGGTAAAATGACATCATTTATGATCTAACTACATTCATCTTCGAATTATTAAATGAACGTGAGCAAATAAGATGACAAAAGAAAGATAGGTTATTATTACATGATCTATAATCTTTAGATCTACTAGGTTACCGCAGGTGGCAACTGGCTATATGTGTTTTTCTATTTTCGAAACACGCGGAACTTATATTTGTTAGCATACAAATAGTTAAATAGTTAGTGATACGAGTTTAAAATATCGGTAAAGGCTCGTTTGGATTGTTTAGAAATAAGGAAGAATAATTTTTTTTAGACGGAAAATTAGAAAGAGTTATTCCTAAGTATCCAAACGTGTTAGGAATAAGATGAAAATAGTTCTTTTCAGAATAACACTCTTCCTAACGCATCATTTATTTCCATTCCTTATTTCTAACACCATCCAACACAATATTTTTTTTTCCGAAATAATACTCTTCTCACGCTTTCTGAAATAATACTCTTTTTAATTTTTTCGCTCGAAATAATTCTTCATTCCTTATTCCTAGCCCATCCAAACGAACCAGCCCATACTAATATCATTTTCCCATATCCAAATTGGAACTCCAACCGATCGAGTCCATTGTGCATACTGTAATTAGTTTGAACTCTCCATTATAGGCAATAAGTCTTTCTATTTGCAAAACTCGTGTAACTTAATATATATATAAAGAAAACCTATGGTGCATACAAATTAATGTACGGAAGTTTCGGTGCATATTGATTCAAATTCTTGGATTTGCGTCAAAATAACCGATCCAAACCGTCCAATATGATTTTCCTATTAAAATCTCCATGCAGACCAAATTTTATATTTTTTTTCAAAATTTTTAAGTATTTTTTTGAAATTTAAAAAAATCGTTAATCTAATTAGTCCTGAACCGTTCAAAAATAACAGTTTTTAAAAATTCAAAAAAAATATTTAAAAATTTCAAGAAAAACTGAAAATATAAAATTTGGTCTGCATGAAAATTTCAATAAAGAGATCATATTAGACAGTTTGGATCGATCATTTTAAACTAGATCTAGGAATTTTCATCGCAACTCACCATAACAATGTGTTTGTCACTCACCAAATAAGCCATTGTTCAAAATAATCTTATTGAAGTTCAAACCAAATACCCAACAACAATTTCAAATAAGCTATTAAAAGACTTATTCTTATTTTTCCTTTTTGGAGAATTGGATGAATAAGAAATCTAATAGAAAAGTGAAATTAGAGAAGAGAGAAATTCACCATCTCTATTGTAAATAGCCAAACACACCTACTAGCCAAGAAAGAAAATCCGGACTTCAATAATAAGCCAGAGTTAGAGTGGAGAAATCCTAAAAAGCCAATTAGAATATTAAGCACTCTAATATTCTAATAAGCCAGAGTTACAGCAGAGAAATCATAAAAAAACCAATCAGAGCTCTAAACATCCCAAAGCTACAAGATAAAAGCACCGTTACCATAGTTGTTAGCATAAAAATTATTACCGTTACAAGGTAATAATTGTCAGCCTTAAAAGTATAAAAATAAACAAAATGTTAGTGATACGAGTTTAACAAATTGGACATGACTCATGAGATATCATTGGGTTTGTTTGGATGACATGGGAATTTGGAGAATTTTCAATTTTTAGGCATAAATTTATTATAAACAATCTAAATTCTTCACAAAATTACACACCTTCCAATACTTTATGCTTAGGAATTAGAAATTCCTCCTATTCCTAAGCGATCCAAACGACTCCATTAGTCTTACCGATTTCCAATTAAAACTCCAACCAAGTCCAAACTCAAATATAATTTATATTTTCCATCACCAGAAAATAAATAGGAGATTATACTTCACACGTGATCAGGATTAATTAATATCCACGTTCATGCTCGTCTTAATTAAGGTGCGAATATTCTTGGTTAAGATTCTAACAGCTATACGCCATCCCCCCTGTAATCCGTACGGTCCCACCTGAGATTAATTAGTGCTTAGGATTTGTAGAATTCAACAAAATAAAAGGAAGACAACAGTTGAACTCTTTCCGATCACTTGCATTAATAGAACTTCTCCTGTGGGCAATGAACCATGCATCATTCAATCATCCTCAAGACAGTATACTATTTAATTAGTCAACTATGTTCATTTTGTTCGAGGCTAGGTGAATCTTGGAAGTTGGAACGCACAGCCGCACAGGTAAACTATATATGACTATATGAGTCAGCATTTGCTGTCGTATGGTTTATTAACAGTTTGTTTTCATAATTTTTTTTTTATATTTTATTTTAATTTTTGTTGGCAAACGCTGTCATAAAATTTTAACGGTCGGAACGTTTCTATGAAATTTGTAAAATTAGCGCTGTTTTTTTTAGACATACTAGATAGCGGCCATTAAAAGTATAAAATAGCGTTGTTGATATAGTGGGGCAGTCAAAAAATTCTCAAATGTAGTTCACTAAATTCAAAGAATTCAACAAAATAAAACATCATATGATTATTGATGGGTTCAAATATGTTTCCTTAAAAAAAAAATCATGTTGTAAATATATATATTTTTTTCATATGTAGGACATCATATTTTTTTTTTAAAAAAAAGCTAATTAATTGGACCCCTTTGATCAATGTGGCACCGCCACTGTGTTGATCCGGCTAATCTCGAATTTTTGTTGATGAATACATATTGTAAATTCTGCAATCAACTATTTTTTTGCGAACTAAAATCTAGATTATTTATTTATAATTATCAATGATTGTAATTGATCAAGACTCAATATTGATTTAAAATTTAATCCACCACAGAATCTCTCTATTCCTATTACATATAATACCACCAATTTAAAAGTGTATGATGCACGAACGTTAACGACATAAAAATATAGTGAAAAAGTACGGAAAAAGAGAACTTTGAATCGATCAGAGATTATAAAAATTCTCAATTCTATGATAAAGTTCAATTCTTAAAACATAACTAAACTTTCAAAAGACACAACAACTATCTTAAATAAGCCAATACAAGAGAAAAAAAGGGATTTGTACGGAGAGCGAAAGGAGATGCGATCTGATGGCGACACAAAAGGGAGTCGACTCTGATGGATAGCAAACTGTTCGTAGAGGCAGAACCAGGGCAGCTCCCTCCTCCGCCTCCCCTCTAACTCTCCAGCAGACGACGGCGCTCTCAGTTTATGGTGAGAAACCCTCCTATGCTCAAATCCTGGCCACATGCAAGCCAAAAACCGCCAACCCTCAACCACTTCCACCAAACAACTTACCTCCGCCTCACCCAGCCAGACCACGACAACCCACCTTCATAGCTTCTCCAGATAGCCCCACCACCTTGACCTTTTCACCAGACCTTAATGACCCTAATTGGAACAACCGCTGCTTCTGTTGCTTTCACAAAGGCCATACAACACCCATTTGCCGTAACCCTAGCAGGTGCACGGCATGCTGGAAGGAAGAGCACTCCTACCATGAATGCCCAGACACCAAGAAGCAAGCTTTCTTGGCTAGGAGGGCCTACAGCAACAAAAGGAGGCAGTCTAGGTGACAAGCTCAGCAATACCAAGCGCCGATTGTGCGCCGCCAGCCTGTCTCACAAGTCCGTCAACCGCCTCCCAACCGTACTTAGCCTCCTCTTCACCCCCAACCTAGGCAGGCTGTCAATCGGAGCCACCCTCAACCTGTGCGTGCGACTACCAAGGTCTCACCGTGCCCCCACGAAGGTGAGCCTGACTTTCTGGACCTCTTAACTGATCCCAAGGCCTCCACGGTCTTACCGCCGGATGCCGACTGTCCAGCATCGATGTAATGCTTCCTCTCCAGAGATGACAAGTATTTTGCAGAGATTGCAAAACTGTCAAAGGCGTTGGTGGTGACTCAGCCACCCAATTTTCCTATGGAAATGTCACTGGATTTTATTGCCAATTTGGTGGAAGAAACCTAGGCTTGTCAAAGCTTCAGATTTGAAGATAGGCACTCTTAATGGAGGTCGCTTCTTGATTTCACCACCAAATGAAGTTGAGGCTTTTGATATTGCAATGGCTTTCTCAGAGGAATGGTGGGAGCAGGGGTACACAGCGGCTCTCTGGTCACCGCTTCTTCATTCTGACATTGCTATCCCAAGGTTCAAAGTCTGGGTCAGGCTAGTGGCTCCCCTTCCCCACCTATGGAGAGAAGAATATGTCATTCAGGCGGTTGGCAAATTTGGCAATTACCTAGGAACAATTGTTCACAATGATCCAGGTAATCTTGCAAGCTGGGATGCGGCAGTAGTAGTGCAAGATTTGGAAAAGATTCCACATAGGATCAGCCTTTTAATTGGTGGTTTAGATGGTTTAGAATATCATGTTTCAGTGATAATTCAGAAATGTTTGGCTTGCCAAACCTTTACTTTAGCTGACCTACCAAAGCTGCCGCTAGTAGTTGATAGGCCCAGCGTCAGAAAATTCAATGAGCCTGAGACTTTAGTGGAACCCCCAGTCGATGAAGAAAAATCAATCACAATCAATGTGAAGGATCTGAGACGCATTTTCAGAAATGTTGATCAGTCCCAGATACCAGAAGACATTGCAACAGCAATGCACACTGCTGGGAGGGAAGAAGCACGAGGCAAGAAGCCGGAGCATGGCAATGTAACAATCCTTAAACAGAATTTTGAAGTCAAGCAAGGTGAGAGAAGTAATGTCAGGAGTTGCTTGGGCCCATCCGAGTTACTGCCTCATGGCGCAGCAACTACAGGCCATTCTTTCAGGGAAGAAGTTTCAAACAACAACCGCACACAGGCAAGGCCACACAAGTGACTTTCCACAATAGATCTGGAGGAGTTGCAGGCTTCAGTCCGTAACGGTGTTTCTCAGGTCACAACCTGTAACCAGCTGGTACCAGCCAGAGATACAGATCAGGTTCTGACTCTATCTCTTCACCCGCCTCTTACTTGCAAGGACTCTTTGTCTGCTACTGATTTGTTCCCAGAGACTTTGTTGACTGGGACACGTGTTGAGTCACAAATGACACCATTTAGTCTTGCTCAAAGCAAAGGAAAACAGTCAGGGACACGGGTTAAGCCAGTGGCAGTTTATCAAGGTAGAAAGTTTTTATCCAGGAATTGCAAATCAGCGAATACTAATCCTTCCCTGATTGATCCCTTACAACCAACAAATTTTGTTGATGTGCCATTAACTTATGCTGAATCGCTAGATATAGCTTCCTTAATTGGCGTAAGTAATAAACAGCTTGTGATTTTTGAACCAAAAAAGGCCCAGGCCTCGACCCAAAAATCGCGCATTGTTGTTACAGAAGCTAACTTGCGCGATTGTAAGCAGGTGGTTAGCCCATTAAGATCGAGAGGCAGGCCCAGTAAAAAGAGCAAGCAAGCAGTTGGCTTACAAGCTAGTGCACCCTGAACTTAATGAAGATGAAAACATGCAGGAGGGCGCAGCACATGACCCTCAAGACCTCGAGTAGTGCATTCAGCTCGATGCAAGTTCGGATGATGATGAATTATCTAACTGAACTCTATTTTTGTACTAGCGTTTAGCTATTTTGTGGAGGCAATTCTTGTTTGTATGAATTATAAACCTTTTAAACTTTTGACTTGGAATGTTAGGGACTTATGTGATGTTTCCAAGAGAAGAGTTATCTCTGAGGGATTAAGATCCTCTCGTTGTGATATAGCTTGTCTGCAGGAGACAAAATTGCATGATCCTGATCACTATTGCTTACGCACTCTTCTCCCCACCTTTTTTGATACAAACATAGTTTCTCTAGATGCCATTAACACGAGAGGTGGTTGTATGATTTGTTGGAAACGTTTCTACTCCCTCTTAAACTCCTGGACCACCCACTTCTCTTGCTCGGCTCTCCTGCCAGATACTAGAACAAATAAAGAACATTTAATCACTTGCGTTTACGGCCCTCACACAACTTCTTTAAGATCAAACTGCTTTCAACATTTAAGCAGTCTCTCCTCCCTTTCGCCGGAGTTATGGGCTATCGCGGGGGACTTCAACGCAGTTAGATGGATGAGTGAGAGATCTAACTTGTGTACTGACTACTCTGCAATGAACATCTTGAACACTTTCATTGATAGCAATCAGTTAATTGACATTCCCTTACAAAACAGGAACTATACATGGTCTAATATGCAGCCTCTTCCGACCTTTTCAAGGCTGGACAGAGTGCTACTTTCACTCAAGTGGCAGCTCACTTTTGCCAACATTACTTTAGAAGCACTGCCCATAATGGTTTCAGACCACTGTCTCTTGATTTTAAGGTGAAGGCAGTTAGAAACAAAACCGTATCCTTTCAGGGTTGAGAAGTTTTGGTTGCAAAATAAGAAAGCAAATGAGTTGACGGTAGAAGTTTGGAACTCAACTCAACATGTCGGCCTGCCGATGGATGTTTTGAACAAACGTGTGAGCAATGTACATCAAGCTTTAAGGCAATGGCATAGGGAAAATTACTCACACTTATCCATTGTCCTTTTAAATGCTAAGGTTGTGGTTGGACTACTCAACAAACTGGAGGAACTGAGAACCTTAACACACCTGGAGAGGACTGTTAGGATTTTGGCAAAGCAGAGAGCTTATGAACTTGCAAATATTCTAGAGATAAGATAGCATCAACGCGCACGTAGCAAGTGGGTGGCATGTGGGGATCGCAACACACGCTATTTCCACGCTTTAGCCACAATAAAGAAAAGAGGAACGTTCATTTCATCCATCATGCAGGGAAGCAGACTCCTCAACACCACTTCTGAATTTTTGATACTTTCACTTCGTTTTACAAGGATTTAATGGGGACTGACATCTTAACCTTGCCTTATACACCGTCGGCATTATATGCTAATGTAACTTTGCAGCTACAAGACCTAGCGTATCCTTTCAGTGTGTTGAAAGTAAGCCAAGCAGTGATGGGGATGTCAAACAATAAATCGTGTGGCCCTGATGGCTTGCCAAACGAATTTTTTAAGGTGCACTGGAGTATGTTGAAGCATGATCTGATGCAGGTTTTTCAAGTCTTATTTTTGCACAATTTGGATTTGCAAAATAAGAACCTTGCACATATTATTCTGCTTCCAAAGGATACAAATGCTTCTACACCAGCAAATTTTCGACCCATCAGCCCAATAAACTATGTCCCCAAGCTTATTGCTAAAGTGTTAGCAAACCGATTAACAAAGCATATCTCTCTCCTAATCTCCATCTCTCAGACTGGTTTCATTAGGGGCAGATTTTTAGCGAAAAATTTCATTGCGGCTAGAGAAATAGTTGTTGAAATTCACAAACAAAAGGAACCATCGTTCATGCTAAAGATTGACTTTAAAAAAGCATTCGACTCCGTAGCTTGGCCTTTTCTGTTACAAACTCTTTTGTGCAGAGGCTTCGCAGATGATTTTCTGTCCTGGGTCAAGTTGCTTCTAGAGACCTCAACCTCTTCGATTGTCATTAATGATAATATTGGGATGCCTTTCACTCACAAAAGAGGATTGCGTCAGGGAGACCCGTTATCTCCATTCCTCTTTGTACTGGCTGCAGATGTGTTAGGGAGAATGGTTCAAGCTGTTTCCAATTCAATCAGCTTCCACCTCACCGACAAGTTATCCTTTTACATACTTCAGTATGCGGACGACACACTAATTTTTGCAACAGCAAAAGGGAACCCTCCTGCGGCTCCGAATGTGGTTCTCAATCATTTCTCAGCAATCTCAGGAGTCTCAATCAATCCAAACAAGAGTGCTATCATTCCTTTTAATCTCTCTGAGCAGGAAAAAACCTCACTACAAGCAACTCTGTCATGCACATTAGAGGACCTTCCTCTAACTTATTTGGGGCTACCTCTGACGTCACAGAATCCAGTAAGGCAAGTTTTTCAACCATTAATTGAAAAGATCTAGAGAAAATTAGAAAGCTGGAAAGGAAGATTGATGTCCAGAGCAGGAAGAGTCGTCTTAGCACAGTCAGTGCTTTCTTCGATTCCAGTGTTCTACATGACAGTATTTAAGTTACCAGCTTGGGTTATTACCGCCATTGATCGAGTAAGGAGGAACTTTATTTGGGGAGTTAACAAGGAAGGAGGAAAAGGAATTCCACTCTTAGCTTGGGATCAAGTCGGCTCTCCAAAAGCACTAGACGGCTTTGGCCTAACTAATCTCAAACTACAGAATATAGCCCTCCTATTGCGCTGGTGGTGGAGATTATATTCCAGGAATGCTTCTCAGTGGTACTGGATAGCTAGCTCTTTGTACAGTAGAGTTGATTCAATGAAGCCGCCATTATGTTGGAACAAACAAGGCTCTTTCTTTTAGAGAGAACTATTGGCACTAAGGTTCTATTTCCAACTTTCAACTACTACAATAGTTAAATCAGGAAGAAACACCTCTTTCTGGTATGACAAGTGGGGAGAAGTTAGACTGTTGCACTTTGGATTTGAGCAAGTACCACCACCTCGAAGAGGGGTTACTCTGGCCAATGCTTTAACAGAATTAGCTACCTTGTTACCAAATCCTCTCAATTGGGGCCAGGAGCATCTAATTGCCCAAGCTAGTTCCTTAACCGTTGGAAGATCGATTGAACATGACTGCTTAAGTTGGAAGTGGCACAATTCTGGAGAGTATACAGCGGCTTCATTCTACAAAGCTTTTGTAAGTGCCGGCAGGAAGGTTTTCCCATTCCAACGCTTGTGGAAATTGAAGGTTACTCCCACAATAAAACTGTTCCTGCTATAGCTAACTCATAACAGAATTTTGACTCAAGAACAGTTGTTTAGGAGGAAAATCCCCTTCCAACAAGGATGCGTTCTTTGCAATCAAGACATTTGCGAAACGACACTTCATTTGTTTTGGTTTTGCCCATTCACAAGCCAGCATTGGGGCCGCTTAAATCTGCCATCTAGTAGTGTCAGCTTTTCTGCTCAAATTAGCAATTTGGATGCAATCTTCCAAGTTTTGGTTTCTACTCAGTTGACGCCCTCTCAAAAATCAATGTTGGCAACTATGTTGTGGGCCATTTGGCTTGAAAGAAATAACAGGATTTTCAGAAATGAAAATCGAGAACCAGGGCAGATTCATGATTGGGTAGTGGGCGAAGCAACTTTTTTCATGAGATATTGTTAGAGCACTGGTTGTAACAGAGCGGTAGTTTTCAGCTCTGGTTGTTTTTAGTTCTTTTTGTTTTGTTTTGTTAGGCTAGTCTTTCTCACTAGGTAGCCTCTATCTAGTTTCTCCAAAAAAATAAGCCAATACAAACTCTAAAAGATAAAATACATAAAAATTGCTAAAATAATTCTAAAAAGCTTGAAATTTATAAAGAAAGACAAAAATTCCATCAAAAAAGACTCGGATCGAGAATCTGAGCCCACGATTTGGCAAAACCAAGCATAGCTTGTTTTAAGCCGGGCTTGGGTCATGAAGCTCCTGTCAAAATTTTTGCGTGACTCGATGGTCATATCAAAAGTTATGCACCTTTTAGTGAAATGTGCGTGAAACCATATTGATACATATATTCATATTTTATAAATATATATAACTTCACATAATATCAAAACTACTCGTACCGCTTTTTTATCATAATAATATGGGCTCCGTTTGGATAGGTGTGGGAAGAAGGAAAGAAGTATTGGGAAGTGTGTAACTTTGTGAAGAGTTTAAATTGTTTATAATTTTTTTCTTCCCATCTTCCTTCTTCCTCTTCTTCTTCTCTCATCCAAACGCAAGCATGATGAAGATAGTTCACTAGAACCACATGAGTTACAATTTAAGAGCCACGTTTGATATGCTCAAACACTTCCACTCGAAATCAATTGAAATCAAGCGGTAATGAATTTTTTTTCTCTTGTAAGTGCTCTAAACTTATGTTTTCAGCGTCTAACTCGTATATTCTGACTGTCTGGATACGAATCGGGTCAGGCACCTGTTTTTTCTGGTGCAGCCTGTACTGTCCTAAAGTACTCTTCTCGTGTGTTTGTTGGATTAATCCCTTATAAATCATTGAAACGTCTCGACCAGCATGGTCCTTTTTTTTTTTTTTGAAACATTGACAGGGGCTGTTTTTTTAAAAAAAACAAGACAATGCTTGTCGAGACGTTTCAATGATTTATACCTATCGGTTTTCCAACAATTTAATTGCCTTCCTCTTAGATATTAGAATAGATATACTCATCTATACTTTTTCTGTGCACAATATTTTAGGCAGGATTTTAGGCATGACTTATCCGATGAAACAATTTGATTTAGACCCTGGTCGAAAACAGAAAATGCGCGCTAGAATCGGAAATGGATTTCTGTTTCCATCAAATTTTCTGATCGGAAATGGAATTTGGAGAATTTCATCTTCCTACCATAAATTTATTATAAACAATTCAAACTCTTCACAAAGTTATACATTTCTCAATAAATTTATTTTTAGAAATTGTAACTTTTTCAAATTCCCCAAATTCCTAATCGATCCAAACGGCCCCATAGAAATTTCGAGCGATTTCAATTGGGATGAGAGGCACGCTGGTCTACCGGACCAAAATGCCTCTCTTTTCTGATAAAAACCTTGCTCTTTTTCTATTGAAAAGAAAAGTCAGAAGAGGTTCACCTCATAGGGTGTGTTTGGATTGTTGGAAGAAAGAAAAAGAAGGAAGAAGAAGAAAAAAAATTATAAACAATCCAAACTCTTCACAAAGTTACACACTTCCCAATACTTTTTTCCACTTTCTTCCCTTCTTCCCTTCTTCCCACACCTAGGGGTGTCAAACGTGTTATGTGGCAACGGAACAGGCTGTTCCGTTTGCCGTGCCACAAATGAAACGGCACAATTTCGGCGTTTCGTTTGCCGTTCCATTTACCATTTCGCTAAACGGCATGTACAAAATATACGATTTCAATAAACGGCATGTGCTATTCCGTTCCACTACCCATTCCGTTTGCCGTTCCATTATCGAAACGTCACAATTTTCACTGCCACTTACCGTTCCACTTACCGTTAACGTGACGGCATAACGGCGAAACGGTTGCCGTTGACACCCCTACCCACACCTATCCAAACGCACCCATAGAGAACATTAATCATTCGTCGTTGGTTTTCGTTTTTTTTCCAAATTGAGTACAGTTTTTCCTTTGTTCCTCACTACTCACTAGTATATTATACGTTCTTCTAGGTGTATCTTTCTTTATAATGTGTGCACACAAGCTATTTGTTGAAATGTTCTAGTGATATTCATTGTTGGTTTTCTTTCTTTTCCAAATTGAGCTAGGAAACGTTAATTGAAAGCACTGATTTGAAGCCAATTTTAATGCAAAGCTGGTTTGTGTAGTCATTAGATACAGTACGGTTTAAATTGTTCATTCTAAAGTCGGTTCAATCGTAAAATATGCTGAGTCAGTAATTGCGTTTGTAATTTGGTATAAAATGCTCATTTCGTTAGTCAGGTATTGTTGCATGAAGGAGATTCAACAAATTATTTGGCATAGGGATTGCAGAATATTGGAAACTGGGAATGAGGACATAACAGTCAAATTTAAACTGGGAATCACTTAATTTCGATTCCCGTCAATTCTATTTATATTGTTTCTGATCATCAAATTTCAATTGAAAATCGTTTCTAATAAACTCTATCTAATGAATTGAAATCAACTCCTATCATACCACCATTCCGATCAAGGCCTTAATGAATCAGAAATTTATGCACATTTTGTACGTCACTGATTAACTTAACTAAGGCCTGAAAGGCAATAGTAAAATCAATAAAGATATGCCAACGTACCACCTTAGTTTGCTCCAAAAAAAATAAATAAATAAAAGAGTTAAGAATATATACCTAAGAATACTATGACTAATTAGAATCCAATTGCAGGACTTAATTTTATGGTAGTCGATCACTACACTGCTTAGGAAGAATGTTAAAAAAAAAAAAAGAAAAAACTAGCTAGATTACATCTTCATCCAATGATGGAAAAATAAAAAGAAAAGCAAACGACAAAGTGACAAGACAATATATTAACATTACTCATATTGTATTTCAACCCTTTGACTAATTATCTTTTACATCTGTATCCCTTATAGGTCGACTGAATATAAATTACTAGTTTAGTGTTAAATTATAGTACAGCCTTATCTGATATTAGAATATAAATAAGCGGAAGAGTGAAGAAGGAATCAAACACGATAAATAGATTGCCGTCCCATAGTGGAAAACTGGAAATCATCAGCCGCGAAAATGGCTCCCCAGCAGCTGAATGTTTTGAGTACCCTTGATGCCGCCAAGATCCAGTGGTACCATTTCCGTGCAATAGTCATTGCTGGCATGGGGTTCTTCACCGATGCCTATGATCTTTTCTCAATTTCTCTCATTGCAAAACTACTTGGACGTATTTACTACTCGGACCCGACCTTCGATTCTCCGGGGACCCTCCCACCAAATGTTTCGGCTGCAGTGACCGGTGTGGCTCTGTGTGGGACCCTTGTTGGCCAGCTCTTCTTTGGCTGGCTTGGAGACAGTTTTGGCAGGAAGAATGTGTATGGTTTCACTCTGATTCTCATGACCATTTGCTCCCTCGCCTCAGGTCTGTCCTTCAGCAATCAGCCGAAGGGCGTCATTGCCACTCTGTGCTTCTTCCGATTCTGGCTAGGATTTGGGGTTGGCGGAGACTATCCACTTTCCGCGACCATTATGTCTGAGTATGCCAACAAAAGGACCCGCGGTGCCTTCATCGCTGCTGTCTTCGCCATGCAGGTACAACAAAATGCTCATTTGTAAATACAGATTGCCTCAAATTTTCTTGGACCTCATATTATGTTAGTTTATTCTCCATAAGCAATGAGTCAAATAGCCACCGCTACAAATACAATTGCAATTGTGTGCAATCTGATAGAGTTTCGCAGTTAATGCTTTGTTTTATTATTAACCGCTTTTATTTCTTGGGTTATAAGTAAAATCTCATTGCCTTATTAATTTGCCTACCGAGTGTAAATCAAAGGAAAAGGTTAAAAGCTCACACTGGCATGATACCTGGATTATCACAAAATTCTAGTAGTAGATTAGTAACAAAACAAAACAATTTTAGACCTACTTTTGAAGACTTAGTAATCTGCACACATGTATGAATGGTATGATCAATGTATGCAAGTATGTTCTTGGTAGGAAAGGTATGTAACTACAGTTATTGTAGGTAGGTAGGTATACCTAGGTACGTATGTAATAACCTAGTTTCCATGTTATTGTAGAAGCTGGAACTAGTTGTTAATTTTTTACAAAAGAAAAAAAAGGAAATGGTATAAACTCATGATGCCTGAGCTGTGCTAATTAAAATTAATTACTGACTTTGTACAACATTTTTATATTAAACACTGTTTAATTAGATATATTTTTTCTACAACTCTATATGTTGACCAATTTAACCTATCTTAAATTCTTAATTAATAGTTGTAACAGTCGCATTCTTAATCAGCCAATTTCTGAATGATTCCCTTGATTTATTGATAATTTTTTAGCCATGCATTTAGCAAATTTGAATTAATCGGACTTCTTATATCCTCTTTGTCGTTATTTTTCAGCAATCCTTTCTCTCTTTATTCCTTTCCAGGATGAGAAGGAATAAACAATTACGTCTGAAATAGCAAAATAATATTATTCCTGCTGAAATTCAACAACAAACAACATTTTACTCTTTCAGATGGTACAATGATAGCATTATTCTTTGAACTCTTTTCTTTAAAACACGATTCTACTTTTACTCTTTCAAAAAATACACACACATATATATATATGTATATATATATATAGAGAGAGAAAACATATAGTGCATACTAATGTACGAAAGTTTCGGTGCATACTGATCCAAACTCTTATATCTACGTCAAAAAGATCGATCCAAACTGTCCAATATAATCTCCTTACCAATCAAATTTTAATTTTTTTCAAAATTTTTAAGTATTTTTTTCAAATTTTATAAAATCGCTAATCTAATTTTTCTTAATTGTTAAGAAATAGTAGTTTTTAAAAATCCGAAAAAATACTTAAAAATTTCGAAAAAAATGTAAAATTTGGTCCACAAGGAGATTTCAATGGGGAGATCATATTAGACGGTTTGGGTCGGTCATTTTGAAGCAGATCCAAGAGTTTGGATCAATATGCTGGCAGGGGTGGGATTGGACCAATATGGACCGGATAGTCCGGTTCGGCTCCACATCGATTAGTATGCAGTCCAGTCCATATCCAGCCTTTTTTATATTCGGCTCGGTCTGGTATCCATTCTCTATACTCGGGCTATCCGAAAAAAGCCCGTTCAAGCTTTCAAAGGGCCCCGATTGGATAATAGTGCAGGAAGCAAAACCGGTCAAAGGTAACACTCTACATTTTTTAAGTGCGTTCCTATAAAAAAGGTAACACTCTACATTTTTTAAACTTGGTAATAAGTCAAATTTGCTACAAAATCTTCACAAACAGTCTTAAATATTTTTAAAATGTGTCACAACAAGGATTCAATTAAAATTCCTTCAACAAATGTCAAAGATGAAATCTGTACGAAATAATGTACACTGAAAATTCATGAATGTCTTGTACGTCTTATACAATATACAATGTGCAAAAACCTTCTATAAATTAATCCGCAATTATAATTAATCAACTCAAATAAATGTTAGTTGATCAGTTTATTTTTACACTACAAATTATTACACGGACACCTTTTCTGATATATATGGCTGTATATAATTTAGAGAAAAAAAGTAATTATTGATATAGGCGAGCCAATAATTCGGTTATAATTACTTCAGTATATAAAAGAAACAAGTCTGATTACTAATATTCTGAGTAGCATAAAAGTAACAATTGACGATCCAAATAAATAGAATATTAAATGCTTATCAAACTTAGTATCATTTGAAGATCCAAATAAATAGAATATTAAATGCTTATCAACTAACAAGAAATGTATTTATGATCAAACAAACAAACAAACATAATACTAAATTCTAATCAACAAACAAGAGCTTCTTTCTTAACACGCTTCCTTCTAAACCAGCTTCAAATAGTGAAATACAAAAAGTGGGTAAAGATTTAGGTTATAGCTGAATATGAACTCTGTCGATACAACTACCACACGACAGAATTTTGTCAGATAAGCTGTACCAGTTATCAGAATGAGAATTATTTGAAACTATAGATAGTCCAGAAGACAAATCACAGAGAGTGCATTAGATCGACACCATTACAATAGAACTCAAAAGAAATAGATATCAACACGTAGTGCCAATGAGAATGGTGGTCAGGAAGCAAGTGACATCAACACAAAGCATTCTGAAGACACAATTCTCTGGCTTTTTCTCTGCCAATTCACGCACCTATTATAAAAGAAAGAACCAAAAGAAGTTAAATGATGGATTATAATGAGATTACTCATTATATACTGAACTTAATAGTATAATAACCTATATACCAATGATAATACATCAAAGGTAAACTTCAAAGGAAATTTAGAACAATTTGGTTCTATTTGATAAAAACAGGACAGACTGACAATAGCACTCCCACTGTTCAATCCATCAAGGCCTGATTATGACATATAGTATCAATTTAGCAATAAAAAATATGAAAAGATGCTCATCAAAAGTCCAAAATCAAAAATGGTTTCGATAGATGCATACCAACGTGTCTAACTTATGTTATCCATATGCAGCATATACCTCATCTATATACTCTCATCAAAAGTCCAAAACCAAGCACCTGAAATTGCAAAAACAAATAAAGAACTAATTGTTTATGCCTATTTGTTTCCACCAGTGTTCCTTTCCTTTCAATATGAACCAGTACTTCATTAAATTACTCATTTAAAACCATACAAACCTAACTGATACTGTTATTGAGGATACAAATTATGAATTGAAATCTTAAAGATTTCTAATCATAACCATATAAACCTAACTAATACTGATTTTCCCTTTATGTTCCTTTATTATAGTAGTCTGGCCGAGTGTTGTGCCAACTTTATTGTATATATCTTTTACTAATTACAAACCTTACTCAGAAAAAAGGGTAGGTTTTCTTTGACTAGTGCCTTTACTAATGCATCGCCTGACTGGTATTGCTTCAATATCTTGTGATTGAACCTTTGCTGCTATCCTACATATATTCATAATTATTGCATGAATTAGAAGGTTCTGATCATTTAATATGCATCTTGGATTGGATTTCATTACTTAATATATCTGAACTCAGTTTACAAAACTCACTGATAAGAGCTCCACCCATGTCAAGCCTCGATATTTCACTCAACAAGAAAAATGCAACCAGAAATGGCACTTAATCAAGACAAATTTGAGGAAATTAAAAAGAAAAATGAGCCAATACCCAAAACCCAAAATGTAACAGAGTCTAGAGAGAGAGAGTACTTGGCTAATTCCCAAAATCCAAAACGCAACATAGCCTAGAAAGGCAAGGCAGCAGAGTCTAGAGAGAGAGAGAGAGAGAGAGTACTTGGAGGTCGAGAGGAGTGGACTGTCGACGGAGAAGTGGTGGTTGCGTGTGGAGAGGCGGTGGTTGCGTGCGGAGTCGAGGAGGCGGTTTGTCGGAGACGACGGAGAGTCGGAGAGAGGGTACGACTCGATTCTCTGGTTCGAATAGGTTCGAAGGGCCTCCGTTCTGATAGAATCGAATATGATACATCGGATATAACGGACCGAACTGAATATCCGAACAATATCCGGTCCAATGTTTAAAGCAATCCTATCTGGCCCTTAGGCCCATGGACATGTTCGGTCCAATACCAGCCCTAAATATGCACCGAAACTTCCGTACATTAGTATGCACCATAGGTTTTATATATATATATATAGAGAGAGAGAGAGAGAGAGAGAGAGAATGACTAACGTGTCATCGATGGCACGGAGGGTCCCGTGCCATCAAGTCATTTTTTGAGATCCAAAATTTAAATGGTCAATCCGAACCGTTCAAGTTATTCTTCATATTGAAATATTTTTGGAGACCAAATTTTATATTTTTTCGAATTTTTGTGCTATTTATTAGGATATTTAAAAAAAAACATTATAATTAGAGTATTTCAGGTCCTCCAATTTGAAAATATCATAATAAATAGCAAAAAAATTCGTAAAAATGTAAAATTTGATCTCCAAAAATATTTCAATATTTGAATTTCAAAAACCGAGTCGATAGAAAAGCCATTCTATATATATATATATATATATATATATATATATTTCTCTGCTAATTTCTTCATTTTAAATCCTCACAAAATATTTTAATAGTACATTTTCAGTACAAATTCTTTCAATTATTTATGATTGGAATAGTGACTGTGCTATAATATAAAAAGTATCTTAACGGTTTAGTAATGTAAAAATTGATAAGCTATTAATTCTGCACGTAACCGATGTTAAACAAGTATTGTGGTGAAAGAGTTGATCTACATCCTTAAAAACCCAAGTATTTCAAATTTTTTTTCTTTAAAAAAGTCAAGTTTTTGTATTGGCCTTGTCCTTCTCAAAAGTTAGCCTGGTGGCTAGTTTTGAGTAAGACCAGGTCCGTCCGATGTTTAAAACAATGCAACCACAATTTATCCTTTTGGTTCATGGTTCACAGTCATTGTATGATTCACAATATGCAGGGCTTCGGTATTTTGTTTGCTGCCATTGTCTCACTGATAGTGTCTGCTGCATTTAACAACACATACAAGGCTCCATCATATGATGAGGATCGTTTGCACTCAACTGTCCCAGAAGCAGATTATGTATGGCGCATAATTCTCATGTTTGGTTCCATTCCAGCTGCGCTGACCTACTATTGGCGGATGCAGATGCCTGAAACCGCACGATACACCGCCCTCATTGCCCATAACGTCAAGAAGGCAGTCGCCGACATGTCTAAAGTGCTCCATGTAGAGATTGAAGAGAATTTTGAAAAAGTTTCTAGTAATGAGGTCAAAAGAAAAAACAATTGGGGTCTCTTCTCACCTCAATTTGCCAAACGGCATGGACTACACCTGCTAGCGACAACCTCCACTTGGTTCTTCCTTGACATTGCATTCTACAGCCAGAACCTCTTCCAAAAAGACATCTTCAGCAAGATTGGATGGATCCCAAAGGCTGGGACGATGAATGCCATCCAGGAGGTGTACCACATCTCTCGCGCCCAAACCTACCTTGCACTCTGTGGTACTGTACCTGGCTACTGGTTCACTGTTGCATTTATTGACAGAATAGGCCGATTCTGGATTCAACTCATGGGGTTTTTAATGATGACTACATTCATGCTCGGCCTTGCAATTCCCTACAACCACTGGACTACACCAGGCCATCACACCGGCTTCGTTATCCTGTATGGGTTGACTTTCTTCTTTGCAAATTTCGGTCCCAATGCAACAACTTTCATTGTTCCAGCTGAGGTCTTTCCGGCAAGGCTCCGATCAACATGCCATGGCATCTCAGCTGCTTGTGGCAAGGCTGGTGCTATAGTTGGTGCATTTGGTTTCCTGTATGCATCTCAAGGGAACCCCCCTGAACGCGGGTACAGGAAGGGTATTGGCCTGCGTAACTCTCTTTTTGTACTTGCCTCATCCAACTTCTTGGGTATGGTTATGACCATATTTTTGCCAGAAGCAAAGGGTAAGTCACTCGAGGAGGTTTCCATGGAGAATGTTGATGAAAATGCGGTTTAAGATGCATGACAGTGGATGTAAATTATGTGGTGATAGGCACGTCTGATATGAGATCTATAGTATTGCTTATATTAATTAGAAGATAGAATGCGTTTGTGATGCTTGTATCTCATGAAATATGAATATTTAACTTTGAATGTAAATGTAAATTTAGGAAGTCATCACCTGATTAAATGAATTGAGGATAAATACTTCTTTTAATTTTTGTAGTTTTGTGTTCTCTATTTTCTTGCACCATAAATATATATGCCCAAATGATAAGGATTTTATATGTTTGTACTTTGTACTTTGTATACAGAAAATTTATTGCAATATTTAGAGAAGGAAAAGGAAAAGTTAATTAGAAGATTTTATCACTGTACGCAAATGAGTAGGGCTGGACCCATCAGGAACTTGTTATGTTTCTGATTTAGGAGCATACTGTCTTCGATTGCATGCGCTCTTGTCCTTCTCTAAACAGTACACTAGTATTTTGGTTCGAATTTGTGAGCCAATGAGGAACAAAACAAATAATTTCACTTAACAGAAAATTTCCCTAGAAGTTTATATCGAGAATGCAGTGTCAGTATTATTTACATCAACAATTGTAATTTGAAGATGCAATGCCCAGTGGAACAGAATTTCTTGAGAGAGCTAAATTGGACAAGCAACCTACCAGTACCAATTAGTGGGAATTCTATCCTCCAGGTTTTTCTGGTTAATTTTGCAACATATAATCACCAGACTAAGAGCAAATGGGAGGTGCTACTGCTGCTATCTCTCCGGAATTTATGGTGCGAGAGAAACAATAGGCTGTTCAGGAATAAGGGCAGAACTGTTACAAGTATTGGTACGAAAGGTGATGCAGGATGAGCGCTTCCTCAATCAGTTTTGATCGTTAATTAATGATAGTGCAATATGATTTAAAGGCATGCTGACCTTTTATTATGCTCGATCTTAGATCTTGTTTATCGCATGGTTTATGAATTATATTGAGGGACGTTGGGTAATTGCAGTGCCAGTGGATACAATTTCCGGGATGCAGTATTTAATTAGTTGAAGAGAGCTTTAACGGAAAAGACGCCAGGAATGAGACCACAGTGGTTTCAGTTAGTTAAATCATTTAGGCCACATTTGTCATTCCTTTTTTCCTAAGGAGAAAATGATCACTCTCAGGTCCTGGTATTGCATGAACAGAATCCATTGAGATCCTTATTCTAGGGATATCTCCATTAAAAGAAGTTCACAACACAAGTAGTCAGATAGATTGATCATGTTTCAAATGAGACAAAACGGCATGCACAATTAGAGAGTATCATTGGAAAATCTGTTTGTTTGCATTGCACCTCTCAAGAGTCAAGACCTGAGGATCAATTAGGCCCTGATCAGAATGCCATTTTTTTTTTACATGGCTTTTCATTTTGTTTCATTTCATTAGAAAATTCTTGATCATAATGGATGGATTTGATGGATCATAATGCCTTATGAATGGATGGATCATAATGCCTTTTTCGATTTAGTCGGAATTTCTATGTTATTAGTTCCAAGTCTTCCAACGAGTTTTCGAGAAATCAATTAATGAAATGAAATCCTGCACGAAAATCATTTTGATCAAGGCCTTTTTCGATTTAGGGCCTAATAAGACTTAGGTTCCATAACAGAGTGGGCCTTTTAAATTCTGATCCGAATTGAATGAAACTGTAGACCAAAGAGCCGAGGATTCAATCCGAAATTGCCTCCCAAGCCCTTAAATTTAATGTACGATTAATAGTGAAATTTATAATACCAAAACTTCGGCAGATCAAAATTAAGTGGGTAAATTAATTATTGGACTTTGCATCCACTTCTCTGTCTACAGTCTACCCATACCGGTCCTTTCTTGTTGCTGTTGGCATGTCCGCATTTTGTTTTCCTTGTTACTATCCGTGTATAAAGTTCAATCCACCGTGTGGGACTAATGTTGCACTTGAAAACCGGATAGAAAAATTGTTACATTTTATTGCTAAAGTGGGAACATGGGCTATACAGTCCAACGTAGGCCTGTATAACGTGGTGTTCACGTGGCGAAAGAGAGGTTTCGTTAACCGTGCCACTAACGAAACGGCACGATTTCAGCATTTCGTTAACCGTTCCGTTTATCGTTTCGGTTAACGGTATGTACAAAATATGCAATTTCAGTTAACGGCACGTGCTATTCCGTTCCACTACTCATTTCGTTTGCCGTTCCGTTATCGAAACGCTATAATTCGCACTGCCACTTACCGTTCCGTTACCGTTTCACGTCACGGCATAACGACGAAACGGTTTCCGTTGGCAGCCTTAGTCCAACGCAACAACCACCAAGCAAAGTTTGCTTCATGTGATATAATTGTTATTGTTTTATGTTAATTATATATACGAAAATAATATCCGCTGTGGTCCGATAGCGGCATCCGCTATCCGCTATGATATTACACTACGTCAGAATTGATTTTTAGCACCGCCACAATAACACCGGTTTTTTAAAAATCCGGTTGTAAAAATATCCCGTGGCATTTTTGTAATTGTCAGAAATTTCATTAAGACCGGTTTTTATAAAAAACCGGTCCAATTAAGTTCCAAAAAATAAACCTAAAAATCAGTTTCTCAGTAGCACCGGTTTTTATAAAAAACCGGTCTTAATTTTTACTATATTTAGACCGGTTTTTAATAAAAACCGGTGCTACTGAGAAACTGATTTTTTTATTTCCGTTAACTTTTTTTAAAATCGGTTTTTTATAAAAAACCGGTGTTAATTTAAAAGTCTTTAAGACCGGTTTTTTATAAAAACCGGTGCTAAAAGAATCTGAATTTTTATTTTTTTTCCGTTATCTTTTTAAGACCTGTTTTTTATAAAAAACCGGTCTTAAAAATGGTAACCACATTTAATAAAGACTTCCGCTCTCTCTCTCTCTCTCTCTCTCACTGTTCATAGCCGCCATATATGCATTTCTTCTGATATCTAAAAACCGAAACTTTTTCTTTCTCTAAAACCTCCACAAAAAAATAGTTAAAAATTCCAAAAAATTCTGAAAAATTGAAAAATCAGGAGAGAAAGCAAAGGAGATCACAGAGGATTTAAAAAAATTCATAGGTATATTCTATATTTTTTCTGAACTTTATTTATGGTTAATTAATTTTGCAATTTTAGTTTATTAATTATTGAGTTTTTTTCATTTGATAATGAATATAAAAAGGAAGAGGAAAAGGAAGAGTTAGGAAGATCGATAAGATTAGTCTATCGTAGTGGAAGATCGAGAAGACAATTTCGGTAATTTTCTATTTTAACGCTCCTTAATTTCAATTTTTTTGTGCATATATAGATACATAATTTGGCATTAATTTGCATATAATAGTTGTATTGTCATATAGGACCAAATTGCCGGAATTTGTACTATTTTAGGTCGTGCCCGTCCGAGATTAATCCATTAGGGATTAATCTCGGATAGTACTCCCGGTCGGGAGTACTGCTCTTTGGATACTATCTTGTCTCATTTAGGATAGCGAGTTGTACGTTAGATCGATGCAATTTGTTGTCTGAGAAAAATTCGACGGTATTTCTCCTTATGTTTCCCACGGATACGTACGCACGAGCAATCGTGTGATAGCGTATTTAGGGAACATAAGGAGAAATGCTGCCGAATTTTTCTCAGGCAACAAATTGCATCGATCTAACGTACGCTCGCTAATGAGACAAGAGTATCCAAAGAGCGGGCTAGGATGGTAACCAGGCCAAAAACCTAATGTAATGCATTGAACCTATAAATTCATAGGTATAACTTTTGAATAAATATATTTTCTTTCTATACAGATGGATCAGAGGGAGAAGTATATGTATGAATATTCAAGGATATCAGGTGAATTTGTTGGAGTTGTTGAAGAGTTCTTAAAATGTGCAGAAGAAGATAGAAAGTTGACAGGAAAACCCAGGATTCTATGTCCCTGTAAACGGTGTGTTAACTTGCAGAGACATGATAGTATAAAAATTAGATCACATTTGATTGAGCGTGGATGGATGACAACTCCTAAATACATCCAATGGGTTTTGCATGGGGAAAAGTTGGAAGATCGTTCAAATGTTGGGACTAGCAATGAAAATGTATCTGTGGATGAAAATGTATTTGTGGATGAAAATGTATTTGTAGATGATAATTGGGGAACTGATGTAAGGGATGAGGTATTTGTAGATGAAAATGTAAGTCAAGACCAATATTGTGAAAATGATAATAGAGGAAATGATTTTGATGAGATGATGAATGAAATACCAGATGGTTTTATTGATGAGGTTCCAGATATTTTTCAAAAATTGGATGAAAACGCTCATATACCATTATATCCCGGTTGTAATCAGGATAAATTTTCAAAAATTAAAACGATTTTTAAACTTTATAACTTGAAAGCCAAGAATAATTGGAGCGATAAAAGTTTCACATCTTTGCTTGGTCTTTTACGGGAAATGCTTCTAGCAGAAAATACATTGCCGGATACATGTTATAAGGCCAAAAAGTTACTATGTCCATTGAATATGGAAGTAATGAAGATTGCAGCATGTCCGAATGATTGCATATTATTTCGAAACGAGTACAAGAATCTTAATAAATGTCCAATGTGTAATGCATCACGGTACAAACTAAGGGACGATGATTTGGAAGATGATGAAGATACTTGTAAAAAAAGGCCAGCTGCGAAAACGTTGTGGTATATGCCGATAATACCAAGGTTCGAGCGTCTCTTCAATAATTCAAGAGATGCTAAACTATTAAGGTGGCATGCAGAAGGCAGAAAGAAAGATAGAATGCTCAGACATCCTGCGGACTCGCCCCAGTGGATGAACATAGATAGTAATTTCAATGATTTTGGTAGTGAACCTAGGAATTTGAGATTGGGACTATGCACGGATGGTATGAATCCTTACGGTCTCATGAGCAGCAATCGCAGTGTATGGCCAGTTTTATTGGTTATTTACAACCTTCCTTCCTGGTTGTGCATGAAAAGAAGATATCTGATGATGCCATTACTGATTTCCGGTCCAAAACAACCAGGAAATGATATAGATGTGTATTTGGTCCCGTTAATAGAAGACCTTGATAAGTTGTGGAAAGACGGGGTGAAGGTATTCGATGCTTTTTCAAAAAGTTATTTCAACCTACGGGCGATGATATTTTGCACGATTAATGATTTTCCCGCGTACGGAAACTTGTCAGGTTATAGGAACAAAGGAGATAAGGCATGTCCTATTTGTCAAGAAGAAACACATTCTGTATGGTTATCTAATTGTAGGAAGAATGTCTATTTGGGACATCGGAGGTTCCTTAACCGTCATCACCCATACCGTCGGACTGACTACAAAACCAAATTTGATGGCAAAACCGAAACTCGAAGGGCACCGATACCAAAAAGCGGAAGACAGATGTACGAAGAGGTGAAGGAACTTAAAATCAAATTGGGTAAACCATTTGCGAAGAAAATTTCAGATGGCAACTGGAAGAAAAAGTCTATATTTTGGGATCTTGAATACTGGGCTTATTTGGATGTTAGGCATTGTTTGGATGCGATGCACATCATAAAGAATATCTGTGAATCTTTGATTGCTTTGATTTTAAATAACCAGGGAAAAGTAGACAATGCTAATGTGAGAAAAGATATGGTCGAAATGGGAAGACCATATGCGAGCTAGAAATGTGGGAAAAGTAGACAATCCAAAGTGATTGATCCTGAAAAACTGACTAAGCTAGAAACTGACGCGTATCAGACCATATGCGAGCTAGAAATGCATTTTCCCCCATCATTCTTTGTTATAATGGTGCATTTTACCGTTCATTTAGTCAGGGAGATTAAGTGGTGTGGTCCGATATTTTTGAGGTACATGTACCCTTTTGAAAGAGCAATGGGACAATTGAAAAGGTTAGTCCGAAGCAGATCTCGACCCGAAGGAAGCATAGTCGAAGGATATGTGGCCGAAGAGGTTATTGATTTCTATACAGATTATGTAGATGGACTAACACCTATTGGCCTGCCGAAGAATCGGCACGAAGGTAGACTCCTAGGAAAAGGTATACTTGGTTTCAAAATAATTACAATGGACCTTGAAAAGAGAGAAAAAGCACATCTTAAAATCTTACAACAAGTCGCCATTGTGGCTCCTTATTTGGATCAACATATAGCAGAGTTGCGAGAACAAAATCCTCAAAAAGGTGAAAATTGGATCACCAACGAGCACAACAAACAGTTCGTAAATTGGTTCAAAAAGAAAGTGCAATTATCCCCGTCCGATAATGAAACTGTGAAATACCTTGCAAATGGTCCCAATGCAAATGTATACACCTATCAAGGGTACGATTTGAATGGATTAACCTGGTACACAAAGAAACAAGATGGCAAAAGCACTGTACAAAATAGCGGAGTCACAATAGAAGCTATATCAAGTGATGGAAAGTCATCAGAGCCGTATTATGGGTGGATTGAAGAAATCTGGGAACTTGATTATAATGCATTCAAGATACCTGTGTTTGAATGTAAATGGATCCTCAAAAGTGGAGTAAAAAATGAAAAGAATTCTGGAATAACAACCGTTGATTTCAAAAAGTTAGGATATGCATATGACCCTTTCATACTTGCAAACAAACAAGCAATGCAAGTTTTTTATATCGTTGATCCAGCCGACATCTCACGACATGTCGTTCTTCCGGGAAAAAGGCGCATTGTGGGCGTTGAAGATGTCGTCGACGAAGAAGAATATGATCAATTTGATGAAATAGCATCATTCTCCACAGGTATAATATTATAATAAATATAATTAATCAATTAATTATTATATTAATTTGTGATTTAATTGGGTACCTACATTAATTATTTTTTATATATATTCTCTACACAGGTATCGATGGAACACCGCTATCAGTTGAAGAGTTAGCAACAAATTTGCGTGTCGATCGCAGCGAAGCAGGCGTGTGG
Organism: Rhynchospora pubera; assembly: GCA_028095005.1. NCBI lineage: Eukaryota > Viridiplantae > Streptophyta > Magnoliopsida > Poales > Cyperaceae > Rhynchospora > Rhynchospora pubera. The sequence continues at coordinate 25,545,082 of CM051460.1, read as the reverse complement.
GTAACCCGACCAAAATCTTCAAGGAATAAAGAAAATTGAGTTATATATGTACTAGCAGTAAATTTAATTTCCATTGTAAAAAGAATTAAGGAATGTGAATTTTTTTACTCATTGTAAGAATATTTATTTTTTGAAATGTTAGACCTATTTTCTATTTTTTTACTCATTTATTTATGAAAAAGGAGAACAAAATAATAAAAACAGATTTTAAAAATATATTAAGACCGGTTTTTATGTTAAAAACCGGTCTTAATAATCAATCAAAATAGAAAACTAATACTAAATAAATTTAAAATAAATTTGCATGCTTGAATTTATAGATATATAAATATAAATGCATGTCATTTTAAAATGGAAAATAATTTATTTAAAATAAATTTGCATGCTTGAATTGCATGATTGCATGCATGCATGAAAATCTATTTAATTTTTATAGATATATAAATATAAATGCATGTCATTTTAAAATGGAAAATAATTTATTTAAAATAAATTTGCATGCTTGAATTGCATGATTGCATGCATGCATGAAAATCTATTTAATTTTTATAGATATATAAATATAAATGCATGTCATTTTAAAATGGAAAATAATTTATTTAAAATAAATTTGCATGCTTGAATTGCATGATTGCATGCATGCATGAAAATCTATTTAATTTTTATAGATATATAAATATAAATGCATGTCATTTTAAAATGAAAAATAATTTATTTAAAATAAATTTGCATGCATGAATTGAATGATTGCATGCATGCATGAAAATTTATTTTATTTTTATATATAGTAGATATATAAATGCATTTCAAAACAGAAGGTAATAAAAAAAAACGCATTTATTTTTTAGACCGGTTTTTAAGTAAAAAACCGGTCTTAAAAATAAATGAAAAATGAAAAATAATTTATTTAAAATAAATTTGCATGCATGAAAATTTATTTTATTTTTATATATAGTAGATATATAAATGCATTTCAAAACAGAAGGTAATAAAGAAAAACGCATTTATTTTTTAGACCGGTTTTTAAGTAAAAAACCGGTCTTAAAAATAAATGGGTTTTTTTTTGTGGCCGGTTTTTACTTAAAAACCGGTCTAAAAAATGAGTTCAAATTTTTATATACTCGATCGCCTCTCCTTCTCTCTTTACTCCAATCGGAAACTACTCTATCTCCTAAACCCTCGCTCTGCGCCTCCTCTCTCGCTCGCCTCTCTGCCGCCGACGAAGCCCACGAAGCCCTCTGTCTCCCTCCTCTCTCGCTCGCCTCTCTGCTGCAAGTAAGTCCCTCTTTCTCTCTCTCCCTCCGTCCCTCTTTCTCTCTCTCTCTCTCTCTCTTCCTCTCTCTCTCTCTCTGTTCCTCTCTCTCTCCCTCCGTCCCTCTTTCTCTCTCTCTCTCTCCGTCCCCCCTATCTCTCTGTCTCTCTTCACTGCCTAACTCCCTATCTCTTTCTCCTCGACAGCCACCTCGACAACCCCTCCTCTCTCGCTCACCTCTCTGCCTCCTCCACAGCCGACTGCCTCCTCGACAGCCACCTCTTTCACAAGTAAGTCTCTCTTTCTCCTTTTAGATTTGCTTGAGAATTGCTTGAGAATTAATCGAATGTTCGAATTTGAGGAAATTGATAAAAACATCAAAGGGGCAGGGGTACGAGGAATTGAATTGCTCGAGAATTGAATTGAGAATTTGAGAATTGAATTGAGAATTGCTTGATTGAGAATTGCTTGAGAATTGAATTGAGAATTTGAGAATTGAATTGAGAATTGCTTGATTGGCGTTTAATGGAATTTGGGGCTGTTGTGCTTTAGTTTTAGGGATTAATATGCATTATTTGGGACTAATTTTAGAAATACGGGGGCTAATATGCAAATGTCAATTACAATTGATTATTGAAAATATGCATTGTGTAATTTAGGAATAGATGTGCATGTTATTACTTGATAATTTAGAATTTAATTTAATTACATATATATATATGCATTGTGTAATTTATTTAAAATGAAAATTAGATGGAGAAGGATCAAAACAATAATAAGGAGGGGGAGGAAACATCCAAGGTGGGGGAGGGTGTGAGATACGGCAGTTTTGGCCCACGACCAGACAGTGTTTTGGCCATGTCAAGCGTGGACAGCAGCGGCGCTTGTCACGCAGTGTTGACGGTTGGCCACGAAACAGCCTTGCATGTGTTGTAAAGCATCTCATGCATCATGTAAATAGGCAAATTGGCATTGAAAATGACTTGTAACAGGGACCCAAAGTATGGCTGTTGGATAGACCAACGCGTGTTGCATTGGCTGCTGGTTAGCAACCGTAAGCCAGAACGGTGTTTAGGCCGCTTCCCCAAGTGTGTATGGTGTACTTAGCATTTTGGGCAGCATGTAATGGACGTGTCCAGTGCATAGGATTAATGGAGATGTTCAGTGGGATGGTCTAACATGTCTTTGACCAGCCACTAGTATTGAGCCACCTAGTAGCTTAGTCACCAGGGAGAAAGTATGGGATGTTGACACATATTTCCCCTCTCCAAAAGCTGTCCCTCCCCAGCCATAAGCCCCTCACCTTGGGAAATTTCGTATAGGCCATTACCAGCCCCAAAACTGACCATCTATAGTGCTGTTTGAGTGTGTTTGACGGTGAAACAACTAGCTGGGACCATAGCGGGATAGCTGGGGCAGTCGAGAGCAAGGTACAGTGCATGGTTTAGCAAGTAAACACCTCAAACCAGGCCAAGTAAGAGGCAGGGGCTGCTGCCAAGTCGAGTTTGTGGCTGCCGTACCGAACCAGTCCCTAACGGTGTTGTTGTGTGGTAGGCCAGCGATGTTGCGGTGTCAACTAGTGTCCTATCATCATGTCTTAACAGGCCACATGCATGTAGGGAGCATGAGCATGGTAGGACAGTAGCATGGCCAAGTAACGGTGTAGTTGCGTGAGCAACGTTAGACCGTGCGGTGCTAGGAACGGTGTAATCACCGCAAACCAGCCATGTAGCAGTGTCAAGTCTGGTGAGTTGCCCATGAAACAGCATGAATTAGGTGCTGGTTATGCACGGTTGTAACCCACGGGTTTTGTGTATGTGAACCAGACTTCGCAGGACACGAAGCGGGGGACCCTAGCGGTGAGGCAACGGCAACGCCTAAGCGACGGCGGGTCGGTTAATAGGTGTAAAGGTGCGGATTCCACCTGAGCCCGAAATCTCATGTTTTGGAAGGAAAAGTATATATATTTATGCATGTTGTTTGACTGTTTGTGCATGACTTGCATGTAATTTGCATTTATGAATTGCTATATTACATGACTATGGACTGGAAAGGAATTGGTAAGTAAATGACATGCATATTGGATGGTTTTCTTATTGGATGGCTGAATTGGAATGGAAAGGAAATGGTAAGGATGTACTATTGTGTGATGAATGGCATTTGCATCTTTGGAAAGCGGCGTCATGAACCGTTGTTCCAAGGGCCGTGAGATAAGCGCTTATGTTCCGGGACTCATGATTGAGGGGGTAAATGTCCTCAGCATTAGTACAAGTTTGTTGGATCGATTGGTAAGGCCGTTGGCAAACCCCGGCGTGGGTAAATCGCGGTCTGTTGTATTGGAATGACTTGCAAGATGAATTGGTATAGAACCAGACTTGTAGAGTGCATGGTTAGGAACCAAATTATGGCTGGCTTTTGTGTATTCTTATGTTATTTGATTTCCTAACCTCTATCGGCTGGCTTATGCATTGCATGATGTTTCAAATGATTTTATGGCTGAAACTTATATTATGTAACGCTATTTTCTTATGCATTCGGTTGCGTATTTAGTTCCGCAACATGAAGCTTCGGGTTCATGCGTGGCTGGAACTAAATACCGCACTGAGAAATGGTTCCCTTTCTCACGTTTCCATGTTTTCATGGGTTCCAGGTTGGAGGCCGGATGGTGTGCAAGGAAAGGATAAGCCTAAGTAACAGCCATGTTTTGCTATGCTTTTGAGCGTTGTTGTATAATTGTTTTGCCATGTAGTTGCGCTTGTATATTATGTAAATGTTTGCTTGTGAGTGTTGCTATGATTGAACTGAATTATATAAAGGGTTGGGACTTGATAAACTGAAGGGAACGGGTGCCGTTATGGCTGGATGCTTATAAATACAAGAGAGATCATGCTGAAATTTTCATTTACACGATGTACAAGCAGTGTTTGTTGATCCTGGGTCAGTGTTGCTGCCATAAGTAAAGTAAATACATGGTAAATTATGCTGGAAATAGGATGGTAAGCCTTGCGGCTGCATGCGGCGCGTGTAGTCGCGGCGGGATCTGTCATGCCCGGGGCAGCGGGGTGTGACAGGTTCTAAAGTGGTATCAGAGCAAAGTTAATACCCCAACCAGACCTCAATAGGTTGTGTGAGTGGGGCTATGTCTAAGGGCTGTTGTTATTGGTCGGGTTGTTTTCTTTTGCGTGTTTGCTAACGCTTACGACTTGAGCTGTGGACAGGTTGAGAATGGAAGGTGATGGACAGGGAGGAGCTGGGCAGCCAAGGGAAAGTGTGCGTGGGCGTGAGCAACCCCGTGGTGCGGAGACTGAACGGCAAGAGCCGGTTATGAGTCAGCAAGCGGCTATGGATGCTAGGCTCATTGCTGCTTATGAGCAAGGCCGGTATTTGGCCCATCAATTGCAACGAGGATCAGCTGCACCGTTGAGTGAAGCTGAGCAATTTAGAGAATTGCTTAATGTTTTTGGCCAGCAAAAGCCGCCAAGGTTTGATGGAACGGGAGGCTACAAGGCAGCCGAGGAATGGTTGGAAAATATGCAGCACAAGTTCAGTTTGTGCCGAGTGCCTGAGGCAAACCAAGTTGAGTTGGCAACCCAATACTTGGAGAATTCAGCGATGTTTTGGTGGAAAAGTGTTAAGCGCGGGTTTATCGGTGATCAATCAAGGATACAATGGAGTTGGTTTGAAAGGATGTTCACTAGACGGTACTTGGGTGCTAATCAAAAAGAGAAACTAAGGCTGCAGTTTTTACAACTCAATCAGCAAGGAAAGACGGTGGGTCAGTATAATGATGAATTCATGGAACTTGCCCGTTATGCACCTGAAATGGTGGCTGATGAGTACCGGTATAGGCGGCAGTATTTGAATGGTTTGGACCCGAATTTGGCAACCCAGTTGGATGCTGCAGGTGAGATGGATGTACATGACCTTATGGATCGGGCAGAGCGCATGGAAGGGCATGGAAAAAGGAAGACTGGATGGGGAAAAAGTAAGGGTGTGCAACAAGAAGTTGTAGGATCGGAGGAAGAAGCAGCTGAACCTGCGAGTACGACTCGTGAGTGGTACGCAGGGTCAAACGGAAGTGCAGGTACGCGGTTCGTTCAGAGGACTGAACGAATTTTTAAGGGGGGTGGAATGTGAGATACGGCAGTTTTGGCCCACGACCAGACAGTGTTTTGGCCATGTCAAGCGTGGACAGCAGCGGCGCTTGTCACGCAGTGTTGACGGTTGGCCACGAAACAGCCTTGCATGTGTTGTAAAGCATCTCATGCATCATGTAAATAGGCAAATTGGCATTGAAAATGACTTGTAACAGGGACCCAAAGTATGGCTGTTGGATAGACCAACGCGTGTTGCATTGGCTGCTGGTTAGCAACCGTAAGCCAGAACGGTGTTTAGGCCGCTTCCCCAAGTGTGTATGGTGTACTTAGCATTTTGGGCAGCATGTAATGGACGTGTCCAGTGCATAGGATTAATGGAGATGTTCAGTGGGATGGTCTAACATGTCTTTGACCAGCCACTAGTATTGAGCCACCTAGTAGCTTAGTCACCAGGGAGAAAGTATGGGATGTTGACACCTATTTCCCCTCTCCAAAAGCTGTCCCTCCCCAGCCATAAGCCCCTCACCTTGGGAAATTTCGTATAGGCCATTACCAGCCCCAAAACTGACCATCTATAGTGCTGTTTGAGTGTGTTTGACGGTGAAACAACTAGCTGGGACCATAGCGGGATAGCTGGGGCAGTCGAGAGCAAGGTACAGTGCATGGTTTAGCAAGTAAACACCTCAAACCAGGCCAAGTAAGAGGCAGGGGCTGCTGCCAAGTCGAGTTTGTGGCTGTCGTACCGAACCAGTCCCTAACGGTGTTGTTGTGTGGTAGGCCAGCGATGTTGCGGTGTCAACTAGTGTCCTGTCATCATGTCTTAACAGGCCACATGCATGTAGGGAGCATGAGCATGGTAGGACAGTAGCATGGCCAAGTAACGGTGTAGTTGCGTGAGCAACGTTAGACCGTGCGGTGCTAGGAACGGTGTAATCACCGCAAACCAGCCATGTAGCAGTGTCAAGTCTGGTGAGTTGCCCATGAAACAGCATGAATTAGGTGCTGGTTATGCACGGTTGTAACCCACGGGTTTTGTGTATGTGAACCAGACTTCGCAGGACACGAAGCGGGGGACCCTAGCGGTGAGGCAACGGCAACGCCTAAGCGACGGCGGGTCGGTTAATAGGTGTAAAGGTGCGGATTCCACCTGAGCCCGAAATCTCATGTTTTGGAAGGAAAAGTATATATATTTATGCATGTTGTTTGACTGTTTGTGCATGACTTGCATGTAATTTGCATTTATGAATTGCTATATTACATGACTATGGACAGGAAAGGAATTGGTAAGTAAATGACATGCATATTGGATGGTTTTCTTATTGGATGGCTGAATTGGAATGGAAAGGAAATGGTAAGGATGTACTATTGTGTGATGAATGGCATTTGCATCTTTGGAAAGCGGCGTCATGAACCGTTGTTCCAAGGGCCGTGAGATAAGCGCTTATGTTCCGGGACTCATGATTGAGGGGGTAAATGTCCTCAGCATTAGTACAAGTTTGTTGGATCGATTGGTAAGGCCGTTGGCAAACCCCGGCGTGGGTAAATCGCGGTCTGTTGTATTGGAATGACTTGCAAGATGAATTGGTATAGAACCAGACTTGTAGAGTGCATGGTTAGGAACCAAATTATGGCTGGCTTTTGTGTATTCTTATGTTATTTGATTTCCTAACCTCTATCGGCTGGCTTATGCATTGCATGATGTTTCAAATGATTTTATGGCTGAAACTTATATTATGTAACGCTATTTTCTTATGCATTCGGTTGCGTATTTAGTTCCGCAACATGAAGCTTCGGGTTCATGCGTGGCTGGAACTAAATACCGCACTGAGAAATGGTTCCCTTTCTCACGTTTCCATGTTTTCATGGGTTCCAGGTTGGAGGCCGGGTGGTGTGCAAGGAAAGGATAAGCCTAAGTAACAGCCATGTTTTGCTATGCTTTTGAGCGTTGTTGTATAATTGTTTTGCCATGTAGTTGCGCTTGTATATTATGTAAATGTTTGCTTGTGAGTGTTGCTATGATTGAACTGAATTATATAAAGGGTTGGGACTTGATAAACTGAAGGGAACGGGTGCCGTTATGGCTGGATGCTTATAAATACAAGAGAGATCATGCTGAAATTTTCATTTACACGATGTACAAGCAGTGTTTGTTGATCCTGGGTCAGTGTTGCTGCCATAAGTAAAGTAAATACATGGTAAATTATGCTGGAAATAGGATGGTAAGCCTTGCGGCTGCATGCGGCGCGTGTAGTCGCGGCGGGATCTGTCATGCCCGGGGCAGCGGGGTGTGACAGAGGGAACACCTAATGTGGTAGCGAAAAGGGTCCCGTTCTATGGACCTCCGAAGAGAAGGGCCGTCTCGGTTGTACGTCGTTTCCCTCCAGACTGTGGCAGGAGCCCTGATTTTAGTATGGGGATTAAAATAGATGAGGGTTCTAGTGAGAATAAGGAGGAGGAGAAGAATAAGGAGGGGGAGAAGAATAAGGAGGAGGAGAAGAATTAAGACTGAATTGTGCTAGGATTTATGTTATTTTGTGTGAACTTTAATTTATATTTTCTATGAACATTAATCTCTCTAGGATTTATGTTATTTTGTATGAACTTTAATTTATATTTTATGTATGTTTTAATTATTAACTTAGGAATTGTGTATGAATTTATGTTTTAATATTTAATATATGTTTGGATTATTATCTATGTTTGAATTGAATATATGCTTGGATTATTATCTAAATTAGAGATGATGTTTTAATTAGGTAGTAATGGAGAAGGGTGAAGGAAGCAACCAAAATGAGAAAAAACTGATCGAACGAGTCTATGTTAGACGAAATGTTCGTTCCAACCCAGCCTCTGAAAATCAGGCCTCTCAAAACCAGCCTAACCAAAACGAGGCCAAGAAGCCGAATTATGAAGAGGCTGCAATTTTTTTCAAGCTTTTAATTGATAAGTTGGTGGCACCGTACACAGAAATTAAAGAAGAAAATACTGATGATAAGAAGCCGAATGATGAAGAATAATATTAGGGTTTAGATGTTTGGATTAAGTGAACTTAGGGTTTTGATGTTTGGATTAGTACTATGTTATTTTGTTGTGTTCCAATTATGTTTGAACCTTAACTTGCTGTTTATTTATCTAAAATTTATGTTATTGTATGAATTTATATTTTAATGTCGATTATGTTATGTCGATTATGTTATGCACTTTAATGTATTGCACTTTAATGTTTCTGCTCTTTAATGAGTTGAATGTTTTGCACTTTAATGTTTCAATTATGTTATTTGCAGTCATGTCGAATTCGGATGAGTATCCCCACTTGGATGAGAATGATGATCATGAGTTGAATGAGGACGAGGATTTGATGGTAAATCAGGAAAGTCAGAATGTTAGCAGAAGGGGGAAAAGATCAACGGCGAAATGTTTAAAGACGGCAAAAAAGATAGCTGCTAACATTCCGTTGGAGATCACCTTCAACGAGAAAGGCCAGCCTTGCGGTGACAATGCAATTGAATTTAATCGATATTTGGCAACCAAAACAAAAGACTTGGTTAAAATCAGGTACAAATTATAAGAATTAATGTATACAAAAGATTTGGATGTAAATTGATCATTAATTGGTTTTAATGCAGTTATAAGACTTGGCCGTCCGTGCCAAAAGATGTGAAAAATGATTTGTACAATCATATAGCCAAGGCATGGAATATCCCGGAAGACATTCCGATTTTAATAAAGAAGAAAATTTTAACAGCATGTTGCACTAGATGGAGGGCTTGGAAAACCAGCTTGGTAAGAGATTATACTTATAACATCAATTCTAGGGCTTAATGCTCGATTAACTAAAGTTATAACATATATATTCTTTCTCATTGCAACATAAAAAATTCATTGAAGATACGAAAGAAGGTCACCCGAAGCCATGGGATATTTTCAACATTTCAAAGGAAGAATGGGAACAATTCGAGGAACATCATAAAAGTGAGGACTTTAAGGTATGAAAGCAAAAATCGTACGAAAACACATTTCCTAACTTCTTTTTTCCATATACTTATACTTATCAGTAATTTGATTTTGATGATAGAAAATGAGTCAAATAGGAAAAGAAAATGCCGCAAAGAAGGACATGCCACACACACTTGGATCGGGCGGTTACATAAGTGCAGAGAAGAAATGGAAGAAAGAGGATGTGGTAAAGAGTTCGAACTCGGCGATTACCATAGGTGATGATGACAGGTCTTACAGGTGGTGTAGGGCACGTGCCACAACGGATTCGGTGACGGGTGAACTTAGGATTACAGATCCTAAGGCTTGTGAGATCCTTGACAAAGCGGTACGTGCGACAACACAAATAAATCAAACTTAGCTTCACATGTATTTGAAAATTTTGAAAATTTGAAAATTTTTTTGTGACAGGTTGCTCTAGTCAAGTCAGGTGAGGTTCAATCGGTTCGTCAGAATGATGTCTTGACATCTGCGCTTGGGACCCAAGAGCATCCAGGACGGTTGAGAGGATACCCAATATATTCAGGCGTGAAACAGGTGTATGGCAGGGGTACGAGGAAATCAAAGGGGCATAACCAAAAGGAAGTTGATAAATTGGTGGACGAAGGAATACAACGGCGATTGCCGGAGGAAGTGAGCAAGCAAGTAGCCAAACAGCTTGAGGAAAGTTTATCGCGGTTGTTCTCGCTAGGGCAAATGCCGCAGAATGCAGATCCTCAAGGCCTTGCAAATCAATTCTCGCGGTTATTCGCGCAAGGTCAAACATCGCACAATCTCGATCCAATTTTGAACCAAACCTTGATTATGATATCACAAGGAAGCAACAATCAACCAGATCCGATTCCTGGCCCTAATATTGAGGTATATTTCTCATCTTTACTTGAAAGTTTTTTTATTTTTATTTCATTTAGGGTTTTGTCTATGTAAACTTCTTTTCTATGTGCTTATAATTGCAGGAATCCACAGAAGCCTTGCTCGTCCTTCCAGATGGATTTAGTTTGTTATATGTCGCGAGAGCTATGGTGTTTGCGCGTTCGCACGTACATGTCACGGTACACGGAGAATTAGTGGGCCCGGAGGAGGTTAAGGTGCAAGTCTTAGAAGTGTTTGATCATGCGAAGCAAGTAGTAGTGCCTTTTCCACCTCCCAATGCAGATGACCAGCTCGGGCTTCTGCAGGGTTCATTTCTAAGATGGCCGAGTAATCTTGTGGATTTCGATTTGTCAAAATTGGTAAATGTTACAAACGTTTCTAAATTGTTGTTACTTCAATTGAATAATATAATTTCTTCACTAATATATTGATTTCTAGGTGCATTTGAGGCAACCAATAATGAAACGGCCTACGTCACATGCAAAATCTCCGGAGAAAAAGAAAGCAAAGCAGCAACAACATGAGCAAGACGAGGACGATGACGATTTCGATGCAAATCAATTTTTTGCAGATGGCGGAGAATTAAAGACACGAGAGCCGCTTTGCACACCTCAGAGATTGCAACAACTTGGGCCTACCGCACAGGCACTACATAGATACATCATGGCGCTGGATCCAGAAATTACCAGTTTCAAAATTCCGGCCCAGTTCGACCACGTAGAGCTGGATTACTTCATGCTCAATTTTTCAGACATCGCCCATTTGTTCAATAGGGACTTGCCATATGTTCAAGTCATGAAACTTTGGACAATGTAAGTATCTTTTGAACTTAACAATAATTGATTGAATTGATGATTAATATATGATATATGACTAGCAATTGATAAATGACATGCAGGTGGGCTAGGAATTATGGTCAGGAGTTTCTAATCAAGCAGTTCAGGTTTTTGGATCCAGAAAGATGCTCGGGAAGTGATGCCATGATGGATGTGCCAGGCACAACATCTTACTTGATTAATAACTTCGCCAGCAAGAAAGCTGTTTTTCATGTTTTGATACATCAGAACGCGTAAGTTGGAATATTTCTTATTTTGATTTCAATTTTTATAATTTGCGGTTTAATGCTAATTTTACTAACAAGGTCTAATATGTAACCGCAGGTTTTATTTTGTGATTATTATTGCACAACCCTCGAAAAAAATGATATGGGTTGTGGATTCGCTAAATCCACCGATTTATTTTTCTCCAATTTTAGATTCATATAACAGGTAATTTTAGGGTTTTAGTCAACATATATATGCATATTATCCAATAGATACAAATTAATTAATGCTTCTAACTTCATATTTTAATGTTGCAGTGCTTTATCCAGAATGAAGCTAGGTACATAATTCAACATTGACATTATTCCGGTACATATATAGCTCGAACTAATAGTTTCAGTTCATTTTTATTAATTTATTGAATTTAATATTAATGTGAAAAATATAATTCGTATTTGTAGAGTCCACGTCAGCCCAACGATCGGGATTGCGGGTTCTATGCGATTCGAAACCTGCATATGATTATGATGCATTACTCGAACTACCAGGAGTTGCCAGCGGTAAGGATTACTACTTAAAATAAAAGTTTGGTGTTTGAAATCAATTTGCTTAGGTTTCATTACTTAAATTAGTTTAATTGAATTAATGCAGAGTTTGGAGCCGGAGGGTCGACCTTATAGCGACAAAGACATTAATGCTAGTTTAGATGAGTTTTACGATTATGTACGGAGAATTGTACATCGTTAGATAACTATAATTAATGAATTTTGAGGATTTTCGATTATTGCTTTCTATTTTGATGATAACTATAATTAATCAAAAGATTATGTGAATGATTATTGCTTTCTATCATTCAATGTAAATTGAATGATATTATCTGGTTTCTGGCTAGCAAAAATGGGGCTAGCCAAAAAATAAAAAAATTTATTTATTTTTTTTAGTTAAAACTTAAGACCGGTTATTAAGCTAAAAACCGGTCTTAATGAGTCTAGTAAGACCGGTTTTTAGCTTAATAACCGGTCTAAATAATATTCCAAAAAATAACATTGCTAAAATAATCATAAATATAAAATCGGTTATTAGCTTAATAACCGGTCTAAATAATAACATGTTAACAACGGTTTTTTAGTTAAAAACCGGTCTTAATAATGCGTAACATTTTCGCTCCAAATCCTGGCTTGTTTTTAGCACCGCACCTTTAACACCGGTTTTTTATATATTTTTAACACCACTCATCTTTAGCACCACTTCCTATCCGGTGCTAAAGACCATAATTTAACCGGTGTTAATAATGAAATATGGCGTAGTGTTAGCATGTCCGCGACGAATCCGCTATCTGCTATTTAAATCTTTGTTCATAAACATCATAAGCTACTACAATTAATAGATTTGACAGACTACACTTAAATAAAAAAAATTTGTATAGAAAAACGTAAAAATCTGTTATGGCAAAAAAAAATATAAAGAATATAAGAAGAGGATAATAAATGAAAAACTGGAAAATTAAGGTATCTTTCTTCAAGCCTGAGTTTAGATTTATTTTGTTTCGCTCCAGAGGATCGTGCTAATCTATTTTCTAGAGCAGGACAAATATTGGCACATAATAAATGCAAATAATGGCCCGTTGAATTTGACTTGGAAAATTCTGTAGATCACTGTAACTGTGTTTGGCGGATCAGGCATGTATCTCTCAGTCAATATTTTCTCGAACTCATAACCAATTGTGTGATCTATCTTACGTCCTATCTTACGTAAAGAAAAGAAGATAATACTCTTTAAATTAAAGGATAAATTGCATATAAAGGATGCAATGATGCATTCTAACTCAAATCCGAAAAAAAAAAAGAGAAACAACGAAGGTCAAGGGTTCAAGTCTTTACTAAAAAAAAAAATGGATAGCAAATAGCTACCTCTTTACTCAAAAAAAAAAAACTTTTAAATCCGTTCTTCACTCAAGAAAAAAAAATAAAAATAGACTGTTTGTTGCTCACATTATTGATTATTTTAACCTAGAAATTAAACCAGATAAACTCGCTTATTTCATACTAATCTGAAATTAGTCTAAACAAACACAGATCCAATAAATCTCTCCAGCTTATTATCTCAATCATATAACAACTCTAATAATTGATTAATTTGTTCCTTATCGATCTCACAATGCATTGACCTCATCACTAGCTAGTTCCTAGGACATCCAAATTAACCACACCGAAAAACAAAGTTTTGTACTGTGACTATTGTTGGAAGATAAATTGCTCGCTAATGTAAATTTAGAAAATAGCATTTGATCAAATGCGAAGTGCAACGAAGTGCATTCGCCATACGTACAGAAAGAAGTGCTCAATTTAATTAAAAGAACTGGCAATTTTTATATCGATCATTACGTATATAATGGCATGACTGTATATGTAAAACGATAATTTAAATTCTTCACACCTAAAAATGATTCAACTTTATTCCTTTCAATTGTAAACGACTCTACATGGTCAGACAGGTTGCACAAGCACACTCGTAGGAAATTTAAGTTACCAAAAACCTTGATATACAACAAATATAGAATCATATGCACACTTACAAAAAAGCAAATGATTATGAAAAATAAATGAAAAAAGAGAAAACAAAACACTGTGCAGTAATCAACTCACAATTTATAACAATGAAATTAAAAAAGACGAGTTACTCATGACGGTCCCTGGCATGTATCCTTTTGCACACCAAATTGTGCATTTGAGCTTAGACACGAGAAGTGGATGGCTGAGGTTCCTCACCTTCTTCAACAGTCTCGAGGGCCATCTCCTCAAGCGACTTGCCCTTGGCCTCCGGTACCAACAAGGACATCGCCAAACCGGCTAAGTTGGTAAAGGCAAGAACGAGAAGCGAGTTTTTCATACCGATACCCTTAGGATAACCCTTGTCCCTAGTGGCAGCTGTCTTACCTTGAGATGAATACAAGAAACCGAATGTGCCAACTATAGCTCCAGCCTTGCCACAGGCAGCTGAGATGCCGTGGCAGGTTGACCGGAGCCTGGCAGGGAAGACCTCTGCTGGAACAATGAAAGTTGTCGAGTTGGGGCCGAAATTAGCAAAGAAGAAGGTGAATGCATACAACACGACAAAGCCGGTGTGGTGTCCAGGTGTTGTCCAGTGGTGGTAGGGGATGGCTAGTGCAAACATGAACACAGTCATGAAGAAGAAGCCCTGAAGCTGGATAATGTAACGGCCAATGATATCAATGAAAGCAACAGTGAACCAGTAGCCAGGAACGGTACCACACATGGCAATGATAGCCTGAGCCCGAGCAACACGGTACACCTCCTCAATAGCATTCATGGTCGCAGCCTTGGGAATCCACCCGACCTTGCTGAAAATATCCTTCTGGAAGAGGTTCTGGCTGTAGAAGGCAATATCAAGGAAGAACCAAGTTGTGGTGGTGGCTAGCAGGTGAACACCATGGCGCTTAGCGAATTGCCGGGAGAAAAGGCCCCAGGTATCACCACCCACAACATGGGACTCGACAACCTCGACTTCCTCCACAATGTCCTGCTGGAGGACTGAAGACATGTCAGCTGCTGCCTTTTTTGTGTTGCGGGCAATAAGTGCTGTGTAACGAGCAGTCTCAGGCATCTGCATTCTCCAGTAGAATGTCAGTGCTGCTGGGATGGAACCAAACATGAGGATAATTCGCCAGACATAGTCTGCCTGAGATTGAGTGGATCTCGCCCGGTCCGTCGCGTAAGATGGTGCATGGAAGTGGTGCTTGAATGAGGCCGAAACAATGAGAGATATAACGGCGGCAAATAAGATTCCAAAACCCTGTTAATTGTCATATTAGTATATAATAATTAGTTATGAATTTCAGTTTACACGCTGGTATGAAGTTTTCAAATCCTTGCCTGCATGGCAAACACAGCTGCAATGAAGGAGCCACGAGTTTTCTTGTTTGCATACTCAGACATAATGGTAGCAGAGAGAGGATAGTCGCCACCAACACCAAATCCAAGCCAGAAGCGGAAGAAGCAGAGCGTGGCGATGACACCCTTCGGCTGGTGTCCAAAGGATAGACCCGAGGCAAGAGAACAGACGATCATAAGAAGTAGCGTGAAACCGTACACGCTCTTCCTTCCCAGTTTATCACCAAGCCAACCAAAAAAGAGCTGACCAGCAAGGGTGCCGCAAAGAGCCACACTAGTGACCGCAGCATACACATTAGGCGGAAGGGTGCCAGGTTTTGAGTAGTTAAGGTCGGTATAGTACAGACGACCGAGGCACTTTGTCACGATAGAGATGGAGAAGAGATCGTAGGCATCGGTAAAGAAACCCATGCCGGCGATCACAATCGCCAAGAAATGGTACCCTTGTGTCTTTGCTGCATCGAGCGTTTCCAACACTGTGAGCTTCTGGCGTGCCATTTTTCACTACTAGATTGCAATTAAAAATTGAGTTCCTGGCCTCCTTGCAGAATTTTCTTCTTGTGCTCTCCTTTTTAGCACCTGCATATATTAACAGTAAGTAAGAATTGAGTAAACACTCGGGAGTATTTTTCTTGATGGGTCTCTGATATGCTGGTACAATATGAAAAGTTCATTTTGGCAGCAAATAAATCAATAAGAAAATTTTACATGAGACCTTTATTTTGAAATTTGAGGTAAATATTTTTAAACCAATTTTAATTTATAAATCTCTTTAAACTTGCCGTGAGTAGTACTATTTAATACCTAAGTAATCGGTCAACAAAAAGTATTGTTGAATACTCTAGTTAAGAATATATCAATATAGGGCTCTTCTACCAGTCGCGGATTCGTGGTGTAGCTATTTGTGGGGCAGATAACTATCATATTATAAATTAGTACACAATATTTATATAGGAGTGAATACGTCATAACTGGTTCTGCATTGTTTCTAGAAAGTCGTTGGTCTTTTCGCATGGTCCCTACGAATCTTTTAGTGAGATATTTAAATCAATTAATTATAATGCAAGTAATACCGAAGATTTGCTCGGAAGCATGCCTGGCGTCAACTATTGGACACTCACATGAAAAACCAACAACAAAACAAAAGCTAAGAAAACAATATGTTTTTTTTTATTTTATTTTAACCCACAATATGACAAAATAACATATTAAATATAAGATATAAAACCTTTTAAAAGGATGGAGATCCTTTAACAATAAATGAATTTATTAATTTTGAAAATCGTAAAACAAAAACATTTAATTTTGAGATCAAAAATCGAAAACGTGACCTATTGGTCTATGTATGTTATATACAAAAAAACTGGCAAAAGTTTATGCAAGTACTTTTACCTCCCGTTAATAGACATAAATTTCTATGGTCTATATTTAAAGAAAATTAATAGAATATAAAATAGCATTTTAAATTATAGAAAATTAAAATTTTAATTATTTAAAAACTCATTAGTAATATTATCAATTTAAATGCATGGACTCATTCAAAAGACCTTCAACTAGTAAGTACGAATATCTTATGGCTCCGTTTGGATAGGTGTGGGAAGAAGAAAAGAAGGGAAGAAGTGGAAAGAAGTATTGGGAAGTGTGTAACTTTGTGAAGAGTTTGAATTGTTTATAATTTTTTTTCTTTCTTCTTCCTTCTTCTTCTTCCTTCTTTCTATATCCAAACGCACCCTATATGTACTCGAAAGTATATTTTTCAACTATAAATGGCCTTCTTAACCATATTTCCATTTGATGATGTAATTACTCTCTAACATATGCCACACATATATAATATATACTATTTATGCAATTTGAAGTTCTTGAGCTATGCATTTGGATTTTTTTTTCCCCATGAGATAAACGCATTAAGATTCCCTATGTTAAGAAATATTACACAAAGCTAGGTTGAAGTTGACTCAAATGCGATCGGTTAGATGAACAACAGAACATGACATTGAAGGTGTGACCAACTGTGTGGCCATTCATTCAATTGCACAAAGTCCAACAATAAGGAGTCATGTTAGACTCCCTTGACGGAGTGTTATACATGACAAATCTTTTTGTGCAGAAATTTTTTTTTCTTAAGCCTACAAATTAAGCGAATATATAGAACATAGATAACCTGACATTTCTATGTTTGTTTAATTAGTCTAGACTGTAGGACACAGAAGATATCGTCTCAAATATCTTCTTCGGAAATAACGAAATGTACATATGAAGACCCAAAACTCTAACAAACGAGAAAAAGTTTGTAAGAAATATACTGCATAGACTCAAAAGATTGATAATTACATGTGATAAACACAGAGATCAAAACCGAAAGAATATATTGTTTAAATTTCTCTTTTAGCCTCTGTTTGGATGAGAGAAGAAGAGGAAGGAAGAAAGAAGAAGGAAGAAAAAAATTATAAATAATCCAAACTTTTCACAAAGTTACACACTTTTCAATACTTCTTCCCACTTCTTCCCTTCTTCCCTTCTTTTCCCACACCTATCCAAACGGAGCCTTAAAGAAAACAAGTATTGTAAAAAACTGTTTCCATGCATGCATCAAAACTATGATTCTAGGACGCGCGCGTATCTTGTAATACAAAGGGCTTTCCTTGAAAGATCTTTAGATGCAAATGCATATATAGCATCAAGTTTCTAGCTATGATGCAAACTAAAATATTGCAACATACCGTAGGAACATTTACGCAAATATTGCAAAAAAAAAAAAGAAGTATTACAAAGAACATTGACATCTGAGAAAAGCTATATACGATGCTACAAAGAGTCATTACCTGACGATGCTTGAGAGAGGAGTGCACAGACAAGGGCAATGAATTACTCGAAGGGGTAAATTGTATGTATATATAGAGTGAGAAAGCTGACTAGATTCTTGGAATATGCCATTGGTTCCAAAATTATGAAAAAATATTTATTTTGAAAATAAGAGGGACCAATAGTCAGAATTTTATGTGTGTGATCCTCCAAATATCCTTTTAGAATGTCAAATACATTATTTAGTCTATAAACAAGCAAGAATTTAAGACTTCCTTACTCTAGAAAGGAAGAGCCCATTCCCTTGAAGCAAGGTCCGATTAGCAGATAAGAGTCTCCAATTAGATGCACGCTGCATGACAATTTAAAACAGTTTAGGAGAACGGTCTGTTAAAATAAACTATTTAACTATTCTTAGAAGAGGCCTATTATGTTATTATTAATTGCATCGGTAAGTATTACTTAGGTTAGTATAGTAGTCATCTCTGCCATCGGTGAAAACAGCACAAAGAAAGTCGGAAGAAAAAAAAAATGTTTGGTTGCTATGTAAGGATCACTATTAAGAATTGAAGCATATTTTACCAAATCGCAGAAGTTCTAAAAGTTAATAGAGTTTGTGATGGTAAAATTATGAAAATTCAACTTAATTAGGTTAGACAAATGATTAAAGATAATTGTAAGACATGTAATTAGATAATTATAATTGATAACTTTTAAGTATTTAAGAATCGGAATCGCTTAAGACCATCTCTAAGATTGTATCACATCCCATCATCCCCTAGAATTCTCATTAATTATCTAGCGTTCTCATTAATAAAAGATCAGGGAATGACGAGATGATAGAATCTAGGGGGATGAAATCCAGCTTTATCCAGTGCCGTCATTAATTATCCAGTGCATCTATTTTAAGAAAACGCGTTATAGAATTTGGAAACAGAGAATGAGCATCAGTGGGAGGGGAGGAAACAGAGATGTATATAATTGTTCTAGTTAAGATATTAACTTCAACAGTTATATATATTAACTAGAACAGTTATATTTAACTGTTCTAGTTAATATATATAACTGTTCAAGTTATATATATTAACTGTTTTAGTAAATATATATAACTATTGAAGTTAATATCTTAATTGTTCTAGTTATATATATTAACTATTATAGTAAATATATATAACTGTTGAAGTTAATATCGTAACCGTTCTAATTATATATATAATTGTTCTATTTATATATATTAATTGTTCTAGTTATATATATTAACTGTTCTAATTAATATATATAATTGTTAAAATTAATATCGTAAATGTTTTCAAAACTAGAACAATTAGGAGGGAGGAGGTGGGACAGGGGTAAGCGACGTTGAGGGAATAGAAAGGGAGCGAAACAGAAGGGTGGGGAAGGGGAACGAAACAAAGGATGAGCGCTGGATTTTCAAAAATGGAAAACGCGTGATGGGATGATAAAAAAAATAAAAAACACTTTAATAATTGCCGGAGATGATAGAGATGATCTTTATTGGTTCCGAGATTTTAACAAACCTAGTTGAAATTTTATATCATACATTTGATATCAGAAGGACCAATCATAATAAAAGAAAAAGAGAAAAAAATGGGACAAGATAATGTCTCAATTTTTTTTTTTAAAAAAAAGCAGAGTTTTAAAAAAAAGCAGAGTACGTTCGCTTCAGTTTGTTTTAAAAAACGGAGATTAAAAAGCAGATGAAAATAGAAAAGAAGTGCATAAAAGAAGAAATGAGTGACCGTAAAAATGAATGTCTCGATTTTTTCCCTTCCAGCTTGGCAGATAATTATTATTTTTATTTAACTAGTTGTCAAAAATTTATAAATTCCAAATCGGATTGGCCTTGTTCTGTAACAAACTCAGGTGCTTAATAATTCGGAAACTATTGGCCAGAAAGGAGGATTGGCTGTGTGGTAACATGAGATATTTCAATATTTTCTAACAGGATGTGTTAATAAATACAAAGAATTCGTAAAAGAAGTCTCTTAGTTATTGCCATTTGCCAAAAAATAAAATATATATTTCATTTTCTTAACGTTGGTTAACTATTTTTTACACACTAACATAACTGAGAATTAAAGCTATCTCTGCTTAGAAAATCGGAAGTGAATTACGAAAATACAAATTAAGATTAGGGAAGGAGTGAAAAGGAGATCTATGGAATTAACTAATAGATTGTTAATATGAATTCAAAATTTGAAATTTGCGATCTATAAAACGGATACATAGTACTGTTTAATTATTTTTACTGTCTTTATATAGAGAAATCGGAGATTCCAAAATTGTAGACAGACTATATAATATGAAATGGTTTTCTCCAAATTACAAATTAATAGTGGTAGAATATGAGTTTACTTGAGTATATATACCTTTGCCGTTAGCCGAAATTATTGAATTCTTGGTTTATTTTACTTTTATTGTTCGTGCTGATATTGTGAAGAAAATATTATCATCCTCAAAACATAAGAAAAGTAAACACATGCGTAATTACAAAAATTATAATTTAAAAAATATCATTTCAGTTGAATTATTAGTTTATTGCTGAACACATCTTAAGTACGACAGTATTACCTCATCATTCCGAAATCAGATGAGAGATCTTTTTTAAGATTGGTTCGCGATTGACAAACCAACACAAAATCAAGTCTTCATTGTTATCAACATAATTTGAAAATTGAATGTACAAACCATATTGTTAAAAACAAAAAAAAAAAACCAAAAAAGCACAACAACAGAAGACAATAGAAATGTACACACCAAATTAGCATCCCAACGAAAGCATGAAGGAAAAATTGTGCAAATTAAAAATAACGACAAACGAAACACCAGAAATTAACATAATTTGAAAATTGATCAGATGCCTGTTGAGACACGTGTATCCTCTTCACCATCCTCCAAATTCTCCTTGGCCACCTCCTCAAGAGACTTACCCTTAGCCTCTGGCACAAACAAGGTCATAATCATACCCAAGAAGTTGGACACTGCGAGCACAAAAAGTGAGTTACGGAGCCCAATAGCCTTTTTGTAGCCACGGTCTGGGGGGTTTCCTTGAGCTGCGTACAAGAAACCAAATGCACCAACTATAGCCCCAGCCTTCCCACATGCGGCTGAAATACCGTGACATGTTGACCTGAGCCTAGCAGGGAAGACCTCTGCCGGAACAATGAAGGTCGTGGAGTTCGGGCCGAAATTGGCAAAGAAGAAGGTCAATCCGTACATGACCACAAAACCAGTATGGTTGTGTGGTAAGGTCCAGTGGTGGTATGGGACAGCAAGACCGAGCATGAACACCGTCATAAAGAAGAATCCCATGAGTTGAATCCAGAACCTACCAATGATATCGATGAATGCAACAGTAAACCAGTAGCCGGGTACGGTACCGCAAAGTGCAATGTAGGTCTGTGCACGGGAGATGCGAAACACCTCTTCAATAGCATTCATGGTTGCTGCAGGTGGAATCCATCCAACCTTGCTAAAGATGTCCTTTTGGAAGAGATTCTGACTGTAGAAGGCAATGTCCAAGAAAAACCAGGTTGATGTAGTGGCTACCAAGTGAAGTCCATGACGCTTTGCGAACTGGGGGGAGAAAAGGCCCCACTGATCAGCACCCACAACGTCGGTCTCAGCTTTATCAAGATCCTCTGCAATCTCCTCTTGAAGGACCTTGGACATGTCACTTGCCGCCTGTTTGGTGTTGCGGGCAACGAGAGCCGTGTAACGTGCGGTTTCAGGCATCCGCATTCTCCAGTAGTAAGTTAGTGCTGCCGGAATAGAACCGAACATGAGAATTATACGCCATACATAATCTGCCTCTGGCACTGTGGAGCCTGCACGGTTGTCCTTGTATGATGGAGCTTTGTACCTGGCTTTGAATGCAGCTGACACGACAAGTGAGACCAGTGCTGCAAACAAGATGCCAAAACCCTGCATGGTATCATCGGTTCATGAGTGAATCAATTTCAATGTTATTATAATTATAATCGTTTGGTTACACCTATCATTTATCAACCATGTAGGTGTGAGTGTGACCCAGACAAAAAAATATATATATAAATAAAAAAAACCATGCAAGTCAACTATCATTCTTGTCTCCAATTTATAGCTGGCTATTTTATTATTATTATTTTTTTTGTGAAAGCTTAAACTAAATCCTACAAATTTGTAAAATAGGACAAGCGGATTCGATAATTTATAAATTATAATACAATATTTATTGCTATTATCTAGATTGGTTCAATTAGGTCGGTAAGGTCTGACTACTTGGTAAAGTTGAATAGTGGATTTGATATTTTACAGATAAAAGTGCATACGGCTACTAGCTATTAGAATTATTTGATAACCCTGTCGATGAGTGCTTAGCATATTCTGAGAATAAGTCATTGGCCCAAAACCAACCGGAGCCAAAACATACCTGCATGGCAAAGACAGCTGCAATGAAGGAGCCACGAGTTTTCTTGTTTGCATACTCAGACATAATGGTAGCGGACAGAGGATAGTCGCCACCAACCCCAAATCCTAGCCAGAATCGGAAGAAGCAGAGTGTTGCAATGACACCCTTCGGCTGGTGGCCTAAGGAAAGACCCGAGGCAAGGGAACATATGACCATGAGAATCAGTGTGAAACCGTACACGCTCTTCCTTCCAAGCCTATCACCAAGCCAACCGAAGAAGAGCTGTCCAGAAAGTGTTCCACAAAGGGCCACACCAGTCACAGCAGCCGACACATTAGGTGGAAGGGTTCCGGGGTTCTTGTATGTGAGGTCTGTGTAATATAACCGTCCAAGAAGCTTTGCCACAAGGGAAATGGAGAAAAGATCATATGCATCCGTAAAGAATCCCATTCCGGCAATGACAATTGCCAGAAAATGGTATCCCTGTGTTCTAGCCTTATCGAGCTTATCCAAAACGGTGAGCTGAGAACGCGGCATTTTTGCTGCTGTAGTGACGTTCCTTCCTACTCTTCTTGCTTTGTATTATCCTACTGCAATGGGGAAAAAAAAAACAAGAAGTTATGCATTCTTATCTTTTTTATGTTTCAAATTGTGCATGTGCATGCAAGAACTGAATAACTATTAGCTATTATTAAAAATATATAACATTTCTTTCGAAGTACATATGTAAAGGTTCCTTTGCATATTGCTATTTAGTTTGTGATTGGCTAGAGCTTTTAAATTATATTTTCAATCAACTATCACCTCGTCTAATTATATTAGCATTTTTTAAAAATTATTTGAACATCGCTCTCTTAGTTCCGAGAGTTACTTCAGCTCTCTTGAATTAATTTGGGTTGTTTTATCATTGACATATTTAGCAAGAACAAACATAAAACAGTTTTATGAAACACAATATACAAATTTTCAGAACACATTAATTTCAAATATATTAAGTTTGTACAGATTTGGTTTATAACTTTATATCAACAAGATAGCAACATAAGGTTGATTAGTCAGAGAAATTAATTGAACACTAACAAGAGGAGAACAATATAAATATGTCAATCCAAATAAATTTTAATCGACTTTTAAAGAAAATGCAAGGAAAAGGGACAGCAGACCTACTACTCTTACCAAACAGATACTGCCATTACAATTCTCAAACGCCTTGCATGTGAAACAGTTGACAAAACTCTTAAACAGAGCAAAGGTTGTTTGTTAAAATATCAGGAGGAACTACATACCTTGCAAAGCTTTTGAAGAGAAGAATAGAACAGTGCACTTGACCTCGCTTGCTATCCACAATATGCTATTTATAAGAAGTGTTCAAGTCCCATATACGCGCCGTATGATGTGCTTAAAATTTTATTTTACTCCGGGTCAACTCTCTCGGGTATTCCATTTTCGCTTGTATTCGGACTTTTGACATTTCTTTTATTTCTCAATCTCGCGGATCATGGATCAAGTTTTTTTTTTTTTTTAATTTTATGGCGCATCTTTGTGGGTCTCCAATTTAAACCTCTTCGCCTCCTTTCGGCTTTGCCAAGTATTTCACCAAAAGCAAGCATTTATTGTTCGAATAAGTAGTGACTATAGTTTTATAAAATTTTCGGAAATTAGTTATATGTACTTTTTAAAGAATTTTATTTAAAATTATTCGATAGTTCAGCAATAAAGTTGTGTTTGGAAAAAAGAAAATCTTGTTTGCATTTTGGTCAATACTTCAGCAATTATGAAGTTACCGATAAGTGAAAACCAATAATTGAGCATCAAAGGAATAAGTTGCCCCACAATTGGAGACGGTAATCAATTAATTCAATGCGAACTGGTCAAATACCTTGTCTAGCACGGGATTGCCCATGATTATCCTTTCCCAAAACAAACAAAACGAAAAAAAAAATAATGCTCCTCTATTTATCCCCTTTCCAAGTCAATTCTCCTGGTTTCCGCATTGAAAAGAAATTATGTTATGGGCAGTCCATTGCCATTTGCTAATCGAAAATCGGATTCAGTTGGTATAACTGACAAGTTCACTGCTCCAATCTCTCAATTAATTTTTAATTCCGAATATCAAGACGTCAATTTTTTTTTCTTGTGTTATTCGCTCTGTTAATTTTTTTTTTTTTTGGGAAAGGAGTGAGTTGCACTGTAAATGTGTCATACAATTAAAAAATTTCAGGATTAATTAAAACTGTGTCAAGAATTTTTCGTTTGCAGTCACGGAAATTTTCATGACAATCGTACCCTTTTAAAAAAAAATGCAAATTATCTGACCGGGTCATGAAAATTTCCATGAGTTTGGGACTTTACTGTTTGCTTGCGTTTATAAATTTCTGTAACTCTTGAAATTCTTTGCAACTGCGTTGAGAACAGGTGTAGAGACTATATGCCATAAAAAAAAAAAAATTGAATTAAATACACCTTTGTTCTAAGGGGTCTATTTTGTTTTTGTGTTATCTCGTCCAAAGTAAATCATACATCGTTTGAGTCGTGTTATTTGTGTAAAAATTACTTCGTATTCTAGCTCTCAGTTTGTCTACTTGATTGGTACTGAAAGTTAGCGTAATTATCACTCTCCCTTGACAAAATAAATTGTTGTGTGCATCAGTGTATGTCTAGCAGTAGTAGAGCAAATGAGGTTTCACACATTTCATGGTGTTTTCGTCAAAGTCTGTCTTGATTAAGCTGAGCAAGTTGCTATTCCTGAAAATAACACTCTCTATATTGTTCTCAAATGAGACAGAACTATACTAAAATTTTCAAATTAAGCTTAAAATATCTTATAACGAGAAAAGGACAGAATGCGACTATGAAAGATGTTGTTGTGGTAGCTAGTTTGCCCCCCAAAAATTTCTAAGGGTGCGTTTGGATCGTTGGAAGAAAGAAGAAGAAGAAGGAAGAAAAAGAAAAAAAAATTATAAACAATCCAAACTCTTCACAAAGTTACACACTTTCCAATACTTTTTCCCTTCTTCCCACACCTATCCAAACGGAGCCTAATATAATTATATAATTGAAATACGCGTCGTCTTGTATAACGACAAGTCAAAGGTGAAATTTTCAAGTTGGTTCTTGTCACTTTAATCTTATCTCTAGCCGCAAAAAGTCAGACAACCTGAATTTATAAAAAAAAACTTATGCAAACTGTAGTTAATATCAGTGAAATTACAAAGAAGTTGCAGTCCTGTTAAAGAACGGACCTAAAGCTCATATGAATTACAAATTGATCAAGAGTCAAGACGTCAAGATGCTTTAATAACCCAAACGATAGAGAGGATACACCATTGACCTAATAAACATGTAATGATGTAAAGCATTTGTTGAAGCGCTTTAAAGAAAAACAAACAAACAAACAAACAAAGAATAGAGAGAAGTGTGATAATTTAAGTATTAATCGAAAATTATAGTTAGTGTCCCATACGTTGGACCAACCGATTAGAGTTCCCTGTATGTTAATTAAAAAGTAAACGCGTACATACATGGTTGCCTGATAGGCTACTCAAAATACCCTTAGAATATGGTTGTCGTTTGCATTGCTAAATTGATTAATTAAAAAGGGGCTTCGGGTTGTAGTATCACCACGATTAAATTATGTGATTGTTTCGTCAATGTTAAGTGGAGATTCCTCTTTTTTTTTATTGGTGAATCGGTAGATAAATTTTAACTAAAGATAACTTATATTTATTTTCTGTCCTTGTTTCATTAGCGCACAAATCCTACTCACACACACCTCAAACTTGAACTGCAGCTTAATTTAATTTTTTTTTTAATATTGATCTTGAATTTACTATAAGGGACTGTATCATTACTATTAAACCGTAGTCATGGTTGCTTGTGAATAATTCTTTTTTCTATTTTGAATGTCAGCTGATGATTATCAACCTATAATTTTATCGAATAATTGAAAGTAAAAATATACAAGAAATTGAGAATTACATTGTGATATATGTATTAAAAAAGCAATCAATCTCAATCAAAACCACATATATAGTCAATCAAAACTAAACCAAAGATGTAAACAAATCGATTATATTATATGAATCTATTGAATAACAACTTATGCTAATCCGTTACCCTGATGCGTTGATTTTTTCAGTTTTTTTTATGTATGGATTAGGATTCAATCAAAAGTCTTATTAAAATTATTGTTTTAATTAGTTGAGAACTCCAATACTTTTAATAGCTCAATTAAGTGAGTAATAATTCAGGGTAAAAGCATTTCTGTTCAATTCTTATGTTTTAATTCACAAAAAGATCCTATCTTATAAATGATTTTCGATTTTGCAAGGTTCAATTTAAATAGTCTTCAAATTAGACGTCTGATGTTTATGTTAAAAAAATCTATTAAATACTATCTTTGTCATGTCAATTGATTTAGGTTTCAGGTTAATTATTTGGATTAGATATCTTAATTAAGCTATAAAAACTCCTATTTTGTAAATTCATTTCATATTATTATAAGTGTAATTCAAATGACCCATGTACATATTTAGTGTTTCCTCGGATGGCTGCATCGCACTAGAGTTTACATTCGCTTATAACATGTGATAATGTATCCATCGACCACAAACGGTCCGAATTATGATCGTGGCCAGAGGAGAAGGCAGCAAGAATTGCCTACGTGTTTTCATTTTTCTTTTTTGTAAATAGGACGAGTAAATTCTATTTAGTGAGAATAAAAGTCGCCCACGGGCCTCATTATCAAAAAAATATATATATAAGTGAGAATAAAAGTAAAGCCGTTATTTTTGCTCAAAATATAAAATGTGTCAAATTGTAACTTGTTCCAGCCGCGGCCAGCGAAAGCCAACCATCCATGACAGCTACAAAATTCAAATGTATATATATTATAATTTATAAGTTTCCACGCAACGAGGGAATATCCCAGGAATAAACCCGTGCCAGTCCAAAGTAGGAAGGAGACTTGAATATATTTTAATAGATGACTATATTATAGTATCTTAGAATAATTTGTGGGGCACCACGATTAGCTAATCAGGCAAATGCAGAAATATCTTTAGACTTAGATATATACATTAATAAAATATTAAATATATTACATTGATAATAATATTTTTTATAACTATTGCACGATATCATACATATTCAAAATCAAAAGTAGTTGTTTGTCCTTTATAGCTTAGTAAACTGTACAATGAAAAAAAAGGTGTAGTTTGCAAATCTAGTGATCATCATTTAAATGGATTCAAATTAGCCATTTAATTCTATGAGTACTTATTCTCACCAAACATCGTATTAAATTTGATATACAACATATGAGAAATACAATAATGTTTCAAATGTGTTTTCAATAGTTACATAATTGTTCTATTTCTAATTTATTCATTTCCTATATAATGGTTAAAATGTGTTGAAAGCCATTTTAAGTTGACAATCGTGATAACCGACAAAACAATTATCAAATTTTTTGATATATAATATATTATGTATATAACTGAACGTGAATGACAGTGTAAAAACCACATACTAGTTCGGCCATTAAAGGTCGAGAAATTGGGGGTTCAAGTCTAACAAATTTGTACTTATATATAATTACTTTTACAGATTAGAAAAAGCACTTTTGTTTTGCCTGTTTTGACGGGTATTTAGAGTTATCTAATATTTAGAATTACCTATCCAAATTTTGCTACTGTAACTGTAAGTCTGTAAATCTGTATTGGTTAATTGGAACATTGAAGGCGGGCCGAAACGTTCCTACGAACCAAACTTGCATTCCTTGCGTTCCTTGCAACTTTCAGCCCATTAACGAATATTAAAGCAACCCAAAATTTAGGAAATTGATCATTACCATCCAGGCGCGCATCATCTAGCAACATCCATCAGCGCGCCTAAATGGTCTCTCTGCACGTCCTCCCTCCCTTCTTTTCCACGCCTACCCCTCCCCTCCCCCTCTTTCGTGCCTCATCCTCATTCCCTTCCATGTCCCCCCTCCTTTTTCCTATATTCTCCCCTCCTCCCATCTACCTTTTTCTTCTTTCTGTGTTGTTGTATATTTGTTTAATTTATTTATTACATCTAATCAATTTATTTGTTATACGGGGTGATAAGGATCATCTCCGATATTTATCATCCCCACGCGTTTTTTTTATTTTTGGCTCTACGCGTTTTCTATTTCTAGAAATTCTTATCCCGCGTATTCCCTCCTCGCGTACGTTATCCCCCTCCCACCTATCGCTCTGTTTTCGTCACTCCCGTGTACGTCCTTCCCCCTCCCCCTTCCGAGCATAACTGTTAAAATTAATATATAAAATCGTTGAAGTTAATATCATAATTGTTGAAATTAATATATAAAATCGTTGAAGTTAATATCGTAACTGCTGAAGTTAATATACATAAATGTTGAAGGTAATATCGTAACTGTTGAAGTTAAATTGTTTAAATGTTGAAGGTAATATCGTAACTGTTGAAGTTAATATACATAAATGTTGAAGGTAATATCGTAACAGTTAGGATATTACCTTCAACATTTAATTATATTAACTTCAACAGTTATGAAGTGTGTAGGAGGGGAAGAGAGAGTGTGGGGGGGACAGCGTACGTGAGAGGGATGATGGGGGAGGGGGGGACAGCGTACGTGGGAGGGAGGAGGGGGGACAGTGTACGCGGGAGGGAGAGGGATTAGTTCACGCGGGAGAAGGAGAGACAGCGTATGTGGAAGGGGAGGTCACGCATTTTCTCTTTCTGAAAATCGGGGATGATATAATCTCTGGGATGGTTCTAAGCAATTCTGTTTGTTATATATGTTCAATTTATGTTCACTTTTATCTTTTTGTATGATTCAATATGTTTGTTATATTTGTTCGATTCATTTATTATATATGTTCATTTTATTTGTCATATTTGTTCAATTTATATTCAATTTATATTTTTTGTATGAATTCAAATTATTTGTTATATCTGTTCAATTTATGTGTTACATCTGTTCATTTTATTTGTTATTTCTATTCAATTTATGTTCACCTTTTTATCTTTTGTATGAGTCCAAATTTTTTGTTATATCTATTCAATTTATTTGTTATATATGTTCATTTTATGTTCACTATTTTTTTTTTGTGTGAGTCAATATGTTTGTTACATCTGTTCAATTTATTTGTTATATTTGTTCAGTTTATTTGTTCACTTTTACTTTTGCATGAGTTCACATTGCTTGTTATATTTGTTATATATGTTCAATTAGTTGTTATATCTGTTCAATTTATTTATTATGTATGTATATACATTTTGATTTTTTTGTTCATATTATCTTTGTATTTGTTCAATTTATTGTCGTATATGTTCATTTTAAAAAGGTAAGATAAGTGCACATGTTAGAGGTGAAGGGAAATGAGACGGAGATAGGGGGAGAGTGCATGGAAAAAAAATTGTGACGGAAAGGAGAAGAGGTGGAGACAAGGCAGAGGAAATAGAGTACGAGGGAGGGAAGGGAATGCTAGCGACGCGCAGAAAAAAAAGCATGAGAGGGAGGGAAAGGGAGGATTGGATGACGTGAATGATCCAACGATAGATGACGGTTATCACTTTCGCAAAATTTATCATTTGTGCAATCATGAAAGTTATGATGTTATTGCTGGCTATGTGTTGTTGTGTTTTATTTTTTTTCCCTAAATATGTCGTGGGATGTGTAAAACAGAGGCATGATAAAATCAATCTTCTGAGTCCATCAGTCGTAATTATGTATCTCAATTTTAGAGATTCTAACTGTGATCCAAACTGTTCAAATTGATATTTTCATATTAAATAGGGTTAATTAGATTTATGTCACTGTGAAAATGTTAAATTAGTAAAATGCCATCACTAAATGACAAATTAATTTTATGCCATTACAAAATAGTAAAAATTAGTTTTTTGCCACCGAAAAATTGATTTTCCAATTTTACCCTTTTAAATATGTCACTAAAAAATTTAAAATTATAAAAATGTCACCACTAAATGACAAATTAGTTTTATGCCACTATAAAAATTTAAAATTAGTTTTATACCATTACTAAATGAAAAATTAGTTTTATATCACTACAAAACTTTGAAATTAAATATGCATTCAGGAAGTAAATTATCAACTAGCCGTGGAACTTTATATGTGTTTTTGACATGCCCATATCCTTTTGTACACCTGAGACACCAATGGTTACCTGAGCCACATTTTCCATTTTCCATGCTTTGGTAAGTTTAAGCCCAAGAATTAGATACCAAATCCTGTATAAAAAATATAGGTAGTGTATTGAGCAGCAAGGGCTTTTGTTTTTGGATCAAACGACAGTGTATTGAGTAGCAAATATAAGCAGGGGGCATGGAATTTCACCTATCCGATCCATAAAATAAAAAAAATGTTGAGAATTTAGAAATTCAATTGAGGGTAATGAACGACATCGTTTGGGAATATTTAGTGTTTTTTTAAATGTAATTTGTAGTGTTTATTAAAAGGGTAATTTGGAAATTTTTAAAAATAATGAGAGATTACAGGATGTTATTTTTAGTATTTAATCATTTTAGGAATAAGATAATAGCATATATCTAATTTACATAATTTGATAGTGGTATAAATCTAATTAGCAATCTAACAGTGGCATATCTCTAATTAACTATTTTTCACAGTGACATAAAACCAATTATTCCTATTAAATATTGTTGTAACCAAAATTTATGTATTCTTAATTTTGTTAGTATTTTCTTTAGACTTTTTAAAAATATTGTTATTTGAGATCTATAATTATATTTTAAAAATCTAAATAAATGGTAAAAAAATTAAAAATATATAAATTTTAGGTTAAATATTTAAATATGAAGATCAATTTGAGTGGTTCAAATCGTCCATTAGAAGCTCCAAAATTATATATAATCACGACCGACAGGTTTATTCGTCAATAGTGACTAATTTTATCATACTCGTGCAAAAATATGTCATTAGCTCATAAATTTATAAATAATTGCGCATTTTGGGATGGTACTAACTAGCAAAGCCCGCATAAGTTCAGTTTTTTATTCCTTGAGTTTTGTCGCATAAAAGGCTACGAACTCAGGATGATTTTTCTGTAAAAAAATTTCTTCGGATACCTCCGGCGACATTGGGAGCCTGATATGTGACAGGGTTTGCTTTTATTAGGATCTCTATCTGTTGATTTTCAGTATATTTGAGTTTTGACACTATGTTAGACTAATATGCAATGTTTTTTTTTTTTTGTTTTGTTCGTTCGTTATGTTAAGATGGGTTAACAAACTTCTAAAATTATTTTTAAATTTAAATGTTCACAATAAACCCGTTAATCAAATTTCGAAACTTTTACCTCTACTTATATAAATTTATTGTCCTTTACCGCTAAACTAGAAAATAGTTCTTAGTCTATTATGCATTGTCATTCAGTTCTTTGTACAAATAATTATTTTTTGTCAATGGTGCAAGAAACTTTTTCCTCGCTTTCTTAAAAACAAAAATTGACAGAATAAATATAAGAAGCATATCAGCAACAACCTTCGTATTTGGTGAACAAGAAGTAACACCATATCATCCAAGATAATTGGAAATAAACGGTTAAGCCATCTAAGAAAAGTAAATTAACAGAAATACTTGGCACATTCGGAATTGAACTTTTTTTTTAAGATAATTAAGATGGGTCAAGCCCTCTAACTCATTCATTTGAAATTAAATTTCTCATTTCTTAATTAAGATAATTAAGTTGCTCTTTGTCACTAGATCAAGAGCTGGTTCTCCGAAATTAAACTTGAAGATGTAGTTATTACATGCATGATCGATCAATATGGTGCAAATATCACGTCCATAACAAATTAAAAATGATTAGATTTGTTGTGCTTATAATACATCAAGTGTTTGAAAAAGTTCTCAACAGTTAAAAATTAAAATATCTTAATGCGTCACCAAAAAAAAACAAACTATTTATATGAGATTAATTTGTTTGGTACGTTATTTATATATCAACAACATATTATAATTTTATTTTTTTCATATTTAAATCTTATTTGAATTAATATAAGAATACTAAGAAAACGTACCCACTCAATGTGTTGCAAATAAAAATTTTAAAAATATTTATACTTTAACAAAAATTAAAACCAACGCATCAACATAGAAACCGTAATTTAATTAAAATATATATATTTTTGTATAACAAAAATATTTGAAAATTACATATAATAAAAGTTTTTCGTTTGTACTATCTTTTCGAAAATAGAAAACAATTAATATTCTAATCAATGTGCTTTCCATCTTAGATGTAAAACGAAGTCTACAGATTTATATCCAGACACAAATAAAATAGATCGAACGACACAAAAATATTTACACGTTGGATCTAGAGGTTTAACACTCTTGGATCTGTACTTTTATAAGAAGTAGTGATAGTGATATTGACAAAATTGTTTTTGTTTCAGCATCTTGCTAAAAATTGCAATTTAAATTGTAGTACATTTAATCAAAAGTTTGGGGCTTGAACCCCATCTTTTATTTTCAAAAATTTTAAAAAAGTAAAATAAAAAAATCATTGCCAGTAATCTCTTTTCTAACTTAAAAAGCGTGTTATAAATATCAACCTTCACTATAGGAGCTGTACCTTGCAAGCTATCAAGAAAAATATGATAACTAATTCTGTATGTATGGTTTTAAATTGATTTGGTTCGCCTAATAAAGAGTAGAAAAATGGAAATTATTAATCATTACAAGTTTACAACCCAAACGAGCTAGATATGAGCTATATGTCTAATTAAACAATTCCTACAGCCTGAATTCAAAAGCTAGAGATTGTCATTCCAATGATGATTGTAAAATTGGAATATCCGAGGAATTAAACCATCCAAAGCATGTCAGCTATAAAAGGGATTTGACGATTTAAAAATGTTGAAATACATCATTTGATGGATCTGGAATGAATTAATAATGAGATTTTATCATGTCATTTCAAGGTCCTACGTCTATCGACAGTAATGCAAGGAATAACCTTCTGAAAATTTAATATAATTATTTGCTATTAATAATGCGCTAATGACACCACTAAAGAATTATTAATGGTTGAATAACAAGATACATAATTATTTATTCAAAAGCAAGTGATTCTGACCAACATGTATTGTGTGAACAAGTTGTGTTGAATCCGAAACGAAATTCATACACGTACGCGTGATAAATATATAAAAATGAGAATTAAAAATTGTAATTTTATAGTGACGTAGTTGTCTGTGTCGTATTTAATTACATGTAGTTGATTCTACCTTTTCCCTTTTTGAATTGTACTATCAGGTACCGGTGTACGACCTTTCCTAAATAATCATAAAAAAATAAAGTCAACTTCAGTAACAATAAAGTATACACAAAAGTTAAATAACCGAAGCATATCTCTTATGGAGTGAAGCTATTCCAATCCATATCCAAATATCTGGCCATTTTTATTTTGCAAAACCTTTATAAGATTGTTCATAAACTTTCTTCTTTTTTAGATGAAGTTTCAATTGTAGGTGATTATTTGATACTTCCAAACATTTCGCAAAACCATTGATATTCTTTTGCCAATTTGAGAACACCTTATCACTTCATTTTTTTTTTTTTTAGTTCTTGTTGCTTCGTTTATTATGATTTTTATATTAAAAAACTCAAGAATGATAAATTTCATTACGAATTCATATAAATACATAAAATTTAATCAAACTCTAAAGCTACTCAAAAGTCCTTTAGAGTCGTTCAAAAAAAGATTAATTATCTCACAAAAACTGAAGTCTGCCCCCCCCTCCCCCCAATATTTCCTCGCTGGATTTCTTCAAGCTTTTAAATTTCACCAAAATAATATTGTTATAACTTAAATAACGAATTTTTTGAGCAAAACACATAACATTACAACAATAAAAAAACGAAACAACAATAGCGTTATATTTTCGGAAAAATTGGCAATATAACTGAAAAATTTGTGCATTTAACGTCATAAAAAGCGGATGAGTACATCATTCAACTTACTAAAAAAATTTTTAGCCAAATACAAATTCATACCAATCCCTAATTTGTCTAACTTTTAAAATTTTGATTTTTTTTCTATTTTGTTTTTTCAATTGTTAATTTTTATATTTTAAATTTATAAGTATCCGATAACATAGGCCAGTTGTATAATTATTTTTTTTTATACACACCACTTTTCTCCGTTATATCATCAATATAACATCGAATCGCAAAATTAACTCTTTATTATTATACTGCAAAAATTACATTTTAAAATCTTGGTTTCTCATCAGATTAAGAACTTATTGGGCCCATGTTGACGGTTCATGATCTCTTAACAGTTAACGGCTTAAAGCTTGCTCCTCCTCTTTTTTTTTCCTCCCGATTTTAACGGTTACCCAGATTGATCGGCTATTTGCTGTTTTCAGCTGCGTTAACTATGTTTGACTTCCCGAATTGATGAAAAATTGTGGCGAGATCTCCTGTGACCGAAGCATCCGGACAGTACAATAAGCACCCGGTGCGATTCTACGTTTCACTCCTCGTTTCCTTTGATTCATTGATTGGTTTTCTCTACATTTTTTATATTTCTCCGCTGTCGATGGGACCCCCCCCCCTTCATTTATCTGATCGGACCAGCGTCTCGTCTCTTCTCTGAGCAATGGGACCCGCTCTCTTTGTCTTGCGATGGACATCTTTTTGCTTCTCCTCCAATGGGCTGACTCTTTATTACCAATGGGTGCTTTGTTAATTTCTCCCGTGGTTTCAGTTCGAAATTCTAGGGCCCAAAAGTTTTTTTCTTTTTCTGCGAGATTCTTTGTTTTATATTGGGAATCAGCCCCTACAATCAGACTTAACGCAATCAAGCAATCAGACTCACGCGCGTTCCCCTAACCCTCACGTCGCGCGATTCCCCTGACACTTACCTCCCGCCCTCCCCTCACCTCTCCATCCCATCACGTGATCCCTCTTACGCTCGCTCTCCTCACCCTCATGCAGCGCACTCTTTCCCTTCTTCGACTCGCACCTTTCCTCTTCCCTCTATCTCCTGACCTCTCAATCTAGCACAACTCCACCGGTACTTTCAATCTGATAAGGTACTTACCTTGCGAGTAGAAAGGAATAAGAAAGACAATCAGACCTAGTATAGGAAGAAGGAAGTAGAGATCGAGTAGGATGAAAAGAGAAAATACATTTTTAGTTTTGGTTCAACTACGAGTTGAGAGTAACTAAATAATGAGTATTAAGAGAGGGAAGGGGAAAGGTGTGAGTCGAAGAAGGAAAAGAGTATATAATTATCAGTAAGAAAGTAACTAATAAGATGAAAGACCCCCCAGTCGAATTTCGAACTTGTGACCTTTCACTAAAGATTTATTGCACTTTATTACTAGACCAAGAGCTGGCTCTCGAGATTTTCATTTTGTTTTACTTTACCTGATTAATTAATTAAATTCCATGAATTCATCACATTTATTGAGTATATTTCATGAGATTCTGAAAATTAATCATATTTCTCGGAAACCTATTTTAAAAATTTTGCTAAGTCAGAAATATTGAAATTATTTCATGATATTAATTGATATTTATTATGGGATTAGTTTGTTAAATTAGGGTTCTCCAATCGTACGTGTTGTATCATGTCATGTCAAACACGACCGTGTTAGAGTCTCGTGTTGACGCGAACTATTTTTTTAATCGTGTAATGTCATGTTGTGCTAAATGGTGAAAGGAGCCAACATGACACATATTTTAGCATGACATGACATGTCGTATCAAGTTGTGTCAGATTATTTTATTATTTTTAAAGCTAAAAAAATATTAAAAATAAAAAATAAAGGAAAAATACTAAAATATAATAATTATTATTTGGGTGAGTTTATGTAACAACCTAGAAATACCAGACCTAGTTTAATTGTGATGGTTAGCTTAATTCTTAAAATAATACTAGGAAAAATATAATTTTAAAACTAATAACCCTTAAATCAATTAATTTAATTATAACACTAAAACTTACTCGAAATCGAAATCTTTTAATTTGTGTAGTATCTAAAAATAATTTAAATGATTCTAGCAAAATCAGAGCTGATTGAAATTCAAATCTAATATTCAAAACAATTAAAAATCTAATAAAACAAATCATCAGTCAACCCATATGAGTTGCAACATCCTTTGTTTTAAAGTGGTGGCCACAGAAGATCTGAGGGGTAAAAATTTGATAAAAACCAAATTTTCACCGTGGCACCATCTCTGTTTCTCTCTCTTTTTCGTTTCTTTTTCCGCTCCGTCCGATCCCCTCTCTTCTCTCCTCTTCTCCGACGAGAGAAATTCTCGAATTTGTCGAAGGGATGGGCTGTGACCAGCCAATCCCATCGCACCACCAGCCTCCCTTCTCCGATTGGCTGGCCTAGTTTGTTCTTATCCGCTTGAGACAGCCGTGTGACGTGGCTGTAAGATTCGAGCATGGGAGGTGATCTCTGCCGTTGGCTTCCCTCTTCCCTCTCCTCTGCACCAGCGACTATTTAAACCCTCCTCTCTATCTCGTTTCCTTGGCTGGCTAGGCGATTAGGGTTTTCAGCTGAAAATAGAGAGAGAGAGAGAGAGGAACGAAGGAAGAGAGGGAAAGAGATGATAGCTGCCAGAGACCCAAGGTATACCCATCTCTTGTCTTGTAATCAATTTGATTAAGCTGATTTCTTGATTCGTTGATTGAAAGTTGGGGAAATTTAAAATCCGAATTTTTGAGTTGTGTATGCTGTTATGCCTTGTTCGAATGCTGTAATAACTCTTTGGTAGGTGAATTGAACCCCAAGACAGTAAATTTGGTAGTGGAATTTAGCTGAACCTTGAACTAATACATTTGTGTTCCGTTATAGACCTAATTGAGCAAAACTGAATGAAATCTTGAGTTATATTAATGGTTGGGCATAAAGGAGACCTGTGTGAGCTTTACGACTGGGTTTTAGGCTTGGTACCAGTCTTTGGTACCACTGTGGTACCTCTGGTATTTCTCTGGTACGCTGTGTCGACTCAGGGACTGATTTGTAAGGAAAAAAGGACCTATTTGTGAATTTCTAGGGGCCTGTTTATGAGGAAAGGACTGGAATATAAATTATTTTGATTCAAGGGCCCCTGGGGGAAAAGGTGTGTGACAGTGGGTCGGATCCTGACCCCTCTTACCGGATCCGTGCGGACCCGTTACGACTGGCTCAGGTCAACTGGGTCAGGTTGACCTGGCTCAGTCCATTTGATGATTTGGGCCGAGACTTTTTGGGCCGAAACTTTATGGGCCGAAAAAAAAAGAGAGTTGGGCTGGGCTCAAATTTTCGAATATGGGCTGAAATTTCAGAAATTTAAAAAGATAATTATAAAACTTAATCTTTGATTAAGTTAAATTAAATGTGGGCTTAATATTTAATTAATTAAAGGAGAGGCCATTAGAAATAATTGGGTATTCCTTTAGTTAAGCGGGATTCGATTTTTCGGGAGATGATGAGAATAGTCTGAGTGAGTCAAGAACAAATATAATGGCAACCAAATCACCGACTTTCTGATCCCAAACAAATAATCAAAATTTCAGTTTTAATTACGTTTCTATTTATTTCTATTTTCTATTTCTATTTTCTATTTTTACTTTTCTATTTGTAAATAACTAATCACATATTTAAAAATAAGTAATAAATAAGATTCTAATATTTAACATTCTAAATTTTACACTAAAAACCATTAACAAATAATTAAGATAATAACAAAATTTGTAATAAACCATAATTGATTAAATAATAATAATAATAATAATAAAATTTCTGATAACACAAGCAATTACTATAAAATAAAAAAAAGTAATGTTGACCTAATAAAGTAAGCCAAACTTGTAAATCTAGGAATTAGATAGGGAAACCAAATAATTTTAATAACTTTTCAACCAAATTACATGAGACTTGACGGACCCGAGTTTTGAACCACCCGCAGGTGCGAAAACGTGGATTTTTATAGAAATCTGAATCCTGGTAAAGTAAATATTGCATGGCATGTTGACAATCCGTTTTGAATGCATGAAATTCATTGTTTTTCTTTAAGAACAAATATTTTAACTCATGTTGAATATGAATGCATGTCATTTCAAATTATTCAGAGAATCAGGCAAGTTCGTGTATCCCTTTGTTATTTAACGAGCTAGCATAGCTCAAATATCCTTGCCTAAAAGATGGAAGTTTATAAGACACAGAAGATCACTGGAATTTGGATCGAATATGAAATCAAAGCCACTCTCCGGAGTCGGTTGGCCCCCGGCTTCGGCCAGTTCGATAGCGCTATATGGATTTGGAATCCTCTTTCGCCACTTGAGTAAGGGACAGCTCCCTTTTGCCACTCAAGTTAGAGGAAGGTCTCCTTTTGCCACCCAACCGGTTGGGTTAGGGGATCTGAGTGAGTCTGAGATATGATGAGATGTGATGTGATATGACTTGATTTACTGATATTATGTGACTTACTGTTGTTGTTATTGCAAATTATTTTGCAGCATGGTTCTGATCGGACCCTTTTTGTTCCGTTGTTCGGTATGCAGCTGACTACAGACTTGCATCACTTTTGATTTCATCATCACATATTTATTTTCATTTATTTAATTAATTATTATTTATTTTCATCTATTGTCATGAAAGAGTATTAGTTCTGGATTAAGATTCCAACTAGAAATCCACGTCTGGAACTAAAACTCGCACTGAGAAATTGTTTCTCACTCGCGTTTGTTTTTGGCATGATCCTCGATGGTTGGGGGTTCCAGGCGACGCACCATCCGGTTAGGTCACAGCCGCTAGCTGTTTTCGATGGATCCCATGTACATATTCGTCTTTATGTACCCCACCTCCATGCTACTATAGGTTACCATGTTTCACTTGCCCCTACTGGTATGTATGTGTATTTTGAGTACCCCGATGATGAAGGTATTTTAAACCTAGGTATCAAATAAATTTATAACCTAGAGCTAACCTCACTAGTCGTTTTAGTTAAGCTTTAGGGTCGAACCCAAGGGACGGTACAACTGATTACTAGACTTTACTTCCTCACGAAATCTAGACAATTAATTTTTGGAGTTTTATGATTTTAAAAAAACAATTATCTAAAGTGCAATTAAATAAATTATTTTTGGTATTTTCTGGACTCTAAATAAATGCAAATAATATCCTAGAAATTTGTGTTCAATTAGTTTAGCTCCAAAGCACCTTTGCCTACAATTTTCACCGAGACATAGGCATATTTCGGACCGAAATGTATGGATTTCGGACCGAAATCCATACTGTTTCTGTCCAAAACTTACTTTAGACCTCTTGTTTCAACTTGATATCTTTACACAATGTTATGTGAAGGCTACTGGACGACCAGACCTAAGTCCTAACCTCAGCTGTCGCGATTTCGGTTCTGACTTGACTTGGAACTCGGTTTTTGCCACATAAACAACTAAACCTATACTTTCGTTCTGATTTAGCTATTTAAGTATGTTTAGTTGGATTTCTAGAGGTATTTAAAGTCCTGTCGGATCAGTAAAAGTTACACCTTTCGGTCGCAAACTAACCTCCTCTTTCGAGCGATTGGCTTACCTCAAGTGCTTAAATAACTAACTATTTGTTCTAGTTTAATGTCCTAATGGTGCTGCAGTTCATCAATAGGTAAACAGTCAAACAAACAATTAAATTAACCAAGCAAGATATAATTCTCAACAAAACATATCACATATCATAATATAAAGCAATCAAGTCATCACAAAATACTAAACTAATCTACTAACTATTACTAAGACATCATTAATTATACTAACATGCAAGAAAAATAAGATACAAACTCCATCAAATCAAAATATCAAGAGAAAAGGAACGAATAAACCAAATATCGCTTCTAACTCAAGATATCGATCGTCCGAAGTCGTGGTTGGATCGGTTCTACCGCTGTCGCGTCCAGAATCGCTCCAAAGTTGCTGCCATGGTCGTGCTCCACTGCGAGAGGTGGAATCCCACGCCTTTCGGCGTGAGAACGGTGGTGGAAATTATTGTATGGAAGGTGGTCTCCCTTCTC
Source organism: Rhynchospora pubera (assembly GCA_028095005.1). Taxonomy (NCBI): domain Eukaryota; kingdom Viridiplantae; phylum Streptophyta; class Magnoliopsida; order Poales; family Cyperaceae; genus Rhynchospora; species Rhynchospora pubera. Next base: position 25,504,630 of record CM051460.1, on the reverse strand, counting down.
TGGTCGAAATTCGTGCTTAAATACATCAAGGGAAAGTCTAGGAGGCGGCTAGGGCAAGAGATCTCCTTTCCTTCTCCGAAACTTGCCAAATTTCACTTTCCATACATGGATTTCGGACCGAAATCCGTACATTTCGCACCGAAATTCCAGAATCGAGCACTGATAGTATTTTGACCATAATTTCTTCATCCGGACTCCGATTGAGGTGATTCAAAGATCGTTGGAAAGTTTAGGATGAGCTCTACAATGCTATGGACTCCTTTCAGTCATTTTCTTCTTCAAAATCCACCGTTTTATGCAATTATTGTGTCCAATCCACCAAGTTCCTACAAAACAAGTCAAATTCCACGGCAGTGTCCAATCTTGCAAAATATAATGCAAAAGTGCAGTGAATATCATTGGTTTGGGTAGTATTTTGGTGCCAAGTATGGTTAAAACGTATATATAAATAAGAGATATCAAATCCCCCCAAACTTAAACTTTTGTTTGTCCTCAAACAATATCCTAAGTTCAAAGGAATTGACCATACTTAGACTTACAATCAAATTATCTCAAACCAAACAATGCCATGAAAAATTAATCATTCAGTTTACTCAAAAGTTTCACACAACAAATTAAAGCAAGCTCAAAAATTTAATTCAAGGATAAGGATTTAGTTTTCTTTTGGATTGAATTTGTGCATCTCTTAGTCCTAATGAATTTCATTTTTCAAATCAAGAACCCCAGCTTCTCTTTGTCAAAACAATTGCAAACTCAGTTTCATTTGTCCGTTCTTTTTCATGTCTCACAAAAATTTGTAAAAAGATTTTATCAAAGTCGAAAATTTTATAATGAATCCTTCTCAAAGCAATTTTATTTTCACCAATTTAAATTGTGCAAGTCGAGTCGTGGGGCTTTGCACCCTAGAGGATTTAATGCAAGTCATTGACCTTGAAAATGCTACTGGGACATATCGCACCAGGGAGGTCGGTCCGGTTTTTACGCATTTTTCGCTACAGACCACTACGGACTTGAACATTTCTTTTTTTTCTTTTTATATGTTAAGTTCCTTAAGCCTCCAATATTTGTGGTTGAGTTGGTGGAAAAAGGTCTCGATGCATCCTCGTTTTCACAACTATTTAGATTTTTGTCAATTTAGAAATTCGCTCGTTGGTGATTCAAGCATTCAAACACACATCCAGATTCATCTTATTATTTTCAAAGTTCATAAAATTTCTTTTTAAACAAAAATTTGCAAGACACAAAATCGTTCACTCGACAAAAACTTGTGAGAATTGACTTAGACCATTTTGACAATTTTCAAGCATCCAAATTCAGGTTCTTAACTCTAAAACTAATTTTCAACTCGGTCTATTGATGCACAAATCAATTTAAAGCATTTAAACAATTAAGAGTCCTTGAGAAAAATTTTCAAATTACTTTTTAAAATTCAATCAGTGTGAAACAGTGAGTAATTTCATCATTTCAACTAAGAAAAAGATCAAGCATGCATCAAAAATTAATTTTCAAATTTTTCAAATAAATTTTCTCAAAATTCAACATTCCAGAAACAGATTTCGGACCGAAATTGTCATATTTCGGACCGAAATAGGAGATTTTTTTTTTAAAATTCCTAAAAAACAGAGACAAATTATCACAAAATTTTTTCAATAAGTCCAACTTTTCATCCTCCTATTCCCCCCCAAACTTAAATCAAGCATTGTCCTCAATGCAATCACAGAGATCAAAATTAAAAAGGAGGAAAAGAGAAACTAACCGAATCAAGGCATGAATTTCCATATGAATTCGTCTCTATTTGGCGTGGGGTAGCAGCACTTCAGCGTAAGTAAATTGTGGCAGCAATATAGGAGCTTCGAGGCAACAATGGGACAGGTTTTCTTGTGGCATGCAACTCACATGAGGTCGTGCGTGGGCCGTGTATTTTTTTTGTTGCTTGACCCGTGGTGCTCTAGCGCGAGTTGCAAGTAGGACATCCACAATCAATCAAAACCTGTACATCCAAAAGTAAAATCCAAACCAACCATGAGTTTTTTTTCTTTTTAAATAATAATAATAATAATAATAATAATAATAATAAGTAATAAATAAATGAAAGATACAATATCTAGTCTCTCGTTACTAAAGTAAATTCTAATATCAACACCGTCCCCGGCAACGGCGCCAATTTGATGAAGGGAATTTAACCTAGGTATCAAATAAATTTATAACCTAGAGCTAACCTCACTAGTCGTTTTAGTTAAGCTTTAGGGTCGAACCCAAGGGACGGTACAACTGATTACTAGACTTTACTTCCTCACGAAAGCTAGACAATTAATTTTTGGAGTTTTATGATTTAAAAAGACAATTATCTAAAGTGCAATTAAATAAATTATTTTTGGTATTTTCTGGACTCTAAATAAATGCAAATAATATCCTAGGAATTTGTGTTCAATTAGTTTAGCTCCAAAGCACCTTTGTCTACAATTTTCACCGAGACATAGGCATATTTCGGACCGAAATGTATGGATTTCGGACCGAAATCCATACTGTTTCTGTCCAAAACTTACTTTAGACCTCTTGTTTCAACTTGATATCTTTACACAATGTTATGTGAAGGCTACTGGACGACCAGACCTAAGTCCTAACCTCAGCTGTCGCGATTTCGGTTCTGACTTGACTTGGAACTCGGTTTTTGCCACATAAACAACTAAACCTATACTTTCGTTCTGATTTAGCTATTTAAGTATGTTTAGTTGGATTTCTAGAGGTATTTAAAGTCCTGTCGGATCAGTAAAAGTTACACCTCTCGGTCGTGAACTAACCTCCTCTTTCGAGCGATTGGCTTACCTCAAGTGCTTAAATAACTAATTATTTGTTCTAGTTTAATGTCCTAATGGTGCTGCAGTTCATCAATAGGTAAACAATCAAACAAACAATTAAATTAACCAAGCAAGAAATAATTCTCAACAAAACATATCACATATCATAATATAAATCAATCAAGTCATCACAAAATACTAAACTAATCTACTAACTACTACTAAGACATCATTAATTATCCTAACATGCAAGAAAAATAAGATACAAACTCCATCAAATCAAAATATCAAGAGAAAAGGAACGAATAAACCAAATATCGCTTCTAACTCAAGATATCGATCGTCCGAAGTCGTGGTTGGATCGGTTCTACCGCTGTCGCGTCCAGAATCGCTCCAAAGTTGCTGCCATGGACGTGCTCCGCTGCGAGAGGTGGAATCCCACGCCTTTCGGCGTGAGAACGGTGGTGGAAAAGGTGGAAATTATTGTATGGAAGGTGGCCTCTGTTCTCTGGTCGAAATTCGTGCTTAAATACATCAAGGGAAAGTCTAGGAGGCGGCTAGGGCAAGAGATCTCCTTTCCTTCTCCGAAACTTGCCAAATTTCACTTTCCATACATGGATTTCGGACCGAAATCCGTACATTTCGGACCGAAATTCCAGAATCGAGCACTGATAGTATTTTGACCATAATTTCTTCATCCGGACTCCGATTGAGGTGATTCAAAGATCGTTGGAAAGCTTAGGATGAGCTCTACAATGCTATGGACTCCTTTCAGTCATTTTCTTCTTCAAAATCCACTGTTTTATGCAATTATTGTGTCCAATCCACCAAGTTCCTACAAAACAAGTCAAATTCCACGGCAGTGTCCAATCTTGCAAAATATAATGCAAAAGTGCAGTGAATATCATTGGTTTGGGTAATATTTTGGTGCCAAGTATGGTTAAAATATATATATAAATAAGAGATATCAAATCCCCCCAAACTTAAACCTTTGTTTGTCCTCAAACAATATCCTAAGTTTAAAGGAATTGACCATACTTAGACTTACAATCAAATTATCTCAAACCAAACAATGCCATGAAAAATTGATTATTCAAGTTTACTCAAAAGTTTCACACAATAAATTAAAGCAAGCTCAAAAATTTATTTCAAGGACGTGGGTTTAGTTTTCTTTCAAATTAAATTTGTGCATTTCTTAGCCATAATGAATTTCATTTTTCAAGTCAAGAATCCTAGCTTCTCTTTGTCAAAACAGTTGCAAACTCAATTTTATTTGCCCGTTCTTTTCCATGTCTCGCAAAAATTTGTAAAGAAATTTTATCAAAGTCGAAAATTTCATAATGAATCCTTCTCAAAGCAATTTAATTTCACCAATTTAATTTGTGCAAGTCAAGTCGTGGGGCTTTACACCCTAGAGGATATAATGCGGTGTCATTGGCCTTAAGTTTGCTACTAGCACATGTCGCGCTAGGGAGGTTGGACGGGTGTTGCTCGACTATGGCCACGGTACACTTGGGCCATAATACTCAACAACTCCTTTACCAATGCTTTCGCACCAGGTCCGATAGAAATTAATTATAAACTACCCAATTATACCTCGAGATCTTTGAGTTATAATTCCTGACAACTTATAATTAACTCCAATACCCTCCAATTTGTGGCTAAGTTGGTGGAAGAAGGCCTCGGTGCATCCTCGTTTTCACAACTATTTAAATTTTTGTCAGTTTAAGTTTTGCTCGTTGGTGATTCAAGCGTTCAATAACATCCAGATTCATTTTATAATTTTCAAAGTTCATAAAATTTCTTTTTAAACAAAAGTTTGTAAGATACGAAATCGTTCACTCGACAAAAATTTGTGAGATTTGACTTAGATCATTTTGACAATTTTCAAGCATCCAAATTCAGATTCTTAACTCTAAAACTAATTTCCAACTCGGTCTATTGGTGCACAAATTAATTTAAAACTTTTTAAACATCAAAAGTCCTTGAGAAAATTTTCAAAATGCTTTTTAAAATTCAAACAGTGTGAAACAGTGAGTAATTTTTATCAATTGAAACAAAACAAAGATCAAGCATGCATCAAAAATTAATTTCTAAATTTTCAAACAAAGTTTTCTCAAAATTCAACATTCCAAAGACAAATTTCGGACCGAAATAGTCATATTTCGGACCGAAAAAGGAGAAAATTGTTTAAAAATCTCATGAAACAGAGACGAATTATCACAATTTTTTTTCAATATGTCCAACTTTTCATCCTCCTATTCCCCCCCAAACTTAAATCAAGCATTGTCCTCAATGCAATCACAGAGATCAAAATTAAAAAGGAGGAAAAGAGAAACTAACCGAATCAAGGCATGAATTTCCATATGAATTCGTCTCTATTTGGCGTGGGGCAGCAGCGCTTCAGCGTGAGTAAATCGTGGCAGCAATGTAGGAGTTCAGAGGTAGCAACGAGACAGGTTTTCTTGTGGCATACAACTCACATGAGGTCGTGCGTGGGTCGTGTGGCTTTTTGTTGCCTGACCCGTGGTGCTCTAGCGCGAGTTGCAAGTAGGACATCCACAATCAATCAAAACCTGTACATCCAAAAATAAAATCCAAACCAACCATGAGTTTTTTTTATTTTTAAAAATAATAATAATAATAATAATAATAATAATAATAATAATAATAATAATAAGTAATAAATAAATGAAAGATACAATATCTAGTCTCTCGTTACTAAAGTAAATTCTAATATCAACACCGTCCCCGGCAACGGCGCCAATTTATGTGTATTTTGAGTACCCCGACCCTCCCGCTGCTCCAGCCCCACCTATGCCCCCAGCACCTCCACCCACTCCCGAGCCAGTTGCACCTAGTCCTGTGATCCAGATAGATAGTGATTATGAGGATGACCCTGATGTTTTCTGAGTTATGATGTAGTGATGTTATGTGGTTGTGAGGAACTGGAATCAGCTTTTGATTTCACCTGTACTAGTTCTTGTTTATACTGTGTGTGAACTAGACTGTGTGATTGTTTATAGATTCCAGTTTCCTAGGGAAAACAGTAGTCACATTTTGAGGAGTATGTATGGATACTTTCTGTAGTACTTGGTATGTTATGGACGTTATGCTTGTTGTGTTGGTATTTCTTTCTTTCTGTTTTTATTTATTTTTGCTTAAGTTAGGACAAGATAATATTTCTACTATATTATCTGTTACGAATAAATTTAGAATGAATAAAAAAAATATATACGGTTATTGCTATATAGAAATACATGTATAAAACGTCAATAGACATTTTCAATAAATTAAGCCTTGCGAGAATACATCGATTTGTATTTTCGTGGCGGGGAAACTGCCCCACCCCATTGCGGGCTGTGACAGTTTAAAAATTTTATTAATATTTTTTTCATAAAAAATAATAATTAGAAAAAAAATGAGTCAAATGATGGTAAATAATATAATATGACGTAGTATATAAATTGAATTTAAATTACTATTTTTATTAAAATTATATATATTAATAATTAAATTCATATTAATGTGTCGTGTTCATGTGATGTTGAAAACAAGATTTTGTTTTTTCCCATCACAACATTATAGCTAAACTATCGAATAATTTTAATTAAAAATCTTTAAAAAAGTACATATAATTTTCGATAATTTTACAAAACTATATTCACTACTTATTTCGAACAATAAATGCTATGGGCCATAAAATTTATTAAAAAAAATCCTAGATCCATGAATCCATGATCCGCGAGAATGTAATACCCGAGAGTTGACATGGAGTAAAATAAAATTATAAGCACATCATACGAACACTTCTTATAAATAGCATATTGTGGATAGCCAGCAAGGTCAAGTGCACGTTCTATTCTTCTCTTCAAAAGCTTTTGCAAGGTATATAGTTCCTCCTGATTTTTTAACAAGCAACAACCTTTTCTCTGTTTCACATGCAAGGCGTTTGAGAATTGTTTACTGGCATGTTTGGTAAGAGTAAGTTGGTCTGCTGTCCCTTTTCTTTGCATTTTCTTTAAAACTCGATTAAAATCTATTTGGATTGATATATTTATATTGTTCTCCTCTTGTTAGTGTTCAATTAATTTCTCTTACTAATCAACCTTATGTTGCTAGTTGACATAAACCAAATCTGTACAAACTTATATATTTGAAATGTATTCTGAAAAATTGTATATTGTGTTTCCTAAAACTGTTTTATGTTTGTTCTTGATAAATATGTCAATGCAAAACCACCCACATTAAGTCAAGAGAGCTGAAGTAACTCTCGGAACTAAGAGAGCGATGTTCAAATAATTTTTAATAAATGTCAATATAATTAGACGAGGTGATAGTTGATTGAAAGATATAAATTAACAGCTCTAGCCAATCACAAACTAAAAAGCAATATGCAAAGGAATCTTTACATATGTACTTCAAAAGAAATGTTATATATTTTTAATAATAGACTAATAGTTAATAGTTATTCAGTTCTTGCATGCACATGCAAATGCTCATGCACAATTTGAAACATGAAAAAGATAAGAATGCATAACTTTTCTTTTTTCTTTTTTTCATTGCAGTAGGATAATACAAATCAAGAAGAGGAAGGAACGTCACTAGAGCAGCAAAAATGCCGCGTGCTCAGCTCACCGTTTTGGACAAGCTCGATAAGGCTAAAACACAGGGATACCATTTTCTGGCAATTGTCATTGCTGGAATGGGATTCTTTACGGATGCATATGACCTTTTCTCTATTTCCCTTGTGTCAAAGCTTCTTGGACGATTATATTACACAGACCTCACATACAAGAACCCCGGAACCCTTCCACCTAATGTGTCGGCTGCTGTGACCGGTGTGGCCCTTTGTGGAACACTTGCTGGTCAGCTCTTCTTCGGTTGGCTCGGTGATAGGCTTGGAAGGAAGAGCGTGTACGGTTTCACACTGATTCTCATGGTCATATGTTCCCTTGCCTCGGGTCTTTCCTTCGGCCACCAGCCGAAGGGTGTCATTGCAACACTCTGCTTCTTCCGATTCTGGCTTGGATTTGGTGTTGGTGGTGACTATCCTCTCTCCGCTACCATTATGTCTGAGTATGCGAACAAGAAAACTCGTGGCTCCTTCATTGCAGCTGTCTTTGCTATGCAGGTATGTTTTGGCTCTAATTGGTTTTCTACCATTGACTAACTCTTCAGAATATGCTAAGCACTAATTGGCAGGACTATCAAACAATTCTACTAGTAGCCGTATGCACTATGGTCTAATATCTATAAAATATCGAATCCACTGTTCTACTTTACCAATTGGTTTTTTTTTTTGACGAGATACTTTACCAATTGGTTACCTACCTAATATTGAACCAATCTGGATAATAGCTATAAATATTGTATTATAAAATATCCAATCAGCTCGTCCTATTTTACAAATTTGTAGGATTTAGTTTAAGCTTCTTAATTAATAACTACCAAACAAAATCAGCTATATAAGTTGGAAACAATAATGGCAATTGGCAATTGCATGGTTTTTCATTTTTGTCTCGGTACACACGTATATGGTTTATAGGTACAACCAAATGATTATAATTTTTAATAACATCGAAATGGAGTCGCTCATGAATGGATGATACCACGCAGGGTTTTGGCATCTTGTTTGCAGCACTGGTCTCACTTCTTGTGTCAGCTGCATTCAAAGCCAGGTACAAAGCTCCATCATACAAGGAGGACCGTGCAGGCTCCACCGTGCCAGAGGCTGATTATGTATGGCGTATAATTCTCATGTTCGGTTCTATTCCGGCAGCACTGACTTACTACTGGAGAATGCGGATGCCTGAAACCGCACGTTACACGGCTCTCATTGCCCGCAACACCAAACAGGCGGCAAGCGACATGTCAAAGGTCCTTCAAGAGGAGATTGTGGAGGATCTTCATAAAATCGAGACCGACGTTGTGGGTGCAGATCAATGGGGCCTTTTCTCCCCCCAGTTCGCAAAGCGTCATGGACTTCACTTGCTAGCCACTACATCAACCTGGTTTTTCTTGGACATTGCCTTCTACAGTCAGAATCTCTTCCAAAAGGACATCTTTAGCAAGGTTGGCTGGATTCCACCCGCAGCAACAATGAATGCCATTGAAGAGGTGTTTCGCATCTCCCGTGCACAGACCTACATTGCACTTTGCGGTACCGTACCTGGGTACTGGTTCACCGTTGCCTTCATTGATATCATTGGTAGGTTCTGGATTCAACTCATGGGATTCTTCTTCATGACGGTGTTCATGCTCGCTCTTGCTGTACCATACCACCACTGGACAAACAACCATACTGGTTTTGTTGTCATGTACGGATTGACCTTCTTCTTTGCCAATTTCGGCCCGAACTCCACGACCTTCATTGTTCCGGCAGAGGTCTTCCCTGCTAGGCTCAGGTCAACATGTCACGGTATTTCAGCGGCATGTGGGAAGGCTGGGGCTATAGTTGGTGCATTTGGTTTCTTGTACGCAGCTCAAGGAAGCCCCCCAGACCGTGGCTACAAAAAGGGTATTGGGCTGCGTAACTCACTTTTTGTGCTCGCAGTGTCCAACTTCTTGGGTATGTTTATGTCCTTGTTTGTACCAGAGGCTAAGGGTAAGTCTCTTGAGGAGGTGGCCAAGGAGAATATGGAGGATGGTGAAGAGGAAACACGTGTATAAATAGATGCCTGATCAATTTTCAAATTGTGTTGATTTCTGGGGTTTCGTTTATCCTTGTGTTGATTTCTTGGGTTTCGTTTATCCTTATTTTTAATTTGCAGAACTTTTCCTTATGCTTTCTCTGGGATGCTAGTTTGGTGTATACATTTCCATTTTTTTTTTTTACAATATGGTGTACATTCAATTATGATAACTTGTATTATTTATTTATTGATAACAATGAACACTTGATTTTGTGTAGGATTGTCAATCTCGAGCCAATCTTTAATAAAGATCCCTTGTCTGATTTCGGAATGATGAGGTAATACTGTCGTACTTAAGATGTGTTCAGCAATAAACTGATAATTCAACTGAAATGAAATTTTTTAAATTATAATTTTTGTAATTACGCATGTGTTTACTTTTCTTATCTTTTGAGGATAATAATATTTTCTTCACAATATAAGCACGAATAATAACAAGTAAAATAAACCAAGAATCCAATAATTTGGGCTAAAGGCAAAGGTATACACTCAAATAAACTCATATTCTACCACTATTTGTAAATTGGAGAAAACCATTCCATATTAGTCTGTCTAGAATTTTAGAATCTCCGATTTCTCTATTTAAAAACAGTAAAAAGTTTTTTAGAAAATTAAATCTAAATTCCTGCATGGTTTTAATTTGTAACACTAATTAAACAGTACTATATATCCGTTTTACAGATCTCAAATTTCAAATTTTGAATTCATATTAACAATCTAGTTAATTCCAGAGAACTCCTTTTCACTCCATCCCTTACCTTAATTTGTTATTTCGTAATTGATCACTTCCAATTTTCAAAGAAGATCTCTTTAACTTTTAGTTAATTGTATTTTTTGTAATTCACCCTTTATCTGGTTCACCACTACCTGCGAGTCAGTATATACACACACTTTTCTAGCTCATGTTGCTTCGACCAAACGCAACCCAGCCAATAACGCTTCGTATTCGACCACGTTATAATGGAATTTCTCCCCTTTCGGCTCCTTGATTTCAACTCCCACGCCAGAAACCTCTCTCCGAAGCCGCACCGTGCACATATACTTTCCATGTTGCTTCTTCAGGTGGTCCCAAAGGTCTAGTTGTGTATTTGAAAGACTTAAGAATCGGGAATGATTTTATTAACTCTCCTAATTACATTGTTACAAGGGGTTGCATATATATACCCAGCTCAATCAGAGCTAACCACAGCTAACACTCTCCAGTACTATTTACTGGAGGCTTCCAGTGCATAGTCTAATAGCCCCCCTCAAGCTGAAGGTACTGGACACACCATCAGCTTGTTTTTAATTAATGAGAAACGCGCAGAAGTTAATCCCTTGGTCAAGCCATCTGCAATCTGATCCCTGGAACTGATAAATTTTACCAGTAACTGTCCAGCTGCAACTTTCTCCCTAATGAAATGAAAATCGATCTCGACATGCTTAGTGCGAGCATTATACATGGGATTGGAAGCCAAATACGAAGCTCCTATGTTATCACACCACAGCACAGGAGGTTGAAGAAGATGCTGATGTAATTCCTGAAGAATATGTTGAATCCAGATTATTTCAGCACCAGCTAAGGCCAAGCTGCGATATTCAGCTTCAGTACTAGATTTAGAAACCGTGGGCTGCTTCTTGGAACTCCAAGATATGATATTATTGCCTAAATAAATGCAGAAAGCAGAAGTTGAACGACGATCATCAGGGCATCCAGCCCAATCAGAGTCAGAGTATGCGTGCAGGCTGAGAGAGTTGGATGGTTTGAAGAGAAGGCCATGATCAATTGTACCTCTGAGATAGCATAGAATTCGCTTGACAGCACTCCAGTGGGTAGTAGTAGGGCTATGCATGAATTGTGAACACTTATTCACAGGGAAGGTGATGTCAGGACGGGTTATGGTTACATATTGCAATGCCCCAACCACAGCTCTGTAAAGTTTAGGATCATGAAACGGATCACCATCAAATTGAGAAAGTGAAGTGTTTACTGCCATGGGAGTAGCAACAAGCTGTGCTAGTTGCATGTGAGTCCGGCATAGGAGATCAGATATGTACTGCCTCTGTGATAAATGAAGTCCATTGGAGCTGGAATGGACTGCTATTCCCAGAAAGAAATGCAAATCTCCAAGATCCTTAAGAGGAAATCGAGACTGAAGATCATTGATAACTGAATTTACACTCTCCATGTTGCTTCCAGTAATTATAATGTCATCGACATATATGAGAAGCACCACCAATTGATCATTATTATTATAGATAAAAAGAGAGGGGTCAAACTTAGAAGATTGAAAACCCAATTGAAACAGAAAGGCACTCAGAGTTTGGAACCAAGCCCTGGGTGATTGCTTAAGACCATAAATTGCCTTTTTAAGCAAGCACACATGAGATGGAAAATGAGGATTGACAAACCCAGGCGGCTGACGCATATATACAGTCTCATGCAGTTCACCATTGAGGAAAGCGTTATTCACATCCAACTGACGTATAGACCAGTTCTTGGACAAGGCAAGAGACAAGATGATGCGAATGGTAGTTGGTCTGATAACAGGACTAAAAGTGTCAAAGTAATCGACACCTTCCTCCTGAGTGAAGCCTTGTGCTACTAATCGAGCTTTGTGGCGCTCGACAGACCCATCAGCTCTTCTTTTAGTTTTAAAGATCCACTTACAGCCAACCACATTTTGATTAGCAGGAGCTGGTACCAAAACCCATGTTTTGTTTTGACTGAGTGCTTTAAGTTCATCTCGCATTGCTTCCTGCCATTGTGTCACTTTGTTGGCCTGATTAAAGGTAGTAGGATCAGAACTTGGAGGAGTGGTTGCTAGGAAGGCAACGAAGTCAGGGAATTGGCGACGCTGACGCGTTTGATCACGCGTTCTTGTAGTCATAGGATGAGCTGTAGCAGAAGCATCAGTTGTGCTAGGAGGATCAGAGGTGGAAGGAGGGAGAGACACACGGTCAGGAGTAAGGGCAGATAAATTTGAATTTCTTGACCGTTGTATATTACGGGCAAGCTGCCCGATAGTAATATCAAGAGAATCATCCTGTGCCTCACCGAGAGGCCCAAGTGAAGGCCCAACAGTAATAGGAGAGGAAGAATGACGGGAAGGGGAATGAGGAGGCCCAACAGAAATGGTTGACGTAGGCCCAATTCGCATAGAAGTAGGGGCCCAAAGATTGTAATCAACAGAAGAAGAAGCAGAGGAATGCGTTTGCATTTGACGGAATGGAAAAATCTGTTCATGAAATATAACATGTCTAGAGACGAATATACGGTCTGTTTGAGGTTGAAAACAACGGTAACCTTTTTGTGACATAGCATATCCAATAAAGACGCAGGGAGTAGAATGAGATTGAAGTTTGTGCTGGTTGTATGGCCGTGTCAATGGAAAACATTGACAACCTAAAACCTTAAGCTGCAAATAATCTGGTTTTTTGTTGAAAAGTAACTCAAAAGGAGAGACAATTGAAGCATTTGCAGAAGGAGGTAAGCGGTTAATTAAAAACACGGTACTTGCAAAAATCTCATCCCACAAATTCAAGGGTATAGAACCATGATGAATAATAGCCAAGGACAATTCTAAAATGTGGCGATTTTTTCTCTCAGCAACCCCGTTCTGCTCAGGGGTGTGAGGACAAGTCAATTGATGGACAATTTGAGGGAACAACCGATTAATAGGCTTAAATTCTGTACCGCCATCGGTACGCAGAATTTTAATACTCTTACCAATCAGATTCTCGACTTGAATCTTAAAATTAGAGAACACTTTAGCAACTTCATCTTTTGAAGTCAAGAAGAAAATCCAAGAGAACCTAGTAAAATCATCTATAAACAAAACAAAATAGCGAAAACCATTGGAAGATAACACAGGGGCAGGTCCCCAAACATCTGCATGTATTAGTTCTAAAGGACAATGAGTAACAGTACAACTATTGCCAAAAGGCAATTTATTACATTTAGCCATAGAACAAGCTTCACAAAGAGACAACATAGAATCAGTACAAGGCAATTTACAAACAGATAACAATCTTTTTGTAAGCTGTAAAGCTGGGTGACCTAATCTAAAATGCCAAGTATCTGCTGCAGCTCTTTCACCTAAGTAAGCATGAGGTACACAGTGCAAAGGAACGGTAAGCAGATAAAGACCATTAGCAGCTTTGGCTTGAAGAAGCAATTGAGCAGTGTGGTAATCCTTGATCATACAAAAACAAGAATGAAAATTAATGCTAACACTATTATCAGCTAACAGTTTGGAAATACTTATCAAATTCTTTGTAAAGGTTGGCACACAAAGCACATCAGTCAACACAAGTTGTGTATTAGAAAAATTTAAAACCATAGAACCAATATAAGTGATAAGCATACCATTACCATCCCCTATTTGCAGCTTGTCAGAACCCTCATATGGCATGAAAGAGGAAAGATTGTTGATATCACTAGTGATGTGATGTGTAGCTCCAGAATCAAGGTACCACTCAGTGGAGTTAGAAGCACTAGCTGCTGTGTGAGCTACATGAGCTTGAGGATTGACAGGAGGAGAAGGAGCAGTCTGGGGAAAACTGACATCATCTGAGTAGCGCATATCACACCTCCACCAACATTGTCTTGCTGTATGACCTTTCTTGAAACAGATCTGACAAGATTCTGTGTTGTCAGAACTACTTCTAAAACTGGCATTGGCAGGAGTTGGAAGTAGTGGTTGACTGGTAGGTGGCCGGAAACCACCACCTCTTCCTCTGGAGCCACCACCTCTTCCTCTAAAACCCCCACCTCTTCCTCTAAACTGATTATTAGGTGGCCTTGGTTGATAGTTCTGGTTGTGAACATAAAACGCAGAGGGATTGGAAGAAGATGGTAAAGAAGACACTACTGGTTGTTGAGCATTGAGTAGCACCTCATGACTCAGTAAAAGAGACTGGGCTTCAAGAAAAGATATCGGTTCTTGTCTTGAATTCACAGCTACAACAAAAGAGTTGTAATCAGTACCTAGTCCCCCAAGAAGATGCAGAACAAGATCTTCATCTGGCACAGGAGCACCAATGAAAGACAATTCGTCAGAAATTGCTCGAATTTGGTTGATAAACTCAGAGCAAGAAGTGCCCCCTTTTGTCAGATTCTGCAACTTTCTCTTCAATTCAGTGAGACGAGCTCGAGAAGACGCAGAGAACGACTGAGTGAGGTAACGCCAGAGATCGGCTGAGGTAGCACACGACACTACTTGCGCCAGGATTTGTTCCGAGAGGGACGCACGAAGCCAAGCAAGAATCATCTGATCTTGCTTGTACCACGCTAGAAAGGCAGGATCCATCTGTGATGGAGTAGGAAGAGAAGCAAGAGACATCGATGAATTCGAAGGAGGAGGAGATGTGATGAAAGAACTCAATCCATAGGCATGAAGCAAGGGCTCAATTTGCGATTTCCATGCCAAGAAATTGGATCTTGACAATTTTGTGTGAATCGGGAGGGTTAGGTAGACAATCGGAGAAGAAATTGAAGTGGTAGAATCCAAATTGAGATTCTCTGATGAAGGGTTTTGAGAATCGGAAGCAGTGGAAGATGGCGCCATGGCCAATTTGGAGAAGAGGAGAAGAATAGAGGAGAAGAAGAAAGGATCGGAGCTGAAGCGACTAGCCTTGACTGCGCTCTGATACCATGAAAGACTTAAGAATCGGGAATGATTTTATTAACTCTCCTAATTACATTGTTACAAGGGGTTGCATATATATACCCAGCTCAATCAGAGCTAACCACAGCTAACACTCTCCAGTACTATTTACTGGAGGCTTCCAGTGCATAGTCTAATAGTATTCCACTACAAAATCAGCTAGCACTTACCTTACTAGCAGTTCGAGACTCATATATAACTAACATCATATTCGAACAATTCAATGGCCCATATTAACAACCTTCGTGCCACGTCAAGCTGATTAAAACTCGTCTCAAAGGCAAACCTGTGAGCACCTTGATCGGATGTGTTTGAAACTTGAAAGTATGGTTTTAACTTCCTGCCACGTCAATGCAGCCTTTTCCACCGGGGGTTTTGTGTTTCACCATCTTGGAGGATCCGAGACACGATATATAGCGGCTTTTTTTTTTAAGATAAATTGGAGGTCTAAGCCACCCAACTTATTTTTAAATTAAATGTCTATGAAAACTTTCTAGCCGGGTTTCGAACCTGCGACCTTTCACTCTCCGATATATACCGGCTTTTGTACGCCTTCTTTCTCTCTTACCAGGACAGCACTGACGGCTGTGTCAGAAACAGCCACGTATAGGTACAAGGTCTCTCCCTTCGTCGGCCTGCTGATAATGATAACTAGTGGAGCCAACAAGTATTCTTTTATCTTTTCAAAATTAAGAAGACTGCATGTGGCCCGTGGTGCCTAAAATCCCTTGGCGATTCAACTATGGATAAACAATTAGATATACATAAATTTAGAGGATTGGGCATAGAATGTTGACAACAAATTACATATATATAATTCTTCAAATGCACAACTTATATAAGTTTATACTAGTACACCATAACATACAATTCTATTATACAACAGAACATGCATGGCAGTACACATAATCCCTCGACAGACATTGCCCCCTCAACCCAAGTCATCATACAAGTCAAGCATACATTCATAAGGACTTGATATCCAATTAATATATTTATGTACTTCTCTCGCTGTCTCAACCATTGATCTCGCCACCTCCATTCGCACGGTTAACCCCGTCTTCTCCCCCTGACGGAATCTGGCCAGTGCCATGGCCAGCATAGCCAAATTGATCTCTCGGTATGCTATGATGGTTGTCAATGCCACTTCCTCCAAAGTACCCCAATTTTGTGCTCTTTATTATTTCATTTTCTTTTTCTGCCATGGCCATTTTGCCTTTACTCAAACCAGTGGCCTCCACAATTATCGCGAGTAAGACAAGGACTAAGACTAGAGACTTGATCCTCTGCTTCTGTTGGTTCCTATACAAAATAATGACACGAGTAATCAATGCATTGGGTTGAAATTAGTTAAAGATATGGAAATTATAAAGCCGGCCGGTATGATTAATCAACTAAAACTATACAGCAATATAAATTATAAGAAGTGAAAGTGATGACTGTAAAGAACACTCAAAAGAAGCATCAACACAATTGTGATTAGAAAAACAAGGACATGGAAATTAAGAGGAGAAAAATAGAATAGCAACGAACAAGAAATTGTATCTACTTGTCATAAAATGTTTGAAGTAATAGTTGCTAAGAGAGTAAATTGATGCATACTTTGATATATATATCCTTCTTTTTCTATGTAGTAGGTGCTTGATAAATCGTAATTAAAAGTCTATATAGAGTATAATGAGGCGCCTAACTACAAGTAGTATGTGATATTATATGATTTTGTTTGAGAAATAATCTGGCAAATGGTGTTCTTATATAAAGAAGGAAAGAGAATAAAGGATTTTTTTTCCCATTTTGCGGTGTCCACCATTATTAGTGCCAATTTTAGTGGATGGCCTCAAGCGGGACCTCAAATTGGCTATTATCCTTAGTTTTTAAATATATATAGTAGTTTTTAAATTCAAATTTTCATTTTTATTGTGCCTTCTGATGTGAAAAGCTAAAAAACAAAAGAGCATAGGCTCTAGGTATAGGGTTTCTTTTACATTCATTTCACCGGCCTAAGTCCACGCAAAAAGATTTTGTAAAAAAATGATTAAGTTTGATGGTCAATGTCACAAGGTTAGTTCAGACAATTGCTTCCCAAATCACAATTAAACCACCATTCAGACAGAAATATCAATTCTATATTTTGAAGAGGAGAAACTCCATTTTTTTTCATCGTGCTCATCATATAAAAAATAATAAAATATTTAAAGTCAAATAATAATTTATAATTATTAATATGTAAATACAAATTAGTACAAAAACATTGCTACATGTCAATTTCAAATTTTTTTTCTGTTTATATGGACATGGACTCGTTTACTTGAAGTATTTATGGATATCAAATGTGGTCAAATTTTTTTGTATGCTGCTCGATCGAACCATACTAGTAACAAAATGAATAATCCGATGATGAAAGACAATTTGATCCAATTAGTTAACACTAATATCCCGCATCACTACACAAAGAATTTCGAATGACAGGTTACAACAACCCCTTGTCTTGCTAT
Source organism: Rhynchospora pubera (assembly GCA_028095005.1). NCBI lineage: Eukaryota > Viridiplantae > Streptophyta > Magnoliopsida > Poales > Cyperaceae > Rhynchospora > Rhynchospora pubera. The sequence goes on along the minus strand of CM051460.1, from coordinate 25,486,994 downwards.
TTATAGGATCCGTGCTGTATTGTTGTCAGATCCTACTCTTAATATCTGGCTTTCCAATCTGCACATGAAATGATTTTCTACGCTACAAGGTACTCAGGTGGAAATATTAATGTCATTCTCCTCTCTAATTATAAAAGCAAGCGCAAAAGCACATCCCAAGATTTAGTTCACAAATAATAACATTGCATAATTGCATTAAAGTAATCCAGTGAAAATCTAGAATTGTGCTAGAGAAAATTAAAGTTGGATCCTAATTGTGGCAATTAACATTTACTTCGATGGATGACACTTTCATGCTTATTATGGAAATTATATAATACAAAAAAGTTCCAATTATAGTGACAGGTAACTTCCCACCACCATATGTTGATTTAACCTAATTGGATATTCTGTGATTCACCACGAATGCAAAATTATAAATTCATCGATATGATTTTCTTTACCCGCTGTAAACTTTCCTATTTTTTTTTTCTATTAGAAGTTTGGACTTATTTGAAAGGCTCTCTGCTGACTCTGCATATGATATCAACTCCAAAATCCATAGAACCTCAACCATATATATGCTTCCCCTCTACTCCAAACTGTTGAAAGTACGGAGGATGCACGCAGAACGGATGCTTCTATGTGCAAATGCATCTTGTAGTATGGATGTATGTTTTAACACTGCCCGTTGGATATCCACTCTTTTTACACCATGGACAGGCAAACCAATAGCCGGCTCCAATGACATCCAAGTTACGAGTGCAGATTCACGCTCTGTTTCTAGAGCTGTCTCTGTTTTACGCGAATACACATTCATTTCTATCATAAAAGAAAAAAAAATCTTCAAATAATCAAACTATAATCAGAATATATATCCCTCAGATTATGCTTAGTTGCTATTTGATCCAGCAAAATCAAAACTGCAATATCAATCCAACAATTACTTCAACAAACAAACAAATAGAATGAAATTTTCATACTCTCTGGGTGCGTTTGGATAGGTGTGGGAAGAAGGGAAGAAGGAAAGAAGTGGGAAGAAGTATTGGGAAGTGTGTAACTTTGTGAAGAGTTTGGATTGTTTATAATTTTTTTTCTTCTTTCTTCTTTCTTCCCCATTCTTCTTCTCTCATCCAAACGCCCTCTAGATACAAAATTAACAAACAAAGAGATAAATCCGATTATTCTATGAACAACAAAATGCACAAGTACCCCCCTCTCCCTAACAAGAAAGCAAAATTGAATACGGAGAAACAGAAGGATAGGAGAGAGAGGGAAGGGAGCATAAATTTAAAAGTGTGTACAGGGCAATGAACAAATTTTATACAATAAGATACACTACGCTATCATCAGCGATCCTGAAATTAAATGCATCCACAAATCTGATCAATTAGCTGCTCTCTGATAGATGTACTTCGTTCTGGGATCAACAATTAGGCCTTTCCCTCCATTCACCTCTAAATCATGCCTGTGTTATGCAAATTTGATCCAGTTATCATAAATTTAGGTCCCTTGTTTTCATTTTTAGTTCTTTATAAATTTAAATGTGGTTCTTTGAGACTTACTGGAATACAAAATCAGGAATGGTTAGCTGTTCACGAGGTACATACTTGAACAAATGCACCAGCTTGTCAACATAAACAACCTTTTTCCATGCCTAAAAAGAAACAAAAATATATGGAAAGGTAAGGAAATTCAGCAATGCTATCAAAAAGAAGAAGAGGATGTCATGTCATGCGTCATGTCCGACATAAGAGCACATACCAATAAAAATTTCACACCTGCCCTAGAAAGTAAGAAATAACATGCAAAGACTAAACCTATACCCTCCATCATCTTTATTTCCTTTGAGGTTTCTGACAAAAACTTCTCAGCGCCATACTTTCTTAAGAAACTGGAGTGTGTAGGAAAACTGGTAGTTTATAAATTTAAGAGAATGGCATAACATATACTCATTTTACAGGGATTTGCATACATTATTCTGAGTTCTGCAAGGACCAATGAGAACTTTCTAAATTAAATTTTGGAAAAGGGAAAAATGCATACCTCTCCATCCACAAAAAGTTGTAATGCACAGATAGCTGCACGGAGCCCCAATGTTGGATGGAGAACATATATTGCCTAAATAAAACCACAATGTGATATACAAAATACTATGGTTGTAATCGATCAATTTATTGGTCTTAACTTGAATAAGCATACTAACGTGGAGATTTCTCTGGTGCTTTCTGCCGAGTATCTGTTGCAACCTCTTCATCCATCCCAGATCTGGCTGCCTATTTAAAAGACAAAAGATGCATTAACAACTGCTATAACAGCACTTAAATCATATCATATTCTAAGAATCCATTAGTATAACAACAGTAGGGTCTCATTTCATTCTGGATTTTGGAACCATCAAATATTTGTTCTCCCACATGTTATCTTTCCTATCTAGGTCTTCTACTTTTCTCATGATAGGCAACCATATCATTGCCAATTCTGGTAAATAATCTGTATTGGTAGATTTAGCAATTCAGAACTTACGGCTGTAGCGATGCAGCAGAGTGAAAGTATACAATTGTATAAGGCTTCTGAATCAGTGGCTCGAACTCCTGAAATTAAAGCTCAGTTTCAAAACACCGATAGAAAAAAAAAAAGATCAATTTCATGCATACCCAGAACTCATCGACCTATCTTGTATATCCCTAGAGAACATCTCAAATAATTGAATACTTTACAACCCTCCCTCCCATTTTCTTTGTAAGATGCACCAAAGTTAAACAACCTGGACTCACTATTTATGCTGGCATGAATGAGGAAGAAAAGGAGAGAAATTGGGCATTGTTACAATAGAGAACAACAGGAGATAGTTGATATTTAAATATTTTCAAGGGCTTATGAAATATCTCTAGCAATTTTGAAATTTTGAGGGGTTTACATAAATTTTCTTTACATATGATTGTTACCTTTACAACATAGAAAATAAATCGTTCAAGATCAAGACAACGAAGAAGGAAGTGGGCCCCTACAACTACCATAACAGGTCTGCCTTCACTGTCAACACCACCTCGATAACTGAATCAGAAGATACAAGGAAAAAAACACATCAGCTTTCATCAGAAGAAAATTATTAAAGAAATAGTAGTCATGAATAAAGGACCCAGTTTCACATTAATGTCATTAAAGAAAAATGATAATGCCAAAAGATCAAACATCAGTATGCGTTGTGGTATGTCCCAAGTGTATGAGGGGGCTGACACCGAATGGGAAGCCGAGCAGAAGAGAGTAGTAGTAGATATTTGCATGAGTATAATAAAAGGCCTTATTGTGGAAGGATTAACAAGTCTATTTGAATAAGAGAATACATTCAAAAAAGTTCTTTAGCATTAAAAAAATAATATAAATTGCTAGGGCATACACTATTTTCATTTCAGCTATCTCGGAGAGATTAAGAGAGTTGGCCTTTGCCAAGTATCTTGAGTGAAGGGAATACTCCTCTGCAGCTGACAAGGGAGGCCCGCCTAAATCACCATACCCAAGTAACCTTGCACAGTTGAACCCCTTCTGAGCCTGTGCTGCTCTCTGCCACTGCTCCAATCGCCTCTGGTCAGGGTCTTTTATTATAGACATGAATGATGGATCCAGGTATGAATCCATGTTGAACGAATTTCTGGTAAAAAGAGAGATTTAATAATACATCATGATGCTATTAGTGGCTGACAACACAGTTCAACACTGCCTGGTTAAAGGTGACCTACAAGGTTCTATCAGCCATTTGGCAGGTAGGTACATAGATCCATCCACGAGTAATTTCAGTATTGTATTCAAATAAAACGGAAAAGATTTGAGAATCCAGTAAACCAAACCTAACAGGTCATCCTAATCCACCCAATAGGCAGCCAGGAAATAGGTCAGGGCTGATCAAGATTTCCTGCCCACTGGCAGTAAAGCCAGTCTAAACTGCATATACTTTCCAAAATAAGTAATGCCAAGATTACCATTCCCAACCTATAATAGCTGGAATTGCTTTTAAAAAAAGAGTAAATAGTACTGGTATTGTGAGCACTACAGATTTCATGTAATTATTGACATAAAGGTTTACTGTGCTAATAGGAAATGATCCCTAAACACCATAGTGAAGCTTTGGTATGAATTTTGCTTATTTCTAGATCCTTTCTAGTCAACTTGAGGCAACTTGTTAAAGGTATAAAGGTATAACTCACATAGAGTTGTCCTATAATTTTTTTTCCCATTATTTTTCCACTATTTCCTACAGTTATATATGAACACAACATTGCCAAAACAGCAATTGCTCAATCAAATTATAACGTAAAGCAAACAAGTGCCGTGATTGTGTTCCGTACTGTCGTGTCCCATGCTGTCTACGTGTCAATCCAATGTCAACAAATGAAGAGTCAGAGATGGCAGTTTCAGGTGGTTGTGCATTATTTGGGGAGACCACTGGAATAGGTCTTATTCTGATTTTTCTCTCGTCTATCACCGTCTCACCATTCTCATCTCCTACATCAGCAGGCAGTTTTGATATTGCAACCTCCTCCTCAAATTTATCACGAGGAAAGTATAGTGGAAGCAATCTGCACGTGATCAAGATGTAAGATTAAATATAAGCACATATACATGCAACACAATCAGATAAGACAAGTATACATGTATACATGCATAACATACAAACAGTAAAAAGGAAAATTGCATGCAGCTGGACAATACAAGAATGTGTATACCTCTTATATATCTCTGTATCAGTGGTTGTGGTAGTACAGAAGACCACTGCAGTTATCTTGACTTTTTGTTTCTCCAGAAAACGCCGAACAGTCCCTAATTAACAGGAAATTTTATTAAAGGTAAATTAATAAAAAAAAAATGTATAAAGAAAGGTAAGAAGGGAAGAAAATAGAGGGAGAATAATAAACTGCTCACTTATTGCCACATGAGCAGCCGGTTCCCGGGGATAATTCTTCGCTTCAGTGTATATACAACCTGTTGCAATACTAAGATAGGAAAAGGAAGGTAGAAATTAATTTACAGCATTTAGTAAAGTGCCTTATTATTTTCATTGATAGATATACGTACCTCTGGAGTCCATTCTCTATAAGAAGCTCAAGGCAAGCACGGTAGCAATGGCTAAGGGCATTTTCTGCAGCTGTGTGATACTTCACTGCATATTTGGGGCCCACGGTGTGAATTACCTTCCTGCATTTTGTAGTACAAAATTCATAGACCAGTGACATCGAAACAGAATGCAAGTAAATAAATTAAAAAGGCTATCAGACAAATACCTCGCAGGAAGATCATACGCATTGGTCATCTTAGCCATGCCAGTTCGACAGCCCCCCTGCACATGTATGAAAACAATCAACGAACAAGAGAACCATAAGTTAACAATCAAAGTAGCATTTTAAAATTAAAATACTAAATTGTGCTGAATAGATAAGATACCAAAGTGGCACACTCCTCTGCCAGACCAGGTCCTGCAGCCGCATGCAGTCCTGGACTGCTTTGTGCTTCATCCAAGCTCTGCCGAGTAAAAACAGTTAACACAAGACAAAATAACACGATATAACATAGAAATCAATAATAGTAGGTGCATGGCCTAGCACTGGTAGAAACCCAGAATTCAATTGTCCAATCAAACAATCTAAACCATATATCAGTTGCATTTTCATATAGCAAACACCAATCAGTATAATCAACCACTTTCATGCTCACAAAGCACCAAATAATTACCCAAAGGGACATCTTCACATTTCATACAATGGAAGGAAAACAAACCAGTTTTACCAAGGAATCCATTCTAACAATACTGATTATAAAACAAATCTTTCACTGAATCATATATAAACCAGTACCCACATGTACAACCAACAAAAAAAATCATTTGTTGGCCATTGGTGTTTTTTTGGTGCTGGTTGATTAAGCTCAATTTAGATTAAATACGTCGTATATCCTGAACAATGCGTAGCTACACACATTTCAAACAAAATAAAGAGAATAATGCATTTAGATCTTGCTTAAACGTACCTCATTTGTAGAATTGACCACTGCATCGACCTCGAGGTTCCAAGGATTACCTCGCCAAAGGTAAATTCTAGAATTGATCTCCGGATCGACCGGGAATCTCGAGACAGCAGCAGCGCCGAGAGCACCGTCGGATCCAGCTGTGAGAGGGTCAGAGATGTAAGGGACGGTCGGATCGACGTCGCTCCAACGGGGCACTTGGTCGAGCGTCACCACCGGGTCCACCCCGCCGCTGGGCCCCGCTGCCATGTGGCGCCCGTACATCCCCGCCTCGGATAGAAGAGGAGGTGATCGGTGGTGAATCGGGGGTGTTGAATGATTGATTGATTGAACTGGGGATGGGGAGAGAGCGATAAGAGACGAACACAACAATTCCTTGGTTTTTTGTTGTTTTTTTATTGAAAATAATTGTGATGGGGTTAATTTCTCTTTCTCCCTTCAAAACACAAGTTTTCGGAAAATACCCTTGTAATTAACGTATTGCTCCAGCTTCGACGAAAATATTTTTCATTATTTTGACAAACTTAAAACATATGTTTATTTTTTAAGTTTAATTATAAACGTAATAAGTACATTGTTTCATGATGTATCGTAATTCTAGCCTCAGGTTATTAGAAATTCTAGTAAATTATTGAATGATAAACATATCTCAATATTTAATTAATGTTTGGTTGAGCCAAGTTAGTACTAACTTCGAGTTAGAGCTCTAACTTTCAAACTCTATACAACCAAACATCCTTAAAATTAGTGATATTAGTAGTAACTTCACTCTACTTCTCTAACTTGACAAAATGTTGAGTTAGAGAAGTTTGTTGCCAATATATCTTCACGTAACTTTCAAATAACTTCTTTGAGATCAAGAATGAGTTCTTCCTTGGACTTTAGTAACTTCAGCGAGTGGCCACCTTTAGGCGGCGGCTCCGATCTACTCTCTAAGGCGAGACTTCTCATTGGCTTATACGGCGCACAACCTCTTTCTGTTGAGCCGTTAAGTCGCTCGCAAACTAACCCAACTACGACGGTTATACAAGGGTCAAAGGTGGTCCGACACGGTCAAACTAAGAAACCTTTGGGGCCACAGATCCAAGCTAACCATCGTAGCACGAATCTTGATTTCTCGGCGAAGGAATTGTGGAAGCGTCGGATGAAAGGGAGGTGCTTCAAATGTACGGCTAGAGATCATCTTATAAAAAATTGCAGAGATCCTAAGGTTTGCCTGCGCTGCAATTGTACGGGGCATACCACTAGAGAGTGCATCCGCAAATCTTCTCTCTCAGTTTACTCAACCCCTTCTCCTCTTCTTTCTTTTCATTCGCTCCAATTCAAGCCTCGCAAAACCCTAAATTCCAACCCGACAGAGTTTCTCTCTCCTTCTCCAATGGAGAAAGAAATCTACAAGATCAAGGAAGACGCTGAAGTCACCGAGAGGATGCACGAATTAGCTAGATGCATCGTCATCAAGGCAGACCCCCAAATCTCTTTAGCTGATGTGATCGGCGAGATGAAAAAGCATCTTCCCCCTGAGCACTTCACAGTGACGAAGTTGACTGAGGATCGATACCAGATCATAGGTCCTAGCGTAGAATGGTGTCGATCGATGTTTCTCAAGGGCTACCTGGAAGTGCGATCGCCAGATGCTAGATCAAAATTCTGTCCAATCTTGCGAGAAGCCAAGGATCTTGATCCAAGAACTCCTCCTGGAAGATTCACGGTAAGAATTTGCAATGTACCCTATGGCTGGTGTACCAGGAACGGAGTAATGCAAATTGTAAAGCCTTTTGGTAGACTTTTTCATTTGGATGAACCAAATCAGTTGAGGCTAGAGGGAAGGTGGATTAGGGCTCAGATTGATGTAGGGGAAAGAGATTTAATACCAGAGGCAGCATGGTATGAGATCTTCTGGCTAAATGGAGAGGTGGAGCTGGTCAAAATAATTTTTGTAGTTGAAGAAGATGTAGAGAGATCTTCTTTTGCTGAACAGACTAAGAGAATCCCTCCTTTGGTATGGTCCCTACATGAACAAGCCAAAGTGAATAACATTCCCTCTATACCTGTTCCAACTGAAGGCTTTACTAATAATGTGGGAAATAAGAGGGCTAAAAGAGGAAAGAAAAGAAAGGTTAGAACAGTCTCAAGCTCAGAGGAACAAGTACCACAGTTAGAAATTAATTCAAGCCCGGGTGTGATTACTAGAGCTCAGGCTACAAGAAGTGTAGAAAAAGGTATCAGTATAATTGAGGTTCAAGAGGGCCAAAGGAACACCAAGGTTGATAATCTGATTAGAGGTAAAAACAAAGCAATTAGAGTTGAGGAGGAAGGGGAGAGTCTTAAGCAAGCTTTAAAAGACAGCAAAATTGCTCAGAATGGACAAACCAGTGGTGTCAAACAGCCTTTGCTGGCTTTGGAAGCCCCCCAGACCTCAACTGACAGCCACCTTAAGGGATTATCAGCTCCACAGGGATCCAAAACTGTTGAACCTTCCCTTCTCTCAAAAACCAAGGTGCATGAAGTACCTACTTTCAGATCAACAGGCTATTCTAAGACCAGATATGTATCTCCAAAGAACCCTATTTCAACTAACTCTTCTTCTTTGGCCTTGAAGAAGAAGACTTTAGGTCAAGAAAGCAGTTTAGTCAGTACCAGACCTTCCAACAATGAGCAAATCCAAATGAAAACTCCAGAAACCAATTTTGAACCAGTTACTCAAGTTAATTCACCCCTGGCTGACGCTCCTTCAGTTTTAGAAGGAGGTGATCAAGAGAGGTTCATTATTGACAGTAAGGGGCCTAGCAGAGCTGAGCTGATGCACTCTTTGGTGATAGAAAAAGAGAAAAGAGAGCTACTGGAGAAGCTAGCTGAAGCTGAGAGTAGAAATGCTGCTATGAAGGCACAAATCACCATATTGCAAAAGCTGAATAAGGATGAGGCTCAAGGTATTAATCTTTTTAATTCCTTTGCTATTTTAGATGATAAGGTATACAATGGTTTGAATTATCTGTCAGTAAATGATTCTAATTCTAATGAATTGTGTTTGTTGGATAATGTAATTTCTGAAGCTAATGAATTACATCCTTTACCAACTCTTGATTCTAACATAGGATTAAAATCTGCTGACACTTGTATGATTATGGATATTACAGAAACACATTCCTTGTCAGTTGGTATGATAAAGGATGTTTCTAAAACACACTCCTTGTCAGTTTTTGAGTCTGCCATAGGATCACACTTAACTGAAACTATTATGAGAAGGGATGTTGATTCTATTTCTTTGCACATAGTTTCTTCTGAGGTTCCTAATTCAGTTTTGAAGTTAGGAGAACAAAGTAGTAAAGAGGACTTTGACAGTGGGATAAATACAGTTTCAATCTCTGAAAACTGTAAATTCTCCAATTTTGACAATCCACTTTTTCATTTTGATAATGTAAGCTTCTCAGATTCTTCAGTTAATAAACAAGCTGAATCTGTTACCTTAAATTTTGAGATTGAGAATTTTCCAATTCTCTCTCAGAACTTAGATTTAATCCCTCTGACAGTAGTTAATCGTCAGGGACAGACTGAATGTGACAACTCATTATCCTTAGAAGATAATGTCTTAAATAGATATCCCGAGATGGATGTGGCTGACATTCCTTTCTTAGTTGGCCTGTCTCATCTAAATAGTTTGTCAGACCCCCAAATAGTTAACCTCCTAGAAGACTATGGCATTTCTTTCGGTGAGGATTGGGAGGAAAGACTAAGGAGGGTTCAGATTTTGAGAAACACTGAGCCATCCAGAGTCATTGACATGCTTTTAGAAATAACTAGAAGTTTGAATAATTTAAATATCTAGTTTCTTCTTTTTAGTTTAGTGGTTTCTCCCTGAGTTTTTTTAGTTTCCTTATGAAGATTATTTCTTGGAATATAAGAGGTCTTAGAGGTGACAACAAAATAGGGCAAGTAATTGATTACCATAAACTCCTCAAACCAGATATTTTTGCCATTCAAGAAACCAAATGGGAAAAGTTTTCTAAGAGATTTTTAAACTCTCTTTCTCCCAATAATATCTGGAATTTTTTACCCTCCAGAAGGGCTTCTGGTGGGATTTTAGTAGGAGTTAATGATCTTAATTTTAAGATTATTAATTGGTTAATCAAGGACTTCTCCATTTCAGTAGAGTTAGAGTACAAAATAAACTCTTGTAAGTTCCTTCTCACTTTTGTTTATGGGCCCATTGAAGATGCTCAGAAAACACTTTTTTGGAGAGAACTAAATGATATAGGCAATAATTTAGTGGATCCCTGGTTAATTGGGGGAGATTTTAATGCTATTAGAAACAAATTAGAAAAGAATGGTGTATCTTTTCATCCTAGGAATATGAATAATTTTAACAATTGGATAAGTAGATTTAATCTCACTGACCTAAGATGTGTAGATAGAAAATTTTCTTGGACTAGAGGGGGAAATAGTAGACAGATGGCCTGTTTAGATAGATTTCTAGTAAATCAAAACTGGATGGAAATTTTTAGTGACTCTTATACTTTCAGCCTTCCTAGAGTTTACTCGGATCATACTCCAATTGTCCTTGACTCTGGTTTTAGTAGAATTTTGACTCCTCCATCCTTCAAATTTGAGAAGTGTTGGTTGTCCCAAGATGATCTGAAGTTTAGATTGCCTATATGGTGGTCTGAAATTCAGTTAGGAACAGACAAAGCTGCCAACTGGAGAACAAAAATCTCAATTCTTCAAAACAAATTTAAGGGATGGAGTAGAAATCTAGGAAAAAATATCAAAGATAGAAAAAACTGGCTAATGAATTCTATAAAAATTACTGAGGAAGTTTTGGAAGAAAGAAGCTTAGAGGATCCTGAACTACATTCCTTCATCCAAGCGAAGAAAGAACTTTATGATATTCACTCCAATGAAGCCATTTATTGGAGGCAAAGATCTAGAGTCACTTGGCTTAGAGAAGGAGATGCAAACTCTAAATTCTTCCATAAGTTCGCCTCAATTAGAAAAAGGAAAAACCTCATTAATTCTTTAGTAATTAATGGAGCTGAAACTAGAGACATGAATCTAATCTCTTCTCATGTCCTAGATTTTTATAATTCTCTTCTAGGAGATAATTCTAATACTTGGGGGAACCTAAACATTACCATCTGGAATAGCAATGAGGTGGTAAATCAGGAAGAAAATCTGAACCTAACAGCTCCTTTCTCTTTAGAAGAGATTAAAGAGGCTGTTTTTCAAATGAACCCTGAAAAAGCTCCGGGTCCAGACGGATTCCCAATGCTTTTTTACCAGCATTTTTGGGAATTTATTAAAGACGACCTCGTAAGCCTTTTCAGGGACTTTTACTTAGGAACCTTAGATTTGAGAATTTTGAATAAAGCCAATTTGTGTCTTATACCAAAAGTGGCTGATGCAGCTAGAATTACTGAGTATAGACCAATTAGTCTAATTAATTGCATCTTCAAAATTTTCTCTAAAGTTCTAGCTAACAGACTGATTCCAGTTTTAAATAGAATAATTTCTCCGAATCAAAGTGCCTTCCTCAAAGGGAGATACATTTTAGATGGAGTAATAGCAGCCCAAGAGGTTTTACACCATGTACATAGTCATAAGGAAAAAGGCATTCTTCTCAAATTAGACTTTGAGAAGGCTTTTGATAAAGTCAGTTGGGCCTTTCTCTTGAAATCTCTTGAACAAAGAGGATTCAATATCACTTGGATAAACTGGATTAAAATGCTACTTTATGGGGGTCATACTTCAGTTCTTATAAATGGCACTGCAGGACCCTCATTTGAATGTAAAAAGGGATTAAGACAAGGAGACCCTATCTCTCCTTATCTTTTTCTTTTAGTAGCTGAAGGTCTTACCAAAATCTTAAATAAAGGAATAGAACATAACCACTTGGAGGGCCTAGGACCTGTTTTAAATAATGGACAAAAAGTATTTCATCTGCAATATGCAGATGATACTCTGCTTTTTGTCAAAGCTGAACCTTTGATTATTGAAAAATTATCATGGGCCCTTAAAGCGTTTGAGAGTATCTCTGGCCTAAAAATAAATTATGCTAAATCAGAACTTATTCCTTTAAATATCTCACTTAATCTAGCTTCAGATCTAGCTAATATTTTGCATTGCAAAATAGGTGCTTTACCTCTAGCTTATTTAGGGATTCCGCTTCATTGGAAAAAACCTAATAAACTTGATTGGTCAATACTAATAGATAGGATTCACAGAAAGCTTGATAACTGGAAGGGCAACTTGCTTTCGTTGGGGGGCAGATTAGTTCTCATTAACTCTGTTCTGTCGGCACTCCCGTTATATCACCTCTCTCTTTTTAATTGCCCAAAATGGGTGATTTTGAAAATTGACCATATCAGAAGGAAATTTCTTTGGGGCAACAGTCAAGGCACGGCTACAAAAAAATATAGTTTGGTTAATTGGTCAACAGTTTGTAAGAAAAAAGAGTTTGGAGGGTGGGGAGTTTTAGACCTAGCCGAAATGAATTCAGCCCTTTTAGGAAAATGGCTTTGGAAATTTTATTTCTCAGGACATAACTCCTTATGGAAGGATTTAGTTAGCATCAAGTATAAAGGAAAGTGTCCAACTACAAGTTCCTTTTTCTGGAAAGAAATTAATTCCTTAATTCCCATCATTAGGCCTGGTCTACAAAAAGTAGTGGGACAAGGAAATCTTACGAATTTCTGGAAAGATAGATGGTTTGGGGAGGAAAGTTTTGATAGAAAATATCCACTGGCTTTTAATAAAACTACTAGACCAAATGCTACTGTAGCAGAAGTTTGGAATAAGGGTAGGCCAAATCTTTTTTTCTCTAGGGGTATTTCTGCAAATCTTAGATTAGAAAAGATAGAAATTTTTCATATTCTCCACAATTTTTCTTTTTCTGAAGAAGCAGATTCAGCTATTTGGAATTGGGACAATTCTGGTTTTTATTCTGTAAGATCTTGTTATTCTTTCCTTAATAATGGGGGGATCAAAACTGATCTAAACCACTCAGTTTGGAAGTTGAAGATTCCTTTAAAAGTAAAACTTTTCTTTTGGCTAGTAGTTCATAATAAAATTTTGACTCAGGACAACCTTCAGAAAAGGGGTTGGATTGGCCCAATAAAATGTCCTTTTTGTACTAATTCTGAGTCAATAGATCATCTTTTAGTTCATTGCCCCTCAATCAATCCTATTTGGGGCATTTTTAATACTTTTAACATTAGAGGTATTAGCTTGCAGTGTGAGGATGTGAAATCCCTTTGGTATAGCAGTATTTCTCTTCCAAAAGATGATAGAATGTTTGCTTTACATTTTATAGCAATCACCTTTTGGATTCAATGGAAGACTAGAAATAATAGAATTTTTAGAGACCAAAAGGGAGCTAATCTTTTGGCTACAGTGCTTCAAGTGATCAATTTGTTTGTAATTTGGACATGAAATTCAACTGGTTTGGAGAATAGAGTGGCTGGTGCTATTTCTGAAATTATTCACCTGCCAAACATTGCACAAGGAAATAGGGAGAACACAGACATGTCTGAAGCTCAGGAAGGACGTCAGAGGTTTGAAACCACTCAGAATGGCTTTACTGGTACCCAACAAGCAATAGATGAACCAGCTGAACTTACTTCTGATGAAGACCTTCTCGATTGATGAGATTTGTTGGTTTCTTTGTTTGTATCAAAAGGGCAATATGATTAGTAGGTTAATTTGTAGGAGGTTTCCTGACACTCTTTTCAGCTAGACTTGAGGTCTTTTTTCTATTTCGTTCTTTTTCTTTCAGGTCTCATGTATAGAGTCACTGCTAGTGACTCAAAACTTCTTGGTTGTTCTTTTTGGAACCCCTTCTTGGGGATTTCAGTTTCAAAAAAAAAAAAGAGAAGTTTGTTGCCATGACTAACTTAAAAAATTAATAAAAAAAAGAATTTGTGATGATGATGGTTATTATGAATTAATTAATTATAATATTAATATTAGTATTAATTATAGTTATAATATTAAATAATAAAAAATTTTATTGTTTTTTTTATTTTGAATAAAATTATTATAGTACTAATAATAATAATAATAATAATAATAATTAATTATTTAGTAATAATAACATTGATTGGGAATTTGGGATTAACAATAAAATACAACAATAAATATAGTATAATTAATGATAATTATAATTTATCAAAATATAATAATAATAATAATAATAATTATTATTATATTTAAAATTTGGTAATCATAATATAAATGGTAAAATAATATTTTATTATAGTAGTTGTAATTATAAAAGAAAAAGTATATAAACTAATATTTTGTTAATTCTTTCTTCCATCTCTAACTCCAACACACCACACCAAACAACATTTTTTAACTTCGAGTTATCACTAATTTTCCACAATCTCTAACTTCACTAATTCAACCACTAACTTCAACATTACTAATTTTAACTTCTAACTTTACTAACTTCAGCTCCAACCGTACGTAGTAGACTACTATTTAATATTTATTATATTGTCAAAGTTCTATTCATCTGAAGAAATCCAATTTTTATATTTATAAAAATTAATTTTCTGAAGAATTATAAATAAATTTAGCATTTAATGAAGAAAGGTTATAAAATTTTGGCATTTGCTATTTTTTAAATACAAACAAAAAACTTAATGTTTTACTAGTATCGTTAATGTTACTGTTTTGTTTAAAAAAAAAAAGGTCCAACTTCCAAATCTCAATTTTTGAAGGTCTTGACTTTCAAATCCCTTTAGTTGAGATGAGTGTGCCTCGAAATTTTAATCCTGATTTTTTTCCAAATTTTTAGAGAAATTCTAGTGTCCAATATGATCGTTTTCACGTTCTTAAATTTCAAATGACCGATCCAAACCGTTCAATATGTTATCTATATTGAAAACTTACTAGAAACCAATTTTTATATATTTTTCCTTATTATTTTTTTTTTGGAATTTTTGAAAATTCATAATATAAACATCGGGAATGATAAGGATCATCCCCAAGATTCATCATCCCGTCATCCCCAATAACGCCTTTCTATTTTCGAAAATTATTCCTCTCACGCGTTTTCTTTTTCTAGAAATCCAACACTCATTCCTTCCTCTTGTTTACGTACTGGTAGTGATAGTAGCAGTAGAATAGCTGTCAAAAAAAAATGCCCAAACAAATAGCGGTAGTTTATGCAACGTCATCCCTAGATTTCGCATGTTTAGAACGGTAGTAATGACAATATTTTCTATACTTTATAGAAAATATTGGACTATATCTTCGCAGCAGAATTTTATTATATATTGCATATTACACAGAGTCTATTAGGCCCCTCTCCCTCCTCCCTCCCTCACACTTCATAACCGTTGAAATTACTATACATAAATGTTGAAGTTAAACCCGTTGAGAACAAATGGATCTTTAAAAGAAAGGTCGACATGGATGGCAACTTGACCATTTACAAAGCACGACTCGTAGCGAAAGGTTACAAACAAGTTCATGGTATTGACTATGAAGAAACCTTCTCGCCCGTCGTCATGTTCAAGTCCATTCGGATCATGCTAGCAATTGCCGCATTTTATGATTATGAAATATGGCAAATGGATGTCAAAACCGCCTTCCTAAATGGAAATTTGGAAGAGGATGTGTATATGACACAACCCGAGTGTTTTGTGGATCCAAAGAATGCTAACAAGGTATGCAAACTTCAAAGGTCCATTTATGGATTGAAGCAAGCATCAAGGAGTTGGAACAAACGCTTTGATGAAGAAGTCAAGAAATTGAACTTCGTCCAAAGCGAAAAGGAACCTTGTGTTTACAAGAGGATCAGTGGGAGCGTGGTTGTGTTTTTTGTTCTATATGTTGATGATATCCTCTTGATCGGGAATGATATCCCCGAGTTGAATGCAGTTAAGGATTCATTGAAGAAGGTGTTCTCAATGAAATATTTGGGCGAAGCCGCCTATATCCTAGGAATCAAGATCTATAGAGATAGATCGAGAAGGATGCTAGGTTTGAGCCAAGATGCATATATTGACAAAGTGTTGAATAAACACAACATGACAAATTCCAAAGAGGGATTCTTGCCTATGACACATGGCATTTTCTTGAGCAAGTCTCAAAGTCCGACCAATGATACAGATCGTGAATACATGAAGAAATTCCAGTATCCATCTGTGGTCGGATCGATTATGTATGCCATGCTATGCACTCGTCCTGATGTGGCACATCCGATTAGCGTGACTAGTCGATTCCAAGCCAATCCTGGCATGGCACATTGGACTGCAGTCAAGAATATCCTCAAATATCTCAAGAGAACAAAGGATAGCATTCTCGTATATGGTGGAGACCAAGAGCTCGTTGTAAGTGGTTACACTGATGCTAGTTTCCAAACCGATCGAGATGACTCAAAATCACAGTCCGGCTTCGTATTTCTGCTCAATGGTGGTGCCGTAAGTTGGAAGAGTTCCAAGCAAGATACTACGGCCGATTCCGTCACCGAAGCAGAATACTTAGCGGCTGGTGAAGCAGCGAAAGAAGGTGTATGGATCAAGGAGTTCTTGACCGAGCTAGAGGTGGTTCCAAGCATCTCAGGTCCAGTGGATATCTACTGCGACAACACAGGAGCCATAGCTCAGTCTAAGGAGCCTAGGTCTCACCAAAAGACTAGGCACATTCTACGACGATTCCATCTCATCCGTCAGTTGATCAATGATGGATGGGTAAAGGTCAAGAAGGTGGACGGTGCCGCGAACACAGCGGACCCTCTGACAAAGCCTTTATCTCGAGCCGCACATGAGTTGCACGTTGCATCCATGGGGATTAGGCGTATGCCTGAGTGGCTTTGAGTTGTATCTTTTATTACTAGGCTTTAGTATGAGACATGTATATTTTGGATATTACATTGAGTACTATGCACTTGCTAGAAGTCACCATTGATTGACTCTAGGCCAAGTGGGAGATTGTTAGAGATATGTCCTAGAAGCCAATCTTATTAGGCTACTTCTATAGTTTATGTTATTGGTGATTTCAGATCATTTGTTATTTGATTTACTCGTTGACAGTTCATTCAGGTTGAGGATCTGAATTATAGATCACTGTTATTCATTTAGTAGTAAATGACAACGATAAATCTAAAAGTCCAAAATCTTGATAATTAACAAAGGACATTAATTATCAATAAGGTTAGTATGCAAGTTAAGTGATGATTAAGTTCTATAAATCATAGGTTAAGAGTAACCAACTTAATTGCATATGTATATGTTATAGAACATAGTACAGGACTGGACCCTACGAAATAAATATATGGATTGTGTTACGTGTCATTATTTATTTCGTTATGATTTTGGTTCTAAGTTTGAGATGATTATCTTTTCCACATGAGGATAGATGCTATAAATCATGTCTACCGCTGATTCCTGATAAAGGCTGCTATACGGACTTGATTTAAGTATTCTTGAATTGTGCGGGGAAAAGCTAATTATCAAGAAAATCGTATGTCCCTCATTAATTCACTTAGTGAGTGACGATATCTGTTTGGGCCCCTTGATGGAGATAGATTGTTTGCTAGCAACTGATACAATTATCTCTAGATCAAGAAAAGTATAATCTGCAAGAATGACACGTTCCTATCTTGGATTATACGATGATATCGTGTGACATAAGAATCAAAATAGAGAAACATAATTGTTCTCTTATGCAGGATTGAAATTTTGTAACTGTACACTATTTATGCGAATTGGAAATCATAATGTGTTGCTAGATACCGCTTATGATTATTGGAATTAAATAGCGATTTAATTCTATGTCCAACGTAGCATAAATCCTCAAAGGGTCACACATAATAAGGTGTTTAACCACACGTGCATTAATTGTTTATTTGCAACAATTGGTTTTGCAAAATATGATAAGTTGATTAATTAATCGTATACCGTTATGGACCGTTATGATTAATTAAGTCAAATAGATCATATCGAAATAATTAAATGCATTGACTAATTCCATATTAATTATTAAATAGTTAATAATTAATCAACACATTTAATAAAATGAGCAAATTGGGCCTTAAATTAATTAGTTAATTTAATGCCAAATGGAAGGTGTAATAAAATGGAAGACTATTGGGCTCAACATGACTTGAGGCCCAACCCACAAAGGGAGGTAGGTAGGTGCGGCTATAGAGGGGTATTTTGGTCCATCAAAATGTGGATGAGAGCTAGGGTATGAGGTCTATATAAAGGGGTGTTCTTTGGGAGCAAACCCTAGCCTCCACACACCTCTCTCTCTCCTTCTCTCTTTGGCCGCACCTCACACAAGGGAAAGAAAATTTCAGAATTTTCTATTCCCCTTTCTTCCACACACCACCTAGCTCATGTGTTGAGCAAGCTTTTCCACTAAATTAATTGGAGAATTAACTTGAAGAGGGAAAGTTTTGGAATTAGACACACTTCTCTCAATTACTAGCATAATTGATTTGAGAAGGTGGTTAATTCCTTAGTGGACTCGAGGCGCACGGCGTGGAGGTTCTTGGAGAGCACGCCACCGACACCAAACCGTTGGAACGAGCCTCTTGGTTGCGATACCAAGAGAGGTATACTTCCAACCCTTTTTCTCGTGTGTTTGAATAGCTTGTGTACTAGATCCTTTGTGTGTGATGTTCTTGGCTTAATTAACTTGTAATTAGCGAAATAAATGAAAATTACACACTTTCTAACAGTGGTATCAGAGCACATGGTCGTACTTAAGCTATTTTAACACTTAATTAAGAGAAATTGGCTAATTAATGGATTAGTAGAGATGATGCGTTTGTTTGCTGTCTGGAAATGGTATTTTCTGTGTTATTTCGCGTTTTTCGATGTGATACGTTCTCTGGAAGATCTTTCCATCTACATAAAAGTTGTAGATCTGTGGATTGTGATTCTTTTGGAGTTGGATTAACATTTTTCTGAATTAGTATAGATTTACTGTGAATAAAATGGCGACAGTGCGCAGAACCAGTTTCTGCTCGCACTGTCCTGTTTGAATGGCTTGAAAGATTTATATTTTGAATATAAGTACCAGTGTTCTATGGCTAGAAATAAAGAGGACTTGAAGCTCTTTCTGAGCATGTATAAATTGTTGCATGACTCGGATTAATTTTTGGGTTTTCAAGTATGAAAAGGAAGATCTTGTCAGATCCAGTTTGTTGAGCAAATCGATTGTTCTAATAAACTGTACCAACTGAGAACTCCTTTAAAAATTCTGTTTAAATGGAGTTGTTCTAATTTGAGTTAGGATTCCAAGAAAATTAATTTCATAATTTTTCGTGGAAGTTTGGACCTTCAACTAGGTTAAAACATTTCGATTGACAGTCTGTTCCAGTACAGAATTTGTTTATTGTTTAGGCTGTAACTTAATATTATTGAACTGAACTTGGTTGTTTTCTTTTTATGAATGGATAGCCTGTAGTCTAAACAAGTTTTTCTATGTATATTGTATATATAAAAACTGGATAGAAGGTGGTCTAACAGACCAAATGGTTGAGAGGATAAGCTGAAAATCTCATAACGGTGTTTCGTGCACTTGTAAGAGATTTGTCTTTTTTGATTCTCCCAGATGGTTTAAGATCTCTTCTTGAAATTTTTACTGGTAGTCACAACTATGATAAGGAGCTTAAGTAATTTATTTGAGAATTTTTGGAGACCGAAAACTGTTGTTTTTGTTGGATTCCATTAGTTACGTTTTTTGGTAAATTACTGTTTTTCTAAATATTCAAACTAGTTGAAATTAATTAGAAAACTCCTTGTTTAATCTCCTTTCAGTTATGGGATGTTGAAAGAACTTTCTAAATGAATTTAAACAAGTTTGGTTGTTTAAAATTGAGAATTTGTACACGGAATTTACTTATAGCAAACGATACGCAAAGATGCTTGAAAATCGTTAATTGGAAACAAAGTGTTTGTATGTGCTAACTTTGTTTTGTAGGTGGATAGTGGGTTTAGTATGGCTCAAGACTCAATGCCTTGTGGTTGTAATTTGAATGCATGTGTGAATGATTGTAATGCGGCCTTTGGTGCCATTAATTAATTAATTTGTTGATTAATTTTTGATGTAACTTGTGAGGCTTGCATGCCCCTAAGGATAGGAAGGGAATAGGATGTTTTCACATGTATTTTGCACCTTTATTTTATATAGGATTTAGATCCTTATAGAATTTAGTGGGAGGGCAAGGATTAGATTAGTTTTGCTCCATGGTCGATGTGGCGAAACTAATGCAAGCGGGAGCCATACAAACCCACAACTATGAGATGCTTGTATGATTACTTGTGATAGGTTAGGTATGGGTGTATGTTTACACGACCACCAAACAAGCGTCATGATTGTTATTCGTCCCAAAATAAAAAGAATTAAGTCAAATCAAAATTCACTCTCCTTCTTTCTATCCCCTTCTTACGTAGTATGATCGGTCATTGATGTATTCTCGCCGACGCGGGACATCGTGATCCATCATCCGTGTCGGGGTGTAAATCGGATTTACTAGGAGCAAATAGAAAGAAGTGACTTAACAATGATTCAAATCGGATTGGTCATTGGAGTGAAGTTCGTTAATCGAACCAAGAGTCATAGGAACGTATCATTGGTTGGAGAACCTATTTCACATTTGTTGGTGCAATGTTCTGCCGACGCTGTCATTGCATTAACAAGTTGTGGGAGTCTTGGAAATTCACTACATTTAGGGACATGATATAATGTAGTGGAAGTTTTACTTAGTTAAAACAAATATTAAAGCATAAACTAATTGACCTTAAAACTTATGTATTGTTGTAGATGTCTTCCTCATCTTTTACGCTACGTTCTCTTCTTGAGAAGGAGAAACTCGCTTTTAACGGTGCCAATTTCTTGGATTGGCATCGCAACCTAAGGCTAGCCTTTAGGTATGAGAAAAGAGAGTATCTCCTCACCACTCCCATGCCATCGGCTCCAAAGGCAACCGCTTCCCAAGAGGAAAAGGATGCCTTTGCGAAGCACGAAAATGAGGACATGGAGATGTCCGTCTTGATGGTGGCAATCATGGAATCCGAACTCCAAAAGGAGTTCATGGATAGCGGCTATGGAGTGTTCGACATGATCACTCGCCTATCCAACATGTTCCAAACCAAGGCTCGCACCGAAAGGGCCCGTCTCATCAAGGCCGTCGCCAACACTCGCTTGGCCGAAGGTCATGAGGTCGGGCCACACGTCATGAAGATGGCGGGGTTGTTTCGGCAGCTTGAGAAGCTTGATACGCCCTTCCCTTCGGGGGCGATTCAAGACTTCATTCTCAATTCTCTCCCTCCAAGCTTCACCGGTTTCGTTGTGAACTACCGGATGAACGGCATGGACAAGAGCATGGATGACATCCAAAACATGCTCATTGAGACGGAGGAGAGTCTTAAGAAAGAGAAGAGCCCAAAGGATGTTCTTGCGGTGAGTGGAAAGAGCAAGAAGATAAGAAAGCATGGCCGCAAAGGCAAAGGCAAAGGCCCGGTGACGCCCCAAGGTCCGGCCAAGGGTGCTCCCGTGGGTTCTAAGAAGAAGAAGAACCCGGCCACTTCCGAGACCGTTTGCTACTACTGTAGCAACAAGGGCCATTGGAAGAGAAACTGCCCAAGGTACCTAGCTGACAAGAAGGCGGGAACTGTCCAACCTTCTACCTCAGGTATTTTTGTCATCGAAACCCTTCTCGCTACTTCTCACACAGATTGGGTATTCGATACTGGTTCGTGTGCTCACATTTGTCGAAATGTGCAGGTCCTAAAGAATAGAAGGCGGCTCGAGAAAGGCGAAGTTCAACTCCGCGTCGGTAACGGCACGTGCGTCTCCGCTATGGCCGTTGGGAGCGTGGAACTAACTTTGCCTACTGGTTTTGTGTTGGAACTCAAGGATGTTTTTGTAGTTCCATGTATCACTCGAAACATTGTGTCCGTTTCTTGTTTGGACTTGGATGGATTTGATGTTGTAATAAAGAACAAGTGTTTGACTTTGTTTCGTAATGAATTTCGTTTTTGTGATGCACATTTATTGAATGGTCTTTATGTACTTGATTCGAATGGATTTGTTTTGAGTGTTGAGAATGACAAAAGGAAACGTAAGATTTCACACGAAAATGCAACTTTAATGTGGCATTGCCGCTTAGGTCATATCAACGAGAAACGCATCAAGAGACTACAATCCGTTGGTCTCTTGGATCAATTCGCTTTCGAGCCAATTGACACTTGCGAATCTTGTTTGATGGGTAAAATGACCAAAGCGTCTTTCCCCAACAAAGGGATAAGGGCAAATGGATTGTTAGATCTCATACATACCGATGTATGTGGACCTATGAGCATTTGTGCACGTGGAGGTTTCTTATACTTCGTCACGTTCACTGACGATTATAGTAGATACGGGTATATCTACTTGATGCGTCATAAATCTGAAACCTTTGACAAGTTCAAAGAGTTTAAGAGTGAAGTTGAGAACCAACTTGATCGAAAGATCAAGGCCTTACGATCCGATAGAGGTGGTGAGTACTTGAGCCATGAATTTGGCGATTATCTAAAGGAGTGTGGAATCATTCCACAACTCACTCCACCAGGAACACCACAATGGAATGGTGTGTCTGAAAGGAGGAATCGAACTTTGCTAGACATGGTTCGATCGATGATGAGCCAAACTGTTTTGCCTATGTCCTTTTGGGGTTATGCAATTGAAACCGCAGCTTTTACTTTGAACCGTGTTCCATCAAAGTCCGTTGAGAAAACACCTTATGAGCTATGGTTTGGTTCGAAACCTAGCATGATGTTTCTCAAGATTTGGGGTTGTGAAGCTTATGTGAAAAGTCTAGTGAGCGATAAGCTTGGACCCAAATCGGACAAATGTCATTTCGTAGGATACCCTAAGGAAACGAAGGGTTACTACTTCTATAACCGTGTCGAGAACAAAATAGTTGTTGCACGACATGCGGAATTCTTGGAAAAGGAGTTTATCTCAAGAAGAAGTAGTGGGAGCAACGTGGTTATTGAAGAAATTCAAGAACCACAACAACAAAACATACCTCAAGTAGGTAATGTGGTTGTTCCAAATATAGTGCCAAATGAGGTTGCGCCAAATGAGGTTGCACCGAACGAGATTGTAGCCGAACCCATTCCTCAAGTTGTTGTGGAAGAAGAGGTTCAAGAACAAGCTCCCTCAAATGAATACTCAAACATATCGCGTGTCGATAGTGTTGAGGACGCACCTATACTTGAAGTTCAAGAACAAAGCCCACAAACCGTTGTGGAGCAAGTTCAAGAACCTCAAGCATCTACCCTACGAAGATCGGCAAGGCCAAGTCGTCCACCTATAAGATATTTAGGTTTGCACGATGTTCTCGTCATGGAGAACGATGAGCCTTTGACCATTGATGACATGAAAAGAAAACCCGACTCCAAGGAATGGCTTAAGGCCATGGAATCCGAAATGCAATCCATGTATGACAACAAGGTATGGACCTTGGTTGATCTTCCCAACGGAGTAAAACCCGTTGAGAACAAATGGATCTTTAAAAGAAAGGTCGACATGGATGACAACTTGACCATTTACAAAGCACGACTCGTAGCGAAAGGTTACAAACAAGTTCATGGTATTGACTATGAAGAAACCTTCTCGCCCGTCGTCATGTTCAAGTCCATTCGGATCATTCTAGCAATTGCCGCATTTTATGATTATGAAATATGACAAATGGATGTCAAAACCGCCTTCCTAAATGGAAATTTGGAAGAGGATGTGTATATGACACAACCCGAGTGTTTTGTGGATCCAAAGAATGCTAACAAGGTATGCAAACTTCAAAGGTCCATTTATGGATTGAAGCAAGCATCAAGGAGTTGGAACAAACGCTTTGATGAAGAAGTCAAGAAATTGAACTTCGTCCAAAGCGAAAAGGAACCTTGTGTTTACAAGAGGATCAGTGGGAGCGTGGTTGTGTTTTTTGTTCTATATGTTGATGATATCCTCTTGATCGGGAATGATATCCCCGAGTTGAATGCAGTTAAGGATTCATTGAAGAAGGTGTTCTCAATGAAATATTTGGGCGAAGCCGCCTATATCCTAGGAATCAAGATCTATAGAGATAGATCGAGAAGGATGCTAGATTTGAGCCAAGATGCATATATTGACAAAGTGTTGAATAAACACAACATGGCAAATTCCAAAGAGGGATTCTTTCCTATGTCACATGGCATTTTCTTGAGCAAGTCTCAAAGTCCGACCAATGATACAGATCGTGAATACATGAAGAAATTCCAGTATCCATCTGTGGTCGGATCGATTATGTATGCCATGCTATGCACTCGTCCTGATGTGGCACATCCGATTAGCGTGACTAGTCGATTCCAAGCCAATCCTGGCATGGCACATTGGACTGCAGTCAAGAATATCCTCAAATATCTCAAGAGAACAAAGGATAGCATTCTCGTATATGGTGGAGACCAAGAGCTCGTTGTAAGTGGTTACACTGATGCTAGTTTCCAAACCGATCGAGATGACTCAAAATCACAGTCCGACTTCGTATTTCTGCTCAATGGTGGTGCCGTAAGTTGGAAGAGTTCCAAGCAAGATACTACGGCTGATTCCGTCACCGAAGCAGAATACTTAGCGGCTGGTGAAGCAGCGAAAGAAGGTGTATGGATCAAGGAGTTCTTGACCGAGCTAGAGGTGGTTCCAAGCATCTCAGGTCCAGTGGATATCTACTGCGACAACACAGGAGCCATAGCTCAGTCTAAGGAGCCTAGGTCTCACCAAAAGACTAGGCACATTCTACGACGATTCCATCTCATCCGTCAGTTGATCAATGATGGATGGGTAAAGGTCAAGAAGGTGGACGGTGCCGCGAACACAGCGGACCCTCTGACAAAGCCTTTATCTCGAGCCGCACATGAGTTGCACGTTGCATCCATGGGGATTAGGCGTATGCCTGAGTGGCTTTGAGTTGTATCTTTTATTACTAGGCTTTAGTATGAGACATGTATATTTTGGATATTACATTGAGTACTATGCACTTGCTAGAAGTCACCATTGATTGACTCTAGGCCAAGTGGGAGATTGTTAGAGATATGTCCTAGAAGCCAATCTTATTAGACTACTTCTATAGTTTATGTTATTGGTGATTTCAGATCATTTGTTCTTTGATTTACTCGTTGACAGTTCATTCAGGTTGAGGATCTGAATTATAGATCACTGTTATTCATTTAGTAGTAAATGACAACGATAAATCTAAAAGTCCATAATCTTGATAATTAACAAAGGACATTAATTATCAATAAGGTTAGTATGCAAGTTAAGTGATGATTAAGTTCTATAAATCATAGGTTAAGAGTAACCAACTTAATTGCATATGTATATGTTATAGAACATAGTACAGGACTGGACCCCACGAAATAAATATATGGATTGTGTTACGTGTCATTATTTATTTCGTTATGATTTTGGTTCTAAGTTTGAGATGATTATCTTTTCCACATGAGGATAGATGCTATAAATCATGTCTACCGCTGATTCCTGATAAAGGCTGCTATACGGACTTGATTTAAGTATTCTTGAATTGTGCGGGGAAAAGCTAATTATCAAGAAAACCGTATGTCCCTCATTAATTCACTTAGTGAGTGACGATATCTGTTTGGGCCCCTTGATGGAGATAGATTGTTTGCTAGCAACTGATACAATTATCTCTAGATCAAGAAACGTATAATCTGCAAGAATGACACGTTCCTATCTTGGATTATACGATGATATCGTGTGACATAAGAATCAAAATAGAGAAACATAATTGTTCTCTTATGCAGGATTGAAATTTTGTAACTGTACACTATTTATGCGAATTGGGAATCATAACGTGTTGCTAGATACCGCTTATGATTATTGGAATTAAATAGCGATTTAATTCCATGTCCAACGTAGCATAAATCCTCAAAGGGTGACACATAATAAGGTGTTTAATCACACGTGCATTAATTGTTTATTTGCAACAATTGGTTTTGCAAAATATGATAAGTTGATTAATTAATCGTATACCGTTATGGACCGTTATGATTAATTAAGTCAAATAGATCATATCGAAATAATTAAATGCATTGACTAATTCCATATTAATTATTAAATAGTTAATAATTAATCAACACATTTAATAAAATGAGCAAATTGGGCCTTAAATTAATTAGTTAATTTAATGTCAAATGGAAGGTGTAATAAAATGGAAGACTATTGGGCTCAACATGACTTGAGGCCCAACCCACAAAGGGAGGTAGGTAGGTGCGGCTATAGAGGGGTATTTTGGTCCATCAAAATGTGGATGAGAGCTAGGGTATGAGGTCTATATAAAGGGGTGTTCTTTGGGAGCAAACCCTAGCCTCCACACACCTCTCTCTCTCCTTCTCTCTTTGGCCGCACCTCACACAAGGGAAAGAAAATTTCAGAATTTTCTATTCCCCTTTCTTCCACACACCACCTAGCTCATGTGTTGAGCAAGCTTTTTCACTAAATTAATTGGAGAATTAACTTGAAGAGGGAAAGCTTTGGAATTAGACACACTTCTCTCAATTACTAGCATAATTGATTTGAGAAGGTGGTTAATTCCTTAGTGGACTCGAGGCGCACGGCGTGGAGGTTCTTGGAGAGCACGCCACCGACACCAAACCGTTGGAACGAGCCTCTTGGTTGCGATACCAAGAGAGGTATACTTCCAACCCTTTTTCTCGTGTGTTTGAATAGCTTGTGTACTAGATCCTTTGTGTGTGATGTTCTTGGCTTAATTAACTTGTAATTAGCGAAATAAATGAAAATTACACACTTCCTAACAGTTTGGCCGTTTATGATGACCAAAGCAGACAGCTCATTATCCGGGAATATATTTATGAAAACAAGTTACATCAAAATCAAAATCAAGTTGCTTTAAGGTGACGGGACCTACGACATGACTGTAATTCTTACTTATTTTGGAAAACTCTTATAGCCTCCGTTTGGATGGTTTCTTTCCGGAATAAGGAATAAAGAATAACCATTTTTTACCAATAAATTTATTTCTAAATATCCAAACTCTTCACAAAAGTTACACACTTCCCAATAAATTTACTCCTTCCCAATAAATTTCTTTCATTCTTCCTTCTTTCTACCTTATTCTCAACGCATCCAAACGGAGCCATAGATTCCGAATATCCATTGTTTACAAATTAATATCGTAAAAAAGGGTATGTCCTTGATAATAATTTTAAAATTTGTTATTTACTTTTCAAGAGAATACAAACACAATTTTGTATTTAAGGATAAAAATTTATAAATATAAAATTATTATCAGCATGCGTCTTGACTTTGAAAATAAGGCTTGACTTGTTATGTTTATTCTCTTTAACCACTATATGGTTCCGGAAAATTCATCATTTGGATAAAATAACCAAAAAGAGTAATAAAATAGCGGTTCTATACATAATACAATTTACTTTTGTGAAAGATTTTTTAATTAAAAAATAAAAATGCTATGCGCAGACGCCGTACACCATTAGTATCATCAAGTTGTTTGTTGATTATTATATTGACAAGTGCATATCTAATACTGCTTCCTTGTCTACACGTCAGGCTGTGAAGCATTTTCAATACAAGTAGAATAAATTAATTTATAGGAAATTATGTGGCCATCCAGTTAAAAGATAATTGAAGCTTTTAAAAAGACAATTAAAACTCGATAAATTCGTAAATTTTAGATTTTCAAATTCGTCATCTCTATATAAAAAACAAAAGTAACTTTAAGTTGTTACAACACAAAGGAATTAGCCATTAAAAAAAAAAACTATGTGCATGCTCGAATAAAATAGATTGATACCAAATTAAATTTCATATGGTTTTCCACATAAACTTAAATCATCAAAATAAAAAAGTTTGAATGATGAAGTTACGAGACACCACAAAATTCTGAAAGAATGAGTAATGCCAAAATCAATCATATTTGACGTCAAATTCAATCCAACCCTCAATGTTAAAATTTCGAACTGCCGTTTCAAACTAGTCAATGTGATCTTTATATTAAAAATCTCAGGCTCTGTTTGGATGGTGTGGGAATAAGGTAGGAAGAAGGAAGAAGGGAAGAAATTTATTGGGAAGGGGTAAATTTATTGGGAAGTGTGTAACTTTTGTGAAGAGTTTGGATGGTTAGAAATAAATTTATTGGTAAAAAATGATTATTCCTTATTCCGGGAAGAAGCCATCCAAACGGAGCCTCATTGAAGACCAAATTTTAAATTTTCTCGAAATTTTGTAACTATTTTTTTCGGATGTTTAAAATTGAATGGTTCATAACCAATTAGATTGAGGATTTCTGAATTCAAACAAAATAGTAAAAAAAAATTTAAAAAATTCAAAATAAAATATGGGGCTATTTGGATCGCTTAGGAATTAGAGAAATATGCTATTCCTAGTTGGCAAATATTGCGAAATGTGTAACTTTATGAAAAATGTTAGATGGTTAGGAATAAATTTCTGCCTCGGAAGAGGCTATTCCTCTTATTCCTAAGCGATCCAAACGGCTACAGTATTTGTTCTTAGGGTGTGTTTGGAAAGGCCGGGAATAGAAAATAGGAATAAGAAATTTCGATTTGCGTGCTTATTCTTATTCTTGTGCAACCCAAACAACACAAAAATAAGAAATAAGGGCCCTTATTCCTATACTAACAAAACTATGTTATAAGAATAAGGAATAAGGATAAACACGTAAACCGAAATTTCTTATTTCTATTTTCTATTCCCGGCTCATCCAAACACACCAATGAAATTTCGTTTTGTATAAAATTTGAGCAATTTGGATTAATAATTGCAATCTCGAATTGAAATTTGACCAAGTTTGACGAACACACTATTGAATATGTTGGACTCTAACATTATTAAAGAAGATTAATGATTTTTTTATAAAAATAACAGAAGAAGAGTTTTTTTTTAACTCAATTTCTTGATTTCTTAAAAAAAAACCCGCAAAAATAGAAAAGAAAAAATCGATTACTTGATAACTCTTTACAATTTGGTGGATGAAAGTAGAGTCTATATATCCATTCGGTGGATCTTCGATCGGAAGACTGAAATTAGAGCCTGTACCGGTTTGGTTTAGACTTAAGAGTAATTATAAGTCTATAACATTATAAGTGCTGAAGCCTGCTTTTGCCTATTTCCCTGTGTAATTTAAGAAATGCTACTTCCAAAAATATCAGCAGCAGGCTTCAGCAACTCCATAACGAGCCGTTTTCATGATTAAATACTTTCATCACTTCATTTGAACGAACGGGGGTAATCATAATCGGGAGTGATAAGTGTCAT
Organism: Rhynchospora pubera; assembly: GCA_028095005.1. NCBI lineage: Eukaryota > Viridiplantae > Streptophyta > Magnoliopsida > Poales > Cyperaceae > Rhynchospora > Rhynchospora pubera. The sequence continues at coordinate 25,457,690 of CM051460.1, read as the reverse complement.
CCAAGAAAATATCATCCGCGTCATTCAATATTCTTTTTCCGCATCATCCTTCTTTTCGCGCCTTTCCTCCCTCGTGCTTTCATCTCTCCTTCTCGCTCCCTTCCCTCCCGCGTGTTCCCTTCCCTCCCGCGTGTTCCCTTCCCTCCCCCCCCCCCCCCCCGCTTCCATCTCCCTTTGCTCCCTCTTCGTGCTTCTTTTTCTCGGCTCAAACATATTTCCCTCCCTCACGCGCCCTCCCTTTTTCACGCTCCTTTTCTCCCTTGTGCCCCTTCCTACCTAACGCTCTTTCCTTGTTCGCCAGCACCCTCTCGTACTTCCTTCCCTCCTCCCTGACGATCTATTTCCCCTTCATCTCCCTCACACTTTATTCTGCCTTCTTAAACTGAGAAGATATAACAACTAACTGAACATAAACAACAAATAAACTGAACATATGGAACAAACAATGTTGATTCAAAAAAAAAAAAGTAAAAGTGAGCAAATAAATGACAAATAAATTGAATAGTTATAACAAATAAATTGAACATTTATAACAAATAAATTGACCAGATATAACAAACATGTTGACTTGTATAAAAAAATAAACAGTGAACATAAAATGAACAAATATAACAACTAATTGAACAGTTATATCAAATAAACTGAACAAATGTAACAAACAATGTTGGCTCATACAAAAAATAAAAATGAGCAAATAAACTGAACAAAAATGACAATTAAATTGAACATAAATAGCAAATAAACTGAACAGATGTAACAAAAATGTAGACTCATACAAAAAGTAAAAGTGAGCAAATAAATTGAACAGAAATAATAATTAAAATGAACAGTTATATCAAATAAACGTAACAGATGTAACAAACAATGTGGACTCATACAAAAAGTAAAAGTGAGTAAATAAACTGAACAGAAATGACAATTATATTGAACAGTTATATCAAAAAATTGAACAGATGTAACGTGAGATAAAATGGAGAGAGAAAAAATGAAAGAAAGAAGGACCAATGAGAAACTAAAAAAATCAATAGAGAAAAAAATAGATAGAGCAGAAAGGAAAGGAGAAGGAAAGGGGACGAAAGGGAAGAAAAATGGAGAAAGAAGAAGGAGCAAAGAGAGGGAGGAGAACTCAAGAAGGAAATAAGAAAAGAGAGGGGAAGCCGTACCTGGGAGCGGAAGGAGGGAGGGAGGGAAGGAGAAACGCACTGGGTGGAGAGTGCGCTCGGACGAAAGTGAAGGCAACGCTAGGGAATGGTAGCGCCTGGACACTAAGGGAGGGTAGCGCCTGGATTTGAATGACGCTGATGACAGTTTTTTGGATGGTAAGTAGTAATTACCAATCATAATCACCAACTAAACCTTTGTCATCATCTATCTGATTATCTTTTTCCTCGTTTAGTTTGCGCCACTTGCAATTACAAAAGAAAAGAAAGTCTGCTAAAAAAACTATAACGCCAGCACTTCAGTCTGACAATCGGCTGTTACTTATAATTCTCCTTTCTCTATTTCTCTGCGCCGTGAATCTCCACGCAAATAAATCACCTCCTCTCAGTTCCTCACCAGTACAACCTCCACTCTTATCCCATCCAAACCTCTCTCTCTCTCTCTCTCTCTCGCCAATGTCGGAAATCCTAATTCGAAACCCTAAACCCTGATCTCCGCCTAGCGCCTCCGCCATGACCTCTCCCGAAACCCTAGCTATACCTTCGTGGCTCCAATCTCTCCCTCGCGCGCCCGAGTACCGCCCGACCGAGTCAGAGTTCGCCGACCCAATCTCCTTCATCTCTCGTATCGAGCGTGAGGCTGCTTCCTTCGGCATTTGCAAGATCATCCCTCCATTCGCGCGTCCTTCCAAGAAATTCGTATTCTCCAACCTCAATTCCTCCCTTGCTCAGTCCAGCAATCCGTCGAGAGACCCTTCGGCACCCGCCTTAATCACCACCAGACACCAGGAGCTCGGTGCGCGGAAGAATGGGGTGGGGAACCAACAGGTGTGGCAGAGCGGCGAATCGTATACACTCGAGCAGTTCGAATCGAAGGCGAGGGTTTTCTATCGGGCTCACTTGTCGGGGGTGAAGGAAGTCCGGCCACTTTTGGTGGAGAGTTTGTTCTGGAAAGCTGCTCGGGATAAGCCGATATACATTGAGTATGCAAATGATGTGCCTGGGTCAGGGTTTCCCAGCAGAAAAGGCGAGATGAAGTCCCGTGAACCCGGTTGGAGGCTTTCTGAGAGCCCCTGGAACTTGCAGGTATTAATTTTGATCAATTATTGGTTAACTCACTCTTTTTTCTAGAATAAGAAAGTTGAATTACTTAATGCTAGGAATGTGAGTTTGACTATAAAAATAGTTTTTGGTTTCCTGGGATTCCCTAAAATTAGAGTTTTCCCGCAGAGGGAACCAAATGATCTTTCCTAATTCTCACACTTAACAAATCAAGGTACCAACTATGAATTACCTTGCCAAAAGAGAAGGCTTTGTGCTCAGATTTATGTGCATAATATAGAGGGGAATTTCTCTCTGGGAATTTAAGGCTGATTTCCTTTTTTGGTGCTTTATTGTTTATAGGTGATTGCGCGTGCCCATGGTTCTCTAACAAAATTCATGCCAGATGATGTGCCTGGTGTTACATCACCAATGGTGTACATAGGCATGTTGTATAGCTGGTTTGCTTGGCACATAGAAGACCATGAGCTTCACAGCCTCAATTTTCTCCACACTGGTGCATCCAAGACCTGGTATGCCGTGTCAAGTGACCATGCATCACAGCTTGAGGAAATTATCAGACAGAAAGGTTATGGCGGGACCATTGACCGCCTCGGTACGTGAATATCCATTTATGAATACGTCAAGGATACTGTATTATTGTTGACCCAACATGTCCCGAGTCCTTGAAAAACTTGTACTAGACAATCCTTTTAATGTTTTATTTTAACTGTCTCATAAGGAGGCACAATAGGCAACTTCACTTTGTTTAACTACTAGTCAGCTAGAAAACTCATTACTCTACTTGTCTGGCTGCAACAAGTTCGTATCTGTACAGTGTATGTATTTTACATATTTGCGTTTGTTAGTGATGATTGATGTGTTTTTGTTTTCTTGTTTTTGTAGCATCGCTAGGACAACTAGGGGAAAAGACAACATTATTATCTCCTGAGATAATTGTTGCTTCGGGAGTGCCTTGCTGTAGGTAGTTAAGAAGAAAATTTTAGTTCAATTGTTTAATTCAACTACAGTCCAATTAGTATTTAACATTTTTTTTTCCTTTTATGGATTCAATGTTTGACAGACTTGTGCAGAATCCAGGCGAATTTGTGGTGACCTTTCCAAGAGCGTACCATGTGGGGTTCAGCCATGGTAATTTTCTTTTGCTCATTTTTTACATCTTATTTGGCTTATTTATTGACCTTTTGAATGTCGCAGGCTTTAATTGCGGTGAAGCAGCCAATTTTGCAACTCCACAATGGCTAAAATTTGCAAAGGAGGCTGCTGTGCGTAGAGCGGCCATGAATTTTCTTCCCATGCTTTCTCATCAACAGCTTTTATACTTGCTTGCTATTTCTTTCATCTCTAGGTTTGCACTCGACATCCTTGTCTGTAATTTGCTCTCAAAATCAGTGCTTTTATTTGTTTTCTTTTTAAATCAGACGTGCTTATAAAGGTTTTGGTGAATCACATAATTAGTAAATCAATCACACTGGTTTTCTATCCTAGTACCAATATCCAAGCATATGCCTTGAATTTCATTGTCCATATATTTTGTGACATTTATACAACTAGGAGTCTCATATGTAATATAATGTGTGCAACCTTCTGCTGTTTCTTGTATCAAAATAAGCATCTGATAATGATTCATTCAGTTTTCGTGGGAGAATGTTGTAAGGTCTTTACCCATATTCTGAACTTTCTATGAGTTTGAAATTTGGTTGGATCATTGGCATTTGTCAGAAACCCTAATGAGCTATTATCGGGAATGCGCACTTCACGCCTAAGAGACCGAAAGAAGGAAGATCGTGAACTTATCATAAAGAGGGCATTCTTGCAAGACATGGTAAATGAAAACAAACTCCTGTGCACTTTACTTTTGCGGAAGTCAACCTCCAATTCGGTGATTCTTTGGGAACCCGAGATGCTCCCTTGTAGCAGCACTGCCACCTATACCTTAGTAAAGCCAAATGGAGACAATTGTCAAATGGAGAGCTCCAGTTCTGACGAAGAGGATGGCCTTCCTTTCGGGCTTCGGGTTGACTCAGGATCATTGACTTGTGTAGCATGTGGTATTCTTGGGTACCCTTTCATGGCTATTTTGCAGCCCTCGGAAGAAGCCTTGAACAATATCTTATCAACGAGGGGTGAACAGTTTAAGAAAGAGTCAGCTGAAACCCAGTGCTCTGGTCTGGCCCACAATAATCTGACTAGTACTGAGAACTTAAATTCAGGTTTGCACCTCTATATATTATTCTGTGTTTTCTTTAGTATGCATAAAGTACTGGTTTTGTGCAATTTCCTTTTCACTTGTAAATTGTAATCATGTCAAACCATGATTGTTCTCATAATACCTCTCGGTGTACAAATTCAGACCTCGTTTGGCTATGCTATCAGGTTGGTTTGAGTATGTATGTGCAAGCTCAGACCTCGTTGGGCTATTATATCAGGTTCGGTTTGTTTATGTATGTCAATAATACGCCATGTATCTATTAGCAGTTGGGTCTTCATAATTTTCCCCGATTCATTGTTCAAATATTGATTGTGATGGAGCTTGAAATTCCTATTTTTTTTTAATAATAGGTTGTTGTTTTAACCAAATAAAGAGAACTTAGATGAGTAGCAATAAATTAATTTTGGATTTTTTTTAAATATGAAGTGTGAAATTCAGTATTCTTGTGGTTTCAGATGATGCTGGCGTGGAATTCTCATATTCTTCTTCTAGTGAAATAGAAAGAGGTGAAATGCTTCAAACTGACCGATCAAATGTTTCGATAAATGGTACAAGCTCATCTACAAAGGAACCAGAAACTGAAAGAGATTCTTCAGAGAGGCATTCTTCTTTCGCCATGCCATCAGAGGCAGGACCCACCAACTTGTCACAGGAGCAAGTATCAGAAAAGGCTGGTAGGCCTCGTCTGTTCTGCCTTCAGCATGCAGTTCAAATAGAGGAGTTGCTTCAGAATAGAGGTGGTTCACATGTCCTTGCCATTTGCCATGCTGGTATGATATTTATTTTTTGAAAAGAGGTGGTATGATATATATTTACTATCATTTCTTTTCTGGTACACAAGGACGTTGCAGTTTGGTTTTGCTACTGGAGTCATACTGGTCTAGCAGCTGGACAATTTTGCCTAAGAGTGCTACCAGTCAGTACTGAATACCAAAACTTGGTATTAGATCCTGGGTACCTGAATTAGTAAAGACCATCATTGGACCCATTGTAGCTGGTATACACCTTTTCTATTTGGTACAAGACCGAGCAATTATATTGCAAAATTCTGCAGTATTTTACTGGCACTACATTGTTTTATTTTCTTATAGATTACCTAAAGATAAAGGCGCTTGCTATATCCATAGCTGAAGAAACGAATATTGATTTCGACTATGCTGATATAAACCTAGAGAAAGCATCACCATCAGATATGTACATCATCAACATTTCAATCGACGATGAGGGCTACGAAGAGGATGGTACCAACTGGACTGCAAAACTAGGGCTTAATTTGAAATACTGCGTCAAAGTAAGGAAAGAACAGCCCAAGAATCAAAACTTCAATCTTGCATTAAATCTGGGCAGTTTGTTTGCTGATGAACCGTTGCAGGCCCAAACCAGGGAACCAACTAGGCCAGATTCAAGTGGTGTGGGTGTGAGATGGCTTTCTCGCAAACCACGCACTCCTTACAAGATTGTTGGTACTATAGTGGAAGGTGCAAGCTTAGAGAATTGGGTAAATATAGCCATTTCAACTGCAGAGTCTCCTCAGATAGATCAAATTAAAGGAGAATTGAATGTTTGTGTGGATACAAGTGAATCTGTGTCGATGTTTACTGATGAGCTGGATGCCAGTATGAGCTCAGCAGAAATAGGTGTTGACATTGGTGTTGAAAGTGCCACTTTAGAACCAGTAGCCTCCAGTTCAATGCAAATTGACGCGGAGGTTCCTGACCAGTCCACTCCGCCACATGCTGTACAATGCTATGCAAGGCGTGTAAAAAGGCAGGATATTGAAGAAGAAGAAAAGAGGGATTCATTTGCTCGTAGTCCTTGTGAAGGCCTGAGGCCCCGAAAGGCAGGTCCTTCTTTGTCAGAACCATTGAATGTGGTCATACCTCCTACAGTGAAAAAGAGACCTTATGTCTTCAAATGTGAAAACGAAGGTTGCAATAAACGGTTCCGATCAAGAAACGAGATGGATATACACATACGGTATCGGTGCCTGAAGCGGCCAGATGCTGGTGAGTTTGAAATGAGGTAGCAGAGGAAATAACCAGGTCATGATATAACAAATTTTAGCAATTATAATTTGTTGGTTGTATTTTTGAGGGACAAAAAAGGGTCCCCAATTATTAGGGCTTAGGTAAGTAGGTTATTAGGTTTCGAATGTCCTAACTTGGGATAGCAGTGTAGTGCTTTTCTGGTAGTTGTTTGTATAGACTGATAATGCGCTTTATTGTTTTCTTTAACCTCTCATTCTTTCGGCTGTTAAATGTGCTGTAACAATAACCTAGCAAATGGTTAACTGTATGCTTATGTTTTTTCTTCTCCTTTTTTTTATTTTGTTGTGCATATTTTGATTTAAAGGACATGAAGAGTACATTTCAAAAAATGAACAAACGGTTTACTCGTTTAGTCTTTTGATTTAGTAGGCCTTCTATTTGGGTGCGTTTGGATGAGAGAAGAAGAAGAGGAAGAAGGAAGATGGGAAGAAAAAAAATTATAAACAATCCAAACTCTTCACAAAGTTACACACTTCCCAATACTTCTTCCCACTTCTTCCCTTCTTCCCTTCTTCCCACACCTATCCAAACGCACCCTTTGTTATGAAAATTGATTGGTATAGCTCTCACTCGTATATGATTGTTGTGTTCATGTAGAACATAACTCGATAAATAATTACTTGTAAAGGTCCAAGGATTTCTTTTTCATGCACAAAACATCTGATGTAAGCAAGGAAGAATCAAATGTAGTCTGTTCGATAATGCATAATACCAACAAAACCATGTCATTCAGTACTATTACTCTGATTACATATTTTTTTCTCCATGGTAGCAAAAAGAATAGAGATGCCAGACCGCATTTTTCCTAACATCGGTCAATGTACATAATATTAAAGATCATTTCTCTCCCTTGCCCCTCTGTATCCTGATTTAATGATTCACAAGGAATATATAGTATAGGTTGATCTAGGAAAAAAAAAAATTGTCTTGTGAAATTTAATTTGCTATATAAGTATTAACTGGTTTACTATGTTGGTGATCGAGCATCATCGTAAACATTTGTTTTTTGAAATTGGTGAGGACTGTAGCCTTTGGTACGAAAGAACTTGGATGTGGTATATATTGGCTCGTGCGAATAAGATGCAAACCACAGCAGCGTTTTACTATGATACAATTTGATATTTGACTTTGAGGAATTGAGTTCTGAATTAACAAAACGACAACTCCATCTATCCAAATCGAAGTTCCCAAAATAGTTAGTATCATTATCAACTATTGGGGTTTAACATTTTCTAAAGTAGAACCATTATCCAGCTCAAATAAGATATATACAAGTAAACGAGCAATCCCTGCAATTTTTGTATGATCAGATCCGTCCCTTCAACCCGCTCTTTTCTCTTTTCAATAATACACAAAAAATACAAATCAATTTGGACGAACAACATAACTATAAAGATTTTCAAAGATATAAGGAAGTAGCCTAGACTCAGTTGGTACAGGAATCTGGTTCAGTACCCTTTTTCATAAATGGAGTCAGCATATCTCATAGTGCAACAATATAACAAACCACAAACAGAAGCTCCATGCATCTAATTGACCAAAAAACAATAAAATTAAGATAACAAAACTAGCCTGTCCGAACTATTATTCAGCTAGAAACCGAATTCTTCTCCATAATTCCAGCAATAACAATAATCAACACACATACACGATCCCTTAATCATCCTTATATTTCTCTAGACTCGGTCCAGTGAGCCGGCAGATGCGCCACTCTTGGAGCACTTCAGCTCCCATCCCTTTGTAAAACTCGATCGCATTCACATTCCAATCCAGCACACACCAATCAACCCTCCCCATTCCGAGCTCGGCAGCTTTCTTCGCCACCAAAGACAGCATGAACTTCCCCAAACCCATCCTTCGCCACGGCTCTCTGACAAATATATGTTCTATGTACAGACCCATCTTTGGCAGAAAGGTCGAGTAGTTCGGGAAACAGATTACGAATCCAGCAATGCAGCGCCCATCACCGAGAGGTGATGCAAAATCGGATTCATCAGGATCAGCAACGGGAAAAGGAATTGAGAACTGAGTAATGGAGAGAGTTTGAGAGGAACGAACGGGAGGAGAGGTGAAGGAGAGATAGAGAACTAGCGGAGTTAAGGAGAAGAAAGGAGGGAGTGGAGGAGAGGGAAAGAGAATGGAGAGGAGAGAGGAGTCGGTGGCGGAGAAAATGTGCGTGAGGCGTTCAAACTCGGCCATTTGGTAGATCATGCGGCGGATGAAGGGCACGTCGGAGGGCTCTGCATGGCGGAGCTCGGCCCATAAGGTAGTGGTTTCGGCGGCAGAGGAGGGTGACGACATTGCTAGGATGATGAGAGGAAATTTGGAGAAAGTTTTTGGAGAGAAAAGTTGAGAACTGAACTGATGACGGCTTGAGGTAACGGTCATGCACAATTGAGGCAAGGATTAAGTAGAGGCTCAAATGATTGCGTCTAAACTTTACAAAATGATATGATATGATATAATCCAAATATAATAGAAATATCAACTATACAATCTATGGTACACCTCCTGTCCACGTATTGCAAAATGATATAATATAATATGAGAAAGTTTAATATGCACTATAGTGCATAGGACGTTCTATGCACCGCGGATTTTTTCGAGAGTATTTTTGTAAATTGACAAATCCAATTGAACCAATCTAATCTACATATTGAAATCTCATAGCAAACCAAATTTTACAATTTTTGAGATTTTATTACTATTTTTTTCGAATTTTTTAAAACATGCTATTTTTGGAATATTGTAAATAGTATAACATTCTAAAAATAGAATGTTTTAAAAAATTCGAAAAAAATAGTAATAAAATTTCAAAAATTGTAAAATTAGGTTTGCTATGAGATTTCAATATATAGATTAGATTGGTTAAATTAGATTTATTAATTTACAAAAATACCCTCAAAAAGTCCATGGTGCATAGAACGACCTATGCACTATGGTACATATTATACTTTCTCAATATGATTATCGAAACATATATTAATCGCTGCTTCTTTGACTCCTTTTTTTTAAACCAATTTTTTTTTTTAAACAAGTGGACTCTTCTAAAGAAAGAGTATCCAAAGTTTTTGCAAAACAGGAATTTTAAACAAATTCTGCAGCAACGGTTGTTGAAACAGTGATTTCCTGACCGTTGGTTTAGCATCTATTGATCTCCGTTCGATTGCCTTCACTCCGTCCGTTTGATCATCAGCTTCTCGATTTTTCTACTCAACCCCCTCTCTCAAGCCCTTCGCTTCTCCGAAGACCCTGTTTTTCTCTCTTACCTTTCCAACTATCATATTTTTTTTTGAAACAAGTGAGCATAAGTTGCCCACCACTCTTTTCATTAAACGAAAAAAAGCATTCTATTACAACCTCTCTCAACCATCAACCTAGAGTCTGTCGCACTGGTACCAAAATCGTGAGATACCAGTGCTCCAATGCTATCTCCCTTTATTCATTATTATTACATTAATATCCTTATTCATAAAGATAATCATAACCCAACAACAAGCAAACAACACAAAATAGATAAGATAAATAATAAGTTCTCTCCTTAACCCAAGAGTTCACCCAGCATAGCCTCTTAGGTCGTCCTTCTTTAGTCTCATCAAACTCAAAGCACTGCATGGATCCATGTGTCCTCCGCATTTTCGTCATCCAAGAGCTCGCCTCCAGTAATCTGCAACGACATTTTGTCAAGGAAAGGCAGCCACGCCATCACTTGTGTTTTAACCTCCTCCGTCCATATCCCTGACCAATAGTTTATAAAAGCCAAAATCTGTGAAGCTAGGTATCTAAACGAATGGCACATTTTATTTTGAAAGCATTTTGCATTTCTATTTTTCCATACACACCACAACGCACCACAACATATAATACAAGCAATCTTATTTTTTCGAGGATGTAAATTAGAAATCCATGTTACCAAGTCTTCAATCGATCTAAAATTTGGTGGCCTTTGAAATTTATCTAATAACCATGTCCACATAACTATTTGTTGGGAACAATCGAAAAATAGGTGGTCAATCGATTCTAATTTTTGACAATACAAGCATGTAAGGTCTCCCTCCCACCCCCTTATAGCTAGATTATCTTTGGTTAATAATCTTTTTTTACACAATAGCCATATAAAAATCTATATCTTAAGAGGCACTTTGATTTTCTAAATGGGAGCATAAGTATGATCTCGAATGCCTCTATTATCTAACCACGCATACATCTTTTTTGTTGTAAATTTACCCCCTCCCTTCCCACCCCATGATATCAAATCTGAAGTGGGCTGCAAGGTGAAAGAGGAGACTAAATGTTGCAACTCACGTAAATCATCTCTAAGATTCATTGATAATTGTCTATTAAAATATAAGTTTAGTATCCTTCCTAGTACGACATCAACCGTAGCATCTTTATTAGTGCAAATCTCGAAGAGTGATGGAAATAAAGACTTTAAAGATATATCACCACACCATCTATCCAGCCAAAATCTAGTATTTCTTCCATCGCCCAATATAAAATGACATTGTAAGTCTACTATCTGTTCTAATCTTTTTATTTTTTTCCAAAAGAGGGAGCATCGTTGATTATTATTGCAATTGTTATACTTTATTTTTATAATATCTTTCCACCACCCTTTACTCAAATGATCTTTGTATTTCCAACTATCATATATAAAACTAGATTAGTTTGTTGTCGCGGCGGACAACTTCAATATTTTTTATTTGATCAAGCTATGACTATATTCGACGGGTCAGTATGTTCTTTTCTTTAATATTTTAATGTGTGACTGACAATGTTCATACGGTTCCGTGTTCTTATTTTATTTGGTAGGTGTATGGTTTTAAATTTTCTGTTTGAGAAATTGACTTCTGAATTAACAAAACAATAACTCTATCTATTCAAATCGAAGTTCGCAAAATAGTTACTGCAGACTGTCAGACTAGTAATGAATCATACAGGTCCAACAAACTTAAAAGTAGATTTGTAAACCCATTCATTTTTTTTTAGGAATAATATTAAGTGTCCTTTAGGTGCGATTCTAACAATTATTGACGAACACGTATCAGAACAACGTCCTGAAAAAATTTAAACACTCAACCAATCAAATATTGCCTCTTATCTAAATGAACTGTTCAGAAATTATCCTGGTCCACATTACATAACTGATGACAGATCCTGTGAAATATACCCGTCTAAGTATCTTCTGTACCACTGTAATTAATAGTAGCTGACACGACTTTATAGTTGTATCTAATTCCAGTAAAGACAAGCAATTACAACTTGTGCCAGTTCATGATTTAGGCCTTTTAAAGAAATAACTGTGTAAATCTTTGCATAGCTAGCTGATACAAATTGACACTAATTTACTGAAAAGGATATCTCCTGATACCAGGTAGTAACATTATATTAGACTCACATACACAGGAAATCGAAATGTTCGAGTCACTAGTGCACAATTTCTCATGTGCCATCCAACGGTACTTACTTTTATTGAGAATTAAGTATAGTGCGTCTGTCTCCTAAATCCCAGCAACTTTTCTTTGCAAATCAAGTAATAATTCCCAATTTGCCATCATATTAATATATTAAGTTGACAATTTATTTTGTATAGAATTACGCATTTTTTAAAAATAGAATTACACATCTGTTATTAACGCGTTCACATAGAAATAAGAGGATGATCTTAAACAATTCTGTTTTGGGTTGATAAGGATCATCTCTTAGATTCATCATTCCCCATAAAAAGAAAAGGGGATGAGGATGATAGGATGATTCTCCTAGACGCGTTTTTCTTTTTACTCTGATTCACTCTTTCCCTCTCTATTTCTCCCTCCCCTCCTCATCTCTCTTCTCTGATTCAAAATAATAGCACAATTATTTTTTTAGAAAATTAAATAGAACGATTAACATTTTTTTCCAGCGCAATTATTTTTTTTCCAACACAATTAACTAGAATAGTTAATTATTTTTTTTAGTAAACAGATTACTAATTGTTCTATTTGATATATCTAACTGTTCTAGTTAATATATATAATTGTTCTAGTTAAATATATATAACTAGAACGATTATATATATTAACTAGAATAGTTATTAAATATATAACTAGAATCTCTATTTCACTGCCTCCCCTCCCCTCCGTCGCTCATCCTCCCCAACGCCTTTCATCATCTGGACTTCCAAATATAGAATTAACGTGTTTTTAAAAAATAGAATTATGTATATGTTATTAACGCATTCACATGAAAATGAGAGGATGATAGAATCTTAATGATCTTAAGCAATTCCGTAAAACTATATACCCTGAACAATTCAACGTCCCAAAACCAGCCTAACAACAAAACCCCACGATAGATTGTAAAAGGCCTAAAAGAAAAAATAAATAAATAAACAACACTCCACAAGCTTGAGTGAACCGGTAGATGTTCCACTGTTGCAACACCTGAGCTGAGCCCTAATCCTTTCATAGAACTTGATGAATTTCACACCCAAATTTAACACACCACATTTCAAGACCCATTCCATCAGAGACTATTTGGCAGTATACCAGTAGTTGAAAACATGAACAGCATTGAACACAACCAAAATCCCCTTTTCTAAAACAGATTCTCGCAATCACATATCAACAACCATACTCATTCAAAAGATCAAGAGGATCGTGATAATTTGGCCTCTCCTGAAAGAGACAAATGTCCCTTCATCAGGTTCTGAAATGAGTACTAAAGATGACTGGATGGAAGGAAAAGGGTTTTAGAGTCGAGGGCATAACCTGCAACTTTTGGGGTTTAACATTTTGTAAAATAGAATTATTATCCAGCTCAAATAAGATACAAGTAAACATGAAATCTCTGCAAGTTTTGTATGATCAGATCCATCTCTTCAACACCTTTTTTTTTTTTCTGTCTCTATCTTTTAAATAATGCACCACGAAATACAAATCAGTTTGGACGAACAACATAATTATAAAGATTCAGAGATTTTTCTTTTATTCCAATGAATAATTTAAGGTAGCCTAGACTCAGTTGGAACAGGAATCTGGTTCGATACCGTTAAAGATAAATGGAGTCAGCATATATCTCATAATGCAACAGCATAACAAACCACAAACAGAAGCTCCATGCATCTAATTGACTGAAAAACAATAAAATTAAGATAGCAAACTATCCCCTGACCAACCAATTATTCATCTAAAAACCAAATTCTCATAATCACCTACTCATCCTTATACTTCTCTAGACTCGGTCCGGTGAGCCGGCAGATGCGCCACTCCTGGAACACTTCAGCTCCCATCCCTTTATAAAACTCGATCGCATTCACATTCCAATCCAGCACACACCACTCAACCCTCCCCATCCCGAGCTCGGCAGCTTTCTTCGCCACCGAAGAGAGCATAAACTTCCCGAAACCCATCCGTCGCCACGGCTCTCTGACAAATATATCTTCTATGTACAGCCCCGGCTTCGCCAGAAAGGTCGAGTAGTTCGGGAAACAAATCACGAATCCAGCAATGCGGCGCCCATCGCCGAGAGGAGACCCAAAATCGGCTTCATCAGGGTCAACGACTGGAGAGGAGAGTGAGAACTGAGTAATGGAGAGGGTTTGAGAGGAAGGAACTGGAGGGGAGGTGGAGGAGAGGTAGAGAACTAGAGGAGTGAAGGAGAAGAAATGAGGGAGAGGAGGCGAAGGGAAGAGTGTGGAGAGGAGAGAGGTGTCGGTGGCGGAGAAGAGGTGCGTGAGGCGCTCGAACTCGGCCATTTGGTAGATCATGCGGCGGATGAAGGGCACGTCGGAGGGTTCTGCGTGACGGAGCTCCGCCCAGACGGTGGTGGATTCGGCGGCGGCGGAAGGTGGCGACATGGTTAGGGTTTGAGAGAGAATTTGGAGAAGGGTTTTAAGAGGAGAAGTGGAGAAGAGATGACGACTGTGAGACAATGTCACAATGGACAAGCTAAATTGAGGATTTGAGGAAATGCAAGATCTTCTGTACTCAATAACTGTACCTACATGGTATTTCTATATAGCTACAATAAGCGTGCAATTTAATAAATTGGAGACTTTGATGTCTATGTCTAAACTCTAAATTATACTTAAAGTTGTGCTTATGAAAATTTAAAAACTTTTATGGACTCGTTAAATTGTTAGGTTCTTTTCTAGTGAAATTAGTATAGTTTGGAAGTGTTAAATGAAATATAGAATGAATTTTTGAAATATTTTGAAGAAGTAATTTAGGGAGTAACCTTTTGATTTAGGGAGTAATTTATGGATTAACATATTTATTTGTTGGTGAGAACCTGAAAAATTAATAAAAAAATTCAAATTTAAGAAAATCTATAATGAATTGAGATAAACCTAATTCTTCTTCTCCTAAAACACAAAGATTATAGTCATCCAAATTTGGCATGCTGCTTCAATGTACATATATATAATGATTTTAACAATAAAATTTTATTTCTTATTTCTATACAAAAAAGAACATTTTAAAAGTAATTAACTCTTGTTGAAAATACAGTTTAAATTTGTACAAAACTACAAATTATTAAGGCCATGATCAAAATCCCACTTTCTTAACGTGGGATTTCATTTCATTTCATTTTATTGGAAAATTCTTGATCAAAATGAAGGAATTTGGTTTCATTTGATTGAAATTTTTATATAATTAGATCCAACGAAATCCTATGAAATGAAATTAATCCCACGTAAACTTCATTTTGATGAGTGCCTAAGTATATTTTATTTTGGGAGTAATCAATTTTATAAAATTGATTGTAGTATGATTAGCCAATCATTGATCTTCATCCATTTCATATATCTTCGGTCAATCTCAGGATTCTCAGCAACTTGAAAATCCAAATACACTAATATATCCAATCAGCTTACAAGTCTCTTCACAGAAAATGACCACAAATATCACTGCTTAACATGTGCCACAGAGAATTCTTATTTAAAGACAAACTCTCCACCTATCCACTTTGACCACTGTCAATGTCCAATGTCATGAGTCACGACTCATGAGCGAGTAGCCGGCCCTTTCCCGGCGGAACTGCATCCTCTGGATGGCCATCCATGGATGGTTTTAGATTTCAGCCGTCTGATTTAATCTCAATGGCTATAGATGCCCCGTGCATGATACCTAGATTGATAGATCCGAAAAGATCTAACCGTTGAGATTAAATCGGACGGCTCAGATCTAAAAACGTCCACTGGATGGTTGAATACAATCATCCAGACCCGGCTGCATAATGCATTGATCCATTCTCTCTCTTACTACAGTCATGAGTACGTCACTCCGAATACTTTAAGATGTCTCTCTCTTCCACGACCACCATCTGGGCGGAGCTCCGCCACGCCGACGCAAGTGAGGTCCCCTTTCTTCGCGTCATGATCCACCAGCTCGCTAACTACGTGAACCTCCCTCATCTCTGCTCTGCCTCCGATGCCTCCCTCCTCTCCTCTCTCTTCCCCTCTCCTCCTCTCCCTCCCTTCTTCTCCTTCACCACTCTACTTCTCCACCTCTCCTCAGTCCCTCCTCTTCCCTCCCCTCAAACCCTCTCCATCACCAGCCTGAGCCTCTCCTTCCCCTCTCCCATCGCCGACCCCGACCGGTCCGCGTTCTCTTCCCCACTCAGAAAAGATGATCACACTATTGCTGGATTTATCATCTGCTTTCCAAGATACTCGACTTACCTAGCGAAACCTGGGTTGCATATAGAGGATGTGTTTGTCAGGGAGCCATGGCGAAGGAAGGGTTTAGGAAGGTTTATGATCACGGCTGTTGCGAAGAAGGCAGCCGAGATGGGAATGGGACGGGTCGAGTGGTGTGTGCTTGACTGGAATTCTAATGCAAAGGCGTTTTATGAATCCATGGGTGCTGTGGTGTTGAGCGAGCAGCGGTTGTGCCGGTTTAGCGGGCCAGCTCTAGAGAGGTTTAAGAGTGGCAATGGGGAAGAGAGGAAGGAAGATGATAGTATGTAGAGGGGAAGTGGACTTTTTTTTTTTTTTTGCAGATCCTTGTTAAATTGTTTAGCAGATTACTTTTGTATTGTGTTGATCCAATGGAATTAGTAATGGTGGTATTATTGTGTTGATCCAATGTATATGTGACCCTTTGTAATGAGCACTAATAATGGTATTAGTTAAAAAAAGAAAATAAACTAATAAACAGACAGAACATTAAAAACAAGCACATACTACATAGAGATGTTAGGATTCTTATTTTGCATGTTTACAATGCATCCATACTATTCTAATTGAACTCAATTTGTCCTAGTTTCTTCTAGGTTTTCTTAAGCAGCTAATATACTCATGATCCTCCACCCAAATGAATTACTGCAACAACAAATGAGCAACCTATCTTTTCAACTGAGCTCGTTTCAAGAACTACGTTGCGGACCACAATTAACAACATGTCAAGAACAAACTACGGAAGTCGATATATACAAATTTTATACATATCGCAAACTCACCAGATACTAGTACATAGAACACCCGAGGATGTGACCTTGCTCACCACAATCTAGAAACGATTGAAGCCATCAATTATGTTTAGAGAAATGTACACCCACATCCATGTTGCTGCTGGTCCCAACTAACCATTTAAACTAAAAATATAAGAAAAAAAAAAGATTCAAGAGGGAAAAAAAAATAGAGAGAAGAAATCAAGTGAACATTTTATAATTCAGGCACTGTAATGCGACACCACGCACATTTTGGAAGATGATGCCCAGGTTTATAACCAGATATCTGAAGGTACACACAAATAGATGGTGAGTCCATTTCGAAGTTATGAAGCATCCTTGCTCTAATGTTTACCAAATGGGTAGTAACAATCTGAAGCACATAAATATGGATAACAGGTACAAAGCCTACAAGCACTACAAACTAATCTACAGTAGTGTCAAAATTTCATGCTTCAATTTAAAGCAAAAACTAACACTATATGGTACAACAAAATTTTATAAATTACGCCTTTATTTGTGTCTCAGCTGAAGTTTTTTGTCGTTTCTTTTTCCTCCTTTCAGTAACTTGTGTTGGGTCAGCTCGCTTTGATAGAAGCATGCGTATTTCCTTTAGCTTTGCGTCTGCATCTCTGAAAGGTGCATCTGATTTCATCACCAATAATTCCTACAAATAAAAGGATTAATGAATTAACATTATAAAATCAAGAAAATTTAGAGAGTGAGAAAGGGAGAATAGCAAATATTATTTTTTTAAAACCTTAATATAGTCCATTGCAGCAAGGTTGAAACCTATTGTGTCTTTGCAGTCCTGAAAGCAAAGCATGAGTCAAGATAAGCTTAATGTAACGAAGCCCTCAAGTGTCAATTTTGGTTAAAACATTCATGATTACCTTCACTCTTTGATAAAAAGTATCTTTAAGGGTAGTCAAAAGGGGCCGTGCTGATGGTGTAGCGCTTAACTGGTTATGGTGGATTTGAACTAGTCCTGTGCAAATCCTTGAGACAAGCTCAACCTATGATATGATATGACATGACATGATATTACATTTAGGTTTTAAAAAAAGGAGTACAGATAAGAAGGCGATTCATAATACAAATATATAAAGATGATGCCTGGCCAGGAATCAGGGCCCACTCCTTCAAGTAAGACATGAGCTTCAATGCATCAGAGAATGGCAACGCCTGTACAGAATGATTAAAATTAAATTAATTTAGATAGATGTTAAATAATGTCACCGACATGGTAACAAAATGTAAAGATGATTATAGAAGTACCAAAAGTGTCTGCTCTAAATCATTGGTCGGGACACTTGACACTGAATGTAGCACATACTCAGATGGTGGCATCCCTCGCATCAACACATTCGGCTGGAAAACACCTCCTTTGCCATTTCTCTCTTCCTCCTAAAAGTTGAAAAAAGGGCAATGATAAGGAGCCAATGGTACTAGTTTCACCAATCTATACAGTTACTTTCTCCTTTTTCTTCTTTTACTTTGTTTTTACATTTAATTTCACAATTAACAAGGTAATTATACAAATATAAGGGTTCTTCGTATTGAACCTTTTGTTGCTCAATTCGCTTTGTTTCTTCCTCAGCAGTGTCGAGTGCATCAATAATTGCATCAGTTGCGGTGACAGTCTCTTTGGTCTTTTTGCCGGCGATACCTACAGCACCTTCCTCTGGTACACTTTCTGGGGGTGCATATCTATTATCAGCATTATCTAGATCTGACTCAAACATCTCCTCCAACCTCTTCTCTTTCTCTTCCTACAATCCACAACATGAAGTAACTTGTAACCAATGCCTGGCTAGAAGAGGTACTCTGGCAGATCAAGACCAATATGGTACTAATGCCAGTCCAAAACCAAGCTTCAAAAACAGTAATTATATGCAGAGGTAACATGCAACAACCATGACAGGTATGTTGTACATACCTCAAGGAAAAAGGGTTCCTCGGTACGATCCCAGCGGCGGATAGAACGGTCATGGGAACCAGTAACAATGAAATCACCACGGCTACTAACAGTAAGGCACCATATCTCAGCATGGTGCCCCTCCAAAGTTAGTAAAAGCTCAAATTTATCAGCATCCCAGTATTTTACGAGCCGATCTTTTCCAACACTAAATACATAGTGTGTGTTCTTCACAAATTTTACATCCATCACACTGCACACCAACAAAAAATGAATCAAGACAAAATAGCTGGACATATTTGTTATCAAATGCCACACCAAAATGTGGTTGATCTTCTCATAATCTAATGTATGATAGTCAGGTAATGGTTTCATCTCTAATTAGATCATGGCTGATCTTTGTTTTATTAAGGAAGAATAACAGAAATGGTAAAACCCCATAAACTGTAGTCTTGTACCACAAGTCCAAGCAGCACAGTACAGAACTGTAATTCTCTGTAGATTCCAATTAAGTATGCTGGCACATTACATATCCAATATTCTCAGTCTAAACTAATCTCCAAATCCAATTAAAATTCCATTTCATCATAATTAAAATAAGGAACAATTGGAACCTGTCAGCATGGGCAAAAATGGTTTTGTGGATGTCACCGAAATCCAGGCCCCAAATCTTCAAAGTTTTGTCTGCTGATCCAGTGACAATTAGATCTCCATCCGATGATATATCCATGCAAAACACAGGGAGGCTGTGACCGTGGAGGGAAAGAAATAATTTCAAGGTGTCCAGGTAGAAAACCTGAATTAGTTTTATCAAGTCTATGATTAGTCAATGAATTCATATGCAAGTTTCCTAATAACAAAACCTTGTCAAAGAGTGACACAGTAGTTACCCAAAGTCCATATCCTCTACAGAATTGCACATTGTGCAGCTTGGTTAAGAACCAGAACTAAAACAGTAAACAAGTATGCTTTAGGTCAATTTTTGTATTTAGGATCAATTTTTCCTCACAAAACCAAGTTAATCATGACGGTTTCTGGTATGTACTTCTTAACAGTTTCAATATTTATTATTTGTCCTGTCCAGTTTTTAATAGCACCGATGATAGAAAACTAAGTATAAATAAGTGATATCAAAATAAATTTCGACTTGCTGAGGACAATTGCCCAACAATGGATACATATATGGCATTTTAATCAAAGCGGGTGTATGGTTAGAGTCCGGGTTAGCTAATCTAGAGGTTAGCGCTCTAAAAGTACTAAAGTCTTACCTCCAAAAACCTCAACCACTGACCCCAAAAGTGCTTACCTTGACCTCTAACCTCACCAACCTTAGCTCACCCAAACATACCCATAATTCGGGATAGCAAACCTAGAGGTTAGTGCTCAAAGTACCAAAGCCTAACTCCAAAAACCTCAGCCTTTGACCTCAAAAGTACTAGCCTCGACCACTAACCTCGCTAACCTTAGCTCAACCAAACTACACATAAAAAATATAGGCAGCAGAAGCCCATCTGAGGCTAAATGGGCACATTAGTTGCATACTTGCATCAGCTTGGCTAATTTAAAGGGTTACAAAAATGCAGGCCTGAGGGCCTTATAGCAACACTGCAATCCTTAATTACCCCACACATTTCATGAAAAGAACCTCAATGTGATGTGAAAAGAGGCAAGTAGTAATAGCAGATTAAAGAATAGTGTTAACCTTGACTTTGTTGTCACCTAGAAGAGCAACAGCAACATATTTTCCATCAGGACTAACACACAAAGAAACAACAGAATCATCCATTTTCAATGTTCTCACATTTGTTACACTCAGTTGCTTAGAGTCCTGCAGAGAGAGAGAGAGAGAGAGATTAAATTTGTATCTGGCAAATATTATATAAAAAATAATACAAGTTTGCATATGGTTATTATTTCTTTCAAGTCTGTTCCCAGATTGAATCTGTGCGAAAACAGGATGAGAAAAGAACCTTTAAACATCTTTTGTTCATTATTGGCTTGTTTGGGTACTAATGGCATAAATGAAGTACATCTGAATGCTTAATGATGGTAATCTAACAACCAATTGTCATTTCAGTAATGGAAAGTGAAGCTAATCAGGGCACAAGCATGGGGTACTAAAGATTTGTACAAAAGCTAAATCGGTGAGATTGAAGTCAAATGCAAAATGAGGGACAAACAGTACTTGCAACCTTTTAGTGTATCTTTTTTTAAAAAAAAAAACAGAAATACCATGATAAAAAATGATATAATGCCCAAAAGGAACTCACATGACCGGGCCTCTGCACCAGCTGGTATTCCCAAAATTTTACATCATTATCGTCAGCACCCGTGACAAACCCATTTCCAGAAACACTTCCATCTTCATCTGGAATTGGAACAATGGACTTAATCTGCCCTGTATGTGCTTCCACACCTTCAATTGTGGTCCCACTCCCAACATCAACAATCTCCAAACTGCCAGTCCTTGTACCAACCAGAGCATACCGGTTTCCTGGCACAAATGCACTACATAGCCCATATCCTGATTCGATGGTTCGAAGGCACATGCCCGTGCTAGGGTTCCATATTTTCACTGCATTATGGCTGGTGGACAACAAGAGGTTTCCCTCAGGATTTAAGGTTACACTACGAATCACTGAACGATGACCTGGTAGCTCAATTGAGTAGATCTTAGAAGCCTTGTTAGCATCAATTAAATATGTCTCAAGCATGTTGTTGTTCAGAGACAAGGATAGAGAAGCAAGGGAGTCTTTAGGAGAAGGTAAAGGAGAGAATGCAATAGAGACTATCTTCTTACTTGCACGTAGCACATGAAGGACCTTGAACACATCAGAAACCGTAACCTCCATACTGGGAACTGGGTCAACAATGGTTCCATTAAGGTCTCCTTCTGTTGACTCTTTCGCCAAACTCTTATCCTTTTTCTTCCTGTTAATCCTCCTCTTGGCTTTGCGGACAGCCTCAGTCTCATCCAGCACCCTGTAAATCTCAACTGTTCGTCCTGCCACCTGACATGCCAAGAGACTGCCTGAGCTGTTGAACCGCAAGGTTGCAACACGGTCTTTCCCTTGTCGTTGAATTTCACCAAAAGGCTTCAACACATCCCACTTGCTCCAATTCTCTGCCTCTTCTCCAGCTTCCTGCCTTACATGATAGAACCGCAACTCTGGATCAGCAGAACCACATACAAGAAACCGCCCTTTGGGGTCAACATCTAGGGACCAGATCTCGCTTCGGTGACCACCGACTATTTGAAGACAGTGTTGTGTCTCCAGGTCCCACACACGCAAGAATTTGTCCTTTGAGCAGGTCACAAGCTTCTTGCCCGAATCAATGAAGACAAGGTCTGTCACCTACAGATAAGTCAAATAGATAATAAATGAAAATAGAGAACAAAATTTTAAGGAAATTATCTTATAATATTATCCAGCGAATATATACTGATACATCATGTACCTGTGTGTCTGATCTTGATTTCCTTTGGAATTAACAAGAATCAACTTGTTTTATTTTGCTTGGTCTGATTACCCACAAGTACAGACAGGTACCAGGTGGACTAAAACTTGGAGGCCACCAGTTATAGATCAAGTTCAGGTTTAAAATTTCAATCCCTTTGGTACATTAAGTCAGTTAAGATACAAGTCAGGATTTTGCGAAATTAAAGGAAAAAAAAATGACCACCCCACCCAACGTAACTCATCAGTCATTAACAAACCTTAAGTTTGATTTTACTGCAATTCTGTTTTTAAGAATTTCAATATTATAATCTTTATTTTTCACATTTTTGCTTTGTTGTGCATGTGTGAGAGATCGAGAGAAATACCTGGTCACGATGGCCTCGAAGGCGAAACAACCCAGCTTCGCCGATGACATCCCAGATAATAATGTCGCAATCTTTTCCCCCAGAAGCAAAAAAAGAACCTGCTGGGTTATACTGAAGCACAGTCACGGCTGATTTATGGCCATTCAAGGTTGCTTCACATGTACCCCTCTCACAATCCCAAAGTCTGATGCTCCCATCAGCATGCCCACTTGCTATCTGCCATCAGAAAAGTTAATTACAACAAAAATAATTGATAAACGAATCCTTAAAAAAAAAAATCCAAAAAAAAAAATAGCAACCAAGTGATAATTGCCATATGCCATATATTTGTATTAAGTTTGATTTACGGTTAAGGCTCATATGACCCACAAAAAGAGAAACCAAATAGCACATAAGCACAAAACTGACAAGAAAAGAGGAATATGGTATGTCAGGGCTTTAATCTTCATTTGAGCTTGGAATAACTCTGTACTGGCTGGTACAGATAAATAACAACTCTGGATCTAGCAGCATCCCAGTCCCAGGATACAGATAATGTTAGTAATGGAATACCAGTAAAGCATACTACCCAGAAAATGCCAGTATATGTTGTACTTTATCAGTTAGATACACACTGTACTAGTAAAAGATCTCTTTTGTTACATAGTGTACTTCATTCACTCCCTAGGGTACACAAGAAGCATTCTCAGCATAAAATACTTGAGAAAAATTAATAAATAGAAAGTTACCGAAGTGGAGGGAGATGAAGAGGAGGCAACTGAGGTGACAGCGAGCCCGTGCGACGCGCGTGAGGTGGAAGGAGAGAAGGTCTTCGTAGAGAGGCCCTTCTTTAGGTCCCATAGAGAGATCTTCTCCAGCGCCGGCGCGAGGAGGTGGCGTCCCGACGGGTCGTACGTGATGTTGCCATCCGGTGACGCGATTACGCCGAAAGAGATCGCTGGTTCGTAGCGAAGATATGCCTTCACCATTTTCGCCGACGAAGTTTTCTCGGCGCTCTTTTTTTTTTTTTGTTTGGAAATGGAAAGGAGGCGGAGTGCTAGGAATTGGGGTTTAGGGTTTATTGGGCCCCTTTGGCAGCTGACAACTGGGTCCAAATTGAAAGGATTTTGGCGGGTTCTCGTTACAACGAGTTTATTCAACTCTACAAATAATTTTCATATTATTTTGTATTACAAATGCCTTTAAAAATAACGCATATTTTTGGGCGATATATTAACCTATTGATAGGAAATCAACAAAGGGGTGGTGGCGCAGTTGGCTAGCGCGTAGGTCTCATAGCTTGTTGAGTTATCCTGAGGTCGAGAGTTCGAGCCTCTCTCACCCCATTTAATAAATGGAGCACAGAACAATGATGAACCGCAATTAGTGATGACTTTGGGGTCAATCACGACCATCTGATATTCAGATGACAATGCACTCTCTGAGTTCTGTTCCCCCAACCTTTTCTTTTTGCGCTTTTGCTAAATATAGTATAGAATGAAATGGACAACATGATGGATAACCATAGTGCTAATTTCCGACTCATAATGCCACATTTTTTAAGCACATCGTAAAGCCTGGCACCACGCCAAACAGAAGTTGAAGTGGCTCCTGGACCCCAATTGAACCCCATGGTCTAGCGCACCATGTTTTGTTCCTTTCGTCGATCACCGGAACAAGCGAGGGTAACTGGAATCTCTAATGGTTCAAAACCATGAATCAACTCATCCATGGTGAACTTGTGGGGATGCTTGACCAAGCCAGTTACTTCGACTGTCCAAGTTGACCAGTCATCTCATGGGACTGGTCCATGGCTTATGGCTACGCATGTAATGAAGTGAGGCTGGTGTTATAAAACCATACTGCATTAGCCAGTTGAGCAGTGGCTCGCAATCAAATGGGTGCTTTCCTGTGTGACAAATCAACACTGGGCTGCGTTCGATCCAGGAGTCGACAGTACCATCATCTCTTGGGTCATTTCTGGGGGCCTCCACATCTTGATGGCTAGCATAAAGGGATTCCCAAACATACCATGTATTTTTATCTGAGTACAAGTTATGCATTTTTGGACTGTCATTGGCACTGATGCTAGTACCCTTTTTAGCTATTTCTCCGACAAATGTGGTCATGTTGGGACGTTTTGGCAGAGGTCAAAGGAAGGAACTTTTCCTGTTTCTTTCGAGCGAAGAAGTAAGAAGCAATAGTATAATTTTTAAACAAATGTGGTCATGTTGGGACGTTGCGCTAATACTTTCAATATCAATATCAATCAATCAATATACTAATATAATTTTTAAAGCTAAGTACGCGAACGGTGTCATATACTCTTATCGATCCGTTATACAGCCCATTATATAGTTTTTGCATCCCCTTCATTTTTTTGGGCTCTAGGTTCTCTCTCTCCCAGGCCCCAGCGCCTCTCTTCCATCTCTAGATTAGAAGAAACAACGCTTCTTTTCCATTCTCCTCTCATCGAGTACAGATTATCGGTAAATATTACGATTTCAATTTTTCTAGGCTAATTTTTTCGTTAAAACTAGAGTTCTAACTTTTCAGCCTCAAAAGAAAGGTACAATTTCATTTTTTTTTCCTCTAAAATTTGTGCATCGTCAGCAAATTTTACTCTATTAGTTTCTTACACATATTATATTGTATATTTACAATTGTAATGATTGCAAATCAAATTATTTCTTGTTCTTTGCCTTAGTTCTTTTGAAACTAAATTTTTTCCTCACGCAGCATCTCCTTATTTGAACAAAATCTTGGAGATTAAAAAAATCTTGTAGTGGTCTTGGTAAGTTATTGTCAATTTAATTTTTTGTGGGTACAAATTTCATTTTCACTCAAGTTTAAAAAAAATATATATCACTTGGGAATGGCCTTTTGGTAAATTTTTACAACAGTTAGGAAGCTATCCAAAAATTAAGATAGATTGGTTTAGCTCTACTTTAGCCCATTTTTATGTTGTAGTGATTAATAATACTGATGTAACATATGTTCATTCAACATGCATCATTGATTTCTAGGAATGTCCTACTGCCTAACAAATAACACAGAAAATGTTAATGCTACAGATTTTAGTTTGAGGTTGGAAATTACTAGCAATGACTCAATTTCCACGGTTCCGGACTGGCTTAGTACCTTCATTCATAGAGTAAAATTTTTTTTTTTTAGAACTGCAACATGGCCTTTGTTCTACAATTTGTACATCTAGGTTCACAGTTTACAGTACTACTTCAGTAAAAAATTTATAGAGACACAGAATGGTACCAAACTGTACTGTATACCCCTACATAATCCTCTGTGTATGCCTATGAAGTGAGAGAGAGAGAGAGAGAGAGAGGAGATTGAACTGATGCCTTACTGGTAAAGGACTCTGAATATTTAGAGCAGCTATTATCAATCTACTTTCGATTTCTTCTGGGCTGATAATATATGTCAAAATTCAAATGCAGATTTCGCTAACCTCTTGTGGGTTGATTTAAACCAAGATGAAAATAACCTCTTACACTTGCTTGAAGATGATACTCCGATGAAGGAGTGCATCGATTTTGAAAATATTTCATTTGGCCATGAAGGTAGCTCTGTCCTTTTCTTATTTGTAGTCTTGAAATAAGATTGTAGGAATAAATGGTACTGTTTTATCATTTTATATGATTATTTCATACCTGCATCCTTAGTTTTAAAATAAAACAATCAATAAAGGATTTTTATCTTCAAAATTTACAATTATGAAGGGTTTATGAAGGGTAATCTTTGATGACAGATTATACCAACAAGGGGTTGCAAGAGGAAATTTTAGAACCACCTTCTATGGTTAAAAGGAGAAAAATGCTTCAGTTCACAGCTGATTCAAATGGAGAAGATGCTGAGAAAGATCTTATGACATCTTTTACTCTTTACTTATTTGGTAAATGTTTATTTTACCACTATTCTAACATTTGTTTCTTTTATGCATGTAACCCAGCAAAATAACAGTATTGTAGAAAATGATGTCATGGATGACATTAGAACTATATTCATTTGGTGTGGCGTGAAATGCACGTGCCAGGCTTCTGCTACTGTGGTTAGTACAGTAACGCATCCTGGCCGTCTGTTTCCGCACCTTCATCTGAGCCGTTCGATAGAAATGGTCTGCCTGTCTTCATCCAGTTCGTTGATTGCATTTGTGATCTGGATCCGACGACTGGGCGTGAAAGTATTGCCAATTAAGCACCTCCTCTTCTCTTTATGTGGCGAGATAATTCGCTTTCTGTCTCTTTCATCACTTTTTCCACGTATACCACACGTCTCCCTCCTCCGATTGGTCGGGCCTATCTTCCATACGGTCAGCGCACGTCCCTTTTGGCGTTTGATGGCCTGCTCTTTGACACCACTCTCTTCAGCTCTTTGACGTTTGAAAGGATGACGATGGAGATGGTAATTTCTAGGATTTTCATCGCTTCCCTTCTCAGACAACTATGATTTAGCACCGTGAGGTAAATGTAAATATAATCTCTTTAATTAGTTTCTCCACTTTGCAAAAATCAATTTGGGCCCCCTTGATTTGTCTTTCAATTTTGATTTTTGTCCCAATTTTTCTGCTAAAGCGTGGTGCCCTTCATTTTTTTTCAGAACAATAAAAAGCTTAATGTCGACACAAAGAAGACAGCTGGCTCTGGCTCGGAGGAAAAATGGAATTAATATATCTTCATTATGGCGAGTCAGCATATGAGCATGGTGAGCTATGAGTTGATTCATATTTAAAATTGGAACAATTTGAATCAAGTTCACTGTAGAATTAGTGATTCACTTTTAACATAGATTGCGAGTCAGAGGATACAACATGTTGAACAATGAGTTGATTAATATTTCATATGAGAACAATTTTCAATCATCTGTGATTTACAAGTATAGTCTAATCTGAATTTTTGTGAGAATAATTAGAGAAATAGAGCTGAAAAACTTTATTAGCCATAGTTAAATTGCAGTTCAGCATTTATCATGTAGTTGATGTACGTAGCCATGATTAAACTACATCTATTAAGTGCTATGTCAAAGCCAGTGTCATGGTTTCTTCATTGAACAAAACCCAATTGGTTACAATATAAACAAAAGTTGATGTTGCTGAAAATTTATTTATATTAAAAAAAATTTAAACCACCACCTACTGCACTATAGGATATATAATCCAAATACCTGATGAGCATTGCAAACAAAATTGCTTAATTTTATTCTACCTTGGCCAAAAAACTAATAAATATATCTAAATGCACTGATGCCTTGAACAAATGCAATATATGTGTATTTGTTATCTCATCAATTATCTTGCCCAAACATTCATAAACTTATTGCAAGACCAATTATTTAATATAGAATTGTTTAGTGATTTCAAATAAGAAAAAGAGAAACATGAGAGGACATGGTAGCTCCAAGAAGGATCTGAGGCAAGTAGACGCAGATTGACAAGACAAAGAAGATGAGTTCATTTTGTTTATTTGATTAAAACTTTGAAAAGTTGAAAATTTGATTAAAATTTAAGTTTATTTTGTATTTTGCAATTGCAATGTAAGGTAATATTGAGTTGCTTCAGATGAATTAGTTCAGGTCATAGTGGACATGTGGCTTTCATTTTTTTTTCATGATCGATTAGTTTCAGTCGGATCATTTACCAGTACCCAAAATCGCAAACAGAAAATAGAAAAATACCACCCAGCGAATGAAATGGCTGATCCAGAAAAATTAATATGTTTTTAGCTCATTTGTTAGGCCATTCTTGCAAGGGCCCAAACAAGCTAATTATTATGTCACTTTTCTCAAGGATTTTCTATTTATATTTCTTTTTTGGTTTAGATAACTGGCGAAACGATTCATATGACCTTATTCTAAGGGCAGTTATCACATTGTAAGTTTCCATGCTTCAAATGGGTACTTAAATGTACGCTTCAGTGCAAGTCTCGGCGTATACCTGAATGGAAGCTCACAAATATAATAGTAACTTTTAGCATCATGAATAAGTATAAAATTTGTTTAGCATCACAAAATTATTATAATCTATATTTTCCGCAAGCTTAGGCTTCATTTGAAACAGGTATTTGGTTTAGTCCATGTCTTAAACAAACAATAATGCTTTTGTGATGAAGCCTAAGCTTGCAGAAATGTGTGTGTTTTTGGTTTAGCTAAGCTTCCAATATTTTTTTGTTCTTAATTATTAATTTAACTTCTACTACTACTATTGTTTGCAGGGAATATGACTCAAACTAATGGTTCGGGACATATAAAAAAAGCTTTATAGTCATTTGTCCAGCTCTAGATGTTTCGGTTGATTCTTCTAACTCTTTTTTTTCTACATTCTTAAGCATTGAACATCCATTACAAAGATTCACAAGCAAAAAATGGCTTAGCAATATTACATATTTAGAAAATAGCATTGATCAAAGATATTCAAAATTTACCCTTCACTGTATATTATTTTAAACAGTTTAGATTCATACAATGAGAATATCACTATGTGCTCTGTGTTTTTAATTCCTATGTTAATTACATGTCTCAGAGTAAATAAGAATATACTAACTGTCCTTTATATGCATGTATATAACTAGGGTCATTGATCGTACAATTAGTATGATTTCATATGACCCTAATTTAAAAAACCGTGTTATACTTTTATTAGTTACATTAGATTTTCATTTTTGCTCCGTTCTATTTCATATCATAGAAAGAAAAGAGCCAGATTGGTTAGTCTATCGTATGAATGGCTTTGAGTCCAATCTTTGCATTTGCTGCTATTTGATTGGAAATGATGTTCAAGTAATATCAATTGACAAACTTTTATATATTTCAATACAGATTTGTATTGCTGGGAAATCATGATGCGCAAACATATCAAACTATTTTTTTTCCTCATTAAGCTTACTCCTTATTTGTAATTGTGGAAAAATATTTTGAATCAAATTTTTAACAGGCTGAGAAGGTTGCAACATGCTGTCATTGCTCAATTATTTAGGACCTGATGTTCTCTTGCCATCTTTTTCTCATTACTAGAGTGACCCACAAGACCATCTACAAAAGGTTGAAATATAAGGGAGAATTTTATTTTTGGTCAGTTTCTTATGTTAAATAGACACGATTTTGGTTTTGAAATAGCCAGTATTTTCAGTTTTGCCCCTTGCCATATTTTGTACTTTCTAATTCTGTTATTGTTCTAAAGAACATGCTAGATTCTTTTTAATGTGATTGCAAATAAATATCAAAATTCTTTTGTGTGCTAATCATGATATAAATTACAATCTAATTGCAATTCAAGATAAAAAATGGATATGATATTGCTTAGAATCTGATTCCACTGAAGGAGCATCGTAAGGTTCCCTATGTTTCTCCTCATCTTATTTTCAGCTTAGTATGTATATGAATTGTGAAATGAAAGGACTTTGTTTTCGAACCCTTATGAGTGTACCAACTGGTACTTTTTTTTGTTTTTGGTACCTACTTTGATAATACTACTTTTAATTGACACCAAGCCTCATTTATCAATATTTTTGTGCGGGGTATTTGTCATTCAGAGGATATATGTGTGAGAATCTTTTGTAATTTGTACATGGGTCATGCATTTTTGTGTGAAGGTAATTTTTTATGTTGGTTCTTTATGATTTTTTCCTTAAATATTATTTTTTGTTGCTTTTATTGATAAATGATATCTTTTCATGGACATTTATACAAAAGATGACTTTTTCTTTTCTTTTAATATCTTCAGAAATTGGAGTCATAATGTGCATGTAGTAAAAGCAAATAGACCGGGAGTTTTGCTTTGCAAATTGCTTATGGTTCTCAATAAGTTATAATGCGAATGGGATACTGACATGATCAAGTAATAAGATAGAGATAAGTTGGATGATTGATAGGTGAATAGAGAGAGAGATGTTGTCAATTGGGGACTATATTTTTGTAACTTTTTCTTTTCTTTTTGTACTTTCTTTAAATGAATGATCTATATAAGTTTCGACGTTAGATGCTGTACTTTTTACTTCTCCTTATATCGTCTATATTTTTATATTCTAATTGAGTTTTACTTTATTTCATATTTTAGATATAAGTCCTCGACTCTTTTTTTATTAAAAAAATATCTATATTGATGAGAGTCATTGTTTTTTAACAAAATAAATTGCACCATGCACTTTGCACTAGCATATGTTTCGTGCAGCAGACCTATAGTTTGGCCTAGGTGATAGTTTTAAAACTAATAGTTTATTTATTTGTATATTTTTGTTTTCTGAATGTACGATATAATATTAGCATATGTTGTTATCTCAGTTTAACAAGAAAAAGTGTTCACGTGTTACTGATCGGATTAAGAAGAAAAAGAGTTCTAAGGACCAAGATTTATTTATTTTGTCAAGGATCAGATCACAAAAACAAAATTCAGACAATTAGTCATGTTGTCTAATTTTCTGAGGCCAAACTTTAAGAATTAGAGCATCAATTACCGAAACGTCATAGTTGCGGCTATTGAGTCCAAGCCATTATACCATAGTTGGATAAAAAATTTAGGACCCATTACTAATTGTTAAAGACAGGACACATTGCACACATTACACGTTACTAGCTTGCAAAAATTTTAAATCATTGACGATCAATATAAATAAAAAAAATTAATAAGTGATCCTAAACATTGCATGTTTGTTCGCAATTAGTTAAACTTAAGGTTGTGAATTTCATTTTATTTTAATAATGATCCTAAATATTACATGCTTATTTGCAAAAATTTCTATAATATATCCATACTCATTAGAAAATTGTTTCATCACATATTCGGATAGAAATGCATCGCGCAACGCGCGAGATTAGAACTAGTGTTAAATAACACTTCGCTACATAAAAGAAGTTTTCAATTTTAAGCTCGGCAAAAATAGCACTAAGATAGGTCATTTGAGGTCATATATAATATTACTATTATTTTCTTTTTACCGGTAGTTTCAATTAGTAATGTAGCTATCAATGTTATTGTCATTCTTTAGTCCTCTCCATGAACCTCTAGTGATTTATCACTTTCATCGCCTTTAATTATTTGGTGAAAACTCGTGATTGTACCGCAGAAACTCGGTTGTCCTAGTGGCTAGTGCAGCATTTTGCGCACTTTCATCTGCAGTACTCCGCAGAAACTCGGTTTTCATTCTTTAGTCATTCTCTGCACAATAAATATATATATTTTATTTTTTAAAAATAAATACATTAAACTTGGTTATTCAAAGACAAACCTTAGGTAGCATTGGTTTTTCAAAAACCGGATATTAGCTAAAATCAATGTTTCAAGGACCGATCTTAGTGTTGTTTTTTAAAAACACGATATTGCGAATCTATTTTAGAAACTACGATTATTTTAATAATAAAAACAGAAATTTAATAATATTTTAATATTATTTAAATTTTTTTCGGTAGGGTTCCTCTGTATTCGGTCCAAAAGGCCGAATTTAAAAGCCCATTAACCCAATAAATCCAGACCAAACTCAGTAACAGCTGCCTGAGGATATTGTAAGTAGGGGTGAGCAAAAAACTCGTAACTCGTGAGTTACTCGAACTCGACTCGAGAAAAACTCACTTATAACTCGAGCTAAAAGAACTCGAGTTGAACCAACTCGGTTATTCTACGAGTCGAGTTTGAGTTAGGCTCGACTCAGCTCGTTGACTCGTGAGTTAACTCGTGACGTAATAAATTTTAATTTTTGAAGATTATCAACATGATTTATGAGGGTTGATATTGAGTTTCAAGACATATTTTGATTCAAATCAATGGAAAAAAATAAAATTGGTGATAAATTTTATTTTTTATATTATTGTATATATCAATTACTTTAATTTTGAAATAATGTATCAATTAAAAAAATAAAAATTTGAAGTAGACATACTCATATCAAGTTGGCTCGTGACTCGTGAGCCAACTCGAGCTAGAGACGAGTTGAGTTTGAGCTAACTTAAAAAACTCGAAAGTATTTTCAACTCGAGTTATAGCCGAGTTGAGTTTGAGTTATCCCCAACTCGCTCGAACTCGGCTCGTATACAGCCCTACTTACAGGATGCTTGAAATCGCTCCAGTGCCATCTTGAATTCATCGACATACAAATACAAGATGAGTATGTCAAGGACGAGTAGAAGAACTTCAAAAGAGAGCTCCTTCGGGCGCATGAGGAGGTCAAGCGGATCCTCTACCGGGTCCAATTACTATGTTAGGATTCTGAGTACAATCAACTGAGAGCTGTTGAAACCCTCGGCTTCTGTGGCGCTTCATCGCCACTCGAATGCACTTGTTGATGTGTTGCCGCCTGAGGCTGACTCGAATGCACTTCTGTGGCGCTTCATCTGAGAAGCCCAGCATGTGTTCTTCCGATTGAAATTAGAAGTTGCATTTGAAGCAATAGTATCTCAATTACAATTTAGGCTCAGGTTTTTTTTCAACACCTACAGCTATTCGGCTTGTGGTGGCTCCAGATAGAGTATGACGGACGCCCGTCATAAGGTGGTTTCCAGACTTGCTGGTACAGAATGATTTAAGCCTAGACAATTTCGGGCTACTATTTTTGTAATTCTGAGAATGATTTATTATTTGAGTCCTATTTTGCAAAATTTAAGCCTAAACAAAAATGCCAGATCTTACATTTATCTAGGTCTGCTACATCAGCTCTTTTTTGCAAATTCAGAAAAATTTCATTCACACTAAAACCACAAAAACGTGTTACATTCTGGAAATCATTACCAAAAGCAAACCGTGTAGTACAATCAAGGAAAAGCCCATTATAACTCTTCTCATAAAAAGAAAAATAATTCTACAATAGTGCCCTTCATGTTTTAAGTTTAAGATGGCAGGTACCATATTCAATAGCTCTATATATATGAGGATTCCACATGACATCCTTGTCAGCAACTCGAGGCAAGGGTGCAGCACCTAGATAGAAACAAGCCAAAAAAATCTATAAGTATATTTTTTGAATTGGTACCTTAGTAGATTTCTTGATTTTGGATGCATCAGTGATGGACTGATGGGCAATGAGGATAGACATGCAGTATTTTTTAGCATTATTTTTGTGATTGGTAGAGCATATGCTCTGTGGCCAGTCTTAGCTACTGTTCCTTGCTATTTGATACATTCAGACATATTTCCTTTTGAGCGTACGTTCATTATTGTTCTAGAATCTAATCTTAATCTCATATATTAATTTTTATAGACTAGAAATTAAATTTGATCACAATTTATATAGAGTATACATTTGTTTTGCTGAATTTAAATTTCAACGACGTTTTCTAGCATAGGAAATTCGAATGTGCACATTTTACAAAGTTCATGCTTACGGGGATATCATGAAAAACGTACATCACATTAATATTCATGACCATCTGATGAGAGACGATTCAGATGAGATAGTTTCTCCTAGTGTGAAAATTAATAATCCTAAATATTTAAGTAACATATCCCAACAAAGTCTTTAGTCTCAAAATACATATTCAATATAACCCCACAAATTAATTGACATATGGATGCAAGATCATTAAAATACAAATCCTAATCTAATTTTATGCAGTGCGGTACAATTCTTGACCTTTTTGTTTTTATGAAGAGAGCAACTTTGTCCAAGCTGAGTTCAATTGCTTGATAGCATCTTTGATAGAGATGCGGTCTTTCAACGACTCTTTAGAGCACCAAAGCCCACATTGGATCACTGAAACTAAGCAATCAAAAACGTTTTCTGATGCATATGTATTGGCTTCCACATTAGTTGTTGAAAATAATTTGCTATCAATTATGTCCCCGACTTGTTCAGGAAAGGCCATCTCTACATGCTTGTGAAGGCTCACACCATCTCTTAATCTCTCGTCGGTTGGGCTAACTCCTGTGAACATCTCAAGCAGAAGAATACCGTAGCTATACATATCCCCTTCAATCGATGGCCGACCACCCATTCCATACTCTAGAGCATCAGAATATATTTATTCCTTAGAACAATTTATATTATTCAACTATTTTTTTCATTTTGAACTAAATTTTGAGCCTAATATTTTGTATTTACGTAGATAGCCTAATTATATTTCAGTTTAACAATTTGCTCAAAAATAAACACAAATATTAATTATAAATAAGGAAAAGATTATTTTATTTTGCCTTGCTTGAAGATCAAAGTTCACTAAACCTTAACAAAATAGACAAATAACTATATGTATTAAACAACAAGCTCAAATGATCATACCTGGAGGGATGTAGCCAATAGAACCTTTAATTCCAATGGTAGTCGTTAATGATTGAGAAGGTAGTGTATCAGGTGGTGCTAGAAACCTTGCCAATCCAAAATCTCCTACATGTGCAGTCATGTCATCATCCAAAAGTATGTTGCTAGGTTTCAAATCACAATGCACGATTGGTGTGGGCCCATGGTAATGAAGATAATCAAGTGCTCTTGCCACATCAACTGCAATACTTAACCTCTCGACAAGGATGAGACTTTTGATTGGTGAATCCATATATGTATTTTCATGTGGATGCAACCATTCTGCTAAGCTACCATTTGGCATGAACTCAAAAACCAAAGCTTTGAATTCATTCCCGTGCTGGTCTATGCTAGAACATGAACTTAGTACTTTGATGAGATTTCGGTGTCTCACATTTCTTAATGCCTCACATTCAGAAACAAAACTTCTCGAAGCACCGTGTTTCTCAAGGTTTAGCACCTTCACTGCAACAATTGTTTCATTCTCAAATATCATGATAGCTTTATACACTGTTCCAAATGTGCCTCCTCCAATTAGATTTTTTGAAGCGAAATTTTCAGTAGCTCTAACAAGGTCATAATAAGAAACAGTTCTCAACTTAGATATCAACACTCTATCAGTTTGTGTGTTGTTTTGAGGCCTTTTTCTAGAATAACATGTAACTAACAAGTACAAGCATGTGGTCAAGCAGATGAAAGAACCGACAACCGAAATTATAAGAATAATTTTTCCTTGAGAATTGTGTCTCTGCGACGACAATTGTGAAAGGCATCGTTTCAAATGTAATTTTGGTATTCCTCCACAAAGTTTAGGATTTCCTCTTATACATTTAGCACTGATGTTTTTGAATATACCTTCTTTTGGTAATTCACCTTCAAAATTGTTAAAGGAAATATTCAAATGCTGTAGGTTCATTCTACCCATAAATTCGGGTACTTGGCCAGAAAAAGAATTGTTGGAGATAACAAGTTCTTGTAACCCTCTCAAGTTACTTAGGGAGGATGGAATTATACCTTCAAACATATTGTTGTCAAGAAAAAGGGATTGAAGTACCTGGCATCCATCAATTGTGTTTGGAATCTCTCCAAGTAATTTGTTATTGGAGAGCCTAATTGATTTAAGGTTTTTTAATTTACCAATTTCTACTGGTAAGGAATCGGTTAGATGATTGTGTGACAGATCCAAAATGATAGAAAGAGGAATGACCATAATTTCTTTGGGAATTTTACCGGTTAACATATTACTTGAAAGATTTAGGAACAATAATGCTTGCATATTAGTCAATTCTAATGGTATGCTGCCTTCTAATGAATTATCATTAATACCTAGATGCTCTATTTTGGTCAAATTACCAAACGTAGATGGTATCTTTCCTGTAATCATGTTTTTGGAGAGATCTAACAATTCTAATCTAAAAAGATTGCCTACTTCTTCTGGAATGGTACCATTGAGAAACATATTATCCAAAAGAAGGGTATTTAAGTTAGTTAGCTTTCCTATCTGTATTGGTATATTTCCTGAAATCGGGTTGCTAGACAATGAGATCTTACGAAGGCTAGTAGAAAGGTTTCCTATAGAACTAGATAATGTTCCTTCGAGTTTGTTATTGTCAAGCTCTAGAAATTGCAAGGATGTACAATTGGCCATAGCATCAAGGAAGATCCAATCTTGAGATCGCTTGGCCTCTAATTTATTTGAAGCAACACTAACCAGTCTGAGATTTTCTAAGAATCCACTACTGGCTGGTATTGTGCCACTAAAAGAATTAGAATCCAATCCGAGATATGTAAGGGCGGAACAATTGGATATGGATGCTGGGATCTGTCCGGTGAGTTGATTACCATATATAAGTAGATATTGCAGATTTGTACAACCATCACTGAAATGAAATGGGAGTCCCCTCAAGTCGGTTAAAAAATAGTCCCAGGTTGAACATTGTTGATATATTAAAAAGGGAGTGTGGTATTTCGCCTGAAATGTTGTTCTCGGAAATATCAAAAGCCCAAAGGTTGTTGAGCTTCCCAATTGCAGCCGGGATGAAACCACTTAACTTATTTTCGTAGAGCGATATTATTTGAATATTATTGAGATTACCGAAGGAAGACGGTATGGTGCCACTTAATCTATTTTGATGGAGAGTAAGTTCTAATAAGTTAGTAAGATTTCCGAAGGTGGATGGGATATGACCATGAAAACTATTTTGGTGAAAATGAAAATACTCTAATTTATTAAGGTTGCTCAAGGCAGGTGGAAAACCACTGAAGCTATTTTGGTTCACAAAAAACTCTAAGGCCCTGTTTGGATAGTTAGGAATAAGGGATATTCTAGACTAAATAGCTATTTGGGACTAAGAAACCATCCAAACAGTCTAGGATTAAGAGCTTATTCTTAATCAGACTAAGATTAGTTAATCCGACATTTTGTTAGAATAAGAGTTGAGATTAGAAAGAAAAACTCATTATTTATTCTTTCCTCATCCAAACAAAAAGTCTTAATCTGAGATTAAGCTTATTCTTAAGAATTTAGGATTAAAAATCTTAATCCTGAATAGCTAATCCTACCCTTAATCTCATACGATCTAAACAGAGCCTAATAGACTAGTAAGATTGCTTAGACTATCTGGAATATGACCTTCGAAATTATTTTGGTGAAGACCTAGAATCATTAGGCTACTGAGGTTTCCTAAGGTGGAAGGTATGCTTCCTGTGAGATTATTCACATGCAGTGCCAAGAAACGGAGCTGGGGAATATGGCCCAACTCTGAAGGTATGCCTCCTGTGAGGAAATTATATCCAGCATCGATTGCTTGAAGTCTTTTGCATTGCACTAAATTAGGTGGGATGGTTCCACCAAGGTTATTGTAACGTAATGCAATAACTTGTAGATTGGAACAATTACCAAGAGTAGACGGTATGATACCCTCAATAAAATTCATGCTCAAATTGAGGAAGCGTAGCCTATTCAAGTATCCGATCTCAACAGGGATGATTCCATGAAATTGGTTGTCAGAGAGACTTATTCTTTGAAGAAAGGTGAGGTTTGCTAAGGAAGGAGATATGGAACCTGTCAATTGTTTGGAGTCGAGAAGAAGAGCAGTCACTCGATCTGGATGGTGCTTACCGCACAAGACGCCTTGCCATTGACAGTGGTGGAGTGACTCGTTCCATGACGACAGCACTCCAAATGGATCACTGGATATATGGGACTTGAACGAGAGGAGTGCGGATGCATCAGTTTTGCTATTGAACAGATTGGCCGCGAGAGTAATGGAAGATAAACAGAAGAGGATGTGTATAGTGAGCAAGTGATAACAGAGTTCCATGCTTTGTGCCGTGAGTGGTACTGGTACATGGTCTGTCCACAGAGTGCTCCTTTTATAATTTATCAAGTGGGCCGCAATTGCTGATCAAAGAATTTTTCGGCTCTGAATTTAATTCTCTCTAGATTGGGTTTAATTATGTCGTAATCTTACTTTTTCTCATTAATTTTTCCCTTTATTTTCAAAGGCGTGTTGGCAAATTAAGTGACATTAGCAGAAACGTAATTGAATGTTTAAAAAATTAGCAGTGTTTTTTCTTGAACACTATAAGCATTTTGTCTCCCGTGGGTTAAATTATAACTTTCATGTCTCCATTATTTTTTTTTTTAGTAAAATCTCTCAGGTCTCCTTAGAATATGTAAAATAAACAAGGCAATGAGGTATCAGTTTTCTCATTTTGATGACGTACAGATTATATCAAACATTCTAATTTTAATCTAGTCATAGTTTGAATAAAAAAATTATCAGTTGTGATTGATTTAAAAAAAGTGGCCATTCTCCTGTGCATTACGCTCAATTTCAGGGTGTATTTAATTAAAAAACTTGAAAATGTAGTCTTTTTAAAGGCCGATTAGCTGACCTTACTACATCAACATACTTTTTAATAAATTATTATTAAGGATTTAAACCAGTTGATTTTTTTTTAAGAAAAGCTAGAGTAGATAGTGGCTATCGAGTACAAACTAAAGTTGAATGTTGTAAATAGAAATTTTGAATTCAAATCATGTAAATTAAACACTGTTCACTACCATTTAACTCATTAAAATAAAGTTTATGACAAAGTCTAGATAATTTTGGTACGCCATATATAATTAAGTCACATCTACCTAGGGTGTGTTTGGATGCAACGGAATAAGCCGGGAATAGGGAATAGGAATAAGGAATTTCGGTTTGCGTGCTTATCCTTATTCCTTATTCTTATACCATGGTTTTGTTAGTATAGGAATAAGGGCCCTTATTCCTTATTCTTATGTTGTTTGGGTTGCACAAGAATAAGAATAAGCACGCAAATCGAAATTTCTTATTCCTATTCCCTATTTCCGGCCTATCCAAACACACCCCTAAAGAATAGGACGGTGCAATCACTTGGCAGTGTTAACCACTCATGTTTCTGAAAAGCTATGAACCCTCCCATTTCGAAAAAAATAGTTAAAAAATTTAACAAAATATAAAATTTGATTTTTAAAATTATTTTAATATAGAGATCATATTGAGCGGTTAGGATCGGCCATTTAAAATTTTAACAGTTTATTTTTCAAATCGTGTTAGACGTCCTATATATTTGATTCTAGCATTACTTTAAAAGAGAATTATGAACAATGCAAAAAAAAAAAAATTTCTCGAGTCTTGACTGATCCAAGCGGGCTGTAAACAGGGGCGAAGCCAGGATTTGGTAATAGGGGAGGCCGAGATCAAACTTCGAGTTGTTTGGCCGATCGATTGAATATGATTGTATACATCAAAATTGAAAATAAAAGTAACTTTTTATATCATGCAAGATGCAACAAAAAAAACCATGGGATCAAGACTTTTCCAATAGTCTATTAAGATCCACTCACATAACTCAATTCCTCATCCCTGAAACTTAGAACAAAGTACCCTCAAATGAAATATTGAAACGGTACTAGAAGAATTAAAGGAGCGAGAAACTCGTTAGATGTGTAAAGAATGAACATGGTTAAATTTTCAACAGCTAATTTGACTGACGAAGAGAAGAAGAAGACTACTAGCTAGTGGCTCTTATTTTAGTTGGGGGGCCCAAGTAGATGTTTGTATTAAAAAATTCAAAAAGCAAGGTGGGCCAGGCCCACTAGGGCCCCTGCGCTGGCTTCGCCAGTTATGGCTGCATAACGTCTAAAACGACCACGAAAACGGTCGATTTCGTTAACCGTTTCGTTTTAAAACGAAATTGATCACCCATTTGCATTAACCGTTTCGTTTTAGACGAAACGGTCGAAATCACGAAAATACACATGGACGAAACTGTTCTAAGCTTTCGTTAACCGTTTCGTTTATAAAACGCAACAAAAAATCTTAACCGTTTCATTTCGTTTCGGACGAAACGAAACGAAAAGACGGTCAAAACGGTCACCGTTTTCATCCCTATCGCCAGTGGCCGTAAATAATGTATTACCGGAAAGAAAGGCCACAAGGCCGCTGCGTGTTCTTATCCGGCACAAAGAAAGTTGTGTACAGCCGTAGATTAGACTGTGATGGAACCTATTAGGCTCCAGAAAATAAAAAACAAAAAGAAGATATTTTTTCGTTGTTGACTTAAGGTAAATCCTCAAAAGTCTTTTGTATCTTGTTTGGACATGCACTGAATTTTCTGCACAATTTAAGCCACTCACTTGAATGAACCAAATTATTCCTTTCAAACTTTATTTGTCAGTTACTGGCTCATTTCTTGGCTCCGTTTGGATAGGTGTGGGAAGAAGGGAAGAAGGGAAGAAGTGGGAAGAAGTATTGGGAAGTGTGTAACTTTGTGAAGAATTTGGATTGTTTATAATTTTTTTTCTTCCCTTCTTTTTTCTTCCTATTTCTTCTCAACCATCCAAACATAGGCTTTGTTATTTTTTTTTTTTTGGGTACGAACAGCCCGTGGGTAGGGTTTACCAAAACGGGCGGTCCGGTCAAATCCGATTCATGGATTAGAACGGGTCAGATTCTTCACGGGTTTATAAGTTATTGCGAAATAATTTATCACTATGGCTGCATAACGTCTAAAACGACCACGAAAACGGTCGATTTCGTTAACCGTTTCGTTTTCAAATGAAATTAATCACTTATTTGCGTTAGCCGTTTCGTTTTGAATGAAATTAACGAAAGAACGGTCGAAACGGTGACCGTTTTCACCCCTATTTATCACGATCCACCCTAGAAATTTCAATCTAAATTCTTGCTAAACTCGTCCCATGCAACCGGCACGAGTTATGATGGTCTGGTCCGCCAACTCTGTGACTGCTTCCTTTTCATTTCGACCCCCTTTGATACCACATCAAGGTGACTTTTTAGTTTTTTTGCTGTTTTTTTTTTCGTTAATAATTTTTTATATAAAAATATATATATGGGAACATTGATTTTTTTCTCGTGCAACATTGATTTTTCACGTCTGTTTTTTTTCTTTTTTTTATCTTTTCTTTTTAGTAGTTTTTTCTTTTGCTTTTTTTTTACATTACTTATGTTTTTGTTATGAATTATGCATGATATATAATTAGAGTAAATCTATTGTGAACCCTGGTCATTTTGGTCAGTGGTTTCACAAATTGTCAAATCTAATTTAACCAACCCAATCTATATATTGAAATCTTATAGCAAACAAAATTTTGCAATTTTTGAAATTTTTTTACGATTTTTTTCGAATTTTTAAAACTTGCCATTTTTTGATATAAATACACTAATTCATAAGCCAAAAATGGCAAGCTTTAAAAAATTAAAAAAATAGTAAAAAAAATTCAAACTTACATGTATAAAATTAAATATAATTTATATTACGACATGTGTAATAATTTCATTCGTATTAAATTTTATACATACGTAGTTGTATGTATATTTAATGTATATAATTTTTTTTATATATATTTATACATTAAGAATATTTTATATATTTTTATTTACATTTAATGTATAATAAAAATTTTATTGGACAATACTGTAAAAATAATAATTTTAGGGTCGTCGGTGAAAAAATTGAATATATTTTTTGTTGTATTTATTCGCCGATGACCCTAAAATTATTATTTTAACAAAATTGTCCAATAAAAAAAATTGTTATACATTAAATGTAGATATTAAAAAAAATTAATCCGATCCAGTCGAGTTTTTAGATCAGGATTCCGGAATCCGATCCCACAACACTAGTTAAAAAAATTGAATTTTTTTCATTTATTTTAGAAAATTCGAGTGAATAGTAAAACTATATTTAATTTTTTCAGTAATACGTGTTCATATATAAATTTTCTCTTTTTTACCAAAAAATAAAAGTGAATTTATAAACTTGGAGTGTTATGTTAGCGCAATTGGAGATCTCTCTCAATCTTACCGTGTACATCATGATTGAGCGCATGTAAGCGGTCTTTGTTGTTTTATATAAGCTACTAACAACAAGAAGAACCACCATTCCACCAACAGCCGAGCTTGTTGTTAAGCTTAGGGCTTAGGCGTATCAATTTTTTTAATAACTGATTACCATTCGTAGTGATTATTGTTATATTCGTAGTGATTATTGAAAAAAATATGACATGTTGTAACTTATTTTTCCCATATATATCATTAAATCACATCGTGCCTTTATTCATACAAGCGACACATTTAATTTTAGTGTTTTTGGTATATGTGGGAAAAAAAAACGTAATTAATATATCTCTTTATTCGAGTTACATGATGTGATTAATCCAATTTTCAAAAGTGTTTTTAACAAAACGTTATACTTCATACAAACATTATTCCCAAAACAATAATTAAACGCACATCATTAATCATGCCATGTGATTAAACCAAATAATTAAGGGTGCGTTTGGATGAGAGAAGAAGAAGAGGAAGAAGGAAGATGAGAAGAAAAAAA
This sequence comes from Rhynchospora pubera, assembly GCA_028095005.1. Lineage (NCBI taxonomy): Eukaryota > Viridiplantae > Streptophyta > Magnoliopsida > Poales > Cyperaceae > Rhynchospora > Rhynchospora pubera. The sequence continues at coordinate 25,414,937 of CM051460.1, read as the reverse complement.
ATTATAAACAATCCAAACTCTTCACAAAGTTACACACTTCCCAATACTTCTTCCCACTTCTTTCCTTCTTCCCTTCTTCCCACACCTATCCAAACGCACCCTAAAACACATCATTAATCGTGCCATATATAAAGTAAATCATTAACAATTAATAACTTTATTATACATAAATAAAAAAATAGGCCCACTAAAAATAAATAAATAAATATTATCTTTAAACAAACATCCTTACAATAAATAAAGATAATTTATAAAAATATTAAATTTTAAATTTATAACAAACTCATTTATCGGGCGAAACTCCATGTCCAATCCTATGCTAGGAAATGTGAGACCTTGGATGTTGGTGCTGAGAGATAATGAGTTGGTGGTACTTATATCGGCTGTGGAACATTCCTAAACGGAAAACAAAAATTAGAAAAACAAATTCAAATAAATTTTCCGGTTGTATGAGCTGCATACGCTTGTGTCCAAATTAACTGAGAGATGCCCTTTTCAAATCCAGATACTAAATTTGCTTCTCTGTGCAAGCTTAATTAGATTGCTTCAAGGTCTTCCTAAGTCAAATTTGTTGCTTATGACCATTCGTCATTCGCCGAGTTATATTTGACATTGAAAATCTGCTAAGATTTATTAAATTGGACCTTCGAAAAAATCCATTAAAAATATAATTTCAGAAAAGACTTAAACCCCGTGCTCCATTGTCACACAAATCCATTAAAACTAGGATTGGACATCGAGCTTCGCTCGATAAAGAATATATTTATAATAATTTAAAATATGTATTTCAATATATTATTAAATTTATATATGTCAACAATAATGTGAATATATGATTAAAAAATCAACATTAACATGTGATTAAGAAAAGAAAAAAATTAGTAAATGCAAATAGATTATAACAAAGTGATTTAACGGGTTAAACAGAAAAAAAAAACGACCAGATTTTAGATCCGTTAAGAAAATCGAGCTTAATAGTTAAGTAGTTGAACAGTATGACCCCTATAATTTGAAATATATAATTAGCAGAGACGGTCATATATATTGACGAATCCAAATCACAAAGCATTCGTTTAACAAACAAATCTGATAAATCTGACAAAAATCATTTGTCAAAAGAGGGAACCCTTCGTTTCTTATTATTGACACAGCTTACGTGTTTCAAAAAAAAAGACACAGCTTACATCCTAGCTGGTCTGCCTCTGACCATTTTGTCTTCAGGCTGAGTGAAGTCTGAAACGAATCCCATGACATATGTTCCATGAAGTGTAGGCATAACCATCAGAATTAAATAAAGATTAATTATAAATTATAACTAACATAGAGTAACCAATGGTTGCGTCCCTTCAGTAATCTTTGTTCTGTCGACATCTTCAAGCAACTTAAAAACAAAATAACATGTGGGGATGTCTCTTAGATTTGAGGAAACATGAGTCACATAGGTCTGGGCAGAGAATGATAATGTGAAGGCATGGTCAACTATCAAATATCCATTTCGTTTAACATGCTCCACAGTAAACCTTCCGACTTCACACCACATTACCCTCTATGCGGCGGTAATAATTGATGGGCATAATACCCTGGATCGCACCTCACTAAAAAAACAATTAAAGAAGTAAATAAATTAGTTCATAAAATAAATTGAAGTAAACCAATTAAATTATAAATGTTGACAAATAAGAACACACTAATAATTTCGCAAAATTAAAAAAGTAATTACATTAACCATTCAACTTGAAAAGTATTAGTTCATGAAATGGAAGTTTAATTATTAGACCACCTAAATCTATGATTTTAAATTTTATTTTGCCAGGAATGTCAATTTTACCTCTTAATTGACCAGCTGTCCAATTGTAAATGCCATTTAATGTCATTTTATCCGATGAGGCCACAGTTGTCTCAATTTTATTTTTCTTTTATGATGCTGATAAATCTAGAAGGTTGTCATCAGGAAGCTGGCTCTGCATATATGAGTTTCAAATTAACCAAGAATTTATCTATCTCTAATTCCATTAAGTATCCACTTCAAAAACAAATGTTTATTCTTTGTGCTGTTAATAATATCCAGTAATTGAAATAAAAATATTTCTATAACATTTTTCCTTTTATGTTGCCAAAATTGGCAACGTTACCTCGTAATTGAAAAGAAGGGAAGTTGTAGCAGCTTTGATCTCGAAAATTTTTTTGTTCAACACTTGTAATAGATAACATATATAATTTAAGAAACTATTGACCAATTATAAAGGTCATATTCACTCATTTTATTAACAATAAACAAATCAGGTGTTGAATGACCACTATAATTTAAGAAACTATTTTTAGCTTTAATCACATTGTCCTTTAGCTCTTGTATTGAATTGAATCAAAATATCTTGTATTGAACAGACTCAATATCTTGTCATCTATATTGAACTAATTGGTCACAAATCAGTTAGGAGAATGAATTTTGATTAAAATTAATTGAGTATCATTAAAACCCATCTTGAAGTAATAATGTTACTTATAGTGGTCACAACCTGGAGAGCTAGCAAAAAAATGTCCACATTCGATCAATGCTTCTAAATAGGTGCCAGAAGTCCCATAACCACTTTTGTTGACATTGTTTTTCCTGTATAATTAAATAAACAACAGAGCAGAACAATATATGTATAACCACTTTAGTTTTTTCTTTAAACGTTTTTCTCTACGGATTTTAAGAAAACAAAGATGAATTAAGTATAAGTGAATCACATTTGCAAATAAAATAGAGGTGACTTAGTAGTTACCTCTCTGTTGATTGGTAGAGCGAGTTAGTAGTGGCCATGTCTGTTGATATTTGGGGCACTGCCTTTCTCGATTGAATTAATTGAATATGAAATATAGATCCATAGAAAAATCTTAGAATCTATGCAATAAGAACAACAAACATATGACAACAAATTTAGGATCAGCTATAACTGAGAATTTCTAAAAAAATAAAAATAAAATTTATAATCAGATTTTAGGATTCCCAAACAATTAAAACACTAAGCAGCGAATTTTGAATTGTACCAGCAAAATGGTTGACGTTATCTCTGTTGATTTGGTTTTGGGAAAATTAGTTATTTGCCACCCAAAAACAAGGAAATTGGGATTTTGCCACTTTACCCACCTTTAAATGCTTTAGGAACCCCAAAAACTGTCCCCAAGAGAAACCAGATGTTGTAATAGAGAAAATTCAGGATTTTTGAATTGAACACTAAATAAAATGGTATAATTGAACCCGAAATGCTAGCCTAGAATATTTTGAAATTAAAAGTCATTTGGAAATTAAGAATAAATCTTGATTAAAATAAAATTATTTTTTTTTTATGAGCGACTGGCGTCTCACTGCTGAAAGTTCAGTATACAGAGAGGCCTTACGAGCAACAGAATCATTAGAAGAGCCAGCCCTTGGTTTTGTTAAACCATCCGAAGCAACACAAAAGGGCACCTCAACAATTATCAAGCAGAACAACACAATCATTCAACTGCTTGTTAAAATCAAGGAAGAACTCGAAGATTGCAAGGATCAAATAAGAGACCTCAGAAGGACAAAAGCGCCTGAAGGGTCTGACACATCCGAGGCCCTAGAACAAATCCAAAATCAACTCAAGAACTTGAGTCTCGGACCGACAACAACCTCAAAACGACCAACCATAACAGGCAAATTTTTCGTATATCGAGACCCAAAGAAAATATACGAAGAAGAAAAGAAAAAGATACAATAAGTCGAACTCAAACAGAAACAGTGGGTAGACCATCTGTATCAGGCCACGAAAACCAAATACCGACTGTTGAAGATCAAATTCGAGATTACAGACTCGGAAGTCGGTTACGATATGAGGCACAAAGAAGATTGCCAAGGCGTAGGCAATATCGAAGGACACTAGAATCTCAACTAAGTCCTGATGCGGAACTAAGCGTCTCACAGTTTCGCAGAGCACAACAAGTTCCGGCAGAAACACTATACCAAGCCGGATGGAGCGAAAGAAATCATCGGGTATACCAACATTATTCTGATGAAAGAATATTGGTGGTTGGAAATCAAAGGGAAATCCCCTTTATTTCCCAAGAAAGCTACAATAGGCTCGTGGAAGAAGGATTACAGCACTTACACATAGGTGTTGTAATGGTCAGGCTATACGCTCTGCACAGAAGAAGTGCAGGGGTAAATGCTCTAGTTGTTTTGAGAGACACAAGATGGGGTAATGATACCTCACTGATAAGTTCCATGGAAATGGACTTAACAGACAACACACAGCTGGCATACGCAGTTCCTGACATGATGGTTAGTATTCATGATTTCTACAATCACATCCAATTGGTTGTACAAACTCATGGGTATGAATCATGGCGAGGTGGAGAAAGCAACCTCTTAATCTCTCGATCTTTAATAGGGAGATTATCGAACACAAGCCACACAAATTTTCGGTACAATGTCCAAGGTGTAACAGAGCACCTAGCGAGCAGAGGCATAAGGGCTATACCGGGACAACCGAGATCAACCGAAGAATTGAGAGGCCAACGATGGATAATCAGGCCACCAGCAATTCCAGAAGTACAACACCCACAAACAATTCGAGTCAGATCAAGAACTGATGGCTCCCTAGCCATTAGATTTGGTGGATATACAGCAACTGCACCAGCAGAACCAGCAGCTGTCGGGCCTAATGATGAAGAAGAACTAGATGGAGAAATGGCTTTGATGGTGACAATTGAAGAGCCAGAAACCCTGGAAGAGTTGGAATCAATCCAACTACTAGCATCTCTGTCTAGAGAAAGGCCGATGCTAGATTATTGTCCAATCTGGGATAAAGATGAAGAATCAGAGGAAGAATGGCTCAATCCATTCGCCTCTGAAGGTGATAAAAACAAACTGTCGCATTTTGCATACGCGGCAGAAGAAACGGAACTAGAATATCCTAAGATGAAGGCTTTCACAAAAATGATGGAATCAGCTTTTTCAACAGCTGAGAGTTCACTCACCCAGAGAAGGCCAACAGAACCAGTAATGGGTCCTGTTAACTATCCACCAGCAAGCACATCAAGGCAAACACCGATGCCAACAATACATGAAATCAGAGATCATGTTGGCAGACTCAAAGGAGGTTATGCACAACAGCATAATGGGAGATTCAACCTTCCAGATGCTCAAAGTGACAAAGGTGCAATTCTGGTATTACCAGAAGATATCGGGCAATATGGTGATGTAATTTCTCGATGGGAATCAATTACTCTCAATGTGGTTAATGACCGCAACTGGACGGATAACAAGAGTAAGGTGATTTTCATTGAAAATCTCCTAGGGGATGTAGAGAAAAAGATGTTCATCCAATGGAGAATGGCGTATCCCCATGAATATGAAGAATTGATAGCGGTTGCAGATGATCCCCAAAACGTGATCTCCTGCATTCGAAGAATGATACTGCTAGAAGACCCATACCAAGGGTCCACTGAGGAACAGACACGCGCTTACCAAGACCTTGAGCGCTTGTCATGCAACCATGTTAAGGATCTGTTCAATTACATGAATGATTACAAGATCCTTGCAGCAAAATCCGGGAGGATGTACATTTCCTCAGAACTCTCGGAAAAATTCTTCAGAAAAATGCCACCTCTGATTGGGCAAGAACTAGAAAAGGCATTTTTGGACAAATACCCTGGAGCAGCGATAGGCGTTATGCCAAGAATAAATTTCTCATACCAGTACCTGGCTGAAAGATGCAAACAAGCTGCACTCCAAAGGAGCTTGAAAGATCTCTCCTTTTGCAGCAAAATCCCATTACCAGGCTACTATGGAGAAAGAAAGAAGTATGGACTTCGCAAGTCCAAAACTTACAAGGGCAAACCCCACGAATCTCATGTACGCGTTTTCAAGAGAAAACATGCTGACAAGGTCCGCAAATGTAAGTGTTTCATTTGTGGAGAAGAAGGGCATTTCGCGCGAGAGTGTAACCGCAAAACAGGAAACATTGCCAGGGCAGCCATTATTGAAAATATGGAGCTGTCAGATAGCTGGGATGTCCTCTCAGTTGATCTAAATGAACCTGATAGTGATGCAATTTGCTCATTATCTGAAGGAGAAGTTGGAAATGTTGCTTCAGCCGTAATCAATGATTTACCATTCGGCGAGCAATCATTTATGATGCAGGCAGAGCAATTGAGCTGGCGAAGTTATATACAACTGCCTGAAGATCAAAAAGATTGTCCCCATGACTGGAAGGACAATGATTCAGTTCCAACGGGACATGAAAAATGTTCCATGTGTAAGGAAATGACAACTGAATCAACAAGGGCATATTGTAAAAACTGCCGCCTAACAGTATGTCCTATGTGTTCAAGATTCAGGCTGGGCAGACGAATACGAACTAAGGTGCAACCAATAGCACCTTATGATAGTAAGGATCAGCTAATCAATGAGCTGATGTCTTATGTTCAATACCTCTTGGCGGAAAATGGAAAACTCAAGCAACAACTGTTTGAGGCCAGAACAGAGGATCTCGAAGCCGAGTTTGATGAATTAATGAAGAAAGACAAAGGAAAAACCAAACTACGGTTCGAAGACGAAGAGGTAGACGAAGAAATAGAGATGGAACCCAAAAATCCAACAGGAGCTCTTCGAATAGCTTCTGCCAATACTATCTCTACTGAGGAAATTGAGCGATTTAATACAGTGGTCCAAGACCCTGTAAGGGGCAAAAGAGTCCTAAACAGACTCTACAACATGGAAATAACCTTTGAAATTCCAGGAGTCAACCCATTCAAGGTTCAAGCAATTCTTGACACAGGAGCAACTGTCTGCTGTGTCAACCAAGAAATTGTCCCACAAGAGGCATTGGAACCAAGTGCCTATCCCATACAAATAAATGGGGTAAACTCGACTCAGATAGCCAGTCTCAAACTCAAAAATGGCAGTATGCTGATTGAGTCGAATAGGTTCAGAATCCCCTTCACCTATTCTTTTTCGATGGGGAAGAAGGAGGGAGTTCAGATGCTGATCGGGTGCAATTTTATCCGATCCATGCAAGGTGGATTGCGAATCGAAGGCCAGAACGTGACTTTTTACAAAAATATCACGACAATTGCAACCACAACAGATGCTGAGGTGGTACAAGCCGCAATTCCTGAGCTCGACCTGACGGGCTTGGAATACATTGAAGTAAGAGAGGCCGTAGCATACCACCAAGAGCAAGAGTCACAACAGTTTAAAGAGAAGTTCAGACCACTACTCAACAGACTAAAAGAGCAGGGGTTCATTGGAGAAAACCCCCTGGAACATTGGTCGAAAAACCAAGTGACGTGCTCTCTTGACATCATAAATCCTGATCTCCAGATTCAGGATAAACCTCTGAAGCATGTGACGCCTCAAATGAAGGAGCAATTTGAAAAACATACAAAGGCGTTATTACAATTGGGAGTAATTAGGCCTAGTAAAAGCAGGCACAGAACTATGGCTATAATGGTCAATTCTGGAACCACCATTGACCCAGTCACTGGCAAAGAAATTAAAGGCAAAGAGCGCATGGTATTCAACTACAGGTCCCTCAACGATAATACCCACAAGGATCAGTATAGCCTCCCTGGCATCAATACTATCCTTAAAAAGGTCGGTCACAGTAAGATCTACTCGAAATTCGACCTCAAGAGTGGATTTCATCAGGTGGCAATGGCACCTGAGTCAATTGAATGGACTGCTTTTGTGGTGCCTGGTGGACTATATGAATGGCTCGTTATGCCATTTGGATTGAAGAATGCACCGGCTATTTTTCAAAGAAAGATGGATCAGTGTTTTGCTGGTACCGAAGATTTTATAGCGGTGTATATTGATGATATTCTAGTATTTTCTGAGAATGAACAACAGCATGCCGAGCACCTCAGAAAAATGCTAGAAATTTGTGAAAAATGGGGCCTCGTACTCTCTCCAACAAAGATGAAGATAGCAGTCAGGGAAATTGAATTCCTTGGAGCAATCATTGGAAAGAGTAAGGTAAAACTCCAACCCCATGTCATAAAGAAGATTGTCTCCTTTGATGAGGAGAAACTGAAAGAAAAGGCCGGACTCCGAGCATGGTTAGGCATACTCAATTACGCCAGAAGTTACATCCCAAAACTTGGGACTCTTCTAGGTCCCTTGTACACAAAAATCAGTCCTCATGGAGATAAGCGCCTTAAACCGTCTGATTATGAACTAATCAGAAAAATCAAGGAAAAAGTGCAAAACCTGCCAGATTTGGAGCTTCCACCAACAGGAAGCTATATCATCCTTGAAACAGACGGATGCATGGAAGGATGGGGTGGCATATGTAAATGGAAACCAAAGAAGCATGACCCCAGATCCATAGAAAAGATTTGTGCCTATGCTAGCGGCAAATTTCCGGTAATCAAGTCAACCATTGATGCAGAAATACACGCTTGCATGGAAACATTGAAGGCACTAAAAATCCACTATCTTGATCAGCAGGAGATAACGCTAAGGACTGACTGTCAAGCTATAATATCCTTTTTCAATAAGTCAGCCCAAAATAAGCCATCAAGGTTAGATGGATAAATTTTGTTGATTATGTAACAGGGACAGGAGTGCAGGTTAACTTTGAGCACATAGATGGTAAGCTAAATAGCTTAGCTGATGCACTCTCCCGATTAACAACAAAATTGGCTGTTACCAGTGAAATTCAGGAACAACAAGAGCTATTCTTAGCACATCTCGAAGGGGCATTCGAAGAGGCAGATCGATTTAGTGACAGTCTAAACAAGCAGATGAATGAGCTAATTTTAAAAATTAGCTCCTTACTCTGATTTCCCTTTTAAAATCCAAACAAATGTTTAATTATTTTGTTTTTCTTTTTCAGGTCTGATGGTAATCTACGGAAAACCATTGATCTTTGGCAGTAATCTACGGAAAACTGTCTTTTTGTTTAATAGTTTTAGTTTGTTTATATTTTGCAGAAATGGTGCTGGAATATTTAACTCATATTTTTAGAAGCTATGAAGGATCTCCACGTTATAGTCTCAGGCCAGATTCCAGGATAGCGCTTAACAACGCTGTTCGCTGGGGAGCATCATGTGGCCAGACAGAAGAAATAGAAGACTATGAGACAATCACTTGTGATTTATTGTTTTCAAGGCCGACTTTAAATATGGAAGGAGGAATGAGAACAAGGCTCATGGAACTACACCAAGCCCAAATTCAAAAGTCCCTTACGGAGCTTGAAAAATTGCTAGTCATGAGCAATTTGCAAAAGGTTAGACTTGAACAACATGCTAGCAAGGATAATTGGGCAAGGGATGCCCTCGAACCTGTTAACGATAATATCGAAAAGTTGATTGAAGCTCACAGTAAGCTTCGAATAATCCAGCAGAGCATCTATTATTAGGTAGTGTGCATAATATGCTTACTTTCGGTGCCAACCTGTTTGGTCTGTTAGTGGGCATCTTTTCTTTCTAAAAGGCATCTTTATAATGGTGCCAATATGTAATAATTGTACTGGTGTGTTTTAGTGCGCCACTTGGTGCATCTTTAGGCGCATTATTGAAGTAGTGCGCTTTTCTTTATTTTTGCTTTTGGACAGCACTGAGGTAGTGCTTTCCTTTAATTCATTTTCAGATCGCACTAGGTGTGTCAGTGCGCATCTTTTATTTGAGTGGGAGACAAAAGTATGTGGTAATCCAATTAATTGCATGACGATGGGGCCCAATGAGCACCCGATGCATTATTGAGATACCAGACTCGAGTCTCTATAAAAGAGTGTCATTCAGAAGTTGCAAGACACACAGAAAAACTCTGAAGTCTTACTTCTTCTCTTGTAATTCTTCTATCAATAAAATCCTCCACCCTTTTAAATCTTTGAAGCCAGTATTATTTATAATCCGAAGTTTCAAAGTCGATCAGTTAAGCTTCCACTTTTACTTTGGTATCAGAGCAAGGTTTGTTTCTTAATACTATTTATGGCTTTCTAAATTTCTGTGTGTTCTAGGTAGGCACTTAAGGGGGAGATTATTCCAAATCCTTAGAAAATTCAAAACTTGAAAAATATATTTAATTAATTAAGTCTGCGAACGTTAATTTAAAGTTTGAAAATTCTAATAATTTTGGAAGAATCAAAAGAATCACACTGCCGTACAGTACTTATTAAGAAAGGAAGATCGCGGATAAACACTGTGATGTGAGAGGAACCTAAGATCAATAGAAATTGTCATTCTAAAAATTAAATTCAAAGACTGTTAATTATTAACCCGGGTGCACAATTGGAGTAACTCTAGTATAAATACCAGGGAATATTCCCTCTAGAGTGGCAAAAACACAGTTTTGAAGATTTCGGGTGGCATAAACAAAATTGCCCCTTTGGTTTTATCCAAAAGCATATCCATCTCCATCACATTTTCTCCCCCTCTGTCACCTCCTAATGGAAAAGAAGGTGAGGCAAATCCCTTAATTCAATCCATAGCAAAATGCAACCCTATGCTTTGACCTTTTTTCTATACATATTATTTTAGTTTTGACATTGTGTGTTTAATCTCCTCTATATTAACAGAGGTAACGTCAACTATTTTGCTAGCACAATTCAGAATTCACTTATCCATGTCTATGTTTATCTCAAGCAAGGAACATTGCTTAAATTTAACATTCTTGATTAAATTCTTTCGTGGTTTCTAACCCAAACAGACCTGTTCATAAATTATGACCACAAAAGCTATTTTGTGTGACAATATAAAAAATTGTTTTGTCTGAACCTTGAGGTCAAATTGAGGGAAAGAGAGACAAAGAAACTGGATTATAGTATGGATCACTTTTAATCGCGAGAGGGGAGCAACGGCAGGAACAAAATGGTTATATCAAAATTCTGCAAATGAAATTACAGGGATTGAGATTAACGCACTCTGAGGTGCTCTTAGTTTGTATAAATTATACGTGATTTTTTTTTAATTGTCTAAACTAAGACAAACGTGAGAATTTGGGATAAAAAATAAAGCATATAACGAATCGATAATTGCAGAAACCAATTCCATATAAATATTTTCATCAAAAGTAAAAAAATAAAATTATAATAAAAAATAGTTATTCATTCACCAGTATGGATTGAAAGGGGAAAAGGCTGAAAGCACGCATGGGAGGCCTACGCTGTTTGTGAAGAAGCCTAAATCTATAAAAAAAAAAAAAAAATCATGATATAAAATATCAGCAATTCATTCCCTTTATCAATTCGTTCCAATGTCAAGAACATAATGTTATATACCAATGTCAAGAACATAATGTTATATAACAGCTCAAGATAGCACCGGTAAGTAGAAATTAAAGAAAGCAATTTATAGCTTGAAAAATAAAAATGTGGTTGACAAATTGAAGATTGACTATTACTGGACATCCATGTCAGTTTGGCTCTAACTGACCAATTATAAAGGTCATATTCACCAATTATAAAGGTGTTGAATGACCACTATAATTTAAGAAACTATTTTTAGCTTTAATCATTGAATCAAAATATCTTGTATTGAACAGATTCAATATCTTGTCATCTATATTGAACTAATTGGTCACAAATTAGAGTTAATTGAGCATCATTAAAATGAATTCAAAGATACTGACCAATATCAATGCTACGAAAAAGCAATTAATTTTCAGAATCATACCTGAGCTGAGGTGGAGAAAACCCAGAGGAAGTGCGGATCAGAGACCAAAGGTGAAAATACAGAGGCTGGCGGAGCAATCTAATCGGTGACGCGACTGCGATGTGAGGGGGAGAGCGAGAGTGGGAGGATGGGGTGGCCTAGCTAGCGGAGAAGAGGGAGGAGGTGTAGGGGCTGGCGAAGAGGAAGCCTTGGCGGAGGTAGGGTTGCTGCTAGCGGTGAAGCGAGTTTAGCGAATGAAACCTAGGTTTCATCAGAGGAGGAAGAGTAGGAGGCGCAAGCAAACAAAGAAAACAACAAAAAGGGAACAGTTCACATTACATTGATGAAGTTGAACGGACGCGATTGAACAAATCGGAAACAATCGACGGATACCATGCGTATCGCGGAGGTTGCTTTAAAATCCGCGCAAAAAAATCACGCAAATTATATTATACTACTAGGGTTGGACATCGAGCTTCGCTCGATACATGCTTTTGTTATAATTTCAAATTTTAAAATTTTTTTATAAATCATTTGTTTATAATTTAGTCATGTATATCTTTAGTTGTTTAATTCTATATTATTTAACTGGAACAGGCAAAAAAATTTGGATTGAAATTCGGTAGTAATAAAATTACGACCAAAGATACAGTACTTCAATAATGATAAACCTAAAATAGAAAATAAAAAAAGAAAGTATACATTTGAATAAACTTACATAATAAAGTCTATTAGATCACATACAGTCACAGAAAATTGTAAATGCCACATATATTGATAATTACATTTAAAACTTGCACAAATGCAAAAATAAGTAGCACATCGTGAATTAAATATAGCTGCTCCCCACTTATAGAAATAGCTCATTAGCTTATAAGAAAAAATATCTATTAAGTTAGCTTTGAAGATGAAATTTCAAGCTATCATTAATTGTACCCCTCTCTTAAACATCTGGAGATATCTCCTTCAATTTCATCATGCCCAACTGCTGAGCTGTTGGGCGCCATGCTAGTCAAACCCTCTCCACCTTCAATTTCATCCTGCCCAGTAAAATTGGATAGATAAATTTAAAGGTAATAGGCTAAAAATTCAATTAATCATATTTCTGGATAATGCAGGCAATTAACATTAGCTGAATCATCTCTTCCGTTTCAAAAATGTCAATTATGGAGCAATCAAGAAACATCAAAGAAAATTGAAGACTTGGAAACAAATAAGTAAAAGGAAAAAAAATGGGCAAACTAATTAAAGGGCGAAATAAGTGGGAGGGAAATGAAAAGTTAAATCAATGCGCTTTAATTTGCTCATTATGAATGTCAATCAATGTGTAAAAATGAATAATTGCTACAGGAAAAAAAATTAAATGCATTTTATTGATTTGGTCATGTTATGAAAACTTAATTCTTCATTTCTTCGTTGTATACACCCATTTGACATAGAAGTTTGTAATTCAATAATTATACCATATAATTGTGCTGTAATCTTTTCATGTTATAAAAAATTGTTACAATACCTAGTCGGCAGCAGTGGCTTCACCTCAATATGTTTTTTTTTTAAATAAATTGGCATCATTAGTAGCGGCTTCGTCGTCATGCGTTTTTGCTTTAATTTTCTCAAAATAAATTTTATGTACATATGGGTTATTAATTTATTATTGTTTTGCAAAACATGTACGTCTTTTATGTGCAAAATATGTATGTCTTTTAATACCTAAGAATAATAGTTAACTCAATAATGATAATGTTATTTCATAATGAATTGAAATAAAATTTGCTCTCATTTTAATAAATAATACGGTTCATGGTTGAATATTGCTAATTTGGCATAAAAATTTTGATTTGGTGCTATGATATCGTCTGTTTATCACTGGTATCATCTCTTGTGCCCTTTATCACTGGCCACTGCTAAATGAAATGCCCTTTTTTGGGTGTATTGTTTTCTTCCTCAAACATTCCAATTTATATACTAATACAACAGTACTAAATTTCTTTTTTCAATTGAATATATCCATCAAATACATTATATAATCGTGTTGTCATCCATCCTACACATTGAATTAAAATAATAATAATAAAGAAACAATTAAGGAGTCAATTACTATTTTGGTATAAGATGTCCAAAAAAGAAGTTTTGTTGGGATTACATTGAATTTACAAAAATAATAAAGAAGCAATTAAATGTCACAATTATTGTCAAGCTTCATGTAGGAATCTGAAGGGTTGAAATATAAATTACTATGAAAATTATTAAAAAAGAAAAATCTTAAATGTGATTGAATAAAATTAGGACCAACAACCATTGGATTACCAGTCTTGAAAAAAAAAATCAGAACAGAATAAAAGCTGATCCCTCAATCTGATCAGAATTTCTTGGACATCTGGAATAAAAAATAAAAACTATATTTATTAGATATTATCTTATATTCTATTCTATTATTTTAAAAGTAATAAATCAGTAGTGCTACATGAATAAAAGAAGTAATTATAAACCATTATTTAAAAGTGTGAAATGGATAGTTAATATGTATCATCTAATTGTTAATACGTACCATCTAGTTACCTTGTGAATTATGACATGTCATGACAGCAAACCATAGGAATCAAGCGTCTCTCTCACTGCGTCATATCATGTTGCAATTATTAACACATTAGATACAATCAATTTGTAATAAAATAGAATTAGTCAGTTTAAATATATGTAATTTACTAAAATTAATAATTTCAAGATCTGAATTTACTTATTGCCTAAATCTCAAAATAGAATTAGAGTGTTGTACCAATGTAAGAATATATAGCATAATGTCTTAATTCAAATGTAAAAACATACCAGCTCAGCTCCTTCATTGTCAACTCCTCTTAGGCAATACCAGCTCATCTCCTTAATTGTCAAGTCCTCTTAGACGATACCAGCACCTCCAACTCATAAATTATCATCCTCTCCTGTAGCACCACTGGTTGTACTCATAAAATATCACTGAGTTCAATTACTTCATGGAGTTTAAAATCACGATTTTTTTTTTGGGTTTCTGCAGCGTAGTTCGTCTAGTTCTTCCTGTGATGGGTACTGTTTGGTCGTAAATGTAACCTGGTTCGCCAGGAAACATTTTGGTTGTCAATACGTGATTACCTATTGAAACTAACCAGGGAGTGTTTTAAAAATTAAACAAAATTCCACTAATTTGAACACTACTTGAGTTCAGAAATCACTAATATTAATTCCGATCTACATCATTAGAAAGAAATTATATCGAGTACCTTAATTCAAGCTTTCTTTTATAATTTATTAATGGAATTCAACATAGATCCGATTCTTCCTATTGCCTCAACTTCAAGGTACTCGATGTATGCAACCTTGGATTCTGACATAAAAAAGGAGATAACAGCTCAAAATCAAGAATCTCTCACCGCAAATATAAGAAGCAGACTTGCAAACTCAATAATGTTTCTATCGTATATCAATTCTCTTTAAGTATATACAAATTTTAGAGGTAAAAAGAAAAAACTAAAGCTATATCTCGCATTCCAATAGCAGCCACATTCTAAAATCTGTTCAGCACATTTAATATGCGCATAAGCGCATTAATTCATTTTCAACCACTCACACCACATTGCTTCCTATGGAACACATTTAAATTCATTTTTTTCTAAGTTTCTCTAAAAAATAGTAAAAAAAAAAGTCTCTCTCTATAAAATGATTTGACCAGATAAAGAATCAGATGTACATACGAATAAGAAATATTGCCTAATTCTTATAAGCAAAGAAAATGATTTAGATTCAAAGTTTGATCCTACATCATTTCAAAATCTAAATCTGAGTGATTATATCACATATAGAAGCCTGATTTATCAAAATTTGTTGATATAAAAAATAAATTTAGAATTTAATGTAGTAACGAAATTAGAAAAATTAAGAAAAATATTAGGGGAAGTTGTAAAGGTACCTTGGCTGAGGTTTAGATACTGCTGCCTCGACACTCAATTAAATTCATGAAAATCAAATTAAGCACAAAATAGACTCAACAAAGATTAATGCCCAGAATGAAAGAAAATAGTTAGTTTTTTTTTTGCGAATTAAAGTAATTGAATATGAAGAACCCATGAATGAAAAATAGATGAATTTAAAGTAAGTGTGAGGTGGTAACCTTGATTTCAGTCTAGTCTCGAGAAGAAGACCAGTCACCTTGTACGGATCACAGTTGATCGCGATTGGCAAGCTAGGTCGAGGGAAAAAATGGCCATGTCGAGAGAGGGGAGGTGGGTATGTGATGTGCCGAGAAAGAGTGGGAAGTAGAGGGAAAGAGATATGTACTTGGTCATGGGAAGAAGGAGGGGGGATGTGAGGGTTCTGGTGACTGTGTGAGAGGGAGGGGGAAGGCGAAGAAGAAGAAGGGGTTTGAACGAAGAAGTAGAGCCAGAATAATTGAAGAGGCGAATTGAGGAGTTGTGAGAGGATTTGAAAAAGAACAGATGTAGGTTTTGCTTTGTGTTTCACCGATCAGTCAGAGAAGAGGAGGAACGGAGGGAGGAGGTGTGGGCTTGTCGAGAAACACGACGTGAGGATGAGAAAGTGCTGCCAGAACAAAGAGGGGGAGAGTACCATATGGAACTATGGAAGGATCTTCGAGCAGCACAAAGATGGAAACGAAGAAACCAAAACAAAAAGAAAAATAAGAGAACAGTTGAACGGACGCGATTTAATTAATCGAAAACATCGGAAGATTGATGCCGTCTCGCGCGTACGTGGCTTTAAAATCCGCGCAGATTATATTATACTATATAGATATATAGATATTATTAATAGAAAGCAATAAAACCCATAATTGCCCTAATAACAAAAATAGCTCCTCGTGTCGTGTGTAATGAATTAGATATAAGACTTAAACCCCGTGCGCCACGATAACAGCTCGCAAGCTTCGTTCGTTTTATTTATTTATTTATATTTATTTTTGAGAAGGTTTAATATGCACTATAATGTATAAGACGTTCTATTTAGTCTCATTTTATTTAGTCTTTCTACAGATCCATTTGTCAGAAAATTACTGTTGAGAAAAGACTGTCATCAAGACAGATAAGTCCAAAACGGTAACTCGATTAACTGTTTTATTTAGTGTATATAGTAAGTATATATTTTTCGCTCTAGAACACTGGTTAGTGAATCGTCCGCCAAATTCAATTAATTTTTTTAAATAAAGATCAATTAATCCGTATAGAATTCTATAATTTAAACCCATTAATTTTAACATGTTTATGTAGTAAATAATTGAGTTTGTGGTGATATTATTCTTAATATGAATTAAACTTTTGTAAATATTAAGACAATAATTAGTCCGTAGAATTCTGTTTAATCAGCTGCTTGACGCAGTGTAGTGTACAGATACATGGATGATTTTATATGTATGTCAAACTTCACATCCTCTAAGATAACTCGTACATGTTGTTAGCTAGTATCTAGATCGTTTGCTACGAATGTCAAAATTATTTATCCTTTGGGTGCATGCTTTTAATTTTTTAGGACCAAAAATGCTACATAATATTCTTTCATTACTTGTGAAGCCAATGGATGAATAATAATAAACTTGCTTCCGACTATGTATAATAATAATACTGATGCAAGCAAAATATGCGGAGAACATGCATGCACCCTGGTTTAGTTTCTTATATGTAGTATAAACCGAGGATATAATTTAGTCAATTCATGCTAATTACGTTATAATTTATAAAGCCTGCGTAAAATCAGGTATTACCACATCTGGTCAAATACATAGGGATGGTATCTGGATTAAGACGCTTGCAGCTTGCTAGGTAGCAATTGACATACAAAAAATGCTTGCCATGATTATTTATAAAGTCATGCTAATACATCCAAAAAAAACACCCTTCAACGAATTATATATAATGTCAAATAATATGAAGCTTATTAGTTAGTCATTAGCATACCAGATTCATGGCATTTATCCTGAGAGTTTGGAGTTGTAACAGCGGTTATCTTAACAAAAGTGCTTGCGTACGTTTGACAGGAATCCAGACGATGTATCGCATCGTATTGTGAGTTTGTGACAACGGGGTGTACGCATCTTTTGTTTTGTTTTTTTTTTTTGAAGATAAGAGCCCCAAGCAGGAGTTCCAACATTAAAACTAAAGAAAAGTTGGAGTCACACCGGTGACTCTAAATCAGACGACAAAACAAAACAGAAAAACCAACGCAGCATGCATAGCTAACAATCAGCCTAAAAACAAAGCAAAACAGAAAATTACAGGCCAAACTGAACAAACATAACCCAAAACAACAACAGCAAACTCAAATCCCAAGCTACTTCAGAGATCCAACAAATCCTCGTCAGAATCATTCACCACCTGCCCATCTAAATTGGGAGCTGTAAATTGAGAGGTAGGAGCCACAATAAGGCCAAGTCTTGGTGTTGGAATCTGAGTCATGCGCGTGGCTTCATTCAAACCTGTATCCAGTAAAATTTCCTGTCCAAAGTAAGAAAAAGACTCAAAAACTCATGAATCAAAGAGATAGCTGATAAACCTTTAACATCTCTAAACAATCTACTGTTTCGTTCCTTCCATTGAACCCAAAAGACAATGGCACAAAACTAAGAGAGAGAATCCTATCAAATTTTTGCAAAGCCTGACAACTATCCCAAAGACTATCAACAGTCAACAAATTCAGTGTGCAAATTTGCAAATCTAGTGTATTCCCAATTTTGCGAGGTACAAGTCTATAACCTTCAGCATAGAGCCATAGACCATTGGAGACGAGGATTATGTGCTCGCAAAGTCAGTAGGAAAAGAAAATTTTATTTTGAACAAAAGAAAGGAAAAGAGAAACTTAAAATAGACATATATATGCACGATAATTTGAGTGCGCACCAATATTTGAATCTCAATAAAACACTGCATCAAGCAAAAAAGGGCAAAACTCGAATCTAAGAATTAGCTAGGAAGAGAAGTTGCGCTGTTTTAAGCATGGAGTATACAGAGCTTTTTACAAAAACTACTGCATGTTTTCTACAAAAGTTCAGCATGCAAATCATCCCACAACATCGCCTCTATCAAGAGGAGAAATTAACAGGAGCTTAATTCCAGACTGTATGCTGCCAAAAATACATTCATTTTAAAGCAAAAATAACGAAGAAGAGTTCTATCCAACTTTTGAGTCTCTATACACTTGCTCTTAGCTATGCATATATGGCTTGCCAACTTTTGAACCACACCATCAGTATCCTGGGTTTGAATACAGGTTTTGTGGACCCCACCATGGGATGATGCCCTCCTGAATACCAGCTAATAGTGGGTTATTCTCAAAAGGAACTATGCTCTGTTTGTGACAAAAAAAAAGAAATAATTAGAAATGTTGATAAGGATTTCGTAAAAATTAGGCCGCAGTAAGAATTGTAAGTAAATAATTGGTGCAGGTTAAATTATTAACCAGCTACCATTTAGTACCAAGGGTAAAGGGCCAGTGTGGTACCAACTATTAGACATCGTAACTCTGACATCTCATGTTAATTGAAACAGTGTGCGAAGCTCCAATTTTTTTTTTTTTTTTTTTAAAAAACACTTGGTACTTACAATTTACAAAGCATAATAATTAATTTGTAATGACAACAAACAATAGATAATACATACCGAAAAATAGTCAACAACTGAAATATATTCACAACAGCCGGTACACAGCAGTATTAAGTAGGTATTAGCCAGCACATGTGAAAAGAAGTATAAAATAACCAAAAACTATAAGGAGAACTTTACCATGACGCTTGTTGACTCACTAGCATCTGCTCCATGACCTTGATTCCCAGTAGTGGATGAACCAGGAAATGAACTTGAAGCATCAGAACCAAAACCTGGATGTCAATTTGCATGCAAGTGATAATCCCAATTCCAAGGACACAAACAGGATATTATAATTTTACTGCTAAAATAGCCATGTCTATTGCTGACACAGATACCATTTCCATATATGGTATGTTTGGCAAGAAGGTGAACAACGCACCAAATAACAAATTGGGAACCCACGTGCATTAAAGTAACCTTTTCCAAGTTCGCGAGTTCGCCAAAAAAAAAGGAATATCGAATAAAGGGTTTGTTTGCGTCTCTCGTTGTTCGAGATTATGTTTGGTTCACGCGAATATTGAGTGTTCGCGAACATGGGTGTTAGAGGACTTACCAGACATACCTGGCTGTAAGTATTAATCATAAGGGTTAAAACCCATTAAAAATGGTTCAAAAACTTGATAAATAGTACCCTTTCTCGACCTGTTTATTCTAAAGACATCCAAAATACTATTCTGCTTGTGCATTAAAAGTAACAGTGGAAATAAGTTGGGCACCTTGGATAAACAAACATTTTCATATTTTATTTCCTATTTGTTCTGTGTATATCTAAAAACTATAACAAACCTTTTGAAGCAGCCCTTCTTGCTTTCTTTCTCCCCTTCTCTTTTGGCTTGCACCACTCATCAATGTACCTACGAGGCGCCCTGCGCGCTCTCACACTCCTCTGACTTTTGCTCCCCTCTCCAGTCACAAACTGAGACACTCTCTTTCTCGTCCTTCGCACAACCTTCTGCTGCTCCCCATTCTCTGACCGAGATGATCTCCTCCCCCTCCTTTGCACCATTCCTGACTCCTCTTCAGCCTCAGAGGCTCTATTTCTCCTCCCTTGCACACAATCTCTCTTTTCACCGGTCCCTGACTGGTGCTTTCTCTTGTTCTTTCTACTCCATTGCACCCTCTGTTCCTCTTTGGTGCATGACAGCTCAGTTCCCATCTCCCCAGCATAATAACCATCCATCAGTGCCAAATGCAGGTCACTGGAACACTCATGTGAAGGTGAGGGCCACAGGGACATATCATTTTGGCCACACTCTTCTGGTTCATTTATCCCAAAAGACGCCCCCACACCAGCATGGGTAAAGTACATGAGCCATTCATTTAGTGATTCTGGATACGGATCTAAAGAAACCGTTGGCAGGGAATCCCCAAACTGTGACACACCCAAAGTACCATAATCTGGATTAGAGGTTGTTATCAAGATGTTTTCTCCAAAGCTTTCTTCCATCTGGGGGATTCCCAAACTTGTGATGTCTGCAATAATAGAGAGTAAACAAGACGTTGTGGAGTGGCACACTGTAGCACAGTGTTATAAGAGACCTTTTGCTTTAAAGAGGCGGCCATGAAAGTTTCTCACACAACTTGAACACACTGAATAGCAGACAAAATCAACATACCTAATTCGCAAGTTGAAGGGATGCCTGGAATTCCAAATTCTTGTACAGCATTGTCAGAAAGCTGGAGAGGAGATTTTGTGTTACTGACCAACATTATTTTAAAATCAGATCCAAAAAGGTAAAGGACGCACACATGGAAGAGGGCTTTCAATTTTAACATTATAGATCCTTGATAAAATATCAATTCAGTCCTAGCTTGGTGAAACCTTGTAAGAGAATGATACCTCAGGACAGTATTCCAAGGTCAATGGCACGATGCTGTCATTAGCCACATCCATATAGTATCCATCTACAAAATGGGAGAAACAACAACAACAAAGTCAATTCATAAAAATGAGACATGAAACATGTATATAAGCTAATAACTTCACAAGATAGACTGCCGAGCAATTCATGTTCTATAGCGGTATAGCCTAATTTCTAGGAATTATCTAGGATGCACATAGCAAATATTTTGTTTCAATGCCAAAATTATGCATGCATGCATCATTATTGGACCTCATTACTATGATTGACCACTACCATGGCAATAATTTAACATTGTGGTTGTGTACCAAATGCCATCCTTTGTACCTGTCTGCAGTGGAGGCAGGGATTGCAATGGCCCCAACTCTAAAAGCTCATCTCCAAAAATTGAGTTGTTTGGACCTCCCTACATCGCATTTTCAAGAAAGATTAGAATATCAGTTTCGCATCATACTATCAACTCCATAGTATACTAAAAAATGTCTCACATTGAACTGTTTTTTGTTTAACTAATCAGAATTTCGGAGATGAGATTAAAATATCAGTTTCGCATCATACCTCTAAAAGCTCGTCTCCAAAATTTGAGTTGTTTAGACCTTCCTGCATTGCATTTTCAAGAAAGAATAGAATATCAGTTTTGCATCAGACAATCAACTCTATAGTATACTCATAAAGGTCTCACATTGAACTGTTTTTGTTTAACTAATCAGAATTCTGGATTTATAAAAATATTGATAAGCAAATGAAGCTGGGAGCCAAAGATATTGATAGGCTGGTACCATTGCACTTAGTTTAGACATAAAGAAAATGGTATCAGAAAAAGCTGGCCAACAGAACAGTGACTAATATGAATGAACATGAACATCCACAAGTTTGCAGACCTCAACAGAATTAAGCTGAACAAGTTGTCGGACAGCATAATCCCATTGGTCATGTGGAATTTCCGAAAGATCCATCTCATCTCATGTATCAAGACCTAGCACCAACAAAATTAAGTATCAGAATAGGAAAATCCAAATGCATAACATGATTTTAATTAACAGAATATTAAGATTGAAAATCTCATTATTATTTTAATAATAGCACAGCTTCAACTCAATGATTTGATCAACAACTGCAATGCAGGTCATACATGTTTCATAGTAAATAATGCAGAGTTAAGAAATAAGTTATTTATGGTAAGGTAGAGCCTGGTATGATATATGCAAAATGAAACAAATAGAGTGCAATAAATTGGTCAACAGAAACTTCGGCTAATCAACATCTTTAGCCGGAGGTATCAACTCTGAGAAACTTTGAAGAGTTGAAAATTTGCTCAATTTCGAAAGTATTCTTGAAAATTCAGTGGGGCCAATTTTTTGTCAGCTATAAATAATCCCTCAAACTCTATAATTCATAAGACAAACAGTCATTAGCCTTAAACCCTAGATATTCCTAGAAATAAAAGCCAAACCGCAGATAACTAAGAGGAAACTAGACCAACTCGACCACACATACAAAAATTAAGCATATTCTCTGCATCAAAACATTCTGCTATCAAAACAAACTATTTAATCGTACAATGCAAATGCTAGACCTCAAATTCAAAAATAGAGAGAATCATATTAGTTCCAATTCAAGGGTATAAAGATATTTTCTCAACATCCAAACCCTAAATCTTTACATTTTCGTCAAAAACCTTCCCAAATGCAACGAAATCATTAGTTCGACAGTGAACTAGTAGAAGTTAGCAAAACGAATTCTACAAATTTAGCCACAAAATAACACTTAGGAGGCACACAATCGACATTTTGAGAGAAATTTAAGAAAAACTGAACAGATTAACAACTGGAGATCGTAGAGATCTCACCTATGTCGCATCAACTCGCGCTCGACCTCTCTCTCTCTCTCCTAACTTCTAAGACCAAGCGAAATGCCGAGTGTGGACTGAGGTAGCTACTTATAGCATGGTTTTTGGACTACTCGGCTTTGTCTCTTTATCGGAATTATGGGTGGACCGGGTCTATTGCCAGCTGGTGGATCGGTGGGAAGTTAATCGAGGCGAAGCAGCGAAGGCTGTATAATGGATAAATGGATGTGCTGATGTCGTGAACCGGTTCTTTGTGATGGTTTATCTATACTATATCCCACTCTCCGGACGCGAGGCGCGTGAGGGAAAATTGAATTGGAAGTTTCTGTCAGGTTTGTCTGGGGTCCGGTGGATGATTGTTCTCTCCAGAATATGAAACTCAGGAGATATTTGTTGGGACACAACAAAATGACAAACCAATGCGTTCATTTTCATTTTTTTTCTTTAAAAAAATTATACAGTATTTTTGTCCGAAATTTGTATGAGATTTATATATGCAACAAATTTATTCGACACCCATGATAATATATTCAATAGTATCAAATTGCAACAAATTTATATGTTCAGTGCGACTTGAAACTGTTATTTATTAAGTTTAGTGTAACCTGAAAGTTGATAAATCATCCGTAAGGGATTTGAAAATATATATATATATATATATATATATATATATATATATATATATATCGATTTTTTTTTTCTCAGTGACCATACAATATTTAATTTAAAATTGAACCACAGTGTGTTACGTGATATGTTATTATATTTTATTTTTCAACTTTGACGGAGTTAGCTAGTCAGATTAATTTGGTTGTTAATTAGTATATATCCCTACTCTAACTTACGACGTACAATTTTTGTTATGAAAGATAAGAAACGTTACAAAAGGTGAGAAGTACGTGCTAATATTTTGCAATACATCGTGAAAAAGCAATTTTAACTTTACATTTTTAGATTTTATTTATCAGTTTTGATGATTTAGTGTTGCAAATTTGATTTAAATTAGTTAAAAAAATTTATTATTAACAGACGCATGCCTGCATCGCCTATTCGCCTTATAAATGCATAATCACATGTTTTTGGGCATGCTAGTTAAATCGATGACTCTTATTTTTTTTTTAAACACATACTTGTAATATAAATGGTGCAAATGAACTTCTAAATAAAGAATTTAATTAGATTAATGAAATTTAATTTTATTAATCTAATTATGTGTCATTTATATGATGTGTGTTTGGAAGTATAGTTGGTTTTCATTTAAATAACGGGACCTTGTGGTTTTTTTTTTATATGAAATAACTATTGAAGTCAAACGGTCAAACCGAGAGACAACAATTCAGTTGTTTTGGACTCTAGCGTGTTTATACAAAGTAAATGAACACATTAGCCGATCGAGCGGATCGTTTATCGTTTATAAACGAGTATGTTTCGTTTATAAACGAATCCGACGTGACTTGAGTCGGTGAGATGGTTTAATCGGGAAAATACTTCACTGGTTCGCACCTCTTTATATATGATCTCAGCTATTAAATATAGACCATTGGATTTGCATCTATCAAATGATTGGAATCCTTTTATATACCCTATCATTCTGATTGAGAATAATGGGAGTATAATCTTTCTCTCTGTCTCAAACTAAAGGCATCATTTGAGAGGAACAGAGAGAGGAGAAGGGAGACGAGGTCAGGACCGATATTCCGGATTTCACCATCAAAGCAAGAGAAGCAGTTTCGGTTATGTAGTACTTTTTTCGGTGTTGTTCTCTGTAAGATTTTCACTTCACCATTCACAAGTACAAGCATGGTTGTAGGTAAAAATTGATCTTGGGTTATTCCGCATTTAAAGTCGTTAAATTGCTAACAATACTACCATCTATAAGGATTTCCACGTCAAAATAACTTTTTCACAGGTAACCTAAATTTGAACTCTATGAAAATTTGGTTCATGGTTTGTATTCTTGTATGGTGCTTTATTGTGTACCATTAGCAATTTTTCTCCATCTTTAAAGAAGCATTAAATGAGAACATAACAAATATAACTTCGCAAAAGAAAAAAAAAACGATTCATTTAAGAGAATGGTTATAATGCCCATTATTTAGGTGCCTGAAATACTTTTAAACTCATTTTTTAATTATTTTTAAAAATATAAAATTCAAATGTGGAATTCAAATTGTTGATTTTTTTCAATTTAAGAATCAATATGTTTCTATATAAATTTTGAAAATTTTGAAGTTTGTTCGATAAAAAAAAATCAAGCGATCAAATGATAAATGAATCTAATTAAATATAATAGATTAATTTTATTATGTTCATATTTTCGCCTATCAATTACGTATTAAATAAAGAGAATTACGTAGGACCATCACCACTCCTCATCGTCACATTTACTTGCTTTCACCCTTCCTCCCAACGTTTACCTCTTCCCCACTGTCCTACCCTACAGGATCGACAACACTGCACCCTCCCCCCTTCTGAATCCTTATATGCTCCCGCGGGGGAAGCGCAACTTTCGAACTGTCCGATCTGATCTGGACGGTTCGGATCTATCGATCTGATTACATGCACAAGACTCCTTTTTCTATTGATATTAAATCATACAGCTGTAATCTGTGCGCTGGACGATCCCGCGCGGGACTAGATTTCATTTGCCCCCCTCCCCTGCGCCCCTCACCCCCCTCTCCCCAACTATGTCCCCTTGACATCCTTTAGTAAATAGAGCGGGTGAGACAATTCGAGAAAAAAGTATGACAATAAAAAGAGTAGGTGAAACACTTCTATATAGAGTAATAGGACAATAAAAAAGATATATCTCTATACTTTTGGGTTCGTTTGGATGGTATGGGAATAAGAAAGGAATAAGGATTTTAGGAAAAAAATATTAAAAAAAGTGTAACTTTGAAAAGAGTGGGAAGAAGCTATTCCTAGGAAGAAAAAATATTATTTGGATGGTGAGTTAGAAATAAGCAAATTAATATTAATTTAAGTAAATTATTAAAAATTATTATTTCAATATTAAATAAAATACTAATTAAAGAGCACATAGAATTTCATTTAGCTATTAGTATTTAGCTAATTTTGTTGAAATTATGTATATATAATTGTTGGAAGAAGCTATTCCTAGGAAGAAACTATTCTTAGGAAGAAGTTATTCATCTCCTCGTAACTTGTTTGAATACCTAGAAAGAAATTATTCCTATGAAGAAATTATTCTTCTTTATTCCCTCATATTCCGTACAATTCGACAGGAAAAATAGAACACTAAGGATACAACAGTACTAAGATAATTAATTTAAATGAATAGGATAAATGGACAATAGAGATTGACAATTTTAATAAGTCGAGGGACTAAGGCACACGGTCTCTCTTCGTCTTTGGCATATTTAAATACAACAGTACTAGAACAATTATTTTAAAATTATTAGGACAATTTAATACAATTTAGTGGGACATTTTCAGATAGACAAAGGTATCAATCGGCTTGGTTGGGGGGGGGGGGGGGGGGGGGGGGGGTTCCACGGGAGACCTCTTAGCTTGGGTGGCGATGACCAGTGCGAGGGAGCACTAATATGGGGGTTAAGGGATGTGCATAGGGTATGATGAAAAAATTGTTAAAAATATAAACGTAAAATAGAAACTCATAAAAATGAACCAGATTTAGGCGATAAGGAAAAATATATAAAGGAGAGGCTTGAAGAACAATTTGAATCATATAATGCCTTATCGCTAAGTTCAAAAAAAAAAAAAAAAAAAAAGACTGACTTCAAAGTTTCTCAGGTGGATAACATGTTTTGAGAACGTGGATGCGCTCGTGCACCCCGTATAGATAGATGGAAATTGCGCGTCCCACGAGTCGGGCGACAAGCTTTTATGCGTAATTGCGTATGCAGTTCGAGAGGATTTCTAAGGCTACTTCGTTGGGGACGCAACGAACTCACTCAATGTCCTTTTCAGTATGGTATTAATGGTGATGATAAGATTATGTGATAGTTTGGATTTTATAGTTTGAAAAATTAATAAAGAAAAATGAATTTTGGAATACTTAAGGGCACTCAAATTGTGGACAATAAAACCCTCTTCGGTTTAAAGATTGTTTGCCTTATCTATATTTAGGTCGATACAAAAGAAAAATTTCCAGCCGAAAGATAAATTTTTTTGGAATTGAAGTTATTTAAAAGTCATAATGATATTAATAACTAAATAATAGTACCTACACTAGTATAATGCAATGCTAAACATCCATACTTGACTTTGACTGTTCGTAGATGTACCTGTACCATAAATTGTCATATCTATACTGCTAGGTGTTTATATCCATACTTTAAAATGTCTTTATATATTTTTAACTCTACCAATCAGTAGTTAACTATCTTATATTAAAGAACTGATAGTGTAAAGGTTAAACATTAACGTCTGATTATCCGTTGCCTGATTTATACCAACTCAAGAGCATTTTCTGCAAAAATATCATACAACAATTATCTTATGGAAAATGCTGTATAAAAAGTAGATAGCCGGGGCAGAATCTCGGAATTCTGGGACTCTAAGGGAACCTTATCATGAATCCTAGAGAAGCCATAGATTTTTCATATGATGTCGCTGACTTATCGACTCTTTTTTCTCAAGCCTAAATCAGCAATATACATGCTACACTTAACTATCATATGTTGCTTCTCAAGCACTGGATTTGACTGATACACAGCAATAGGCAAAACCAAACTTCAACCGATTCACAGCAGCAGACAACTTAACTTGAACCTTCCTATCATGAAACATTAAAGCTTAAATTCTAGAGTAAACAGAGGAAAGAATAACACGTCTCTTCCTGTACCAAAGGTGATGTAAACAACCCAAGTGCTTTTAGGATTCTGTCACTTGGTCTGGTGTTGCATTTGCTTGGCCTTGCGCTGAGTCATCTGATGCCAGACCTCGAATCTTCACATCATAGTACACTTCCTCAACCCTCCTCAAGTCGTACTTCATTCCTAGTATTTAAAGAAGAGAGATTTACAATCTGTTGCTGGAAGATGGTACATAAATAACCATAAATTATACTGACAATCCCATGCATATAATACCCAAAAGACGCTAAATGACCGCTATATTAGTTTTAGAAAAGGTATTCAAAACAAGCCAGGCTGATATCCACTGGAATGGGACCATGATTACATGGTACCCAACAGAGGCTGGATATTGATCATGCTGCTATATGACTGTACCTGCCTTTTCTATCATGCTCAATTGCTCAACTAATCCTCATCTCTGGAATGGAAACACAAACAGCTTTCTCGAAGTTGAAACACACAGATACAGACACATACGAAATTAACGATTCAGCTCATAAGTATAAACAGTAAGAGATATGTACCATCAAATTTCTTGCGCAAGAAATCGTTTCGAAGGTTTAGCATGCGAAAAGCAGTATGCAGATCAGTTAAGAAACTAAGCACTTTTCTGGGACAATCATAATCCCCAGCTGTTACCCTATTCACCACATACCTTGGCTGACAAAATAGATCATGTGTAAGTAACTCATTAATTCTTTTTTATTTTTTAAAATGCATCACCAGTTAACTGCACCAACCTGATGAGTAACTAACCATGGTTATTAATACTGTCTTTGTCTACAAAATCAATGGAAGTTTTGAAACAAGCAAAAAGTTGAAGTGCAAAACCCCTTGCTTACAGTATTTGCAAACAAAGATCTCTTATTTTTGCATTTGCAGGAGATGAGGAAGTACCTTTGGTTGGGATTATATTGCAAATAACAACCAACATTCTAATCAAAGTTGAGTTCAGCAAATGTATGAATAACTTAACCCTATTTTGTCTTAACATGACTACATGCACTCACAAATAGCTAAACTGAGCTTCCACAGTACTTAATTTGATTTTCTTCAATTTATCTAAGAAAGTGCAAGGATGTTTCACCATTATATAAGTAAATGTTCAACTGCAAAATTCTCAAAATAATATAAATGCTACTTGTAGAAGTGAGAATGGTTGGGTTTATTTGCAACAATGGCATAAGCAATGTTGATTGGATGAGAGGTCACTGAGTAATGGGCTTTCTCACTTCTCAGATTGTATATGTACCGGATAAGGATTTTCAGTGTATACTATGATGGGTTATAAACTAATATACATATTCAGAACCACCAAAGTATACAGGAGATTCAACTTAGCATTGTTTCAGGTGAAAGACCATTCTTTTTCTAATTTTCATTTTAACTTTATTCATAAATCCAACCTCAAGACAAACAAATCAAAAAGGATTTGCTACAGGTAGGCAAAATTAACAGTTTAACACCCTACACCAGTTGGAACACATAAAAAGAAGAGTACTTACAAATTCATTCGACATGAAGCACAATCCTGGGCACAAAGATTATACAAACATGATAAGCAAGTTTCTCAATACTAACACAATTATAAATGTTACTATAAACCCCTGATTTAATTCTCAACATCATATGAAATGATTTAATTGATGATATTTTTTAACAATTATAAATGATTTAATTCTCAACATCTCCTGTTGATGTGGTCATTGATAGGAGCGCTTGGAAGTTAGCAATTCATGTACCGGAGCCATGACGTAGAAACTTAGGGGTAGGAGCGATGCCATAGGTTTGTAGGGCTCTCTATTAGATCATGGTCGAGGTCTAGGTTTCTACTATTACTATTATTATTATAGGTATTATTATTAGTATGGCTACTCTTATTTTTAGTATGTTTTTATGTTTTGTTTTGTTCTTGGATGTGTTCTCTTATTGGGTTTCTTTCTAGCCTACCCCAACTTGTTTGGGACAAAAGGCTTAGTTGTTGTTGTTGTTGTTGTTGTTGATGATGATATTTTTTAACATTTGAATCAAAGTTAATGGAAATGAAAGTTAAAAATGTGCACAAACTCACCTGTAAGGTAATCTTCTACATCAAGACTGAAATCAGATGACTCCACTATAAAAAAAGAAGAATATTTCAGTCTATGAGAACAAAGAATAAGAAATTACAAAAATAAAATTAGAAGAAAATCACTCAGCTCACATCCAAGTTTCTTTTCAGCCTCAGCATGCATCAAGAGAGCTCCAGTCTCAAGCCAATGAAGAAGGGCAACCATTGAAACAACCGTCTGGGTCTCGCTTCTCCACTCACCATGGTATCTAAATCCCATAAACTAAGACAGTCAGGCCAAATAAAGATATATTTTATAACATATATACACATTATAGATTTTGCATGTAATTTACACCTAAGAATCAAGGGGAAAAAAAAGAAACATTCCTTATGACATTTATAGTGCTTTTGGTTAGACAGTATGGAAGATGAGGAATGACATCATTTATAATGGTGCCAATCCTAAGAAAATGAGACATAAGCTGCTGCTTATTTCACATCTGGTTCAGTATTTGGCTGGGACTTGGAAAGAGAGAGAGAGAGAAGAATTGAAAGTGCGGTTGTCTCAAGAATGAGATTCCATTGATTACAGACAATACCAGTTCAAGCATCACTTCAAGATATCGGTGAGGAAAGGACATAGAACGATGACTTTATTCTGGCAAGAGTTATCAGTGTTGTGGGTTATGTTTGAGTGTTTTTTGTTTAAATCCGTGATGTTGAATGCGAGATGCAGTTTTTACTTTATAGTGTTTTCTAGAGTTCTGGGATGGTTTATCAGCAACTCTCCAAAAGCTACACTAGGGCATCTCAAGGAAGCACAGTTACAGTTAAAAAGCTGAGACCATCTAGTTGTCCCTTACCAGGTTTAGTTTTTATTGAGAACTTTTAGATTTCTGTTTAGCTGTTGTAAGGTGTCAGTGTACTGAGACTTTCATTTAAAGAACATGGGTGCCTTTACCATTTCATTTTTTTTTTCGCACACACAAAAAAAAATTCTCCGATTAAAATTCTGCTAAAAAACTAGACAGTAAATTGAAATGCTACCTATAGAACTCGCCGGGGCAGTCTTTAAGAATCACAGCCAGCTGAGCAAACAAACCCTTGATTTTCTCAATGTGGCCATTAGCCTTCTCCAAAACTCCTGAAAAAAAAAAACCCCCATTCCTCCCAAAATTAAACTAAGTACACTCTTAACCTCGAGATGAACTACAAAATCTACACAAACGCTTCATCAAACCTGAGAGAGGGAGCGACTGGTGTACTAAGAGAAGGCAGGAGCTGAGCATCCGATTGGCGGCCTCCACCTCAACAACAACTCCACGAATCTTTTCGCGGACCCCACCGGATTCCTCGAGCTGGAGCTTGAACTCCTCGAACTGCTTCTCCATGGGGAAAGGAGACGGAGGAGGAACGAGGAAAGGGTCAGGAGGAGGGAAGGTGGAGAAATGGCGTGGGAAAGGGGAGCGAGAGGGAGAAGGAGAGGACTGGAGGAGAGGGGAGAAGCGAAAATGGAGAGGAGAGAGGAGAGGTTGGAGGAGGCGAGAGACGGGAGGAGAGAGAGCGGTTCGAAATGCGGCGCGCATGAGAATGAGAAGGTTTTGGAGCTTGGAGGGTTTAGGTGTTTGGGTTTTTGAGTTGGGACTTGGATTTTGATATACTGAGGGAGTTAAGTAAAAATGTGAAAATCGCTTGCAAAGTTGCAATCTGTTTTTGGTTTACAGGAGTGAGTAGCCGAAATTTTTTAATGTAGGAATGAAATTAATTAAATATACACATCTAGAAAGATGCCGTTTAAAGTTACGAAAATAGAAATGAAGTTCTTTTTATTTCCGTGCAGACCATATATTTTCGTTAGACGAGGTGTATGATTTCGGTGAAAATAATATTAAAAAAAATATACATCTGCTTGTGCTATGAATCAACGATATTTGTACGTTGATTCTTTTTTTTTTATATTGAAAACTTTAAGATCATGGAAAGCTGTGAAATGTTAAGGGATAAAAGGTACTCTCATCCTCAAACTTTCATAGATCTAGCCATGCACCATATTTCTTTGATTATTGTATATAGGGTGCGTTTGGATCGTTGGAAGAAAGAAGAAGAAGAAGGAAGAAGAAAAAAAAATTATAAACAATCTAAATTCTTCACAAAGTTACACACTTTTCAATACTTCTTCACACTTCTTCCCTTCTTCCCTTCTTCCCACACCTATCCAAACGGAGCCATATGTATATATCAACTACCAACTACTGAATTAACGATCAAAAACTCTAAAATCCATATTTTTCCTTGACAACTGATGTAAAGTTTTTGGAAAAAAAACTCTAAAACTCATAGTTTTATTTTAAATAGTTGAAGAATCTAAGTTAACTAAAAGTCGATTCATGACTATAAATCTTTGTGTCAACTACATTTACATTTCATGACATCTAAGTTGAGTCGATTCACACATATACATATCATCAAGTTAAACCAAGGACACAAACTTAATCGGAATTGATTAGTATCATCCCAATATTTCTATCATCTCCACCATCCTTTAGAAAACGCGTTTATTTTTTTCTATTTTTAGAAAACGTATTTGAAATTCTCTCTTCCATTTTCAGAAATCCAAAAAATATGTTTCTATGCGTACGCTACTCCCCCCCCCCCCCCCGCCACCCAACCCCCCGCCCACCCCTCCCGCGTACGATCCCCCCTCCCCCTCGCCCCCACCCTCCCCCCTGCCCCTCTTACCCACTTCATAACCCGTTGAAATTAATATTCGTAAATGTTGAAGCTAATGTCGTAATTGTTGAACTTGACATATTTAAATGTTGAAGGTAATATTAAATGTTAATATATATAACTGTTGAGGTTAATATCGTTACTGTTGAAGTTAATATATATAACTGTTGAAGTTAATATATATAACTGTTGAAGTTATATGTGTAACTATTGAAGTTATATATGTAACTGTTAAAGTTAATATGTTATATATGTAACTGTTGAAGTTAATATATATAATTGTTGAAGTTATATGTGTAACTGTTGAAGTTATATATGTAGCTGTTGAAGTTATGTATGTAACTATTGTAGTTAATATGTTATATATGTAACTGTTGAATTTAATATATATAACTGTTGAAGTTAATATATATAATTGTTGAACTGGACATATTTAAATGTTGAAAGTAATATTTGAAGTGAGCATATTTAAATTGTTGAAGTTGGCATATATATTAACTTCAACAGTTATATATATTAACTTCAACATTTAAATATGTTAACCTCAACAGTTAGAATCAATACATAGTGTGTGTATGAAAGGGGAGAGGGAGGGGGGAGGGGGGAGCGTACGCGGGAGGGGTGGGAGGGGGGACGAGCGTACGCAGCACAGAGGGAAACAGAGCGATTTCCAGAAATAGAAAATGCATAGAGCCAAAAATAGAAAAATGCGTGAGGATGATGGAAATGATAAATATCGAAGATGATCCTTATCACCCACGCAAACTTAATCATTAAACATCACGCAAACCTACATATTAAACTTCACGCGCTAACTATAAAATTAAACCTTGCAAAAAGAAAATCAAATTAAATTCGCACACATGCGATCAATTTAATTCCTACCACGTTGCAAGGATCCCTTAAGTCACGAAAATATCTTTAATTAACAATGCATTAAATAACTTAGGGTGCGTTTGGATATAGGAAGAAGAAAGAAGGAAGAAAAAAATTTATAAACAATTTAAATTCTTCATAAAGTTACACACTTCCCAATATTTTTTTTCACTTCTTCCCTTCTTCCATTCTTCCCACGCCTATCCAAACGGAGCCTTATAGAATAAATAATAACGAAACATTAAAAATTACCGAATATAATTCAAATGATAATTTTCTAAATATTTAAGTACTCTCCTTTCTCTTTCTAATTCATATTTTTTCTAAATTTTTCTGATTGTTTAACCAATTTTTTTGGTGCGGATTTGGATTAGTGTTTGTTGAAACGGGTTGATCTCGAGTTGGTTTAGAAAATTAATGGTTGGCGGCTAGGTATTCTACTGGAACAAAGAAATGGAAAAAAAGAAGGCAGATTTTTTTGGCGATTATTTACAAAGATCATCGTATAAACAACCATCGTTAAAAATTTTGACATTTTTTTGGGAATTCTAGTGGTGGTCATCTAAGATATATATTAAAAACCGTGGCCGATATTTAAATTTGAAATATCGGTCAAAAATAGAGTTAATTTTTTTACACTGTTATTTATATAAATTAAGAATAGTTTAAAAATTAAATATATTTGAAAATCTAAAGTAGATATATTTGGAAGTCTAAGGTAGTTCATGTCTAACTTATAGGGAAAAAAAATTTATCCCCTCATACGACATGCAATCTGAGCCCTCCAATTTTCGTTGATCGATCAATCTGAATATATTCTAGAAGTTTACCCTTCTTAATTAAAAGCCATGATTGCATTAGCTTTTAATTAAAAATATTTTTTGATTAAATATATTAAAAATAATTGTACCAATCATCTAAGATAATTTTTATATATAAAGTAAATATAAAATAGATATATTGGAAACATATATTTCTTTATATATTGATAGATTTAGCCATCAAAATTTATCAAATGACGGCGAAGCCGCCTACCCCTCATCTAGTTCGTATTAACTGCCGCAAAAACGTCCCTCCTGTTCACACATATGACATTCAATATTTTTAATAGCACTTTTCTAATAAATTATTGTTAATAGAGTGTTGTTATATTTTTTTGTTGTACTTTTCGAGGCGTTTGACAACACCACATATTAGCGCTATCAAGATTAAGTTAGTACTTTTGGACAATTGTAAGTTGATATATTATTATAGAGTGTATAAATTTATTTAAAGTTCAAACCTAATTATTTTAACAAATGAAGAGAGAAAGAAGGTTTTAAATTCGGGTCAGAATTTAAGTCAACTTTAAACTGAAAATTAGTATAGCAAATGATAATTGGACAATTGATATATGAAAATTGTAGCCCTGGAAGTGTAAAATCCAATGGTTCAAGTTTCATGTCATTTGGAGTTTCCTACATAGAGTTATCAATGTTTTAGTGTGCTGCAACATCAGAAATTAAAGTGATGTTTTAATTTATGATTAGTGGTTTTAAATGCTATACGAATTTGAAAGGTTTATTCTGATGTTTTAAAGGTAAAACAGATCAGAAAAATTAGAACAGAAGTAAGTCTTCATGTGTTGAAGCTTTGGCTTTCTTTTCCTCAAAATATTTGTTGAAATATTCTATCGATTAAGCAATCGATCAAGACACGGGTGGTGGGCTAGGTGTTGACGGGGAGTTCGCTAGCACGGATTCAACTGTCATTCTTGTTTCGGATTCAAGGTGAACCGAAGAGGAATAAAGTTTCGTTAGAGACCATATGTATGACTCAACAATCCTTCTTGTAGGAATATATGTGATTGTGATGCAAATATAATATAGGAAAGTTAGCAATAATAAGAACGATCTTAGATATTATCGGTTAATAAATTTTTAAAATTACCCGATTCGCTTCATGAAATCCTTCATAAACCCGTAGAACTAGACAACGAAACGAAAATTGAAGTCTAGGTCTACTTGAGAGATTTGAAGTTAATTGAATTAATAACCAGACCTAAAACGAGAGTTTGATATGCAACACTTCAATATAACTCAATTCTATACACAAAGCAACCTCTAAATTAACTAATTAGTAATCTCAGCTTGACACTGATGTCACATATTTATATATGGTTTTAGCCCGTACTTTTACCAAAATCATAACTCAAAACCATTGATTTTACTTGGTTTTATATGATTTTAGTTTGTATTTGTAGAAATTTGGTATTGCTTGGGTTTCATTTTGATTTGTAGGAATTTGGAGCCAAGTCGCAGCGAAAACAGTGCATTTCGGCACGAAACGACTCACGAATCGTGGTCCAGAGAATCCCGTGCGACCGCACAGCGTAGTGGTGCGACCGCACCAACTCAATTCGGGCTCGTTGCGTGCGAATCTGGCTCAACCATGGTCCAGCGACTCTAGTGCGACCGCACAGGATTTCTATGCGACCGCACGGGACTCCAAACCCTACCAAACCCCTATATAAGGCGCTCCATTCGTCTCGTCTAGGGTATCTTTCATTCCCCTTTCTTCCTTGGCGGCGCCGCGACCAAAACCACCTCAGATCCACCTCCAGTGGCCCCTGTGCGACCGCACAGGGGTCCCGTGCGACTGCATCACACCTCTGCCGCCTCA
The DNA here is from genome assembly GCA_028095005.1 of Rhynchospora pubera. Classification (NCBI taxonomy): domain Eukaryota; kingdom Viridiplantae; phylum Streptophyta; class Magnoliopsida; order Poales; family Cyperaceae; genus Rhynchospora; species Rhynchospora pubera. The sequence continues at coordinate 25,378,836 of CM051460.1, read as the reverse complement.
GATCTCACCTCCTACGCCTCACCATTCCACCCAAGCATCTCCTTTGCTGGTCCAAAAGTCGATTGGGCTTGAGAAGGGGCGTCTTGCCTTCCCTTTTGATTTGGTTTTAGCATGGAGATTGTATCTTTGCATTCCTTTACTTTCTTTGCTTGTTTTACCATTATGTTAGGCTAGATTTAGATATGTTCTAGGGAATTTGTGGAGACCAAGGTTAGGTTTGTTGAATTGATGTAGTACTTGGTTTCTCTTGTATACTATTTACTTGGTTATTGAATGAAGTTGCTTGTTTGTGTTTGATTGTCCAATTGAACTTCCTTTTAGGTGAATGGCCACACCTAACCTAGGCAAAAGGTGTAGATTGTTTAATTGAACCATGTAGGTAATCAAGGTAGGTTAGGAGCCGAGAGGTGACCAACTTAAGCCTCAAAAGGGACAAGTTTCTACTTAGGCGAGAGTCTAGTAGATGCCTTTGTGAACCAACAAATAGACTTAGGATGGTTAAGCCAACATAACGAGAGTTGAGGTTTAATGTACCTAATGGGGACTTTAGGCTAGGTTCCGCACCAAATATTGTGACCAACATGACGAGAGTTGAGGTTCAAGAGTTTAGGTACGGCTAGACCTGTCCCATACAAGCTAGAAACCAATGTGTTGCATCAATCCAGCACTAACCATGGGCTGTGCGGTTGCACAGAAGACCTGTGCGGATGCACAGGGCTCTCTGCCTGCACTTGTCAAAGTTTGGTCACGAGAGTGAGAAGCTTTGACAACCCATGGCCTAACCAAGGTCGAAACTGAACCCCTAGGACATTTTTATACCATATTTCATCACCAAAAACACCAAAAACTACTATTGTTTTGTTTGTCTTAATTGATTGTTTTTGTGTTATCTTTTGATTAAGTCAAAACCCATCATTCTATTGCTTAGATTTTGTGAATGAGTAAGGTCTAATACTCATCTTACCGTCCCTGTGGATTCGACCCTAACTGTACCAACGATTTGCCGTGCGCTTGCGGTTAATTTAGGTTACTTTTGGGTATTAGCTTATCACACATCAGACACCAGCGGGCCGCTGAGTGAACCAGCGAGGTGGTCTATGCCCGCCAAGTAGCCAGCGACCAGCTAACCCTGTCAAGCGACCTGAGTACATTTCAGTGGGCCGCTATGAAAGTCAGCGGACCGCTGGGACTGGAGTAAACTGAAGAATTAGCATGCCTTAAGCCCCTAATTTATAATTAGCCAATTAATTAACTTTATCTGTAACTTGTTAACTTAGGATTTATTTAACTGCAATTTAATTTATTTACTTAACTCTGTGACCAATCAACTTTTCTTGCGAACCTTTTAGTTTAGTAAATTAAATAGGATTAAAACTTGATTATTAAACATCCGTCCTTGTGGTTCGACCCCGAAATACTTAGATGATTGTCGTGCGCTTGTGATAATAATTTGAGTAGAATAGGGTATAATTCTAAAGCAGGAAAAATCACATCAGCGATATCCGGAAGTATTTAACCAAATTTTAAGAAATTGGAGTTTTACCCAACATATCGGAAGGTTGAGGGTTTACCAAGACCCAGAAAATAATCTAAAGCACCTAAACTAAGAAACAAAAGTTGAAATTTAGGAGTTTTAGGAATTATCAAACAAAACCCTTCAACTTGACTTGAACGAAAATTAGAGCACAAGTCTGTAGGTTAGGTTTGGTTTAATTCACGTAAAAACACTTAACAAATAACTAAGTAGGATGACAAAATAAATATCAGATGATTGGAACAGACCGTTCCAAAGTCAGGATGGACCGCCCGGAAGGGGGCGCCTGGCTCATAATGGACTGCTCCAACCATCTGACATGACGGTCCGTCCTAAGAATAGGACGGTCCGTTCCAATCCTGACAGATGAGAAAAGTTGGATAATCTGAACCCCTAATCGTTCGTCAATTGATCTTTATCCTTTAGTAGTTTAATTTTCTGGTTAATTAGGTTTTCTATCTTGCAATTTACTTACTATTTAAACCTGATCGAAACTTGAATTGTTTGTATAACCCTTGGAGTTTAATCTAATTATAATTGTCTAACTTGGAAAAAGAATAGTCCGTCTCCGAAATTCAACCCTTAGACTGTACCGCAAACGAATTAGTATCAGGATTTAAGGAATTAATTTAACCAGTATCCTCAGCACCGATCACGTTAATAACTGCTATGGGAATCATCCTCTCATCTTCACCTCTTTTTTTTCGAAATATAATTAATCTAACCGATAGAAGATGATGTAAATGATAAATTTAGGAGATGATACTTATCAGTCCCGACTATTTTTTTTGGACTGAAAGTTTGATTTAGACATTTAGTAATTTAGGTCGCACTCCCTCGCTATAGCTATTTTAAGTGCAAGATTAGAAATATTAAGATTAGGAATTTTTTTCCGTTGACCCCCGCATTTTTTTATCAGTAGTTATTTGCTAAAATAATAGGCCTCTTTCTTAATATTTCCGAGTATAGTAATATCATCCTTTTTTGTCTGGCCTGGATATAAATTAAATTTGCCAAAAAGTACAATCTCATGCAACAAGCTAATTAATTTTGTTTAAATAATCAACAATAATAATTAATTTTGTGTTGATGTTTCTTGTCAGTTCGTGTTTGTGTTGTATTGCGTGTCTAATCGTGTCGTGTCAAATCAAATCAATTTTTCAAAATTTTCAACACGACACAATAACACGATCGTATCGTGTCGTGTCATTTTGGAGAACACTAAACTTTGCAATCTGTTTGGTTTATACAGGAGAGAGAAAAACAGGATGATGAAAAAGAAATGATAGTTCTTAAAAGGGTTTTGAATTTTTAGTTTTGACTAATCTGGGCAAACATTTTTTTTTTAACACTGGTACTATGGTTTATTGGCATAAGAATGAAATCTTATTTGGTTTAAGGATAAACGGTCCACTTGCCGCTTCTAATTTTGACTAAATTGAGCAAAATTTCTTCAAAGTTCAAACACTCGTCTCTCATACTTTTAATAATACCCTGTTGTTTGTTTGTTTAGTTAATTCCCTCTTCCTATATTCTTTTTCTATAAGCTAGTGCAGTTATCGACTAATTGCATTTTACTCGATTTGTTTGGGCTATTGTTCATTTAATAATAATATTTCTAATTATTATTATTTTTATAAGACAGAAGTTTGATTTAGACATTAGTAATTTAGGTCGCACTCCCTCGCTATAGCTATCATTCCGTTTGGATGCGTTGAGAATAAGGTAGGAAGAAGGAAGAAGGGAAGAAATTTATTGGGAAGGGGTAAATTTATTGGGAAGTGTGTAACTTTTGTGAAGAGTTTGGATGGTTAGAAATAAATTTATTGGTAAAAAGTAGTTATTCCTTATTTCTTATTCCGGGAAGAAGCCATCCAAACGGAGTTAAGTACAAGATTAGAAATGTTTTTTTCGTTGACGTCCGCATTTTTTTACCACCATTTATTTGATAAAATAATAGGCCTTTTTATAATATTTCTGAGTATAATAATATCATCCTTTTTTGTCTCGCCTGCATATAAATCAAATTTGCCAAAAAAAATATATATACAATCTCATACAACAGGCTAATAATTGTATTTGTCATGGAATATATTTTTTTTCGAACTCATTTTATAATTAAGTAAATACTTTTCTGAGTAAATTTAATACAAGAATAGTTTATGGGAGCTGCTTTGGGCAACCAAGTTTTCACTTGGAGCAGCATATAGAAAATAATATGGACAAATATGCCCTCAATAAACTTTCCCAATAAATTTTCTAATAGAATATATCCAAACGCTAGTGCTAAATCCAATTGATTTAAATTTATTTGGTCTCCTAAAACTTTATTACTTTCTTCAAATAAATATATTAGTGCGCCTAATTTTATTTTTGAAGTTGATGGCTTATTCGTACTATAAGAATTAACTGAAAAATTAATACAAATTAATATAAATATAAAGCTCAATAATAGTAAGAACTGAATTAGCTATATAAATTCATTTTTTTGTAACTTATAATGCTTATATGTATTATGCTTTGTTTTTCACAGAAAGTTTTATAAACAAAATTTATGAAGAAAATAATTAACAGAACTCGTACTCGTACATGGACTTCCCAAATTTAATACAAAAATAAAATGGAATCTGAGTAGAGTCAGAAAATTCGGAAGGGCAAATTAGATATTTTAAAAAAATTGATGTTGCTCCAAGTAAAAAACATGTTGCTCAAAGCACCTCCCATGGTTTATAATCGTTTAATTTGATAAATTTGTAGTTGTCAAATTTGATTGAATTGAAAAAAAAAAAGGTTTCCTTTTTTGGGACTGACTATTACAGACTCCACTTTCCTTTTTTATTTTTATTTTTTTTCTTTGCACAATCTTCTCCGCCTAATTTAACACGAACGGAACGAGTCTAAAGACTAAAAACGAAATAATAAAAAAAGGAAAGAGTGACGGCCTCCAAAATTAACTGATTCTCGCCGACCTACTGAGCTATAAAAATGAACCTCTACTGTCCGGACTCCGTACCTTTCTTGTCACAATCTCTTTTCATTCTACACATCGCTGTACTTTTCTTTCTACACATCGCTGTAGTAAAATTTCAGTTTATTTTGTTGTTAGTAGCGTAATGGCCCCAAACCGCCTGATTGTGGATGAGGTAATCATTGATGACAACTCTGTTGTTGTTATGCATCCCCTGACCATGGAGAAACTCGAATTATTTCGGGGCGATACTGTTCTTCTTAAGGTAAAAGAATGTTACTTCTTTTTGTTTTCCTTTGGATTATATATTGAATAGGAGCAACGATGTCCTTATCCTTCCTGGAACAGTTAAGAAGTTCTCCATAAATTTAGCAGAATGGTTGTTTTGGAAAGGGAATGAATTATTTCATGCCAGATATATTATATATAACAAACAACACCAAGTAAAAAATATAAAGCATAAAAGTTTGTTGATCTAGGAACCGAGTACAACAATAAATTTCTTTTCTTTTGTATATATACTTAATTTCTAATTATTAATATATTTCATGAAAACGATTGTTATTCAAATGTTATATTTATCGTGTCGACAACAAATCAGGGGAAGAAGAGGAAAGACATTGTATGCATACTGCAAGCAGACGACACATGCGAGGAGACAAAGATAAGGATGAACAAGGTGGTGAGGAAGAACCTTCGGGTCAGGCTGGGGGATGTCATCTCTGTGCACCAATGCTTCGATATCCAGTACGGGAGGCGTGTCCATGTCCTTCCGATAGATGACAGTATTGAGGGCATCACCGGCAGCCTCTTTGATGCCTTTCTCAAACGTAAGTTCTAACGAAGGCCACAGCTTCCCCTCTGAATTAACTAGCTATCCTTATTTACATAATTAATTAATTATTGATGGTACCTGTCCTCAAAAGTTAAACAAAATGCAATGTCCGCTGTGACAATGTTGCAAATAAAAATTTTATTTATGTGCATTGTGCAAGAAACATACTGAGATTGTAGCAGTAACTACTAGATATCTAGTCTTCAATAACGAGTTTAGGTTGCAACAAGGGGAGTGCAACTGTGGTTTATACAATGTCAAAAGATTCTAGTTTTCATGTATGAACTTCTGCCAATAACCAATTTTCTTCTGAAATCAAATATTGACAGCCTACTTCCAAGAAGCATGCCGCCCAGTCAAAAAGGGCGACCTCTTCCTTGTTCACGGCGGCATGCGCAGTGTTGAATTTAAGGTTATTGAAACCGATCCTGCCGATTACTGCATCGTATCCCCTGACACAGAGATATATTGTGACGGTGAGCCTGTGAAGCGTGAGGACGAGGAACACCTAGATGATGTCGGGTATGATGACATCGGAGGCGTGCGCAAACAGATGGCCCAAATACGCGAACTTGTTGAACTCCCTTTCAGGCACCCCCAGCTCTTCAAAGCAATTGGGGTCAAGCCACCAAAGGGTATTTTATTGTATGGACCGCCTGGAACGGGTAAGACCCTTATTGCTCGTGCAGTTGCTAATGAAACTGGCGCTTTCTTCTTCCTTATCAATGGGCCTGAAATTATGTCAAAAATGGCTGGGGAAAGTGAGAGCAACTTGAGAAAGGCATTTGAGGAGGCTGAGAAAAATGCCCCATCTATTATTTTTATTGATGAGATTGATTCGATTGCACCAAAGAGAGATAAGACTAATGGTGAGGTCGAGAAAAGGATAGTTTCTCAGCTATTGACTTTGATGGACGGGTTGAAGTCACGCTCCCATGTGATCGTCATGGGAGCTACAAACAGGCCCAACAGCATTGATCCGGCTTTGAGAAGGTTTGGGCGGTTTGATCGGGAGATAGATATCGGTGTTCCAGATGAGGTTGGGAGGTTAGAGGTCCTACGTATACATACAAAGAAAATGAAACTGGATGAAGATGTGAGTTTACTATACTTTTTTTTGTTCTTTCTATATTGCAGTTGCGGATCATTATATTTTTGGCAGAATCTGTAAATTTAACAGAATTATTCCGTGCCTTTCACAGGTTGATTTAGAAAGAGTGGCTAAAAATACTCACGGACATGTCGGTGCTGATTTAGCTGCACTCTGCACTGAAGCAGCACTTCAGTGTATCAGGGAAAAAATAAGCGCCATCGACCTGGATGATGAAACGATAGATGCCGAGATACTCAATTCTATGGCTGTAACCAATGAACACTTCCAGACTGCTCTTGGTACTAGCAACCCATCAGCTCTTCGTGAAACTGTAAGTCAAATGCTGGAATTAATTTGTTGATGGTGTTGAGTTTTACAGAGTTGATGTCTTGATGAATAGAAATTTAGAATTATCTAAATTTTGGGTTATGTTGTGTAGGTTGTTGAAGTGCCAAATGTCAGTTGGGATGACGTGGGTGGTCTGGAGAATGTCAAAAGAGAGCTGCAAGAGGTAACTTTTTCTAATTTGATTTTTTTTTTTTTTTGGAAAATCGGCACATGAAAGCATTAGCCTTTTAGATCAATACTGAGATAACTGGTTCAATGTAGCTAAATTACACTTTTCACTTCAAAAATGAATATTCCTCGACTTTGTACTTCTAAGATGTTGATTTTTTATTCTCAGAATTCAAAAGAATGTTGTGTTACTTGATTGAGCGTATTTACAATATTTACTAAATGTTTTTAATTGCAGACTGTACAGTACCCGGTTGAGCATCCAGACAAGTTCGAGAAGTTCGGGATGGCTCCCTCAAAGGGTGTTCTGTTCTATGGGCCACCTGGATGTGGCAAAACCTTATTGGCCAAAGCGATTGCAAATGAGTGCCAAGCTAACTTCATCAGTGTCAAGGGCCCGGAGCTACTCACCATGTGGTTTGGTGAGAGCGAGGCTAATGTTAGGGAGATTTTTGACAAAGCCCGTAGCTCTGCTCCTTGTGTCCTCTTCTTTGATGAACTTGATTCAATTGCTACGCAGGTATTATATCAGCTTCTAAGTTCTGTGATTGAGGCATCTCTATTGAACTCCCCTAGGCTTAGGTTGTTTGATGTCCTAACATATTATGGCTCTATTCTTTATCTTCACTGGTCAATAAAGCAAGTAAGAATAAAAGTATGACATGAAAAGGGAGATTAGAGTAACATAAATTAAACCAAGGAATACTGCTATGGTTCTGGTATAGTCAACTAAGTGTGATTTTGTGGTTTTCGGATTAGTTAACATAATGTCCAGAATTTGTCAGAACAGAAAATGTCCAGAATTATAGAAAGTTTATTATTTTGTTTATCGGGTTTGTACTCGTCTTCAAAACTTTAACTTCATTATTGTTTCAGAGAGGCAGCAATGGTGGTGATGCTGGGGGAGCAGCTGATCGTGTGCTCAATCAGTTGCTAACCGAAATGGATGGAATGACCGCAAAGAAAACTGTGTTCATTATCGGTGCGACCAACCGCCCAGACATCATTGACCCAGCATTGCTGAGGCCAGGTCGTTTGGACCAGTTAATCTACATTCCTCTACCTGACGAGGCGTCACGGCTCCAGATCTTCAAGGCCTGCCTCAGGAAGTCCCCAGTCGCCAGGGATGTTGATTTCAGCACACTAGCAAAGCACACGCAAGGCTTTAGTGGTGCTGATATTACTGAAATTTGTCAACGCGCCTGCAAATACGCGATAAGAGAGAACATTGAAAAAGTATATTTTTTTGTTCCCTTTTTGGGATGTATCAAGGATTGGATTTATGAATTTTTTTTGTTGGTTAATTTATGTAATTTAAATTTAAATTAACAGTAATTTGTTTCTTTATAGGACATTGAAAGGGAGCAACGCAAGAGCAAGAACCCAGAGGCAACGGAGGAGGACGATGCCGATGATGTCCCGGAGATAAGGGCGGTGCATTTTGCGGAGTCAGTGAAATATGCTCGCCGCAGTGTGAGCGATGCCGATATCCGCAAGTATCAGGCATTTGCGCAAACCCTCCAACCATCTTGTGCATTTGGATTGGGAAATAGAGGGGCTGAGAAATAGGGGTTTTTCAAATTTTTGGTCTATAAATTAATATCTTACCTTAATATATAAAATATTGAATTTCATCTTTTGTGCAGTGCGCAATTTTAAATTGTACATTTGAATATTATATCTGATAAAATAATTATTTTTTCGATATTATTGCACACATGATGACATGAATGATAGAACCCTAGTGCATTAAAATAATGGCATAAAACAAAACTTTATATTATTAACAACAAAACACGAGGTAAAATTAAATCTTATCCATCTTAACTTATATCATTAACGTGAAATAAAATATTAGGCAAATAGCTGAGATTTAGCAATAAACTTATAAAAATCAAAATACATAAGATAATTAACGGTCAACAAAAGAGTAACAACACCATTGTAACTTAATCATGGGTCAATTAATCTAAATTTCCAAAATACATACTAAGGGGAACGGTTTCAAAATAAAAAAGAAATTAAAAAAAGTTTGGAGATTTGAACGGAATATTTTAGGGTATTTTTAGTGTACAGATCTCCAAAAAAAAAAATAGCCGGTATACAAAATACATACTAATTTTGGACATAGGTTAAGCACGCTGAAAAATGGTAGTTGCTTTTCCCCACTCTCATTTTACGGTATTTTACCCTGTCTAGACTAAAATACCTATGTTATCTTATGCGATACATCTTCTACGATCGATTTTCTTTCTTTTTTTTTTCTTTTTTTTTTGAGACACAACCAAAGATTTATTTCGTTAGCCGCCAACATATAAATTAAAAACGTAAAACTCTATCATTATAAATCCATTGAATCAAGCATTCTAGAACGACGAAGTATCTCAATATTGAAAATTTGCACATCACTACAAATTAATTCTCTACATCGATTATGAAAAAAATTATTTTACTCTTAGAATTTATCTATTAGAAGAGAAGTGAATTTGAAGATTTCTGATCTATTTTAATTGCAATTAAGAAAAAAAAATTGTAACATTTATTTTTTAAATTAGTATTATACAAAACACTACTGCCTCGGTGTACGCTAATTTGTTCATTCTTAACAACAATAGCAAGGTGCAGGTCAACATCCTTTGTCAGAAAAGTAGCTTTGCATCGAATGATTTTTGCTGAGTTCGAAGTAAGCTGGGCTGCCTTCGGATCATGGATAATTACTCTTACTCTGAGAATTGTGAAGATGTGTTCGAAGCAAGGTGAGTTGGTTGGTACCTAAGGGCTTGCTCCAGAGGAGGAGGGTAAGCTAAGCTAAGCTAAGGAAAGGAACAAAAGAGGAAAGAAGATGAAGGAAACTTAGAAGAATGAAGGTACCTTGCTCCATCTCTCTAAAATCATACATCAAAGATAACAACAGTAATCTCCTTCTTGGACGACATTACCCTTTTTTGTTTAAATGAAGAGAGAAAGATGAATTGCTGAGCCCACAACCAGAGAAACAAAAACGAATGGCATTTTAGGTAAAAAATTAAATTTGTTGGTGTCTCTCGGTTACACTTCGATTTTGGGATAATCCATCTACTCCGAAAATGAACTGTTCAGGAACTCTAGCTTAACGAAGTTTCCGTCGATTCATCCCGCACCAGCGACGGGAGCAGAGTATCTCTGTTACGCTGCCTTTCCTTCGCTCTGGTTCAACCCTTCTGGAGCAGGCCCTAAAACAACAGATTAAAAATTACGGTGAGAAACTAAATCTCCACTACTTATAAAACATCAGTAGAACAGGCATAAAACTTCGAGATAAAAGGAAGTTACACCCTCTAATATTAAATATGGATCATTAATTTTGTTAATCTACTACGATCTGCGGTTCAAATTCAAATATCAGATAAAAGGTCGCCTTCTCCTCCTCCGCCAACCCCTTCTCCCTCCTCCTCCGTTGACTTCCCCCAACCCTAACAACACACAGAGATAGGTGAGAAGGCGCTAGACAGTGGTGGATAGAGAGGCATCGGGAGGCGAAAAACTTTGCTAGGGTGCATAGGGGAAGAAGCGAGGCTACAGTAGACAAAAATAGTTGCACATCTATTTTTTGCTCCCTCATGGCCTTAATTTTGGGTATCGTCACTTTTTCCCTTTCTCAATTTTTCTCTGATTTCCTTTTATTCATCTCCTCAAAGCATTTTTCCAACAACTCCTCATCTCCTGATTTGATTAATTTGGACAGTCAGAGCAATTGGGATGAAAGATAATTATGCTTTTCATTTATCTTATCCTGTTGAATGCTACATCAAAATTTCTATTTCCTATTTAGAATTTTTAGATGCAAGTTTGAACATACCTAAATTCTTTAATTGTTGGACTTTCACAGTTGTTTGTAGAATTTGCCTATGATTTCATATGTGTAATTTGTTTCTTTTCATATCACTTGCCATTTTGTAGACTGATTTTTTTTTCGTTCATTGCTTTCTTATTTGTTTGTTTATTGATCTGCAGTATGGATCTATTGTGGACGTTGACTTGAAGATTCCTCCAAGGCCTCCTGCCTATGCTTATGTCAAGGTATAACAGATCTCTCTTTAATTTTTCACCTGACGAAGTACTGTCTTTCACTGCTAATGCTTTATCAATGTCCTTGGGTGAAGAAAGATTAACAAAATCTGCCTCAACGGTCAATTAAGGACAAAGCATGCCACATGAGAAAATAGCTGAGGAACTTTGCTGTAACTGAGTTTGAAAAAGAAGTTAGTGTGTTGTATATGTAATGTTCTTATTTTTTCTTTCTGTATATTTTAGTTTGAAGACCCAGAGATGCTGAAGATGCAATTCGTGGGCGTGATGGATACAAGTTCGACAGCGAAAGGTTGCGGGTATGTGCATAAAATGGCTGCCGTAGAAGTCATTCTTTTTGCAGGTTACACCATTATGTGATGCAGTGCAGGGTCAACTCTATCAACTTTCAATCATTACATTGGAGAAAACGTTTTGAGCACAAGTGTCATCAGAAGTGTGAAATACCTTTTTGTTGCATGAAAGTTGATATTTTAATTAAAATTTGAATGATAATTGGGATGAAGTGTCCAAACTATATGTGGATTTGAATTGCCTTGTTTATTGTAGACATGTAGAGCACTTATGGTAAAGAAATTTGGCACGGACAAAGTAAGTCTACTGTAATTAAATTTTGAAAATACAACCTGCCGTAATAAAAATCATTCCTTGAGAAACATTGGTCTTTGCTTAATAAGGTCTTAATCTGAAATTGAGAAGCCTGATACTGATGACGAATATCAAGGTATGCATATTTTCGAAGTTATAGTTGAGCATTTCTGAAATTGTTTTTTTGGTTATTTGCTTGATAATTCTTATAAGGAGCAGCAAAAGAAGATAAGTTTGTCTCTTGTATTTCTTATACAAAGCAGCGAAAGAAGATAAGTTTGTTTCTTTCTACACATCTACTGCAAAATTACTTTCTCTAATAAATTGTCGATTTAAAGTTTAAGATTGTAAAATTGAATTTTCTGTCTTGTTTGTAAAAGTTTCTGATTTCTGATGCTATATTTTTTTTTGGATTCAGTCAGTGTATCAGTGGCTCATAAATTAAAAGCCCCCAATCATGTAGACTTCTACAAGGCATACAGAATTAGGCGGCAGCTGTAAATTGCTCTTTGCTCTTCAGGTGTTTGTGGTAATTCCCCAGTGAGCAACTTAGCTCTACTGATTTGATTATAGAAATTAGAACCCATTTTTTCCATTTTTTTCAGATGACACTACGTGTACAATCTTTTTGGTCAATGTTCTAGAAACTTTAACAAAGTATAATCATTTTTTTTAACACAGATGATCGAGGCATCAGTGATTGCGAGCCCATTTCTTGGAATTTTCTTTTGTCTGCTTCATGTGATAGTTAGTCTTGTCCGTACATGGTCATATTTGGTACATCAAATCCAATGCTTAATCATTTCTTCTGGGTTGCTACCACAGTACCAAAATATCAACTTAGACCGCCTTCGACACTTGGTAGTTGTAATAGACAGTGAAGATGCTAAGAACAAGAACAAGGTTCATCAGCTTCTGTGCTGGCTATCAGACATTGGTGTAAAATATGTAATTCTCTATGACATAGAAGGTAAAAAGTTAGTTATTCCTGTGTTTTAATTTCTTTAAATGGATTACAATTATTTTGCTACTGGTACTTGCATAGCTTTTGTCAATTGGTAATTCAACTAAAGTGAACAATTTTTTTTAATATGTAGGTGTCATAAAGAAATCAGATAAAGCTTATAAAAAAAGCAGTGCTAATCCAAGTGAAACAAAATGCTTGGTAATTCACATATTGTAATTTCCAAATTTTATAAATATTTTCTGCGTAATTGAAACAAAGCACGTTATTTCTTTGTAGGATTTTGCTCCGAACATGCTTTTAATATTTGATATGTTTGGAATGACTGTGGAAATTATTTTTTACACTGATGGAAAAGAAGCAGCCGCAAAAGGAGCAAACTACCTTTGTTCAAATTATTTGAAAAACCAAGATGACACCCTAAATAAATTGGGACCCAAGTTCACCGAACCTGACATCTCAAGTGCCTTAAAGGCAGTAGGTTAGAATTCCATACCGTGTTTGTAATCTCCTTTATTTTAATATGTGTTAGAGGAATTTGTTCTATTGAAATGGACACTCCATGCATGACACAGGTTATTTCTAACAAATCTAAAATTTCATTCTTATCTGGGTGCATTAAAAAGTGCAAATTAAATCTCTACTAAATGGGATCACACAGTTGCATTAAGCCAAAAAAAAAGGATGTAAAGTTTTATTTGAGCAATAATACCACCAAAAGATGATTTCGACGATCTTATGTTTTCTCTTCCATTTACCTGTAGAAGTAGTTCTATTTCACTCATATAGTTCCTGATTGGCTTCTTTATGTATATATAGGTCATGACGGGCCTGAGCCAGATCTTCTTCTTGTATATGGACCAGCAAGATGCCATTTAGGGTTTCCAGCTTGGAGATTGCGATATACTGAAATTGTGTATGTTTATGAACCTTACACTTATATAATAGCCCCATGCAAAAGTGCTTTATTTCTGACTGGCTTTGCATTCAACATTCAAACCAAAAGAAAAGTTTTATCTCACAAAACCAAATCTCTTATATTTTTGTATTTATTGTTGATCTTTTCCTTACATTTGCATTATTACAACTTTTTTATGTAACTTTTGTCTTATTTTCAGGCATATGGGACCACTGACTTCGAAGAACTTAGTGCTGTAGTAAAAGTCTTAATACTATTTCTCGAAAAAACACCAGAATAAATAATTACCGTTAACTACACCATAATAAGAACCTGTCATTCTTATTCTAAATTGTCTCTCGTTTGTGCTTAACCTCTGAAATATCTCATTTTCTCTAATTAAGTCTTGTTTCGATTTCTCTATTAAATCATTTTTCCTAGATTCTGTTTCACAGCTTATTCCATTTGGAACTGGTTCAGATTTTGTTAGAACATTTTGCTGGTGAGTTTCATTTTTTTTTGCTACTTTCTGTGAATAAATTTGACCTTCAATTAGTTACCTTCACAAAATCGATTGTGTTTTCTCTCTCTTTTTTCTTTAAATATTCAGAAAAAAATAATCCATATGATGTGATTGATCTAATTGCAAAAGGTTTCTTCTTATTTTTATTCTAATTTTGTTTGTTTAGTGTTTTTATTTCCATTTCTGACAAGTATATATATATTTGAAGGTCACAATTAAAATTTGATGTTGGTGCAATTGAGGGGCCAACTGGGGACAAGCATTTCTTTGTATATGTTGCTGACATCCACTTATAAGAAATGAAATGTTGTCCCTAAAAATAGGCCTAGAAGGGGGTGAATAGGCACAAAAACGAATTTCTAAACCGGTATGGTCAATATTTGGTTCAATTCAAACTTGGTCTAATACAAACAATCAAAGCACAAGCAATTCAAGTATAGCAAGATAATAAAGAGAGAAAGAGAGAGAGAGAAATTGAACACGCGATGTATTACGGAGTTCCGACCCGCTAGGAAGTGCTAGCCTTAGTCGTACGTCTCCGGGAGTTTCGCAACCTCGAAATGGGCGCGCTCCGTTCAATTCCACACGAACGGGACTACAAATTCGAACCAAATCACCTTGTTACAATCACTCTCAAGGTGGATTGGCCTAACTCGATTAAACAAGCTCAAACACTCAAAGGAATGAGGCTCTAACCAAATCACTCAATAAATCTAGCAATTAACACTAGTGGATTGGTTTAGCACACTCTAATCTCAATGATTTTGCTAAATAATGCTCAAACACAAGAGAGAGTAATGTCTAACTGGTTGGAGCTCAAAAGGGAGGAGTTTCAAAGGTTTCAAAAGTGTCTAAACAGTTCCAAGAGGCCCCATATTTATAGAGGGCGCCAACAGCTCCAAAGACCAGTCAAAACAGACTCTGGCGTTATACAACGCTATATGCCGTTGTACAACGCCTAAATAGCCGTTGAAAAATCAAACGGTCACAGACAATAACGTTATGAGTTGTCAGAGCGTTGTGTAACGCTGTATAGCGTTGCACAACGCTTCAGCAAAAATCCAAAGCAAAAGCTCGACAGTTCCGTTGGAACTTGTCAGAGCGTTGTGTAACGCTTGGTAGCGTTGCACAACGAAGTCAAGAAAACGAATAAGGCAGAACTGACAAATTCAAACAACATTGTCAGAACGTCATACGACGCTGACTGGCGTCACACAACGTCGCCGTTGCACAACGCTATTCAGCGTTGCTCTACGCGTCCAGAGAGAAAAAGCGAAGTCTGAGCGAAGTTTAGCGCGTTACACAACGCTATAATGCATGGAACATGGCAGCATGCATGCAGCATCGATGCAGATCGATGTCTGAGCAATGCAGAGTCGCCTGTTTCATACTGCGTTGTACAACGCTGGGTAGCGTTACACAACATAGGAGTGGAAACGTTGTGTAACGTTACTTAGCGTTGCATAACGTTCTGACAAGGGGAAATAATGAATTTAACTGGTTTAAAAACAAATGAACTAGCGTTGCACAACGCTACTGAGCGTTGTGTAACGCTGTTCCAACCTTGTCAGAGATTTTGCAATTTAAAATCGAATTAACTCAGCGTTGTGTAACGGCAACTGGCGTTGTATGACGCTGGACAAAAAAACTGAGCATTTTACCAGCAAATTGATTGAGATTAGTTTAGAGTTTAATTAAACCTTAATTACTGACTCTAACTAGACCAAAGCAATCTCTTGAAGCTCCAAACTAAGTGCCACACTTGCTTTAATCCATTCTTCAATAAATTTAGCTATAAAACACTAAAAAGAAATGTTAGTTTAAAGGATTCGGTGTTGTTTTGCAAATCGGCAAATCGAGAGAAAATGTTTAACCAACAATCTCCCCCTTTTGCCGAGTTGCAAAACAACACCTAAGGTATATTTGGGACTTGATACAACAAGGCGGAATAACCCAAATTACCTAATTCTCCCCCTTTTTGCAATTAGGGAAAAGAATACCCAAAATGCCCTTGAATAAAAACCATAACGATCCTCCCCCTTTCGAAAAGAATTTGGCCACTAAGTTCATTTGATTAGGGATATCTAACAAGGTTTAAAGAGGGCTTAAACTAACAATTATAGACCATGCATGCATATTAAAATAAAAAGAGCTAAAAACGAAGCCATTTAGCACAACATAATTCATTAAAGCATAACATAATTCATACAACAACCATAAAATAAAACAAATCCATTTAGCACAAACTTAAACATCCAAAACACCGAGAAATCACAAAAGAGATACGAAAGGCAAAGAAACTACGAAAAGCAAAATAAAAAGAAAGGAGAGGGCTAAGGCTTGGAGACGGTTTCGGCTCGACTACTCCTCATCATCATCACCCGCACCACTACCGGATCCCCTCTTGAGATGGAGCTCCATCTTTCCCCCAAGGTTGATCATCTCATCCTTGAGATGAGTGATCGAGGCATCGGTCTTGGCTTGGTAAGCGGTCAAATTTTCTTCAATTGTGTTGAACCGCGTGTCAATGTGAGTGGTTAAGGCGGCGAATTTAGCATCAAGATAGGCATGGAAGTCTTGAGGTGCGTCTTGACCCTCCATCCGTCCTCCGGGCACATGCAATGGTTCATTGCCTATCTCCTCATATTGATTGATGGTGGCATTTGGACGGAAGATGTAGTTATTACGGTGGAATGCACCGGGCACAATGGAGTTATCATCTTGGGCCATCCATCCGGTAACATTGAGATGTGCCATTAGGTTTTCGGGAGTAGCAATGGCATTCTCGGGCACGGGTTCGCCCCAAAGAGGTGTGTCATGAGGAATGCCGTTTTCAATGAGAATTGATTGAATGATGTGGGCATATGGAAATGAGAAGCGAGAAGAGGAATCGACCCGTGCCATATGAGCAAGCATGATGTAAGGGAGATTCACCTTTTGATTCATCTCAAGGAGGGAGCGAAGGAGAAACACGGCGAATTGCTCCACATTGGTCTTGATTGTTGCCTTCGGAGTGATAATGTTATTGATGAAGAGGAAGAGAAGGCGGTGCAAGGCCGGTAGCTCGGTGGCGGTGAATTGGCGAACGTTGAAGTTCCTCCAACAATAAAAGAAGCGGTGGTACTCGTCATACGGAGGCAATTCGCGGGGCCAATTGGCATAAATGTAGATCTCCAAGTTGTCATTGTCGAGGCCGAGAAGGTTGGCCAAGGTTTCCTCGGTGATTGAGATGTGACGACCGAGGATAAAGGAGTTTGCGGTTGGGTGTCCATCGGTCCATGTCATGGTAAGATTGGCATAGAAAAGCTTGATTAAGGACGGGTTGTAAGGTTGAGAATGCGCGAGAAGACCCGCCATGTTCCAATATTCGATCCTTTCTTTGATCCAAGTCAATTCTCTTGGATTCAAGTGGTAGACACCATAGGGGTGCTCGAAGTAGAAGCACTCGGAACACTCGCGATTGACATCGCGGTATTGGCAAAAATGCATGTACGAGACCGAGTCTTTGAAAAGGTAATTGTTTGAGGAGGAGAGGGTCCAATCCACGGGTACCGGGGGTATTTTCATTGGAATCGGTTGATCGGTTTGATCGGTTTGAACCGGTGGGTTGGAGGAGGCACCCTTGGGGTTCAAGCCCAAAGAACCGGGCGAAGTCATTTTCATTGCAGATCATCTTCTTTCCGTTCGCACGGAATGTCATCTGCCAGAGATCGTCCTTGAAGAAGAGGTCAAGGGTGCAGAGGAACTCCATAGTGAGGGCCGTATAGGCTGGAGCTCTGATCTTCCAGAATCTCGGGCGAAACCCGACAGATCTGGTGAGACGGAAGAAGTCATCGCGGATGCCAAGCTGATCGAGCACCCGCAAATCAATTGCCTTGGTGCTTTGGAAGTGTTTATTGCGGAGGTTTTTGAACCTCTGCTTGGCATCTGAGCCCTTGAGGCGGATGTGCACATCGGCAAGGTCTGATCATCAGCCATGTCTGAAATTGACTCTAGTTCGGACCAGTAGTACACGTAAGGAGATGGATGTCTGCGCCTGACCCAACCCGCGAATGGTATGATCTGATCTGGATCCTCAACTGTGTACTGTGAATGAGAGACGGGAGGCGGGTTGACCATGAACTCTCGCGGATCGAGCGGGTACTTGTCAAGCGGAGGAATTGGGCTGTCTTCTTTCGTTGACCACCCACCGATGCCCCTGGTAAATGTTCTGGGCACAAGAATCTTCCTCTTTCCAGGCTTTCGCGGGAGATTTGTTGACCCTAAAAATTAATCCCTGAAAACCAAAGTACAAAATACAACTTCAAGTCAAAACCAAATTGCGAAAGCCAGAAGTCAAACAGCCAAAACTCAAAACCAAGTTACCAAAAATACTAAACAAACTCCAAAAATCACCAAAAAATACCCAAAAATCCTTTGAGAATTATGGTGAATTATCATAATTTTTAAACCCCAGAAATGCCCACACAAATGCCAAATTTTGCAAACAAACCCAAAAACTTCATAAAATTATCAAAATAAATCCATAAGGAATTTTGCAAAACCAGTTGAACCATTAGATTCCTTATATTTTTCTAAACTTACCCATAAAATTTCATCCATAAATACCCAAGGGAAGGCCTTGAAAGAATTTATTTTGGGTCAGCATTGAAGAATAAATGTTAAATCAATGAAAATCAAATGGAAATCCCAGAAAATCCCAGAAAAAATGAAAAGCCCCTGGCGCGTGCATACCACTGCAGAGGATCCCAGGGGGGGACAGATGATGTCGCTGCCCCCTTGGTTAAAATTACCATAGCGTCTGAATCATTGGATGGTCTTGGCTCATGCACCAATAGCTTTACACCCCTTCCCTGGCTCCATTGGCTCACGGTGAAACAAATGCACGCATCTCTCCCTCTCTCATTAAGCCTTACAGGCAGGGCCCACCTGTAAGGGTCGTCTTCCCCAGAGTAAAAAAGAAACAGAAGATGAAAGCCCGAATTTACCGTCAGACGCCGGGTGAAATTGAAAGGCACGACGACGTGGCCTCCTCCAGCGCCACAGGCGCAAAACCAGTAGCCCTCGCCCATGGTTTTCCAAAACCAATGCCCTAGCGCAGCTGGATCTCAGTCGTTGATGGAAATTTGAGGGCAAGGATTAAGCTGGGCTCAAAGGCGTTGCCCTAGATTCAGACCTATATAAATACCTCCAATCCGAAGAGAGAGAAGAGAAGAGAGGAGAGGAGGAAGCAGCCACCATTCTGGGTTGGGTTTAGATAGCTTGTATTAGGGAAAGGAGATTAAATTGAGGCTAGGCATTAGATCGAGCAGTGAGGAATAGAGAAAAAGAAGTGAAATTGAGTGAAATAAGAGTGTAATATTCTGTTCTTAAGTCAAATAAATCTGTTTGAAAGCATCAAATTTGCTGTTTTGTTGTCTTCTTTCCTTCAACTCAGCCACCAAACAATGGTGTGCTTGAGTACATGTCATACAGCTCTTATGAGCCATGGTCTAGAGCACAGCTCCAGTCATGGCCATGGGGTGAGTCAAAGAAAGGTGCTTCATGAAGGTTTAGAGCCCAGCTCTTCGCTTCATGGAGTATTCTCAAGTCCAATATAAAGGCACCATGGCTGCCATGTAGAGATCTTTAGCCCAGCTTTAGTCTCTCATGGCAGTATCAACTTGACTTGGCATAGGTCCAGAGCACTGGCTCTGGCTTAGCCATGTTCAAGCCATTGACAATCCAAAAATGTCATTAAAAATAATAGAGGTCATGCCAAATTCTAACCAGTCCTTACCTACGGATTAATTCAAAATTAAGGGTTTATATGCATGATATGTTTATATGCTTGCTAATTCTTAGAATTTTGAACAAACATAAAAAGTATTTCTCATTTGTTGCAAAAGAATTAAAATTGTGTATATAGATAAATGGTTGCAATAAAAAGGTAATAGAAATATCAAAACTGCTTTCAATAGCCTCTATATTCCTATTGTGACTGTGTAAAGGGTTTTCCTGTAATTGGAACAACTCAAATCTAAATCACATCAAAACAGTGGCAAAAGCATTTAGAAATAAAAAGTGCAAAAAATGGGATAAATGCTAAGTGGTTTACATTCACAATCTGCATTGACTTAGACAAATGAAACGGACTCAAATGGACCTAAATTGAACATCAAACCAAACTTATTTGCAGTAAATGCACTTACATGAAAAATGGCAAGTTGAATAAAAATGTTCAAAATTCAGAAATTTTGCCTCAATGCTCCTTGCGTCAAATTATGCAGTATCAAGCTAAACTAAGGACATGGAAAACTTGTATTTAACCTCCTGAAACTCACCAAATCATTTCTGGCACAAAAGAACTGCTCAGTAGGCCCCACAGTAGAAGCTCAAATCAGACCAAAATCAATTCGAAATGTCTCAGTTGAGATCATGTCCTCCTAAGCATCTCTATGACTAATAAACCTCACAAATCCCCTCAATACATGTCCTCGAGTGAAATTAACCTCTCCCTGGCAAAGGAAGATGGTCAGAGAGCTTCAAGCACCATTAATGGCGGCTCAAGCCCTCTCAGGCGCTACACGAAAAAAAAAAGCTCCACGACTTCAATTGACGACACCGGAGTGTTCTCCTAAGTCTTGCGATTCCAACGCATCCAAGAACGACCAAAATGGTGGCCTGAAAGGCCGTAATTTCGTCGGAGAAGAACGGAGGACCAAACAGCAAAAAGACCCGACTCTGTCGGAGAAGACGGATTCAAATCCGCGATACCATGGATCTTCTGTGGCGGAACATCTTGAGGCGGGTAACTGACACGATCATGACCCGCTACACAGATTAAATAAAACAAATCAAAGCTCAGTCAGCGCTCTGCCACGTCAGCAAGCGACGCCAAACCCAGTCAGAGCCACCACAGCGCCAACTCAGCCCCTGCGCACACGTGGCCCAATAAGAAAATTACAAATAAACAGAAAACTTCAAAAATTCATCAAAAATAATAGGAAACTCAGAAAAATTCAAATAAAATATCCATAAAATTCTAAAAATCCAAATAAACCAAATTCACTAATATTTTGATATAAAAATCTGTCAAATTATTGGTCTTTTCTATTTTTGAATTATTTTTCAATATTAAATAGATTTTATAAAATGATATTAAATAAATTTTGTAAAATTCCAAAAATGACTTTAAAACTTAATGAAGCTCTCTTGACAAGTTTTCAAAAATAGATGTTGAGATTTTAAAAGAAATATATTTGACATCAAGTATTTTCAAACATAAACATAACTAAAAATATAAAAAGATATTTCAAAAGTCTAAAATTAAAAATAAAAATAAAAGAAAATCGTGAAAATTGTAAAACCCAAAGAGAAACTTAAGAAATTAAAAGTCGAAACACGAAGCCCAAGGATAAAACCAAAACCTCTCCATTTCAAGAACGAAAACTCTTCAGCGGATCAAATGTCCTCAATTGGGTCCCGTCAACTGAGTCTGGTACACCAATCGAGTCCGGTTTAAACCAAAAGAAATAAACCCAAAATAAACACAAAACCAACAATTTCCCTAGCCTTTACATAAAATTCTTCAGATCCCTTAATCAGAGGTTCTCGTGAGCGATCACGAGGTAATTAACAGTAGGGGCTTGCGCCTACTGGAAAGAAAGGACCCACGAAATCAACAAACCTCTTTAAGAAGCGACTCATGTTTTGGTTCTCTTGTCGTAAAGAGATACTCGAACGGAGATCGAACCTTAAGGGGGGTGAATCCAAGGCTATGTTCCCATTTCTCGAGGAAGCCCAATTCCATTCTTCGAGGGAATGACGAAAAAGCCGCGACAATCGCGAAATAAATATTTTGAGATTTTGTCTGAAAGTCTCCCTGAACTCCTCCTCTGCATGGAACGGGTCGGTCCAGAAATGGGGCGGTCCGGTCTGTCCTGGAATGAATTGTTTTTGGATGTTTTATGGGTTGGGGCGGACCGTCCGGATGGTGGGACGGACCGTTCTGGACTAGGAGGATAGAGGGGTTTTGGGTTGGGACGGGGTGGTCTGGGATTGGGACGGGTGTTTTATGGTAGGGATTGTAATTGGGACGGGCCGTTCCAAAAGTGGGACGGTCCGTTCCAATTAAGGTTTGGGCAGAAAAAGGTCAAGTACCAGGGGTCTTTTTCCGTCGGTTTTTCGATTGATTTTGGAATTGGTTTTTGGTACAGTTTCGAGTGGTTTGGTATTAGGAATGAATTGAAAGGTGAAAGGAGGTCAATTTTACCGGAATTTTGTGGAAAACGGCGGCGTAGGAGAGGTGGCAGTGGTGGAGGCGTCGGATTCCGGCGAAATTGGTGTGCAGCGGCGGAATGGAGAGAGGAGAGGCGATACGGCGACTGAAGAGAGGCGATAGTGGTCGTCATATGGCGAAATCGGCGGCTGAGACGGCGGCTGAGACGGCGGCAGTGACGGATCTGACGGAGGTGTGGCGCGGCACGGCAGCGGCGGAGGGCCGCGGCAGCGAGAGTAGGGCGAGAGAGAGAGGGTGAGTGAGAGGAGAGAGGGGGGTGGCTCCGGCGAGGCGTCGTCGGCGGCGCTTCGTCGGTTTTCGCGAGGACAGAGAGAGAGAGAAGGAGTCGGGTGAGGGAGAGAAGGAGGAGAGAGGGAGATGGGTTTAAATGGGTTTGAATGGGGAGAGGGAGATGGGGTATAACTGTTGGGATAGTGGGTTAGTGGGTCGGGTTTGGTTAGTGGGTGGTTACACGCGATGAGCCACGCGTATCAGTTATTTTTCGAAATGGGGCGGACCGTCCTAGTATTGGGGCGGGCCGTTCCATTAGGGAAGTTCACATGCTCGATTGCATGGCTGTTCCGCTCCGTCCTGGTCCAAACCTGGCCGTTCCACTGGTTGGGACGGGCCGTTCCAATATTGGGGCGGTCCGTTCCAATCAGATTTTTCTCCCCCAAGCTTGTCTTTCTCAGTACCTCATTAATTTCTTCGCGTTTTCTTCCTGAAAGTAATAAACCACATCACAAATTAAGCCTAGTATTCTGGTTATTTAGCCTACTCCTAATTTTTTTTATTCTTTTATTGTTTTTCAATTTTTTATTTTGTTTTAGACTTTTTGACACAAAGTAAATTGAAGGAACTAAATATAAATTTAAAAACAGAACCCTTGGGTTGCCTCCCAAGAAGCGTTTGTTTAAGGTCTCAAGCTCGACCCCTGATGTCTACGTCTCTGCGGGTGAGGGGTTAGTCAAAAAACGCACTTCCCCTCCTTCTATACTAGCATTTGGATCAACGTAGAACTTGAGCCTCTGTCCGTTCACCTTGAAGGTCTCATCTCCTTGCTTGTAGATGTCAACAGCTCCAAATGGATAGACTTTCTTCACAACGTAGGGGCCTGTCCATCTAGACCGGAGTTTGCCTGGAAATAGCCTCAACCTGGAATTGAACAGTAGCACCATATCTCCTGCTTCAAAGGATCTCCTTTGGATATGCTTATCATGCCAGAGCTTTGATTTCTCCTTGTAGATCCTGGCATTGTCATATGCATTTAGCCTTATTTCCTCCAGCTCGTGCAAGTCTAGAATCCTCTTCTCTCCAGCTGATTTATAATCCATGTTGAGTGCTCTAACTGCCCAGTATGCCTTGTGTTCCAATTCCACTGGCAAATGGCACGCTTTTCCATAAATCAGCTTGAATGGGCTCATGCCTATAGGAGTCTTGAAAGCTGTCCTATATGCCCATAAGGCGTCATCCAATTTTAATGCCCAATCCTTTCTTGTACCGCTCACTGTTTTCTGCAGGATATTCTTTATTTCTCGATTTGATATCTCAACTTGGCCACTAGTTTGCGGATGATAAGGGGTTGCCACCTTGTGTCTCACTCCATACTTCTTTAAAAGACTCTCAAACTGTTTGTTGATGAAGTGTTTGCCCCCGTCACTAATGACTGTCCTTGGAATTCCAAACCGTGGGAATATAATCTTGGTAAAAAGCTTTTTAACTGTTGCTGAATCTGCATGCTTACTCGGTACAGCTTCCACCCATTTGGACACGTAATCAACTGCCACAAGAATGTACTCATAGCCACATGAAGATGGAAACGGTCCCATAAAATCAATCCCCCAAACATCGAAGATCTCAACCTCTAGAATAGGATTCTGAGGCATCTCTTGGCGTCTCGAAATGTTGCCTGTCCTTTGACATTAATCGCAAGAAGAGATAAATTTTCTTGCGTCCTTGAAAAGCGTGGGCCAGAAAAATCCAGATTGCAGAACTTTGGCCGCGGTCTTAGACACTGAGGCATGTCCTCCGTAAGCTGAAGCGTGGCAATTGTGCAGGATTTGCTCAATTTCGCTCTCCGGTACACACCTTCTGAACATTCCATCAACTCCAAACTTCCACAGGAAAGGGTCCTCCCAGAAGTAGTATTTGGCATCGGCTATGAATCGTTTCTTCTGCTGGAAGGACATCTGATATGGCATAACTCCGCTCGCTAGATAGTTCGCAAAGTCAGCATACCATGGAGTCGCCTGAGTTGGGACGGACCGTTCCAAATTGGGGCGGGCCGTTCCAACTGTATCGCCTGGCTCAGACAGGGCCGTTCTGGCTGGGACGACAGTCCTGACATCATCTGCTGTGGTTGGGACGGGCCGTTCCATGCTAGGGCGGTCCGTTCCAGACTGGATTGAGTACAAATGTTCGTCTGGAAATGAATCGTTGATTGGCAGTGTCTCGGATTTGATGCCTTCTGCTTTGATCCTGGATAAATGGTCAGCAACACTGTTCTCTGTACCTTTCTTGTCACGGATCTCAAGATCGAACTCCTGAAGCAAGAGAACCCACCGGATGAGTCTTGGCTTGGCGTCTTTCTTCGAGAGTAAGTACTTGAGTGCAGAATGATCGGTGTAGACTATAACCTTTGAACCGATCAGGTAGGACCTGAACTTATCTAAGGCAAAGACTACTGCAAGAAGCTCCTTTTCTGTTGTGGCGTAGTTGATTTGGGCTTCATCTAACACCTTACTTGCATAGTAGATGGCATAGGGCTTCTTATCCTTTCGCTGTCCGAGTACTGCTCCAACTGCATAATCACTTGCATCACACATCAATTCGAACGGTTCATCCCAATTTGGAGGTTGCAAGATCGGGGCTGTCACTAGTGCTTTCTTCAATCTGTCAAATGCATCAAAACAACTTTTATCAAAGATAAATTCTGCATCCTTCATAGTCAAGTTTGTTAAAGGCTTAGCAATCTTAGAGAAATCCTTGATGAAACGCCTGTAGAAACCGGCATGACCAAGGAAACTCCGAACATCCTTTACACAAGTTGGCTCCGTGAGCTTCTCAATCACTTCCACCTTGGCCTGATCAACTTTAATTCCTTGTTCCGAGATTATGTGGCCCAAAACGACTCCTTCTTGCACCATGAAATGGCACTTCTCCCAATTCAAGACTAGGTTAACTTCTTCACATCTCTGCAATACCTTTTTCAAGTTAGCTAGACAGTGATCGAAAGATGTACCATAGACAGAAAAATCATCCATGAAAACCTCCATGTCTTTTTCTATAAAATCAGAAAATATAGCCATCATGGCTCTTTGAAATGTTGCTGGTGCATTACACAAACCAAATGGCATCCTACGGTATGCATAGGTCCCATATGGGCATGTAAAGGTCGTTTTTTCCTGGTCTAGGGGGTGAATTGGTATTTGAAAGAAACCAGAATAACCATCTAGATAGCAAAAGAAAGAATGCTTAGCCAAGCGTTCGAGTAGCTGGTCAACAAATGGCAAAGGGAAATGGTCTTTTCGGGTAGCTGCATTTAGCTTGCGATAGTCCACACACATTCTCCATCCTGTGACGATTCTTGTTTGGATCAGCTGGCCTTCGTCATTCTTTATCACGGTTGTGCCTCCCTTCTTTGGAACAACATGAATAGGACTAACCCATTTGCTGTCTGAGATGGGGTAAATGATCCTTGCCTCTAGAAGTTTATGGATTTCTTTCCTCACAACTTCGCTCATGTTCGGGTTGAGTCTCCTTTGATGCTCCACAGTTGGCTTGGAGTCCTCTTCAAGTAGGATCCGATGGGTGCAAATCGAGGGATCGATACCCTTTAGATCCTCAATCGAGTATCCGATTGCTTTCTGATGGATTCTCAGTTCTTTTAGTAGCTTTGCTGTTTGATCTGCATCAAGATTGGCATTAACAATAACAGGAAAGGTCTGATCTGGGCCCAAGAATTCATACCTGAGATTGTCTGGCAGGGCCTTCAGTTCTGGCCTGGATTTCGCATCATCTGAATTGGGGCGGGCCGTTCCAAATTGGGGCGGGCCGTCCTGATGGGTGTCCAGGCTGAGAATTTGTTGGATTTCAGCTGAAGATCGCAGCTGCATGATGGCTTGATCCGCCCTGATTTGGGGCGGTCCGTTCTGTTCCTCTCTGGCAGCCAAATACTCAACCATTTGGAGAATTTCGTTGAATATTAGGTCTGCCTCCTCCTCTTCAGGTCTGGCCGAGAAGGAATGGTATGCCTGAACAATACGTGTGTTGAAGGATTCTTCAACAATGGCTTCCAATGATTCCACCATAAAGATTGAGTCAATATGGTCCGGCATCTTCATGGCTTTCTCTACATCAAACTCCACTTTTTCATCTCCAACCTCTAGGATCATCTTACCGGTCTTGCAGTTGATGAAAACTCCAGCTGTGGTGAGGAAGGGGCGACTGAGGATGACTGGAACATCTGGATCCTCTTCCATATCCACAACCACAAAGTCACAAGGTACAATCAAATCGCCGACTTGGACTGGCACGTCGATTGCAATTCCCAATGGCAGTCTAATCGATCCATCAGCAAGCTTCAAAGTCATGCGGGTCGGGCTCAGCTCCCCCATTCCTATTTGATTATAGACTGTCTTGGGGATGAGACTAACGCTTGCTCCGAGATCCAGCAAGGCTTTCTTCTCTTCTGCATTCCCGATTTTACATGGGATCGTGAACTTGCCTGGATCCTTCATTTTGACCGGCATCTTCTTGGTGATCAGGGCGCTGCATTCTCCGGTCAAGGCCATGGTCCCGCACTCCTCCAGGTTTTTCTTGTTGGAAAGGAGGTCCTTCAAGAATTTAGCATAAGACGGCATTCTGGTTAGGAGATCAGTGAATGGAATTGAGATCTTGATCTGCCGTAAAATGTCCAGGAACTTCTCGTATGCCCTATCCTTCCTGGCCTTGGCGAGTCTCTGCGGATATGGAACCTCAATAGCACTGTTGGAAGGAGAGATGGCCCTCGGGACTTGCCTGTTTGTGGCAATCGAGGTGTTTGGGACGGTCCGTCCTGGGTTGGGGCGGTCCGTTCCATCATCTCGTTCTGCTGCTGGCGGGCTCGTTCCAATGTCAGCCTCAGTGCTAGGCTGGTCCGCCTGATCAGATTCCACTCTGTCCTGAGGTGGGGCGGGCCGTCCCAAAATGGGGCGGTCCGTTCCAGATAGTCCAGGAGGAGAGTCTGAGGGCATTTCAGGCCCGTCGTACCTTGTTCCACTTCTCAATTGATGCAAAACGCTCTTCACATCCTCCCTAGGGTTTGGTTCAGGTTGGCTGGGGAACATTCCTGGTTTGGTGAGAGCTCCGGCACTAGATTGAGACAACCTTTCGTCGAATCTTTGAAGAAAAGCCCCCATATCTTCCCTGATCTTCTCCAACTCCCTATGGACTGCATGATTGAAGATTCCTTGTCTCTGCATGAATTTCTCAACCATGGGCTGCGTGAGTGTCTCTTGAGGGCGTTGTTGGTTCCTTGGTGGTCCGGCTTGGCTGGGGTTAGCAGCTCCATTTGGATTTGAATAAGAGAGGCCTGGATGGTTTCTCTTGTCGCGATAAGCATAGTTGTTGGTTGGTGGGAAAAAGGAAGGAGGATTCATGAGTGCATTCACCTCTTCTGTCTTCTCTTCTCTCTCAACCAAGTGGCATGCCTTGGCCGTATGTCCTTCTTCCTCGCAAAACTGACACTTAGCCACCACCTCAGCTGGTTTCTTGTTGAGATTTTTTATCATGACGGTCAAAGAATCCAGCTGTGATTGCATGTGGGTATCCTTGTCCACTTCAAGAAGTCCTCCTTTCTTCTGGGCTCTAACTGACCAGTTGGTTTGAGACCTGGCCATGTTCTCAAGTAAAGCCTTCGCTTCTCTGCAACCCATCTCAAGGAATGATCCACCTGCAGTTGAATTAATATTCTGACGAGTCATATCATCCAAACCATCATAGAAACTGACAATAAGCCTATTTTCAGGAACATCATGGTGTGGACACATTCTCTGCAGGTCTTTGAATCTTTCCCATGCCTCAAACAGGTTTTCATCTGGCTCTTGTTGAAAGGTTAACAATTCCCTAACCAATTTAGTTGTTTTTACCCTAGGATAAAACCTATCTAAAAAGGCTTTGGTCAAGTTTTCCCAAGAATCAAATGGTGCATCATTGAAACTGTTAAGCCAATCTTCAGCCTTGCCCCTAAGAGAGAAAGGAAAGAGAGTTAAGCGGATTATTTCAGGATCCACGTCTTCAGGGACAAGGGTCGTGCAGTTGCGCAGGAAGCTTTGCAAATGGCGATTAGCATCTTCGTTGGGGGCTTCACCGAAAGCTGAGTCCTTGATCAAAGCAATCAAGCTTGGGTTGTAGTAAAAGTCACGGGTTCGCTCAGCCTTTGGTGGTCTAACTCTAAGTCGGACATTAGTCGCTGTTGGTGCACTGATCTCTCGGAGAGGTCGATTGGCCTCGGCTTCCCTTGCTGCTTCAAGGGCTTCTCTAAGGGCTCGCTGGACGGGAGTCTCCTCAGGTCTTCCCCCATTGCCATTCAAATGGTCTGCCATGGTTTCTTCGGGTGGTGTCAAAGGTGGTTGAGTTCTCTCTGGATTTCTGCGGTTGCGCTGGTAAAACTGGCGAAACGGTCGAATCAGAGAGCCTTCCTCCTCCTTTGTGAGTTCAGCTAAACCTGGGGCGGTGCGTCCTAAAATGGGGCGGGCCGTTCCAGATGAAGATGGGCTCGATTGTTGATTCTGTTCTCCTTCTCCTTGTTGACGAAAACTTGTATCGCGTGCGCTGCCTAGTTCCTTCTCCTTGTTAGCCAGCGTATGCGACTGCCAAATTTCAAAAACAAAAGAAAAGGGTGAAGAGAGATTGAAAGAATTTAAGTTAAAACAAAAGTACAACTTAGAAAAAGGCACCGTCCCCGGCAACGGCGCCAAAATTTGATCGGTGCTGAGGGTACTGGTCAAATTAATTCCTTAAAAACCGATACTAATTCGTTTGCAGTATAGTTTAAGGGTCGAATCACGGGGACGGACTATTCCTTTTCTGAGTTTAAACAATTCGTATTAATCTAAATTCTTTTGATTAAATAAACAATTCAAATTTCAAACAGATCTAAACTGAAGGGAGAAATGCAGTTACAGGATTAAAATTCTAATTCCCTATAAAAACTTGGTTAATTTAAAGTTTAAATAATTAACAAATGATTAGGGGTTCAGGTTGTCTAACTTTTCCTGTCTGTCAAGGCTGGGACGGACCGTTCCTTCTCTGGAACGGGCCGTCCTAACCCTGTCAGATGGTTGGAGCTGTCCGTTCTAGGCCAGGACGCCCCCTCTCGGGCGGTCCGTCCTGACCTTGGGATGGGCCGTTCCAATCATCCGATGTTTGTCTTGTCATCCTACTTAATTATTTGCTGAGTGTTTTTACGTGGATTGTATCAAATCTAACCTACAGACTTGTTCTCTAACTCTCGTTCAGGTCAAGTTGTGGGGTTCTGTTTGACAAATCCTAAAAACTCCTAAATTTCAACTCTCGTTTCTTGGTTTAGATGTTTCTAACTGATTTCTGGGTCTTGGTAAACTCTCAATCTCTCGATTTATTGAGTAAAACTCTAATGTCTTAAAGTTTGGTTTAATCCTTTCAGATATCGCCTACCTAAGTGATCTAGGTGTTAACTTGTTATTGCAGATAGACTTTGTTTTGACAATTAAACTAGGCCTTTGTTTAATTCAATAGCCAAATCTAACATTAACAATTTGCAACAAAAAGATAGAATTAAATTTCAGAAATAAAAAACGCAACTTAACTTAGCAACTAATCAAGTATTCAAACAAAACAAACAACTAAAAGGAAAGTTATCGAACCATAGCCCCTAAACTAAACTACTCCATGCAAGAAAAAGCAGGTTTCATCATACAAAAACACAAAAAAAAAGGAAAAACCAAGTTACAACAAGATGTGCTCGAAAATCGTCTATCTCCTAAGTTCTGTCCTGTCTGGGGCGGCCCGTCCTGATCCTGGGGCGGTGCGTCTCAGGCTGGTGGATGGCCGTCTCGACAGGGTGGTTGCCTTGCTCCTTTCTGGCTCTCTGAACTTAGCAAATTTCGACTCCCTCTTGACTTGGAGCCAGGACAGAGCTTATATAGGCTTCTTGGGAAGTTCCAAAACGTGGGATTGTGGCTCAGAAAGGCGGTGGAAACTGAAGAAACCGCCTCACCAAATCAGGCACTCTATATTTGGCAATCTCGAAATAGCTCTCTGGCCTGGTTGTGGACTGGGACGGCCTGGTCTGAACTTGGGGCGCCCCGTCCCAGTATGGGTTGAATGCATCGTCTGGATTCCCTCTGCCTGCATCTGCACTGAGGTGGGACGACCCGTCCTGTGATTGGGGTGGCCCGTTCCAACTTGCTGGATCTGTGCAACTTAGTCGTTTTCTCCTTTTTTCGCGCCAAAGTGTGATGAACCTGTATAAAAAACTTGCCGGGCTACGGCTGAACTTTCCTACATCTAACATTAGCACAATTTAAAGGAAAATGAGTAAAAACACGAGTAATTTGAACGAAATTTGGGGCTTATTCTGGCTGAAAATCAAGTACGGAAACCGTACATCAGTATCCGAACTATAACATTTATTCATATTAACTTCAACAGTTGATATCTGAGCTACAACAATTACTAATACTAACTACAACAGTTAGTATTCAGACTACAACAATTACTCATATTAACTTCAACATTTAGTATTCGAACTATATCAATTAATCATATTAACTTCAATAGTTAGTATCCGAACTGCAACTGTTGAAGTTAATATATATAACTGTTGAAGTGTGTGAGAGGGGCAGGGGGAGGGTGGGGGCGAGGGGGAGGGGGGAGCGTACGCGGGAGGGGTGGGGCGGGGAGTAGCGTACGCATAGAAACATGTTTTTTGAATTTCCGAAAATGGAAGAGAGAATTTCAAACACGTTTTCTAAAAATGGAAAAAAAAAGAACACGTTTTCTAAAGGATGGTGGGGATGATACAAAATGCTGGGATGATACTAATCAATTTCGATTATCTAATATAGCAAGACGAATTTGTGTGTGTAGTCCGAACTATCTTTCTTCACATAGCAAGATGAAACTTTTGTTTAAGGGGTCTGTCAAGAAAAATCTGATACTCATCAACAAATGTAACTAAAACTAGATGCTTAAGTCACGGCTCCGCCGCGACCTGTCTTTGATTTGTAATGTTGCTTAAATCGCAGAAAACCTTACATTGTTTCAAAGCCAAAAACAATTAACAGCAATGTCGTACATGCTAGACCACATAACATTTGCAAATAGCATAACGCACATTTAATTTTCCAAACCAAAGAAGACCAAAAGAGAAAAAATCTAACCTTATGTAAATGTACCAAGGCGGCAATGATGGAGGATACAAGGCAAGATGGGAATGAAGGCCTTTAATACAGCAATAGCTTAGCCAAGATAGGCTTACTTGTGAAGGCGGATCACAAAAGGTCTGGCATCAATCCTCATTCCCCACTGATCTTGGACCCGACATCCCATCTCACTACAATGTTGTCCACAATTATAGTATGCCTGCAGCAAGAGAGGAAACAGACCTTACAATTGGCAGAAGAAACACCCAATAGTAGGGTTGTCAAACGTTTAGAAACGAAACGGTACATGCCAGTTTCGTTTCCGTTCTGTTTCTGGTAACGTAATAAAAAACCATTATGTTTCTGTTCCGTTTCGTAAAATGGAACACTTTTTTCGTTTCGTTAACTGTTTCGCTACTTATTTTGCACTGATTTCAGCATACTTTCCCATTAATTTCAGTCATTTTTCGATGAAACGAAACACTAACGTGCATTTCAATCCGTTCGTCTCTGAAACGTAAGTCATTTACCATTCTGTTTCTGTTCCATTTCGGACGGGACGGAACGAAAAACGTTAAAACGGTATCCGTTTGACAGCCCTACCCAATAGACATCAATTGGGCGGCAATGGCTGACAATCCCAAACACAAACCACCAAGTCAGCACATGAACCATGAAAGAGCTGGCCCCACTCAGCAGTGCATGCACAGGAACAAAAGACACAGTCCATTGCAACGTGTCCACCAATAGTATCGCCTGCAGCAGGACCAGGCCCCACAAAACTTCCTTTCCCACATGGCTGCCCGCAAAAAAATAAGGGAAACCACAGCTTGCCCGCAGTGCACCGTCAATATTGCATACACACCGAACAATATCAAACTGTACACCATAACTTCAACGGGTCGACATGAGGGGGGGCGAATCGTCCACAAAACATTGCACATACACATTTAATCTCTACACCATGTCCACAATACAACCAACCAACAAAAACACCCTGCAACCTACCTGAAGAGGGATATTATGTACCGGATCATAATAAGCATAAAAAATGACTTACAGACATTCCAAATCAAACACCCAACTCCGCCACATTAGAACCGAAACCTGAAAACCAAAGAAACAAAGGCAAGGCACAGCACTGCAAAACGCCGGCACACATACATTGGACCCACATGAAGACAAATTCGTTCACCAAAGTAACAACGCTTAGCCCAACAAATAATTCCACCTAATTACTGCCCTGCCCAAGCACGATCACAAATTGCACCCACACTACACAAACCCATGAAGCAACCCAACGCAACCCTCCCCTCATGCAACAGAAAACCGCCACACAAACAGCCACACCAATAAAAAACGGCAAAACAAAGCCCGACACTGTTCATCTTCATTCAAGATATATGGTTTTTTTCAATAGAAGAGTTTAAAATAAAAAAATTATAACGTGGCTCTCCTCAAAATTTGCCTACACATTGGTGGGCGTGTATCCTAGTATTAGGAAATGTAATGGAGATCTCCAGTAGTCAATACTGGAGGTCCAGTCCAAACCCCTACGATCCACGGGTTATCACGGGTCACAGGTTCACGGGTTAAAAGGGAACGGGTTAGCACGGTCCACCTCTCAAACCTAGACCCAAACCCTTGATAGACCCGACCCTAGGTGAACCGGACGTGTAAAGGCGGGCCGGTCCGGTCCAAGAGCGGAGCGGTTTTTTCCAGATTTTAAATTTGTTTCTTTTTTCATTGTTTTCATCTCAAAAATTTGTTAAATAAATATATAAAAATTCATTAAAATATATTATATTTATAGATCAAATAATTAAGTATAATTTTGTAGTCTATTTTGAATTTATTTTATTTTAAATTTGATTTGTAATTTTTAATGTTTTCTTTTTTTATTGTTGATGGTTTGATGACAAAAAAATGTAAAATATAAGTTATAAAAATTAGCTAAAATATATTATGTCTAATAATATATATAGACTAAATAATTAATTGAACATATTCAAATATAGTTAATAATAAAATAATTTTGTAGTCTATTTTTGTTTAGAATTAGGGGTTGGGTTTAGACTTTAGACGGGTTTATCACGGGTTTAGGGTGGGTTTAAGGGTCAGTCTGGTCCAGTCCACGGGTTAAGACGGGACGGGTTAACACGGGTCTATACTAGAAAGTGCTACCCAAACCCTTGATAAACCCGACCCGTACCACCCCCCTCGATCCATCACGGTTCTTCCATGGTCCGAGTCGGGTCGGAAAAATGTCCGGGCCGGATACGGGTCGGGTCAGACCGGGCGGTCCAGTGGTAAACACTAAGTTTGGGTATATATATATACTTCTAAGTGTAAATGCAACGAAAATACAATATAAAAGTAATCCCTTTTCTATTATTAATTAAGAAGATCATTGATTAGAGAAAGTAAAAGAAATGAAGAATATTAAGAGGATTCTTCATTTATAGATAGAGGCATATGTGGTCAATTACGATCAGCTCACTGGACTCACATTTCCACTATAAATAAATAACCGCTTATTTAAAAAATATCGAAAAATTTAGAAAAATTCTAAGAAACCATTTTCACTATACTTCAATACCAAAATCCCAAAAAAAAAACCCTTTTTCTATTTTGAATCCTCTCTAATCACAAAATGAACTCCAAAAAATCTAAAAAATTCGCCAAACCATTTTAGAAAAATTTTAAAAGACAAATGAACTCTAAATAAATATTTTAGAAGCCGAAATTTAAAACTCAAGTCTAAATCAGAAAATTAAAACTCAATCCCAAAACCCAAGAATAATGCCAATAGCCCAAACTCATAGTCAGGTCTAGAAAATAAACCCTTGAAACCCAAACAAAATGTCAAAAATCAAAATCAAAATCAAAATAAAAATCCTAAAATTCAAATCCAAAACCTAGGAAGTGAAAAACAAACCCAAATTTAAAGAAACACCAAAATCAAATCGAAACCTCTTTCTTCAAACTGAGTTGTGTGCTTCATGTTTGAGATTGAAGATCATTCATACAAGAAGGCCTAACATAGCTCCAATAATCAATTCTCACAAGAAGGCCCTGAAAAGCTTCGAGGGTTGCAGAATTTTGTTTCCACAAAAAGGCCCAACATAGCCCCGGAAACTCACCTTCCTCAAAATGAGATGTGCGCCATATGATTGAGATCAAGATTGTCCCCACGAGAAGAGTGATTTTACAAATTGAATGCTTTGTCTTGTGTAGTTAATTCCAAAAAAAGTAAATAAAAAATATTTTTCTTTTATTGTTTTTTAATGATATTTGATTGTCATTTACACAAGAAATATGATATATACCAACAAATTAAGGCCTGATCTATAAGAAATTCAATTATTTAACCGGTTCTGGTATAAATCGGGTTATCAAAAGCAAAAATATCTAATCCAGTATAACTGGATAAATAAAATTAAAATTCGACCCAATTCGAATAATGATTGAATCCGTTAAAATACGAGTTGGATTGGACGGGTTAAACAGATTGGATGTTTTTTTTTTCTTGTACAGTCCTAGGCACAGCTTTGGGCCGGGTAGGCTTAAGCAGGCTATCAGGCTACGGGCTTTAATGTCATCCCTACGCGTATATCCATCTTTTTCCTTACCATTTGATTGATTTATTTGTGACTAGATGTCAGTCATACTCATACAAAAGATACTATCATTTGGTTTTACATCTAGAATGAAAAGAACATTAATTAGAATATATAATAATTAATTTTCTATTTAAAAAAGAAAGCACATACAAAAAAAAACTTTTATCACCTATATTTTTAAAATATTTTTATCATCTCATGTTTACATTTTAATTTTAATTATTGTTAAAACATAAATGTTTTTAAATTTTTATTTACCCACGAATAATTGAGTAATGCTAGAATCAAATATATAAGATGTCAAATACGATCCAAATGTCGACTATTAAAATTTCAAACGGCTGATCCAAACTGCTCAATATGATCTCTATATTGAAATATTCTTGAAAATCAAATTTTATATTTTTTTTCAAATTTTGTAACTATTTTTTTCGAATTTTTGAAATTGGAGGGTTCATAACTTTTTAGATTGAGCATATTCAAAATGTCCAAAAATATAGTAAAAAATAGAAAAATATAAAATTTGGTCTCGACGAAGCTTTTATAACGTAGAACAATTTGAACGGTTTGGATCGGTCATTTTAATTTTAAGAATTAAAATTTTATCATGTTGGACAATTGTAATTGTCATATATGTTTGACACTGATCACGACAATTTGGTATGTTTTCTAATTGAATTGAACAAAAAAAAATTAACTACAATGTTCCAATATTAATATTCTATTTTTGGCAGTTTATTCCCAAAACAAAACTATATCCCACCGCTCGTTATCGCTAGCAATTCTTTTTTTGGGCAGGGTTCATTTGTCGGTTCTATTTTGATCCCTCTTAATTTCGTAAATTGACATAATAATTTAATTTCCAATTTCCAAATGTAAGTCAGCATAGTGGGTTGAACCAGGTACAAATATCTCTCGACAACCGATTCGGCGATTCCTCTCCCCAACCCACTCAACCGATCTCTCTCGCCATAAAGTTCAACTCTCTCTCTCTCTCTCTCTCTCTCTCTCAACACCTGCTTCTCTACCACCCTCTCTAGAAGATTCTCTCTAAAATTTCCATGGCGAACCAAGGCGAAGCTTCGTCTTCCGATCCGTGAGTTCCTCTCTTCCTCTATTCTCTCTGATCTTAGAACTTCGCTTGGTTTTTTACCTTATATTATATGCTACCTTACTTGGGGAAGGGGAAAGGATTAAGATGAGAAAAGGTTTTAACTTTTTCCCTATTTCTCGGTTGGTGCTTGTAACATTGTCGTGGTAGAGTATTAATCTTTCTCTGAAATGTGTAAAATAAAGGCTTAACTAGGGTTTTAAGTACTTGTAAAACTAAAATCTCTTGAAATCTTCTAAACCTACCAGGCAGGGAACGGAATAGTTAAATTTTGCGGAAATTATGGCCCTTCTTCTTTTCCAAGCAAACATTGATGCAATTTTTGGTTGGTTATATGACATTTTTTTCTGTGGAATTTTGTTTGGGTGTTATTTCAGGAAAGGGAAGAAAGACTTCAGCACTGCGATTTTAGAAAGAAAGAAGGCTGCAAACCGTCTGGTTGTTGATGAGGCTGTTAATGACGACAACTCGGTTGTGTCTATGCATCCTGATACTATGGAGAAGCTCCAGTTGTTCCGTGGTGACACTGTTCTTCTCAAAGTAAATTTACCCTATCTCTTGTTTTGGATCATGTTAAATTAAATTGGTGCAGTAGTGTACAACTGTATTTGTGTCCTTATAATACTGAAAGATTTTGGGGATTTCTTGTTGATTTTTGCAGAGTGGTTGTCTAGACAGTGCTAAATGCACTTGTTATCGGATTGGAATTAACTATTTGATATAAATTTTGAAGGGGGAGAATAAATAAAAAAAAAAGCATAAATGTCCTCTTTTTTAATTGTTTATATAAAATTCTTTTCAAATGAAGTTCAGTGTTGTACGATCTTTTGTAAACTCTTATGATTTAGATTGTATTTTACTTAGTAAATCTCAAATGTTTTTTTTTAAATTAAATCAGGGAAAGAAGAGGAAAGACACCATATGCATAGTGCTGGCAGATGATACATGCGAGGAGCCAAAGATAAGGATGAACAAGGTGGTGAGGAAGAACCTTCGGGTCAGGCTGGGAGATGTCGTCTCTGTGCACCAGTGCCAGGATGTGAAGTACGGGAAACGTGTTCACATACTTCCCATCGATGACACTGTTGAGGGCCTCACTGGCAACCTCTTCGATGCTTTCCTTAAACGTCAGTTCAAACTCTTATCTCCATCTTTTTGCGAACTCACCTTAGTTCATTTTCAATTGTCATCGACTGTGAAATAGTATTTTTACTGGATTGTTGAAAAATCGATTGTTTATTTTAAATAAACTTGATTATGTCGTGAGAAACATACATGAGTGTTGTATTAAAAACATTCTACTCTTCAGTTTTCTCTTTTTGAAAGCAAGATGCATATTATTTTATAAATAACTCGGATGAAACAACATAGATGAATTTATGATTTTATGCCTGCATAGCTCTATGCCTCTTATTCTACTGAAGAATACTGTGAATGTTCATTCTGGCAATATAAAGAATCCATAATAATTCTTCAGATATAAAGGGCTTCAGCTAATAATGTTTTTTCTTCTTAAAATGTTAACAGCCTACTTCCTTGAAGCATACCGTCCAGTTAGAAAGGGTGACCTCTTCCTCGTTCGTGGCGGCATGCGCAGTGTTGAATTCAAGGTTATTGAAACTGATCCTGCCGAGTACTGCATTGTCGCCCCTGACACTGAGATCTTCTGCGAGGGTGAGCCTGTGAAGCGTGAGGATGAGGAGCGCCTTGATGAAGTTGGATACGATGATGTTGGAGGGGTTCGCAAACAGATGGCCCAAATTCGCGAGTTGGTGGAACTCCCTCTCAGACACCCCCAACTCTTCAAATCAATTGGTGTCAAACCCCCAAAGGGTATTCTGCTGTATGGACACTTATTGCACGTGCAGTTGCCAATGAAACTGGTGCTTTCTTCTTCCTGATCAATGGACCTGAGATTATGTCCAAGTTGGCTGGGGAGAGTGAAAGCAATTTGAGGAAGGCTTTTGAGGAGGCCGAGAAGAATGCCCCGTCTATCATTTTTATTGACGAGATTGATTCTATTGCGCCGAAGAGAGAAAAGACTCATGGTGAAGTTGAAAGAAGAATTGTCTCTCAGTTGTTGACCTTGATGGACGGGTTGAAGTCACGTGCCCATGTGATTGTCATGGGGGCTACTAATAGGCCCAATAGCATTGACCCAGCTTTGAGAAGGTTTGGGCGGTTTGATCGGGAGATTGATATCGGTGTGCCAGATGAGGTTGGGAGGCTGGAGGTTCTCCGAATTCATACAAAGAATATGAAACTGGCTGAAGACGTAAGCTTGCTTTTGTTTATTTTTATTTTTCTAAATTTTATTTGATATCATGATTAAGTGATTAAGTCTTTATTTTCATTGTATGTTTTCAGTTTGTCACAAGAGTATTATTGTCTTGCAGGTTGATTTGGAAAGAATATCGAAGGATACCCATGGATACGTCGGTGCTGATCTGGCTGCACTTTGTACTGAGGCGGCACTTCAATGCATCCGAGAAAAAATGGATATTATTGATTTGGAGGATGAAACAATAGATGCTGAGATACTTAACTCTATGGCAGTTACCAATGAGCACTTTAAGACTGCGCTTGGTACCAGCAACCCATCAGCTCTTCGTGAAACTGTAAGTTTAAAGTCAGAATTAGTTGGTAGTATTAGTTTGTTGGTTACAAATATCTAACTTCCTTTGGTGCTATTTGCTTAGGTTGTTGAAGTGCCAAATGTCAGTTGGGATGACATTGGTGGGTTGGAGAATGTCAAAAGAGAGTTGCAAGAGGTGAGTTGCAACATAATGCATTGAATCTAATTTAATCTGGACCTCTTACTTGTGCCAAAAGAATATCACTGAACTATTTAGTTGGGTCCTAGTGCAAGACCTTTTTATGCAAAAAAGTATGTGAAAGTTATTGAAGAATATTTTCTGAAATTTTACTGACAAATATGTTATCGTTATATTGTAGACTGTACAATATCCAGTTGAACACCCAGAGAAATTCGAGAAGTTTGGCATGGCTCCATCAAAGGGTGTTCTCTTTTATGGGCCTCCAGGATGTGGTAAAACCCTTTTGGCCAAGGCAATTGCAAATGAATGCCAAGCCAATTTTATCAGTGTCAAGGGTCCAGAGCTGCTTACCATGTGGTTTGGTGAGAGTGAGGCCAATGTGCGAGAGATCTTCGACAAGGCTCGTGGATCAGCTCCTTGTGTTCTTTTCTTCGATGAGCTTGATTCTATTGCAACTCAGGTATTGTACTAACCCTTTAAATTAATGAATTAAACACTTAGGGTGGCCTTAACTGATACTGTTTTAGCAGTTGTAAATATGTGGGTTTTGTGGAATTGAAATATCAGATAGGTTTTACAAAAAGAAAAGTTGGCATCACTTGTATGAAGATTTAAGCTCCAAAACACTCCTTTTACATGCTAAACACTGGCAGTGTCTTTAATTTATGTTTCTTGCTATGTTTCAGAGAGGGAGCAGTGTTGGCGATGCTGGGGGTGCAGCTGATCGTGTGCTAAATCAGTTGCTAACTGAAATGGATGGCATGACGGCAAAGAAAACTGTGTTCATTATTGGTGCGACCAACCGTCCTGACATCATCGACCCAGCATTGCTGAGGCCGGGTCGTTTGGATCAGTTAATCTACATTCCTCTACCTGACGAGGCGTCGCGGTTCCAGATCTTCAAGGCCTGCCTCAGGAAGTCCCCAATTGCCAAGGATGTTGATTTGAGCGCACTGGCAAAGTACACACAAGGCTTCAGTGGTGCTGATATTACTGAAATCTGCCAGCGTGCCTGTAAATACGCAATCAGAGAGAACATTGAAAAAGTATATATATATTTTTTGTTCCCTTACTCAGATGTATCTAGGATTGAATTTATGAATTTTGTTAGTTAATTTTTGTAATTTAAATTAACTGTAATTTGATTCTTTATAGGATATAGAGAGAGAGCGACGCAAGAGCGAGAATCCAGAGGCAATGGAAGAGGATGATGCTGATGATATCGCAGAGATAAAAGCTGTGCATTTTGAGGAGTCAATGAAGTATGCTCGTCGCAGTGTGAGCGATGCCGATATTCGCAAGTATCAGGCATTCGCGCAAACCCTCCAGCAATCTCGTGGCTTCGGCACTGAGTTCCGCTTTTCTGAGCGCTCTGAAACTGCCACTGGTGCTGCTGGATCTGACCCTTTTGCCTCTGCTGGTGCTACAGCAGATGATGATGATCTATACAGTTGAACATGTAACATGTGATATAGGATATGGGCGGCTCCTTTGTACAATGTGTCTTTATTCTGTTGTGTTATGTTGAGTGATAAACTCAGGTGTTACTTTTGAGAAGAGAGACACTCCAAGGATCTTGTCTTTTTATGGTATTTATTTTGAGGTGGGACACTGCAAGGATCTTAGTTGTTGTTCTAGTAATTTGCTTTTGGAAGGAACATGTGATATCTGTGTAAGAAAGAATCATTAAAAGTTTATATTATCTTTTGCTTGCGTCCTATATGTCAACTTTGTTTCTGTTTTCTATTGTTGCTTGTTATACTACATGGTAATGTACCGTCGTTCCTGTGGCTGGCACCATATCGATATCACTAATAGCTTTGGTTAATAGTCGTTCGTTCTCAAAATATCCAAAGAGTCAATTGTAGTTTACCCTTAAAAACTGGTGGATTGGAAGTAGTCCACAAGTAACATGTTAAAGCGAAATAAGCACAGAAGAATTATATGATTTTAGATTCTTAATATTGACTATGCAGAGAGATTCTGTACAGTCGTCAGGGCATTTCAACGTAGTTCACCGAAACAAAAATTTTACCCTAAACCAGAAAGGACGGAGGTGAGAAAACGAAATATCCATAGGAGGAATAGTTCGAGCAGGCAGCTAAAACATGGTTGTGAATTGCAGCAATGCATTTTTCATCCAAAAAGAAAGGTAAAAAAAAGGATAAAGGATTAACAAAACTCTACCCAACATTTTATGTACAAGAGCTTTGCGATGGCAAATTACAACCATCACTAGCTGACTCAACCCAAATCTCAAATTACCAAGTAATGAAATAAATATAAATAAACCCAACACATTAACATGCATCTAATGAGTTCTAACAAGCTTAGGTGTCCACTTAGACCACGTTATCCACTTCCCTTCTCCATTCTTCATTTCTCCACTTCTTCTTTTCAACTCCAATCCACTCTTCCTCTCCTGGGACACTAGACCATCTTCTGATGGACCGGGACCCATTATCAGGTGCTCTGGTGTACCCCCTCCATTGTCTAAATTATCCATTATCTTTTGCACCATTTCAAACACCTCACTCATCTTCGGTCTTGATCTTGGGTGACGAACCAGACACTTATTGGCAACCGATCCAAGTTTAATGATCGATTTCAAGTTTGTATCCACCTCGATTCGTGGATCGATTATCATGGGAAATTTTTTCACATCAGAAATGTATGGTTTAATCCATTCAAGAAGGCTTTGTTCACCTTTTGGTCGGTTTCGGTCCATCGGCTTTCGGCCGGTGATGAGCTCGTATAATACTACACCATAGCTCCAAACATCACTCTTGGTGGCTAGACGTCCTGTGTGGAGGTATTCAGGAGCTGCATATCCAAGAGTTCCAACAACCTGTTTGATTTAAGAATCAGAGTGTTGTTAACTCGAGAAAAAAAAAACTCCAAAAGATTTAAATATATTCTTTGGCAGTTAGAACCTATCCATTAACTGATGTGGCTCTAATATAAAACACAAAAAAAAAACAGAACTCAGATACATTGTACACAACAAGCATGTTTATGCCATTTGAGCACGCAAGGCATATAATTATTATAATTCCCTTGACTAGAATTCAGGGATACTTTGCAGTTGTACCACTATGTACCGTATAATTAACACAGTGATCCCAACAGCACAATATTAAATTTATCATAAAAATTGGTTATGCTGAGTGTGTTTTTCTGCTAATCTGTGAAATAGTTATTAGTCCATAACAAAGGATAGATGATATGCAAAAGGAAAAAAGGAAAGGGGAAAAGGAGGAAATGACCGACTTATATTTGCAAAAATAATTCTGTATAAAATATTTTAGCAAGTCCAAGAATCAGAAAATGGTACTCTTCTGTCATGCAAAAGGTCCTTAACAATTTAGCATGCATGTGCAAAATTGTAATAGATTAAACTGAGCATACAGCTGTAGAAACATGAGATTCCTCTTGTGGACCGAGCCTAGCCAAGCCGAAGTCTGACAATTTTGCATTCCATTCCCCATCCAATAGTATGTTAGATGGCTTCAGATCCCTAAATATTATCTGTAGACCATTGCATATATTTCGATCTTGAGATTAGACAGCAGTCAAAAAGATTGAACTACTAGTAAAAGTAATAATTTACACAAATATTTCACATTTACCAGCAGTAGAGGGGAAACTTTGAAAGCTGAACCCCATATTTTACAACATTGCATGAAGGCCAAGACTTTCTATACTCACATAATAAAACCAGCTATACTGGAGACATTGATACATAACACCTAATAATTTGGTTGGTGCAACGAAAAGCATATTATAATAAATGAGGTGATAGTTTAGCCCGTCTGTTATAGCATTATTTTCTTATTAGCAAATTGAGATGCAATCAAGCCAACAAGATTCAGATGTTTGTATGATTTTTATATAAAGTAGTTGGTGACCATTACTTTAAGCTGGAACAAAATGCAGGCCAAGTTATCCAAAATTTGCTGACATACAATTGATTCAACTAGAGCTGGCAGCAATTTTAGAAGTAGCCCAGAAAACAACTATAAGGTAGTTGCAATATTGGAACCATTGGGTGTTTTATTCTATGTGGTAAAATATGGGTTGAATTTGATTAAACTTTGAAAATGTCAAGTAACTTAACTGCATTATGAACATGAAAAATAAGTAGCACAGAAGTTTTCAAAACTAAAGAAATACCTTAACTTCACCTTCTTCATGCAAGTATTTTAATCCCCGTGCAGCATCAAGGGCTATGCGAAGCCGCATGGGCCATGTGAGGGGCTGTGTGGACCGAGGTGATAGATGATCCTCAAGGCT
Organism: Rhynchospora pubera; assembly: GCA_028095005.1. Taxonomy (NCBI): domain Eukaryota; kingdom Viridiplantae; phylum Streptophyta; class Magnoliopsida; order Poales; family Cyperaceae; genus Rhynchospora; species Rhynchospora pubera. The sequence goes on along the minus strand of CM051460.1, from coordinate 25,335,399 downwards.
CCTGTTCGACATGAATTCATATACAAGCAAAAGTTGCATGCCTCTCTCGTCCTCTTCAGCACAGTACCCAATGAGTTTGACTAAGTTTTGGTGATCAACCATGCCCAAAACATTAACCTCAGTCAACCACTCCTTATGCCCCTATAAAGAAAAAATACCCATTTAGAAAGTATTAGGGAAGATATAGTGGCATGTATATTGATAGCTGTTCCAATGTGTTGCGTATACATTGGCATAGCACCAATAAGGGTATATAATGTTGGTGGACCCCAAGCCATGAGTATACAAGCACTGGTATGACTTAGATCTTTCGACCAAGGATGACTTAATGCTAGGTATTGGTAAAAGAAAGCCAGTAAATACAGGTGAGAAGTAGAGGAAATGTTTGGACATTTGTTGCTCTTTATTTTCCCTATTTATGCTTCTTTAGTTTTATGATTTTTGTTCCTGTGGAGGAGACGGAGAATATGCTAAAGACACAAGTAAACTTTAATTTGTGTACAAAACATTGATTAAGACATTAATTAAGTCATATGAAGCAAAATAAAGACCAAACAAATGAACATTTTGTAAATCAAGATTTAAACAACTACATGCTCACACTGCACCTTGACAATGGAAAGATTAAAGGAACAATAAATTAATCTATGTATAGATCTGAGCTCTACCTCTGAAACCAAAAAAAAAAAAAAAGAAGAGACAAAAATGCAGCATAGCCTCAACAAAATAGAACCAAAATTACCTGAAGTCCCTTGCGACCAAGCTGCTTCACAGCCACATCCATTTTCCTATGTGGCTCCAAGACACTCTTAATTGTTCCCCGATAAACGCACCCAAATCCACCTTCCCCTAGCATGAGCGCACGACTGAAATTCCTAGTTGCATTCCTCAGCTCCTGGTACATGAAAATGCGCAAATTTGAGGGCATCTGTGCAATGTAGGGTAAAGGGATGCGACCAAAGGATTCAGTGCTCATGTCAATGGAGCACTCGGAGCCCGATCTTCTGATTTCGCGGTCAGTTGACATGCTGCTGTTTGATCTACTTGATGGTGATTTTCGGGGCCGCATTACCGACTCGTCTCTTTCCTTGTTCGAGAATCGAAAACAGTTCATCCTGGTTTTGGTTCTTTGTGATTCTCGATCCAGCTCTCTGTTCATAAAAGAACTTCTGTGATAAAATAATATGCTGAAGTAAACTGGGTTATTGTTGAAGCAAGCACTGCAAATGGTCAAATTGAAAAAAATTCTCTATTTGCTGAGACTCCTGGCTTAATTAGCCCTTTTTTCTTACATTAGAAACTTATTTGGACAACAATTTCCTATTATGTACAATGCCTTCATCTGATGCAATAGTTATAACTGAAAAATATACAATAACATAATGGCACACTAAATTTCATGAAACTATGAAATTGAGTTCAAAAGATAGCAAGCACTTTTGAATTTACAATAAGTAAATGATAGCAAGCAATGAACGTGTTTAAGAAATAAACTCAGAACGAATTTTGGGGAAAAAAACTACGCTTGGCAATTTGTTGAAATTAGACGCAAAGGAAGCACTTTTGAATGTTTAAAATTCTTACCTTATCATATAACAGAAGGATCAGAGTTTGAATTTATGAACCAGAGAGATCTATTTCATTATCGGATGAACAAACCCAATAAGGCCAATTCATTCATTGGAAGAAAAAAAATATATATATGACAACAAATTGTTTTATTGTGTGTCATCCAATCACAAACATACCTTGTGTTATTCAAATCAACATTAATTCGCTTGGTAGGAACGACTGGAGATGCCAGGTGGGTTTAAGTCAATGCTTTAGCTGGATCAGCTCACCAAGGGAAGAAAATGGTTTTCTACTGCACAGAGAAAGAGAGGGAGAGAGAGAGAGGGAGAGAGAGAGAGGAGACGAAGAATTGAAAATATTGGCTTGTGAAAGGGAGATAAAGGCTCCTTTCTTTCCGTTGTTCAATGCATCGTAGAAGGTTCTCTGTTACACAATAATAAAGTAGAATCTGTGTTACGAGTCACTGCAGAGATCAAGGAAGCTTTAACTTTTAAGTGGGACCCGTTTGTCAAAGGGTTGTCACAGTGTCTGCTTTTCAGAACGTGTAATAAATGACCCGTACTCGTTTTTAATTATTTTCTTTGAAGTGAATACTTCTTTTTTAGAGTATTTTTGAAGTTAATACTCGTATCTCAGTAGAAGTACATACACTGACATAGGTTCGCAAATTTTCATTCGAGGCCCTTGACTTCTTAGTATTTTAGGAAAAGCATGAAGCGTAAGGATTTGTAGTACCGGTACTACCGGATTGTGCCAATAAAGCTTTTAACCTTCCCAACTCAAGTCTTTTTAAGAAATTACATGTTTCTCTGAACATATCATTTTATGAGAAAGTATACAAAATATTCTTGCAAGGATGAATTTTCAATATTTTCCACGTATGTAAGTAAATACATTTCTTTTTCTATTGTGTAGACACTTTCTTTATTCTAGTAAACATAAACATAATAGTGGCACGTCACACTTAGAAAGAACTAAATAAAAAATATATATACTGAGGGTGCGTTTGGATAGGTGTGAGAAGAAGGGAAGAAGGGAAGAAGTGGGAAGAATTATTGGGAAGTGTGTAACTTTGTGAAGAGTTTGGATTGTTTATAATTTTTTTTTTCTTCTTCCTTCTTTTTCTTCTTTCTTCCAACGATCCAAACGCACCCTGAAGCTATAATTCTGTGTGGAATCAGATATCATTAATCCATAATTAAATAATTAATAATGCAATGTAAAGTAAGAATTCGAAAATTCTTAATTATCCCTTAAGTTAAACATCTATTCTTCAGTGATGGTCAACGTAAAATTATTGAAATGTTGCTGTAATTAAACTTTGCTAACTAACATGTGTGTGTGTGTACCATTGCAAAGTACCGAACATAGAGCGACCTAGAATCTATCTAATAATTCTTGTTTATAAAAAAATCTAATAATTCCCGGCCCGTCTACAAAAATACTGACTTATGGGGTCCAATAGTAGAAGCTCTTTTTTTTTAATCTTTTAAGGGCGGTTTGGATCAAGTGAGAATTTGGAGAATTTTCTATTCATAGCATAAATTTATTATAAACAATTCAAACTCTTCACAAAGTTACACACTTTCTAATACTTTATGTCTAGAAATAAATTATTTTCTAAATTTCTAAGCGATCCAAACAGCCCTTAGTAAGTTTGTAAATGATTCTCTTTTACTTGGTCACTATCCTATCCCTACATATTTGTCCTTTTTAACCTGTGATAGATCAGCTCTTTTCGTTATTAGGGCCTATCGCTGCCATTTTTGAAAGAAACAAGGCACAAATCGCAATGAAAGAAATTGCATCTTCATTGTGGCTCCGTTTGGATAGGTGTGGGAAGAAGAAAAGAAAGAAAGAAGTGAAAAGAAGTATTGAAAAGTGTATAACTTTGTAAAGGGTTTGGATTATTTATAATTTTTTTTTCCCTTCTTTCTTCTTCCTACTTTTTCTCGACGTATCCAAACGGAGGCTGTAAAAAGATAGCGTACAACGTCACTACGTCAGCAACAAAACAAATTCTATGCAGTAGGTAAAAAGGTCGCCTACATTAGCAGAAGAAAATTAATAAAAAATACGTCATCATTTAATTATATTTTAGAAGGTATATCATAATGAAGTGTTTATCGATAAAAAGATCTAAGACTAAGGACCTCAATAAGAACTTAATAATTATACCTGATTGAAAATAAATCGCATGTGTCTCTAGTGCTTTGTAATTATTTTGTAAATCTATTGTCTAGTTGCTCCAAATGAACAAGATTTAATTGTTTTTGGATTTTTAGGTACTCTTTTCTTGAGATTGCATTTGTAATGGAGAATTATTATATATTTGAGTCGCAGCTTCTGTTGTCTGATTCGTTTTGAAAACGACTTTTAATGTACAAATGAGAAGTACTTAAGTGTGTTCATTTTCAACATCACCATCATATCTTTTTTATTTCAACTTTTTAAATTCTTATCAAGGTTCTCAAACTCAGGCAACTCAAAATGAAACTATTGCATATTATGTTTAATATAGTTTCAGCAGGCACGTAAATTATTCAGTATTCTGATTTTATTTCATTTGTCATCAGGTTACCTATTGGAAATTATTTTTGAATGTTCATTCTTCGTCTTTCTATTGTCAATTAAATAAAGTCGAGCAGCCCAAAAACTTTTGCATTCAATCAGAAAAAGAAATATAGCCTAAATATTATGATATTAAAACTTAGAAATAAAAGCACAATCGAAAATAAAAATAAAGAATGGACCCCCAATTTATCTTAAAAAATAAAAATAAAATAAAATAAATATTGTACTTGTCCAAGGGTGCGTTTGGATCGTTGGAAGAAAGAAGAAGAAGAAGAAGAAAAAAGAGGAAAAAAAATTATAAATAATCCAAACTCTTCACAAAATTACACACTTCCCAATACTTCTTCTCACTTCTTCCCTTCTTCCCTTCTTCCCACACCTATCCAAACGGAGCCCAAGAGATTTCAGGAAAAATTGTCCATAACTCGCTAATAATTTTATCCATGAAAAATAGTTTTCAGGAAGCTTTCCTAATATATATATATATATATATATATATATATATATTTTTGGCATTGTCCAAGAGTTTGTCGTGTATCTTTAATTCCGCACTCCTCATTTTTATATGATAGTATTAGTATACATATTATCTACACGACAAGTACAAGGCTCGGTCTTTTCTTTATTGAACTGCTTTCTTTAGGGGTCGTTTGGATCGCTTAGGAATTTGAAAAATTTGAAAAAAATTTTATTCCTAGGCATAAATTTATTGAAAAGTGTGTAATTTTGTGAAAAGTTTGAATTGTTTAGAATAAATTTATGCATAGGAATTAAAAAATCCCCAAATTCCCAACTCATCCAAACAGGCCCTTAGATAATTTTATCAATATACGATCAATTTATATTAGGCTCCGTTTGGATGGGAGTGAGAATAAAAAAATAGCTTCTTTTTACTCCTAAATTTATTATAAACAATCCAAACTCTTCATAAAGTTACACATTTCCCAATACTTTTCTCTTATTCCTCTTATTCCCACACCATCCAAAGCAAGCCTTAGATTGGAATGATCGTCGGCACCTAGAAAATGTGTCATATAATTAGATAAAATATTAAAATTTGTATTCGATTTTAATTCGTCTAATTTGAGAATTTTCATTTTTTTTAGGCCGTTCGGTGAATTCGTCCAATTTGAAATGGTCCGCCAAAACCCTTTGCAGAATTAATTTCTGTACGCCGACATATACTAAAAAAATGCTCTATAACAAATTACTTGTTCATTTGGGGGCGAATCGATGCAAAGTGGGACCCGCAAAACTTGGAACTACAAGTCTACACACACCTTTTTTTGTGTATGGAACCCAAGTTTGTGACCCGCCACACGTTTGCATACTCCGTATATACCACGGGTGAACTTTTAGAAGGGAAGTTCTATTGCTTGGGCTGATTTAAGAAACTCTTTTTTTTTTTTTTTTTTTTTAGAGAGAGACTTGATAGATAGATAGTAAGATAGAGTCATAGAGGTTGTCAAGTTCAAGGAATGCTATTATGCTGATGTTGCGTGCAATTAAAATGTTCGCTTGATAAGAAGCTCAGTTATATATAAATATAAAAATTAAAATAAAATTCAGATCATCTATCATGTTTCTTGAAATATACATTTTGGTTCCAAATTGATCTATTCTTTATCACCGACTTGTACGAATGTGCATCAGAGAATTTATAACAGAATCGAGGCATTGGACACGGAACCATGACTAATGCACATGCCAGTTGAATGACTTGTCTCTCGTTTTGCAACCTGTCGAGTCTGCCTTTTCTTTTTCTTTTTTTATAATTAAGATACAAATAAAGGACAATTTTTCAAACTTCAATATTCAAATATCACATTGTTAAGTTAAGTCGGGTTTTAGACATGTTCTTCACTAGAAAATGATTGTTCTTAGTTATTAAGTACAAAAAAATGTTCTTCACATTGTTAAGTTAAGTCGGGTTTTAGACATGTTTTTCCAAATTCTTTATTCTTATACTATGGTTTTGTTAGTATAGAAATAAGGGCCCAAATTCCTTATTCTTGTGTTGTTTGGGTTGCTCAAGAATAAGAATAAGCATGCATACCGAAATTTCTTATTCTTATTTTTTATTTCATGCTCATCCAAACACACCCTTAGTTATTAAGACTTGGTAGTAGATTATTTTTTTGGTTAAATACCACTAAACTGATATATGAAGTATATTATCCAACCTGAACTTTATATAAAAATTAAAAAAACTCATAAAATATTGAAATGAATCAAATTAAAGTAACTTGAGTCTAATCATATCTGAAATTAAGATATCTAAGTCCAACTTAGTTCGATCCCCACCTAACGCCTCTCACCCGTTTTTGCATAGCTATGAAATATGCAACAAAATTATCCATAACTCGCTACAATCCGAAGCAAGTAATTTGATACCTAAGTTATGCATCACACGAGAAAGTGCCATCTATAACGTCTTTAGAAGATGCATAATTGGAATTTGGAAATGACAAACAAACTTGGCTTCGAGATTATACCGAAGACCCAAATTAAGAAAATAGATAGATGGTGTCATGGTGAGTGCATTAAAGAAAAAATAACATAATAATTAAGTTTCTAACAGAAAACCTTTGGATAATTGGATTAGGATTATAGGATAGTTGATATTCAAAAAGGAAAAAAAAATTATGATAGTTAGATTTTTAGAAAGATAAATAATAAAATTGGATTGCAAGTACATTTATTGGAGATGGGCTCCACCTATGCAAATATTTGGGCGGTGCATTTCAGTATGATTTGTGTAGTTATTCTTTATTTATATTCTTTTGAAGGCATTTTGATTTTGTGTCCATACTCAGATCATTGTCATGTTTAATTTTTTTGTTGGCATTGAATTGGTAACAGAGTATCCGTTCCCACTGCATCCTTTGAGGCCATTTCGGAGAGCTGACATGGCATGCGGAGGAGACTTCAAAAATTAATTGTGTACTCAACTAATTGCACTGATGTCTTAGAAGGATAATATAACGTTATTAAATAGAAGCTCTCTGTTTACTGTTTTTTGTTTGAAGAACAAATAAAAATCTCTTTATTTTTACGGAAGCAGGTTCAAAGTTTCTCCTCTCTACAATAAAGTATATCCCCTGATTTAAATTGGATGCGTGCTTCCCCTACCTGTAACTGTAAACCAATTTTATGACTAATGAACCCATCTAAAGTTGTTCCAAGTTCCAACAAACCTTGCTTTATTTAATATTTATTATTTTGCATATCATTGTCCTTGAAAAGTTGCAATACTGGATTCATATAGCTAGATTAGCGCCAACGTGCGTTGTGTGCAATTGCTTGTTAGCATTAAATGACACCTGTTATTAGAAAACAATATTAAATGCTACCCAATGCTTTTCTTTTTGGAAAATTACTCAACGTGGGATTAAAGTTGACTACTTCTTCCAATAGGATCACGGGATCTACTCCCAATAATTGATAATTTATTATTAATATCGTAAAGATGACATAGCTGGAATCTTTTCTAGTGCTGTGCCTATGATTCCTTACCATTTTTTTTCATGTTTTATCATAATAATAATAATAATTATAATTATAATGATAACTTTATTATTGATAAGCATTGTTATTTGGGATCATCTTCTGTTATTGATATAAGATAACTTTATTATTGTTGCTACTATTAGTTGTTTTATTACAACAACTATACTATCAAAAGAGTTCAATCTCGCTTAGATATTTCTTTTAAAATTTATTTTGAAAACTGTTTGTGGTAATAATTTGTGACTGATCTCATAAAAGCCACAGAAAATAACTTATTTTACACACTGCATAATATCCACACGGATCGTAGATGCAGAAAATCTAAAAGAGTACCATTCAAGGGACGGTTCTTTTCTTTTATAGTCTTTCACAAGGCGACTATATAAATAACTTAATTGAACCCGCAGTATATCGAATCTTTGTAAATTGTAATTGGCGCAGCAAATCAGTAAAGGACCTATAACTCCACATGCAAGTTTTTTATATATAACGCCGTTTGGATGAACCCGGAATTTGCAAGAATAGTAAATTCCGAAATTTAATTTATTATAAACAATCCAAACTCTTCACAAGTTACACACTTCTCAATAAATTTATGCCTAGAATTGGTTATTTTCCCAATTCCCAACCCATCCAAACGCCCCCATTTAATAATATGCTTAAATCATATTTTTACTACTATCGTAACCCCAATAAATGGTCTAAGCATAGACTAGGGAGTAGAGACCTAGCTAAGGATTCTATATTTTTTTCTTTTATTTGCCGGACGTTGGCTAAATGTATTTCAAAAAGGACAAATTCAATCATTCAAAAAAAAAGGGACAAATTCAGTAATTTATCGATTCCTGTATTTGTAATTTAACAAACCGTTTTAACAAAAAAAATTAACAAAGATGCTATACAGCCCAAAAGTTAATCCATATAACTTTTTTGTCTCTCATGCTTGATAATAGTGTACTGTGCGTTTGGATCGTTGGAAGAAAGAAGAAGAAGAAGAAGAAAAAAGAAGAAAAAAAATTATAAACAATCCAAACTCTTCACAAAATTACACACTTCCCAACTTCTTCCCTTCTTCCCACACCTATCCAAACGGAGCCCTAGCGATGTGATTTCGATTCATGGTTAGTCAATTTGGATGGAAAGATCACACGTATGACGTATCCACAGACCACAGCTAAGTATTTTTTAGGGATGCCAACTAGGATAGCAATATATATACAGTGACAGAGCCAGAAAATTTGACAATGGGTTCAATAATATATAGCATTAATAATGCAAGAAGTTAAATAAATTCATACAATATGTATATTGGAAAAATTCTTTTTAGGACGAGTTTTTATTAGGGATAAATCTAAACCATTCATTATGATTGATTACGGATCCAATGGCCCTTGAAAAACTCATCTATGGCTATTTATGTCACACCCCGAGATGAGGGTGACAACCCGCCACGTATAAATGCAAGGCGTACAAGCTTCACATACACTATCAATAGCAATAAAAATATTTGCCACAAATTTATTCATAATTATTTAATGTTTTACAAAGAGAAAACATGCCCAACATGGTGGATTTATGACGGAATACCACCATGTGAGGTCAAATGTTCGAATTCAAATAACAAAAATAAATAAACATATTGTGGCAAATTAATGACCCGCTTCTATCATCTTGTCTTAACTCAGTTTGGCGGAAGCTAATTTAATCCATCTTCAATACCTGGAACCCACACAAGTGGAAACGGATGAGAGATCAAACAAGTCTCTCAGTGCAGGATTCAGTTCCAGCCCGGGACTTGTTAAAGTTCTAGATAATATCCAACTATGAATTAAATAATTAAAACAATGCAACTACATTAATCATTAAAATGTAAAATGCAATTTCATGTCCGTTTCAATCATGTATCCTAATCTCAATCACAGTTCACATTCTTTAGTAATAATTCATCCTCATTACCAAGCCTCATATCATAACCATTAATCTCTTAGCCCTACTCCGTCGCAAACGGCCTCATTAGAGTGTAGCATGCATGTACATGAACATACTCAAAGGTAATGATTTCTTGGTACTATGAATTACCACTTATCCTTAACAAATTCATTTCCATGCTCAATTCGAATTTAAATCATTTTCATGCTTCAAATGATCATGCAAGTTTATTATATTTTGAGGGCACAAAACAAGATAATGTCCGACACAAATATGTCAAATTAACAATAAAATAAAAAAAAAACACAAACGACTAGAATATCATTTAACAAAGTTTAGGAAACCCACACCTTAAAGAATACAAGAAGGGCAACTCGATATAAGGTACTTCTAGCAGACCTTTTGGTAGTAATTTGGACTTTTGGAGGACTTCTCTTTGGAGTTTTAGGACAAATAAGGTACTGAAATAAAATAGACCGAGAGTAGGATGAGAATATAAGAATTTCAGGACATTTGAGGCTGTTAAATGGGTGAAAACTGAGGAGGAAGAGGTCAGTTCGTGGCTGGAGGAAGGGAGACGGTTTTGTAATTTGGTTATGAATGAAAACAATATATGAATTTGCAGACTATTTATGGCTCGAATGAATCCTTTTCATTAATGCTAGAATATATGATTCTAATCATCATAAATTTTGATTTCCAATTAGCAACTAATGTGATTGATTCAAACAAGAAAAGAGTGATGGCGCATGGGTGTCACATGGCCAGCCATGGGGTGAAGACCTTGTGTGTTACGTGCACACATGCACTAATTCGTTCCCATGTCAAATTTGCATGGTTCCTTTTCACATAGAATCCAAGCTCAAATGAAACCATAGATTTGATTGGCAATCAGATTTAATGCTCAGATATTATGCGAATATATGTGCTTTGGAGGAGGAGTAACGTAATAAAAAGAAATTAAAACTTGCCACCTGTGTCTAATAGCTGTCAATTTGATGTAAGGAGAAGAATAAAATATAATGATAATAAACTGCGAAAGACTAAAAAGATGTAATTTGTTTTGGACGCACGTAATCGAACAAGTTGGGCATATCAAGAAAATATTGATGATAAATATAAATGATCATGTAAAATATTAAAAGTTTATAGGAATAATTATATGAGCATGAAAGAAGTCTAGTGAGTACTCAATTAATGCTTTTGCCAAAATAATAATAAATTTTTTTATTATTATACTCATATATATATACTATTTCAAATATACGTATGAAAGTAACATAATGTTACAATTTAGATTATTAGTGTCTTTTTGATCATGCAATAGATAATTTAGACATTAACAATTGCTGGAGATATTTTACAAATCATTTCGATTTAATTCCAATAAAGTACTCAAAAACTTTACTGAAAAATGTTAGGACACAAAATATAGGATAATTTTATAAAAATTATAAGTAATAATAGATTTTTTATCTTCTAATTTAATTCTTTGAAGTCTCATCCTTTGTAATCGTCAAAATATGAAATGTTCTAAACAAACAACAAAAATAAAATATACTGAATCGATGCATAAAAAATGTTATGGTTATTGATTAATCTTTATAATATTCAATTAAATAAACAAAAAAATATCTATATATTAACAAAGTAGATTGTAAAGTTACATATTCAAGTTCAATTATAAGTTACATATGCATGTGCTAATCATTACTAAAAGTGAAAGTTCATTTAATATTCGAGAAAAAAAATTAACATTTATGGCCGTCTAATATATATATATGTTATATAAATAATTTTTTTCCATCAAGAATAAATTTTCCAAATCCAACATGGGGTTCACTAGTGGAATATATTTTGAATATCTATGGGTGCGTTTGGATGAGAGAAGAAGAAGAGGAAGAAGAAAGATGGGAAGAAAAAAAATTATAAACAATCTAAACTCTTCACAAAGTTACACACTTCCCAATAATTCTTCCCACTTCTTCCCTTTTTCCCTTCTTCCCACACCTATCCAAACGCACCCTATGGGGTTTAAATATTGCATATCTACAAAATATTTCATTTTGCAAGTATGAACTTTTAAATATAGTATTATTTTTTATAAATTAATGGAGTCAATTGACCTCCATTTCTTAAACTTAGCTCTGCCACTGTATTATATATATATAATATTTTACGAGCCTTCTATTAGGATGAGCGAATTCTGTTATATATCTAAGAGATCACTATCACTATACAATAAATATAATTTTTTGAAGCTACTGAATTGTCAGCTTATTAATTAAATAAATCAAGCGATCAAAAGAAGGCAAATAGCGTGATGTTATGGGCTAACTTTCTAGATGTGGGCATCTGTTTTTTGTGACATGGAAAATAGTGTTAGAACACAATTAATTTGAAAGTTAGTAATACGATTGCAACAAATAATATATTTAATTATTTGAAGTAAAGATAGTTCAATTGACTAATTTACGATTGTGCAAATTCTGGCAGTGTTTAGAAAAATTAAGCACAATATAGGTATGCGAGTAGCAAAAGAGTCATGCATGTATGTTGTGATTAATTAGTCGTAGGCACAAAGTGTGTGGAATATATATATTGTTATTGTATTTATATTATAATACTCCTTCAAATGGCACTTGTTTAATTCTTCACAACTTAATATAGTGCATAAAGATATACATCAACTTGAAATAGTTATGCAAATTAGTAGTATATGATTACTAAAATCATTAGATTTATTCCTTTATTTGATCTTTTTTTTTCTGAGGTACATTTTTTTAATTCTCAGCATTTTTATGAAGTGGGTGCATAGATGGCCCCTTCGAGGCGAGAAGACGTTGTTATCTACTTATAAGTGATTGGACATACTTGCAGCATATTAGTTTGACGATTCTTAATAACAAACACAACATTTATCGTAATAGATAGTCTCTATCTAGGATTTCTAAAAAAAAAACACAACATTTATCAATTAAAATAAAGTAAATTCTACTATGCACTGAAATTAACCGGACTGAAATCTAAATCATATAAAATTATTAAAAATATATAATTGATCAGGATTCAAGTCCTATTTAATTTTCAATTCACCATAGAATTATTCTTAAAAAAAAACTCTATGTAATTTCGATCGATAGTGTATTATTCAAGAAACAAATCTTGAATTCTCATTTGAAATTTTTTGAATGATTTTCAATGTTAAAGTCACTAAAATCCTTGGTGACTGTAAGTTTTTTTAGCTTAACACAGGGGCACGTGACTATAGTGCGTATTCGCATAATCACACTAAGAATGTTCATGGCATTAACCTCGAAAGGTACTTACCGAATCAGTTTTATATATGATGATGAAGTTGAACTGTCAATAGCAATTTGTTTAACGAGCCAAAACCTTTATGTCTCAAAAATGTTTATTTAAGAGCATGTTTGATATTAGATCAAAAGATTAAAAATTATTGAAAAATAAATATCACAATTTTTTTTTTTACTTGTACCTTCACACGGATCCTCCAAGAAGTGTCTATTTCAATTTCGTGAGGATCACAAAAACCTCTTTAGGAGATCTCATTTAATGGATCAATTTGTTTTCGAGGACAATGCTTTCTTAATAAATGACATAGATGTATTTTAAAATTCTCATAAATAAAATAGGAAGACTTGATTTAATTTTTACTGAAAGGAAAAAGCTAAACTCACTTTATTACCGGTTAAATAAAAATTACAATAACAAGCTTCTTCATCCACTTTCTGCCGGTTAATTAAAAATCCCAATAACAAGCTTCTTTATGCACATTCCGCAGTTCGAATATCTTTTGGGCTTGTAATTTAGAAACAAAAAAAACTGGAAGCAAAGAAAATAAATTAACTGTGAAACCAAACTAAAAAAGGAGATCGCAGCAAGCATGCAAATAATTATAAACAATTATTATCACATTATTTAAATCATTTGTCATATTGGTAGTGAATACTTTCTATTCACTACTCAATTTTTGACACAAGAATTTATCATCATAAATTGTTTGCAATAAATAATGTGAACTAGAGAGGCTCTAAACATGCATTTATATTCTACCTCTTTCATATAGCTGTCGAAAATTTAGCACTATCTATAAAAATATAGGTATGTGATTTACATGAATAGAATAAATTAAACGAAGAAGTACATCTTCATCTCCTTCGTAGTTAATTTGTGATTCTTCGGAGATGGTCAAAAGGCCCACTTAGTTCAATTCCATGTGATTCATAAGAATGTATCTTTGGAGATGGTTAAGAGGCAGAGTTCAAGCTCAGGCGGTGTCAGAAAATGCATCGCATATATAGGTTTTAAGAAGTTAAGCACTGGTCTAACTTCCCATCTAGACTAGTATTCAGTCGTTCCAAGAGGCAAAAGCAACTCATCATGTGCACAAGTGGAGAGATGCACCAAGTAATTGGTGGATTTTAATTTCGTCAAAGGTCGCTCTAGTAGTGTTAATTAAGGTCTTCTGAAAGACTTGTTTTGAGGTCATCATCCATTGTAACGCTGCATTTCGTTATTTCCTCTGAAGCTTTTTTTTTTTAGTATTTTAGGGTACATTTTTTCCCTGTCTGCATATGTATATACTAAGCATTCTAGTATACCTTGGTGTTTCCACTTGTTACTTTCTATTGTCGTGACCTGTATACCTGTTTGTTCCTAAATAATTTGTTTCTAATTAACTTAAAACAAGCTTGAAAAGAGCTGCAAACTTTCTTAGTTTTGTTTATGATTGGTGAATTGGTTGGGCTTCCGGTTATACAGTGAATACGGGCTTTCTGAAAGGGGCCTATAGTTAGTGGCTCATTTATTTGGGCCCATATGTGAAATATTTCGATAATTTTATTGTTGGGCTGCAATTGTGCGACCTGCTTTGTTTCAATTTTGTCTCTCAAACCCAACCTAATTACCTATAGGTACCTAACTAATTCCAATATTAATATATTTATAAATAAAGAGGATTGCTAAAATGCTATGCATAGCATGGATGACCTTCGTGCTATGGATTTGTTCTTGTATTTCATGCTTCAAACAAACGATCCAAACCGTTCATTATCTTCTTCATATTGAAATCTCATTAGAAACCAAATTTTACATTTTTTTGAATTTTTTTACTATTTTCAGATTTTTTAAAATACTTAATCTAATAAATTCTGGACCCTTCAATAACAATGATTTTCAAAAATCTGATAAAAATAGTAAAAAAAATTCAAAAAAAAATGTAAAATTTGGTTTCTAATGAGATTTCAATATGTAGAAGATTGAACGGTTTGGATCGGTTGTTTGAAGCATGAAATGCAAGAACGAATCCATAGTACGAAAGTCATCCGTGTTATGCATAACATATGAGCAATCCTCTATAAATAAATGGAAAAGGAAGAATTTTTCTGTTCAGTGAAATTTCATCTAGAGCAAAGGTATATTCAAGAGTCTTCTGTGAATAATTAGTTCTTTTTCTGCATAAGAAACATAAACTATATACAACGAACAAAATATAAACGAAATTCTTGAATTATCAATAGACTGAAAAACACTTAACTCCTCCAATTCACTAGTCTCATTGTACCGGATCCGATCAAGTTTGTTTCAGAACAGCTTCCAAAGCAAAAGATGCAATTAAAATATATATAATACATGAAAATTGAAAAATGGAGAACAAAATTAATTCAAAGCTACCAATCGATTTACGTATTACAAATAAAATACGACTCACAATAAAATATTGATATCATGACTAGCATCCTCGTCGACCCTTTATGATGTAAACATCAATTTTAATAAAAAAAGGGTAAATTTTTTCGGAAGTCATTAAATTTTGTCTATAGTCTAATTTTAATTATTGAACTTCAATTTGTCCCTCCATAATCACTAAACTTTTATTTACTCCGAATTCAGTCTCTTATTATAATTCTGTTAGTTACTTCTGGGTAAAATTAGGGGCATCGAATCTTCTCCTTTTTTATTTTTCCTTTCTTTTTCTCCCAGAATGCCTCTTTCTTTTTCTTTTTTTCTTTCTTTCTCCGTGTCTTTGTCTGATAATGGAGCGAGGGATTCAAGGAGGGAGAGGTGGACGCCATTCTGCGTGGAATTGTCTTACTGGTCGGATTCGGTGTAAATTTCACACCTGCTCTTGAGATGGTTGTTAAGTAACTTGCTATCCATGACAAAGGGAAGGTGGTGGCAGTGAAAGTAAGGATACACTCTAAAAATATGATTTGGTTTGCTCTTGCTGGGAGGAAACAGAAAAGATTCAAAAGAAGAGTGGAAGTCCAGAACTGAGAGAAGAGATTAAAGAAAGAAAAAATGAAAGAGCTTATGGAAAAATAAATGGCACGGACCATTATCAAAGCAGGAAGAGATCATCAAAGAAGGAAAAAAAATGAAAAAGAATAAAATCAGTTTAAGAAGAAGAGAAAAAGGAAGAAGAAAAAACAGAGGATTCGTCATTCCTAATTTTACCCCAAACACGAGTGACTAACAGATAACAGAGTGACTAAATTTGGACTAAATAAAAATTCAGCAATTATGAATGGATAAATTAAAGTCAGTGATTAAAATTGTACTGCATACAAAATTTAGTGACCTCCGAAACGATTTATCCTTTTAATAAATGCGGACTATGTTAAACTTATTTTATATTTCCTATATAACATATTTCAGTACATTCAAAGATAAGGGCTTTGACCCTTGTTTTTCTTAAAAAAAAAAAATATATGTTTCAGTACGTTCATTGATATGGTAAATCAAACAAACAACTATGAATTAAACGCTCTATCGATTCAAACACCTATTTTCAAAGGGTACATTTGGAAGATCATAGAATAAAAAACAAGGGAATAAGAATAAGCTAATTTTTATTTGGCATTATTAAGAACAAGAAGAATAAGAATAAAATGAACCTTGTTCTTGTTCCAACAAAAATATGAAACTAGAACAAGAACAAAAATAAGTTTGTTCTTGTTCTTGTTCTTATTCCACACTACTTCCAAACATATGAATTAGTGATTTCAATATATTATTTTGCTTAGGATGATTGATGCAGCTGTTTAAGGGGAGAGACTTCATTACCTCTCGGACTATAGTTCTCCTCTGTCAAAAGCTACTAATAATCCCTTGAAAATTGTACCAAGCTTTATCTAATCAATTATTGAGTTATTTATCCTTTCAATTCCACCATAAGTTCAACTAAATCTTTAGCATGGTTGAAAAATCATAAGGTGTGGGATTTGAAGAATTTGAAAGATTTGTTTTGTTGTGAAAAATCAAACATTTGTGTGTGATTCGTAGAATGATTCTGTTGATAAGATCGGTGTCATAATTTTACTCAATATAGGAGCATCAAGTTAAATTGTGTTGTTAAGATTGTGATACTCATATCATGTAGCATTAAAGTCTAGGTAGTATAAATAAAGTGATATCACACAAGTTTGTGTTTTGCTTTGTCACTCAAAAGTAGCATATTTTGAACTCATCGACCAAACATATTTGGTATCCTCCTAATTCAATCCAAAATTTAATAAACATAGAACTTGAAGGCGAAAACACTTCCCAAAGCCTTCGAACTTCCACATTATAAGAGTGATGATGATTTCTTATTACCATCGGTGCAATATATATACATAGCGATGTATATATGATTTCTTATTACCATCGATGGGATATGTTATGGTGCATCGCGATGTATTAAGGTTTTTGTACATCGCGATCATTATCCATCAACTGTTTTATAAATTGACAAATTTAATTAAATCAATCCAATCTATATATTAAAATCTCATTACAAACCAAATTTTATATTTTTTGAAATTTGTTTACTATTTTTTTCGAATTTTCTAATACTTTCCTTTTTTGGATACCAATTAATAATAAAGAAATTCCAAAAATGGCAGGTTTTAAAAAAATCAAAAAAATAGTAAAAAAATTTCAAAAAATATAAAATTTGGTTTGTAATGAGATTTCAATATATAGATTGTATTTGTTTAGTTAGATTTTTAATTTGTAAAACTATTGACAAATATGATCGCGATGTACAAAAGCCTTAATACATCGCGATGTACCATAGCATTTCTTATAACATAATACATCCGCACTTTCCTATTATATTTCTAATTTTAAAAATATATTATTTTTTCATTAAAAAAATTTTGTTACGTAAGTGTCGTGCTTGTCATATTTTCTAGTTTTTCTATATTTTTGCAATATAAAACAAAACTCCGGTGTTTTAATACCTTCAACCAATGAAGATCTATTCCAATCATATCGGCATCCGAACCAAATTTTAAAACTTCATAATCTGCTGAAGGTTTGAGATGAGACAAAAACCAAACTTACAAATAACTAGTTGCTCAATAAAACATCTAATTAAAAATATTAAGAAAGTGAAAATTACTTTATTAGTATGGAGAAAATAATAATTAAAAAAATATTAAACTTCATTTATACAAATTTTCTACGTTTGTAATTTCCAACGCCCCTGTATCAGTATTATGACACAGGGTTGGAAAGAAAAAAAAAAACATTCATTACAACTTATGATAAAGATTTGTGCTAAACATGAAATCTCATGATGCTAGGTTGCACGAACATATGACTGTAGTCTCTAGAATCACACAGTTTGTTATGTATCCATGTTAAAGTACTCTATATGAAGCAAAGGAGGAGGCTTTATCCAGAATGTCATTAAATATCGTTAATATAAACCTTTGCGCCGCTCATGATATTAACTCCCCTTTATCTGTATATATATATGGTGCGTATTAACATGTGAGTACTTTAAGCATGGATACAAGACAAATCATGTTATCCTGTTCACCATTTTAATATATTTTGAATGATATAACGATAAAAAGACAAATCATGTTATCCTGTTCACCATTTTAATATATTTTGAATGATATAACGATAATTGACATTTATCCGTACAATCCAGTGTAAACTCAAAAGAGATTGTGTGAATAATCAGTATTTTCAATATTGTCAAATATACTGATGTGATGGTAACATGGAAACACATACATAAGTAAATAAAATCTATATTTTATATTGTATAAATGAAATTTGTAATTTTCTTTTCTCTGTAAATAACAAAGTAATTTTCAACCTTTTTTATATTTTTAATCATTTCTTTTATTAAGCAATTGCTTATTAGTAAGTATTCGTTTTGTCTTCCAAAAATTCAGCTTAGATTCAGACATGATCGGAAAAAGTATAGCCATGGTTGAAGATAAGAAATAAATTCTTTAAAAACTCCTGAGTTTTGTTTCACACAGACAAGATATAAAAGGATTAGAAGATATGACAATACACAAACACAACACTTATGTATCGTAGAAATTTTATGACATAATTTTCGTGAAGATAAAATTGTTTCATTTAAAAGAACATAATTAAGTGAATAGAACATAAGTGAATCTAATTTGTGCATTGTCTTTAAAAGTACAACCTTTTCATTTATCTTTAAAAGTAAATAGAACATAATTAAGTGAATCTAATTTCATGATAATTCTTAAAATAGAACATAATTAAGTGACAAGATGTTTTTCAGAATATAGTCTACAAAATTCAAAGCACCTTAGGTAGTTAGGCGTCTCTAAAATTGTTCACAGACTTCAATTAAGTAGGCTTTTTGCTTTTTTTTACAGATTATTAGAAAAATAATATCCGGAAGAATACGTCTTCAGATTGTAGAGAAATATAACAAATTTTGGATGACAACACAATAAAAATAAATTAAATAATTAAAAAGATGTTACCTGAATCAGTGAATTATTATTGTTCTCTAAAGCGTATTCTGTTCCAACGGTTCAACACAATGAAATCGCAGCAAAATAATCCTGAAATGTCAATTCTTAATTAGATCACGCCCATAGGCCTATAGGTGATGACGCTAGCTCCATAATAATAATTAGCAACAAATTTTTGGAAATAAAATTATAAGAGAAGATACAAGGATTGATGGTTGATGGAAAAGTTGAAGTGGCGTTAATGTAGGCACCGTTTGGATAAGGTGTGGGAAGAAGAAAATAAGAGAATAAATTTATTATAAACAATCCAAATTCTTCACAAGTTATACACTTTTCAAAACTTCTTCTCACTTCTTCCCTTCTTCCATTCTACCCACAGCTTATCCAAACAGAGCCGTAGAGAAATAATCATTGAGGGTAGAGTATATTGTACTGCTATTTGTCTTTCTAATTTCTCTGTTTAATAACCGAACCAGAGTATATTATTATATAAATACAACATTTGATTAGTGAAGCGAAAGGTTTTTACAAAATGTGCTTCCGCAAGAAAAATAAAATAAAATCGGTGCATGTATCATTTAAAACAATTGAGAAGGGGCAGCAACGGCTTAATATTGAAAAATGCTTCCTTTTAAAAAATAGAATACTTTGGCAGAAGGGTTATGATTTATGAAACTTCACTTTCTCGGAAACAAAAGTTTATGAGTTTCATATTTATCAACCCACCTTTCATATATATATATATATATATATATATATATATATATATATATATATATATATATATATATATATATATATATATATATATATAGATATATATAGAGTTTAGCTACGGTGAGTCGCGACTCACGGACCCTCCGGTGAGTCGCGACCAAAACTCCTAGATCTAGATCAAAATGACCGATCCAAACCGTCCAATATGATCTCCCTATTGAAATCTCCATGTAGACTAAATTTTTCATTTTTTCGAAATTTTTAAGTATTTTTTTGGAATTTTAGAAAATCGTTAATCTAATTGGTTCTGAACCATTCAAAAACACCAGTTTTTAAAAATCCGAAAAAAATACTTAAAAATTTCGAAAAAATAAAAAATTTGGTTTGCACGGAGATTTCAATAGGGAGATCATATTGGACGGTTTGGATCGGTCATTTTGATCTAGATCTAGGAGTTTTGGTCGCGACTCACCGGAGGGTCCGTGAGTCGCGACTCACCGTAGCTAAACTCTCTCTCTCTCTCTCTCTCTCTATATATATATATATATATATATATATATATATATCAACCCTAAAAATGTCTTCATGGTTGCCATTTCCACAGTACACAGGTGTGCTTTTGTTGTTTTGAAATGCATATTGCATGATAGGCCAATTGAATTGTCATCGACAAAGTATGACATTGGTTTTTATTCAGCTGGTTTATTATTTTAAATTCATGTTGCATGACAGGCCTCCTGATTTTTCGTTGATAAAGTATGATATTATTTTTATTTTTTTATTTGATGTGCTTTCTTATTTTGAAATGCATATTACATGATGAGCTTCTTGAATTTTCCATTGATGAAACATGACAGTTTAATGCACAGTGTAATGTCAAGCGGAATTGCAGTGTAAAATAGATTCTGGATATATATAGCAATAATTATGATCTCTTTTGAAATCTAAAATAAATTGACTAATATCTGATTTTTAACTTTTTTTGGGAGAACCGGATGATATATATCGAAAATTATATCTGCTGCGGCCTTTATGTCAGTCAATTTATTCTAGTAGAAAACAGTTGTGGCATTGAAACAATCAGATATGCATAGACATGACATGATGACATGCTTGCGCTTCTAGCTGACAAAATTTGACTGGATTAGAATAAATGACGCACATATCATCTTGAACTTCATATTCCTTTTTTTGAGTTGCTTCTTATTTTTTTTTTATAACCATGGCTTCAGAAAATTTTTTGTTTTATAAACTTGGTTCCACAAATATGTATTTTAAATAATCCAGGAACCGGTTAACCTCCAAATAATATCACTTATATAATTAAATTATTCCAAAAGCAAAAGTTATACAAAATATTAGAGATACAAAAAATTGAGAGCAATGATTTGTTACCAATAACTCTCTTATTCTCATCCTCAGCCGCACTTTTCTGGTATCACAATCTCTTATTCGTTTTATTTTGAGAAAAAAATAAAAAAGAATAAAAAAATGCTTGGCGATATGTCGCGGAGGGGAGGAAAAATAACATGGAATTTAAAAAGCGGCTCAGAGTAGAGATGCTGTGAAATTTTTCTCTGCACCTATCCTCGTCAGATTATTACTCACTATGGCGTGGCAGCCGCAGAAAATTTTTGATGGGGGGTCATGTTCCATGACAAATATTCATATTATTATAATAATAGCATCAAAATAGCTATGGAGTTCGATAGAATATATTCATTTTATAGGTGTACTAACTATGTATAATCTAATTATTTCGAATATATACGATCTGAATAATTTTTTAGATTGTATAGAGAGTTTAAATGTAGATTATTGTGATAAAATAACTTAGAATGAAAATGAAAACGGTTGAAATTCTCAAATGATTTTCAGAATATCTATTATATTAATTTTATAGGCAACTATGTATAATCTAATTTTTTTGAATAAGTACAATCTAAATCATATTCTAGAGCCCAATAGAAAGTTTAAATGTAGATTATTAGAATAAAATAACTTAGAATAAATGCATAAACGATTGAAATGCTCGAATGATACTCAAAATAACCGTTATTTGCATTTATATGCGTAATTACTACATAATCCAATCTTTTTGAATAAGTAAGATTTGAATCATATTGTAGACCGTATAAAGAGTTTAAATGTCGATTACATTGTATAGTCTAATATTTTTGAATAAGTAAGATTTGAATCATATTCTAGACTATATATAGAGTTCAAATGTTGATTATTGTGCTCAAATGACTTAGAATGAATGCAGAAACAATTAAAATGCTCAAATGATACTCAAAATAAGTATTATTTGCACTTTATATGCATAATTACTTCGTATAATCCAATCTTTTTTAGTATGTAAGATCTAAATCATATTTCAGACCATATAGAGAGTTTAAATATCAATTATTATGATAAAATGACTTAGAATTATTGCATAAACATATGAAATGCTTAAATGATGCTCAGAATAACTATTATTTGCACTTTATATGAGTAATTACTACGTATAATCCAATCTTTTTGAATAAGTAAGATTTGAATCATTATCTGGACAGTATGAACAGTTTAAATGTAGATTATTGTGATGAAATAGTTTAGAATGAATTCATAAACGGTTGAAATGCTCATATGATACTCAGAATATGCATTATATTTACTTTTTATGCATTGTTGTACTAAAAGTCTCTATGTTTATCGATTACAAAATAATATCATTTGGCATTTAACAATCTTCTTTGAGTTTTATAGGAAGAAGATGCATTTTATGAAGACTTGGATAAAAGTTATGAGCAAGATCAAGATCAAGTCTTTAGAGAGTTTGTAGGCTAGCTTAGACTAAGATGGAAGTAGTATTATACAAGATAAAGATATCATTTGTGCATTTTGATCGCTTCTGGATTCATTCTAAGTCATTAAAGCACAATAATTTACGTTTAAACTCTTTATGCTGTCTAGAATATGATTTATTTCTTGTTTATTCATTAAGATTGGATTATACATTGTAATTAGGCATATGAAGTGCAAATAATGCAATTCTGAGTATCATTTGAACATTTCGATTGTTTCTGGATTTAAGCTAAATCATTTAAGAACAATAATGTACGTTAAACTCTTAATATTATCTAAAATATGATTCATATCTTGCTTATTCAACAAGATTGGATTATACATGGTAATTACGCATATAAATTGCAAATAATGCAATTCTGGTTATCATTTGAGCATTTCGAACGTTCCTAGATTCGTTCTAAGTCATTTAAGCGCAATAATCTACATTTAAACTATTTATACATTTTAGAATATGATTCATAACTTATTTATTCAAAAAGATTGGATTGTACATGGTTATTACAGATATACAGTGCAAATAATGCAGTTATGAGTATCATTTGAGCATTTCGTAGTTTGTGGAATCATTATAAGTCATTTAAGCACAATAATCAACGTATAAACTCTTTATATTGTCTAGAATATGATTCATATCTTGTTTATTAAAAAATATTGGATTATACATTGTAATTACACATATAAAGTGCAAATAATACAATTCTGAGTATCACTTGAGCATTTCGAATGTTTCTGAATTTATTCTAAGTCATTTAAGCACAATAATCTACAATGACATTCTTTATACTATCTACAATATTATTCATATCTCGTTCACTCAAAAAAATTGGATTATACAAGGTAATTACGCATATAAAGTGCAAATAATGCAATTCTGAGTATCATTTGAGCATTTCGATCGTTTCTGGATTCATTCTAAACATTTAAGTACAATAATAAACATTTAAACTCTTTATATTATCTAGAATATGATTTATATCTTGTTTATTCAAAAAAATTGGATAATACATGGTAATTACGCAAAAAATGTGCAAATAATGCAATTCTGAGTATCATGCGAGCATTTCGATCGTTTCTGGATTCATTTTAAGTTAGTTCATCACAATAATCTACTTTAAACTCTTTATATTGTCTAGAATATGATTCTTATCTTGTTTAGTCAAAAAAAGATTGGATTATACATGGTAATTACACAATAAAGTGCAAATAATGCAATTCTATGTATCATTTGAGGATTTCGATCGTTTCTTGATTTATTCTAAGTCATATAGGAAAATAATTTACATTTAAACAATTTATACATTCTAGAATATGATTCATATCTTGTTTATTAAAAATATTTGATCATACATGACAATTACACATATAAATTTCGAATAATGCAATTTTGAGTATCATTTGAGCATTTTGAACATTTCTGGATTCAGTCTAAGTCATTTAAGCACAATAATATTCATTTAAACTATTTATAGATTCTAGAATGTATTAATGGTTATAAATTGTTTAAATTTAAATTATTGTAATTAAATGACTTTGAATAAATTCAGAAACGATCGAAATCCTCAAATGATACTCAGAATTGCATTATTTACACTTTATTATGTAATTACCATGTACAATCCAATCATTTTGAGTAAACAAGATAAGAATCATATTCTATAAAGAGTTTAAATGTAGATTATTGTGATGAGATTAGAATGAATCCAGAAACGATCGAAATGCTCAAATGATACTAAGAATTGCATTATTAGCACTTTATGTGCGTAATTATCATGTGTAATCCAATCTTTTTGAATAAAAAAAATCTGAATCATATTCTAGTCAGTATAAAGAACGTATATTATTGTGTTTAAGTGAGTTGGAGCGCAACAAGAAATGATCGAAATGCTCAAATGATACTCAAAATTGCATTATTTGAACTTTATATGCATAATTACCATGTATAATCAAACCTTTTTAATAAACAAGATATGAATCATATTCTAGAATACATAAATAGTTTAAATATAGATTATTGTGGTTAATTGACTTAGAATAAATCCAGAAACATTCGAATTAATAAAATTAAACTCGAAATTAAATTATTTGCACTTTATAATCGTAGTTACCATTTATAATCAAATCTTTTTGAATACACAAGATATGAATCATATTATAGAATGTATAAATTATTTAAATATAGATTATTGTGATTAAATGAATTAGAATAGATTCAGAAACCATCGGAATTCTCAAATGATATTGCATTATTTGCACAATATATGCGTAATTACCATGTATAATCCAATATTTTTGTGTGAACCAGATATGAATAATATCCTAGACAGTATAAAGAGTTAAAATGTAGATTATTGTTCTCAAATGACATCGTATGTATCTAAAAACGATCGAAATAATTAAATGATACTCAGAATTACATTATTTGCATTTTATATCCGCAATAACCATGTATAATCTGTTCTTTTTGAATAAACAAAATAGAATCCTATTATAGAATGTATAAATAGTTTAAATGTAGATTATTGTGCTTAAATGTTTTAGAATGAATCCAAAAACGCTCGAAATGCTAAAAATGATAACCAGAACTGCATTATTTGTAATTCATATGCGTAATTACCATGTATAATCCCACCTTGTTGAATAAACAATATATGAATCAAATTTTAGAAAGTATAAAGAGTTTAAATGTAGATTATTGTTCTTAAATGACTTACAATCTTTTTGAATAAACAAGATATAAATCATATTCTAGACAGTATAAATAGTTTAAACGTTTATTATTGTGCTCCAATGACTTAGAATTAATTTAGAAACAATCAAAATGCTCAAATGATACTCAGAATTGCATTATTTGCATTTTATTGCGTAATAACCTTGTATAATCACATCTTTTTTAGTACACAAGATAGGAATCCTATTCTAGACAGTATTAAGAGTTTAAAAGTAGATTATTGTGATTAAATAACTTAAAATGAGTCCAGAAACAATCGAAATGCTCATATGATACTCTGAATTGCATTATTTGCACTTTATATGCATAAGTACCATGTATAATCCAATCTTTTTGAATAAACAAGATATTTATCATATTATATAGACAGTATAAAGAGTTTAAACGAAAATTTTTGTGCTTAAATGACTTAGAATGAATACAGAAATGATCGAAATGCACAAATGATACTAAGAATTATATTATTTGCACTTTATGCGTAATTACCATGTATAACTAAATATTTTTTAATAAACAAGAGATGAATCATTATTTTTAATTTATTGCGTAATTACCTTGTATAATCCAATCTATTTGAGTAAATAAGATATGAATCCTATTCAAGACAGTATAATGAGTTTAAATGTAGATTATTGTGATGAAATAACTTAGAATGAATAAAGAAACGATCGAAATACTCAAATGATACTCAGAATTGTATTACTTGCAGTTTAGATGCGCAATTACCATGTATAATCCAATATTTTTGAATAAACAAGATAATAATAATAATGTAGACAGTATAAATAACTTAAACGTAGATTATTATGTTTAAATTACATAGAATGAATCCAGAAACGATCGAAATGCTCAAATGATACTTAGAAGTGCATTATTTGAATTTTATATGCATAATTACCATGTATAATCCAATATTATTGAATAAACAATATATGAATCATATTCTAGACAGTATAAAGAATTTAAACGTAGATTATTGTGCTTAAATGACTTGGGACGAATCCAGAAACGATCAAAATGGTTAAATTAAACTCAAAATTGCATTATTCGAACTTTTAACATGTATAATCAATTTTTTTTAATAAACAAGAGATCAATCAATATTTTTAATTTATTGCGTAATTTCCTTTTATTTTTTTTTAGACAACTTAGCAGCGGCTGCTAAGGAAAAGGGAAAAAAAACCAGAATTACACAAACCAACTAGCCAAAAAGAAAATCAGCACAGCTGTAAAAAGCCTTGGCATTCTTGTGTTAAGCATTTTTAAAAATCAAGACAGTATAATCCAATCTATTTGACTAAACAAGATATGAATCCAATTCAAGACAGTATAAAGAGTTTAAATGCAGATTATTGTGATGAAATAACTTAGAATGAATACAGAAACAATCGAAAAACTCAAATGATACTCAGAATTGCATTATTTGCACTTTAGATGCGCAACTACCATGTATAATCCAATATTTTTGAATAAACAAGATAATAATGAACTTAAACGTAGATTATTGTGCTTAAATTATCCAGAAACGATTGAAATGCTCAAATGATACTTAGAATTGCATTATTTTCATTTTATATGCGTAATTACCATATATAATCCAATCTTTTTTAATAACCAAGATATGAATCGTATTCTAGACAATATGAAGAGTTTAAACGTAGATTATTGTTCTTAAATTACTTAGAATTAATACAAAAACAATCCAAACGCTCCAATGATACTCAGAATTGCATTATTTGCATTTTATATGCGTAATTACCAAGTATAATCCAATCTTTTAGAATAAATAAGATATGAATCATATTCTAGACAATATAAAGAATTTAAACATAGATTATTGTGCTTAAATGACTTAGAGCGAATCCAGAAACAATCGAAATGCTCAAATGATACTTGGAATTGCATTATTTGCATTTTATATGCATAATTACCATGTATAATCCATTGTTTTTGAATAAACAAGATATGAATCATGTTCTAAATAGTACAAAGAATTTAAACGTAGATTATTGTGCTTAAATGACTTGGAGTGAATCCACAAAAGATCAAAATGCTCAAATTATATTCAAATCATTTCGAATAAACAAGCGTTGAATCATTATTTTTAATTTATTGCGTAATTAACTAGTATAATCCAATATATTTGAGTAAACAAGATATGAATCCCATTCAAGACAGTATAAAGAGTTTAAATGTAGATTATTGTGATGAAATAACTTAGAATGAATACAAAAACGATTGAAATACTCAAATAATACTCAGAATTGCATTATTTGCACTTTAGATGCGCAATTACCATGTACAATCCAATATTTTTGAATAAACAAGATAATAATCATATTGTAGACAGTATAAAGAACTTAAACATAGATTATTATGCTTAAAACTTAGAATGAATCCAGAAACGATAAAAATGCTCAAATGATAATTAGAATTGCATTATTTTCATTTTATATGCATAATTACCATGTATAATCCAATCTTTTTGAATAAACAAGATATGAATAGTATTCTAGACAGTATAAAGAGTTTAAATGTAGATTATTGTTCTTAAATTACGTAGAATGAATACAAAAACAATCGAAATGCTCAAATGATACTCAGAATTACATTATTTGCAATTTATATGCGTAATTACCTTGTATAATCCAATCTTTTTGAATAAACAAGATATGAATCCTTTTCTAGACAGTATAAAGAATTTAAATGTAGATTATTGAGCTTAAAGGACTTGGAGCGAATCCAGAAATGATCAAAATGCTCAAATTATACTCAAAATTGCATTATTTGAATTTTATATGTGTAATTACAATATATAATCAAATCTTTTTTAATAAACAAGATATGAATCATATTCTAGAACGTGTAAATAGTTGAAATGTAGATTATTGTGCTTAATTGACTTAGAATGAATCTAGAAATGTTCGAAATGCTAAAATGAAACTCTAAATTGCATTATTTGCACTTTATATGCGTAGTTCCCATGTATAATCAAATATTTTTGAATAAACAAGATATGAATCATATTCTAGAATGTATAAATTGTTTAAATGTAGATTATTGTGCTTAAATGACTTAGAATAAATCCTCAAATGATCGAAATTCTCAAATAAGACTCAGGATTGCATTATTTGTACTTTATATGAGTAATTACCTTGTATAATCTAATTTTTTTGAATTAACAATATATATAAATCATATTCTAGAAAGTATAAAGAGTTTAAATGTTGATTATTTTGTTTAAATGACTTGGAGCTAATCCAGAAATGATCGAAATGTTCAAATGATACTCAAAATTGAATTATTTCAACTTTATATGTGTAATTACCATGTATAAACCAATATTTTTTAATGAAAAAGATAAGATTCATATTCTAGAATTTATAAATAGTATAAAAACATTGTTGTGCTTAAATGATTTAGAATGAATCCTGAAACGATCGAAATGCTCAAATGATACTCAAAATTGCATTATTTGCACAATATATGCGTCGTTACCATGTCATCCAATCTTTTTGAATAAACAAGATGACAATCTTATTGTTTAAAGTACAAAGAGTTTAAACGTAAATTATTGTGCTTAAATTACTTAGAATGAATTCAGAAACGATCGAAGTGCTCAAATGATACTCAGAATTGCATTATTTGCACTTTATATGCGTAATTACTAAGTATAATCCAATCTTTTCGAATAAAAAAGATATGAATCGTATTCTAGTCAGTATAATGAATTTATATGTAGATTTGTATGCTTAAATGAGTTGGAGCGAATCAAGAAATGATCAAAATGCTCAAATGATACTCAAAATTGCATTATTTGAACTTTATATGCGTAATTACCATGTATAATCAAATCTTTTTAAATAAACAAGATATGATTCATATTCTAGAATTTATAAATAGTTTAAATGTAGATTATTATGCTTAATTTATCATATAATGAATCTAGAAATGTTCGAAATGCTCAAATGAAACTCGAAATTGAATTATTTGCAATTTATATTCGTAGTTACCATTTTTAATCAAATATTTTTGAATAAACATGTTATGAATCATATTTAGAATGTATGATGTTTAAATGTAGATTGTTGTGCTTAAATGACTTAGAATTAATCCAGAAACGATAGTAATACTCAAATGATACTTAGAATTGTATTATTTGCACAATACATTCGTAATTACCATGTATAATCCAATCGTTTTGAGTAAACATGACATTGATCACATTCTAGACAGAATAAAGAGTTGAAATATTGATTATTGTGCGTAAATGACTTAGAATAAATCCAGAAATGATCAAAATGCTCAAATGATACTCAGAATTGCATAATTTGGACTATATATGCGTAATTACCATGTATAATCCAATCTTTTTGAATGAACAAGATGAGAATCGTATTCTTGACAGTATAAAGAGTTCAAATGTATATTATTGTACATAAATGACTTAGAACGAATCCAGAAACGATCGAAATGCTCAAATGATACTCAGAATTGCATTATTTGCAAAATACATGCGTAATTGCCATGTATAACCCAATAGTTTTGAGTAAAAAACATATGAATCAAATTTTAGATAGTATAAAGAGTTGAAATGTTGATTTTTGTGCGTGAATGACTTAGAATGAATCCAGAAACGATCAAAAGATACTCAGAATTGCATTATTTGCACTTTATATGCATAATTACCATGTATAATCCAGTCTTTTGAATAAGCAAGATATTAATCATATTCTAGAAACTATAAAGATTTTAATAGTTGATTATTATGCTTAAATGACTAAAAATGAATCCAGAAATGATCGAAATGCTCAAATGATACTCAGAATTGCATTATTTGCATTTTATATGCGTAAATACAATTTATAATCCAATATTTTTTAATAAACAAGATATGAATCATATTCTAAAAAGTATAAATACCATATTTTATATCCAATATTTATGAATCCAGAAACAATCGAAATGCTCAAATGATACTCAGAATTGCCTTATTTGCACAATATATGCGTAATTACCATATATAATCCAATCTTTTTGGGTAAACAAGATATGAATTATATTCTAGAAAGTATTAAGAGTTGAATGTTCATTATTGTGCATAAATGATTTAGAATTAATCCAGAAAAGATCAAAATGTTCAAATGATACTCAGAATTGCATTATTTGCACTTTATATGTGTAATTACAATGTATAATCCAAACTTTTTTAATAAATATGATATGAATCATATTCTAGACAGTATAAAGAATTTAAACGTAGATTATTGTACTTAAATGACTTAGAACGAATCCAGAAATGATCGAAAGGCTCAAATGATACTCAGAATTGATATATTTTCACTTTATATGCGTAATTACAATGTATAATCCAATAATTTTTAATAAACAAGATATAAATCATATTCTAGAATTTATAAATAGTTTAAATGTAGATTATTGTGCTTAAATTACTTAGAATGAATCCAGAAACAATCGAAATGCTCAAATTATACTCAGAATTGCATTATTTACACTTTATATGCTTAATAACAATGTATAATCCAATCTTTTCGAGTAAACATGATATAAATCATATTCTAGACAGTATAAAGAGTTTAAACGTTGATTATTGTGCTTAAATAACTTAGAATTACTTCAGAAACGATCGTAATGATCATATGATACTCAGAATTGCATTATTTGCACTTTATATACGTAATAACCATGTATAATCAAATCATTTTGAATAAACAAGATATGAATCATATTCTAGGATGTATAAATAATTAAATATTTTAAATGTAGATTATTGTACATAAATGACTTAGAATGAATCCAGAAACATTCGAAATGCTCAAGTTATACTCAAAATTGCATTATTTGCACTTTATATGTGTAATTTACCATGTATAATCAAATCTTTTTTAATAAAGAAGATTTGAATCATATTCTAGAATGTATAAATTGTTTTTTAATGTAGATTTTTGTGCTTAAATGACTTAGAATAAATCCAGAAACGATCGAAATGTTCAAATGATACTCAGAATTGCATAACTAGCTTAATATATGTGTAATTACCATGTATAATCCAATATTTTTGAGTAAACAAGATATGAGAATATTCTAGACAGTATTAGGAGTTGAAATTTTGATTATTGTGAGTAAACGACATTTAATTAATACCGGAAATATCGAAATGCTCAAATGATACTCCGAATTGCATTATTTGCACTTTATATGCGTAATTACCATGTATAATCCAATCTTTTTAGACAAACAAGATAATAATCATATTGTAGAAAGTATAAAGTGTTTATACGTTGATTATTGTGCTTAAATGACTTAGAATGAATACAGAAACGATCGAAATTCTTAAATGATACTCAGAATTGCATTATTTGCACAATACATGCGTGATTAATATGTATAATCCAATATTCTTGTGTAAACAAGTGTGAATCATATTCTAGACAGTATAAACAGTTGAATGCAGATTATTGTTCTTAAATGACACGGAATGTATCTAAAATCTATCTAAATGATCAAATAATACTCAGAATTGCATCATTTGCATTTTATATTGGTAATAACAATGTATAATCTGTTCTTTTTAAATAAACAAAATAGAATCCTATTCTAGAATGTATAAATAGTTTAAATGTAGATTATTGTGCTTAAATTATTTAGAATGAATCCAAAAACGCTCGAAATGCTCAAATGATATCCAGAATTGCATTATTTGCAATTCATATGCATAATTACCATGTATAATCCTACCTTGTTGAATAAATAAAATATGAATCATATTTTAAAAAGTATAAAGAGTTTAAACGTAAATTAGCGTACTTAAATGACTTAGATTGAATCCAGAAACAATCAAAATGCTCAAATGATACTCAGAATTGCATTATTTGCACAATATATGCGTAATTGCCATGTATAATCCAATATTTTTGAATAAACAATATACAAATCATATTCTAGAATGTATAAATAGTTTAAATGTAGCTTACTGTGCTTAAATGACTTAGAATGAATCCAGAAATGAACGAAATTCTCAAATGATACGCAGAATTGCATTATTTGAACTTTATATGCGTAAATTACCATGTATAATACAATATTTCTGAATAAACTAAATATGAAGCATATTCTAGAATGTATAAACAGTTTAAATGAAAATTATTGTGCTTAAATGACTTAGAATGAATCCAGAAACGTTCGAAATTCTTCAAATTGTTTAAATGTAGATTATTGTTCTTAAATGACTAACAATAAATCCATAAACGATTGAAATGCTAAAAATGATACTTTATATCCGTAATTACCATGTATAATCCAATTTTTTGAATAAACAAGATATAAATCATATTCTAGACAGTATAAATAATTTAAACGTTTATTATTGTGCTTAAATGACTTAGAATTAATCCAGAAACAATCAAAATGCTCAAATGATACTCAGAATTGCATTATTTGCATTTTATTGCGTAACAACCTTGTATAATCACAACTTTTTGAGTACTAGAGATAGGAATACTATTCTAGGCAGTATTAAGAGTTTAAATGTACATTATTGTGATGAAATAACTTAAAATGAATCCAAAAACAATCGAAATGCTCAAATGATACTCAGAATTACATTATTTGCACTTTATATGCGTAAGCACCATGTATAATCCAATCTTTTTGAATAAACAAGATATTAATCATATTATAGACAGTATAAAGAGTTTAAACGTAGATTATTGTTCTTAAATGACTTAGAATGAATACAGAAACGATCGAAGTGCACAAATGATACTAAGAATTATATTATTTGCACTTTATATGCGTAATTACCATGTATAATCAAATCTTTTTGAATAAACAAGAGATGAATCATTATTTTTAATTTATTGCGTAATTACCTTCTATAATCCAATCTATTTGAGTAAACAAGATATGAATCCTATTCAAGACAGTATAAAAATTTTAAATGTAGATTATTGTGATGAAATAACTTAGAATGAATACAGAAATTATCAAAATACTCAAATGATACTCAGAATTGCATTATTTGCACTTTCGATGCGCAATTACCTTGTATAATCCAATATTTTTGAATAAACAAGATAAAAATCATATTGTAGACAGTATAAAGAACTTAAACGTAGATTATTGTGCTTAAATGATATAGAATGAATCCAGAAACAATCGAAATGCTCAAATGATACTCAGAATTGCATTATTTGCACTTTATATGCATAATTACCTTGTATAATCCAATCTTTTTGAATAAACAAGATATGGATCATATTATAGACAGTATAAAGAGTATAAATATTGATTATTGTGAGGAATGACTTAGAATGAATCCATAAACTTTCGAAATGCTGAAATGATACTGAGAATTGCATTATTTGCACTTTAGATTCATAATTACCATGTATAATCCAATCTTTTTGAATAAACAAGATATGAATCATATTCTAGACAATAAAAAGCGTTTCTACATATATTATTGTGATGAAATGACTTAGAATGAATCCCAAAAAGATCGAAATGCTCAAATGATACTCAGTATATGAATTTTTTGCATATTATATGCTTAATTACTATGTATAATCCCTTTTTTTTTAAATAAGTGAGATCTGAATCATTTTCTAAATAGTATAGAGAGTTTAAATATTGATATTGTGACCACTTCACTTAGAATGAATGTAAAATCATTTGAAATTCTCAAATGATGCTCAGAATATGCATTATTTGGACTTTATATGCATATGTACTATTATTTTAAACCAATCAAAATCATATTAACAATATACTACTTTAATCTACAAGATTATTTTCAACATCAATTAGCTTATTATTTTTAAAACATCGTATTTTAGTAATGTTTTACAATTATCCATATATTTTTTAGTCTGTTGCAAATAAATAAAATTGAATTATTTAAACTAAAACATATAGATAACTTAATTATAAATGAAAAAAAAATTAAAAACATAATTAAAAATTAATTAAAGAAAACTCATTTATCCAGCGAACTCGATAAGCCCCACTAGTTACTCTATAAAATAAAGGGAACATTGATGTATGGGTTTCGTATTTGATTTTCAACCAGAATAAGCCCCAAATTGTGTTTAAATACTTGTGTTTTTACTTGTTTTCTTTTAAATTCTGCTAATGTTAGGATGTAGGAAAATTCAGCCGTAGCCCGGCAAATTTTTTTTACAAGTTCATCACTTTTTATCACGAAGAACGGAGAAAATCAACCAAGTCAAGAGCTCAGACAGATTGGAACGGGCCGCCCCAACCTTAGGACGGACCGTCCCAACCAGTAGACAACATCCAGGCGATCTAGTGCAGACTCGACTAGGACGGGCCGCCAACCTCAGACCAGGCCGTCCTAGCCAAATCCAGACTTCTAAAAATAGAGAGCCAGATTTGCTGCGGCGGTTTCTCCTATTTCCACCGCCTTCCAGAGCCTGTATGCCACGTCTGGAACCGCAATTTGACTGCTATAAAAGCTATGTCATGTCCCCAAGTCAAGTGAGGTTCGAAACCCTAGTTTTCTAGCCAGAAACATAACTTACAGAGAGACAGCCTGTTGAGACGGCCAGCCAGCCACCTGAGACGCACCGCCCTAGGATCAGGACGGGCCGCCCCAGACAGGACAGAGCACAAAATCGTGGAATTTTCGAGTAACTCTTGTTGTAACTTGATTTTTCTTTTTTCTATGTATCTGTTTTTGATGAAACCTGTTTTTTCTTACATGGATTTAGTAGAGTAGATTAGTTTAGGGGCTAGAGTTTTATTATTTTTCTTTTAGTTGTTTGTTTTATTTGAATACTTGATTATTAGTAGAGTTAAAGTTACGTTTATCCTTTCTGGGGCTGTTTGGATCGCTTAGGAATAAGAGGAATAGCCTCTTCCTAGGTGGAAATTTATTCCTAACCATCCAAACTCTTCACAAAATTACACACTTCCCAATATTTTTCGCCTAGGAATAGACTATTCCTCTTATTCCTAAGCGATCCAAACGACCCCTCTGTGATTTATTATTGTCAATTGTTTGTTGATCTCTGCTATTGTTTAATCTGATTATTGCGTTAAACAAAGGTCTAGTTTAATTGTCAAACTAAAATCAAATTGCAATAACAAATTAACACCCAAATTCGTTAGGTAGGCGTTATCCGGAAGGATTCAACCAAACTTTAAGAAACTAGAGTTTTACCCAACAAATCGGAAGATTGAGGGTTTACCAAGACCCAGAAAGTAATTTAGAGCACCTAAACCAAGAAGCGAAAGTTGAAATTTCGGAGTTTTAGGAATTATCAAATAGAATCCTTCAACTTGACCTGAACGGAAGTTAGAGCGCAAGTCTGTAGGTTAGGTTTGGTTTAATTCACGTAAAAACACTCAACAAATAACTAAGTAGGATGACAAAACAAACATCAGATGATTGGAACGGCCCGTTCCAGAGTCAGGACGGACCGTCCGGAAGGGGGCGCTTGGCTTAGATGGCCTGTTCCAACCATCTGACATGATGCAGGACAGCCCGTTCTAGGAATGGAACAGTCTGTTCCAATCCTGACAGATGAGAGAAGTCGGATAACCTGAACCCCTAATCTTTCGTCAATTGATATATCTCTTTAGTAATTTAATTTTCCGGTTAATTAGGTTTTTTATTTTGCAATTTACTTACTGTTTAAACCTGTTTGAAACTTGATTGTTTGCGTAAACCTTAGAATTTAATCTAATCCGAATTGTATAACTTGAAAAAAAGAATAGTTTGTCTCCGAAATTCGACCCTTAAACTGTACTGCAAACGAATTAGTATCAGATTTTTAAGAAATTAATATGACCAGTACCCTCAGCACCGATCAGACATAGTCCCCCATATTTTCTTATC
Source organism: Rhynchospora pubera (assembly GCA_028095005.1). Classification (NCBI taxonomy): domain Eukaryota; kingdom Viridiplantae; phylum Streptophyta; class Magnoliopsida; order Poales; family Cyperaceae; genus Rhynchospora; species Rhynchospora pubera. The sequence continues at coordinate 25,298,870 of CM051460.1, read as the reverse complement.
GACTCCGCCCTGATTACTTTATATAAGTTGATAAGCATTTTTTCCCTATGTAATTAAAAATAAAACACGAGTGATTTTAATCCCATCTTTCGTAATTAACTTTGTAACCTAAAAAATATATAATAATAAAAATTAAAAGTTAGGTTTTGGATCAATAGCACAGAGCAATGCAGTGGCGAGTCCAAACGTTTTTTAAGCTAGGGCACAATAAATACTTTACAAAATCTAATTAAAATAATAATAATAATAATAATAATAATAATAAATATTTTTAACCTAATCACTGATATTAATTTGTCATGTAAAACAAAAATATAACTTTTACCTTTTTATCTTCCAAATGTGCACAGAAAAACGAAAGGTATATTAGGCCGAAAAAAATAGTTGGAAACAACAAAAAAGATGTATATCACATGACTAACCTAGTGAGGAAAAGAGCACAGAGAATAACTAGCACGGAAATTTATGAAAGTAAAATAAAATGATTAAAATATGAGAAAAAAAAGAAAACAAAAATAGTAGAAGTATGGGCACCTCGCCAACTCAAGCCTAGGCACCCAATCGTTTTTAGTTAAATTGTTGTGAAAACTAATAGCTAGAGTTTGATTTTTGAAAAACTAAGCCCGGGCACGTGTCCAGGCTTGCCCTTACTTGGCCTCGCCACTGGAGCAATGAGCATCCTGTGCATATCTGGTTCAAGTTTGACGGAACTGCATCTTTTGAATGGTCATCTGTTAGGAATAAACAGGATGCCTCCAGTCATTCTGTAATGGAGAGCGTAGGATAGTATGTTAGGTGATGTATGTGTAACGGGTTATATATACCCCTGAGGTGTAATGTGTTTGACAAACAATCAATACAGATATCATTTTCACATTCTATCATGGTATCAGAAGCCCTCTATAGCTAAACGCTTCTTCCTCGATTCTTTCACTTATCCCCTTTCTTTGATTTTCTTTCTTCTCTCTGTCGGAGCTCAATTCGCCATGGCAGCTATCAATACCTCTTCTTCCTCGACTACTCCTCCTTCTAACAACCCTCCTGAGACATCTACCTCTTCAATTCCACCTCCTAACAATCATCTCTTGAATCCGTTTGCAAACCATAGCGGAACCTTCTCTCAATCCACACCCGATTCACTCTCTTGTGCGTCGCCAATGGTGTTTCTCACACTTCCTGTGCATACCAAACTGTCAAGAACGAATTTCTTGGCCTGGAAATCTCAGATCGAGCCGCTTCTTCACGCCTACGGTCTGAGTTCTTTCTTGACCTCCTCCCCTGTATCTTCTTCTTCTCTCAATCATGTAACAGGTCAGCTCGAGCTCAATCCTAACTATCTTCCCTGGTATAAGCAAGATCAAATGATTCTTGTATGGCTTCACGCCTCCTTGTCAGAATCGATTCTTGCTCAGGTCGTTTCTTGCTCTACCTCTGGCGAGCTATGGCGTCATCTTGTTCAGACGTTTTCTGCCTCTTCTCGCGCTCGATTCACTGAATTGAGAAAGAAACTTCAGAACACAACCAAAGGGAGTGGTTCTTGCTCTGATTTCATTCAACAAATTCGAGCCCTCTCTAACGAACTTGCTTTTATTGGAGCTCCTGTATCCGATCAAGATCTTGTTCTAGCAGTTCTTGGAGGTCTGAATCCTGATTACAATTCTTTTGTCATTGCTGTCAATTCCAGACAGGATCCTATGTCCTTCCTTGAGGTACAGTCTCTCCTCCTTAGCCATGAATCTCTTCTTCAGGCTCAACAGGCACCTGCAGCCTCTCTTCCATCCCCTGCCAATCCTACAGCTTTCTTTGCTGCCAATTCTTCCTACAGACCACCTAATAATCAGAATAGGAATTTTAGATCTTCCAAAACCAGAGGTGCAATGGTGCTTTCAGAATAGGAATTCTGGATGTAATTCATTGGACGGTTTTGATCTCAATCGTCTGATTTAATCTCAACAACTATAAATACCCATGCATGATATCAGAATTGATAGGTCCGAAAAAAATCTAACCGTTAAGATTAAATCGGACGATTCGGATTAAAAGACTTACACTAAATGGTTGTATTGAAACATCCAGAGTATACCTTCCCAAGTTTGACAAGCATCTGATATTTTTACAATAAAATATGAATAACTCTTCTTAATTAATATTTAGACAACTAAACAATTGAAAAGGGAAAACTTCATCCCGTGCTTATATAATGTAATTGTACAGGTCTTATCTGCCAATTGCCATATTTATAGTATACTTGGATAACACATTTCTAATTAAGAATCACACTCAATTATTGTTGAACATCACACTACCTTCTTTTACTTTTACATTTTGTTTTTGTAATGAACTGATTAAAATATAACTACTTGGTCAAGTCCTGTTTGGTATCACGTTGAATAAGTCTTATTCCGAATAAGGCTTATTCGGGATGAAACCAAACACATCCGGAATAAGTCTTATTTCGAATAAGGGCTTATTCAACTCCTTATTCTAATTCCACCATATTGATAGAATTAGAATAAAGAGTTGAATAAGCCCTTATTCGGAATAAGGCTTATTCCGGATGCGTTTGGTTTCATCCCGAATAAACCTTATTCGGAATAAAGCTTATTCATTAATCATACCAAACACACCCGAACTGATCAAAGTTCTTTTGTGAAGAACCGTTGATTTCAACCGCATCTCGAAGAAATTTTTTCACCTTCTTTATCTCTGTTCTAGCTCGTTCACCCTTTTTACCACTCATCAAATCCTTCACCTTCTCTGCCACATCATCTGCTGCCACCTCATTCAGTTCCCCGATCGCAAGTCCGATCTGCCAGTCTCGTACCACCAACTTCCTATTGGTAAACTGGTCTGTCAGAAGGGGAAAGCATAGCATTGGCACACTGCACCACACGCTCTCCAAGATCGAGTTCCATCCACAGTGCGTAGAGGTGTCAAACGTGCAGACGTTCCGTTTTGATCAACGTAACTGTCTTAATTTTCGTTTACGTTACGTTATTAGAACGTAACTAAATTTTTTTACGTTTTATGTTCCGCCAAATTAAACGGAAAAAACGTTAAAAACGTTAAAAAGCAAAAATAACATTTTTCTGGTCCAGCTTCTGGTACCACTGTGCCAGTCCATAACAATCACAACTATCTATGAATCAAAACAGAACTAAATTAAAGGAACATCTAAACTTCACTGATTATTAGATCAACAACCTCAAAAACAAAAAACATTATAAATACAAATTCCTGGAAATTCGTGGGCACTTTCATTAAAATAAAAAGTTTACAATACAGATTCCTGCAAATTCCTTCGAGAGCCACCTAACTTAGCTACTCACGATACCAATAACTCTTACCAGTGTAACATCTCCCCGCCTAGACTCTTACCAGTTTGCCAACACCCCACCAAAACAAATAAAAGGAACTCCGAAAAAGAAAAAAAAAATACAGCAGCAAAATAAAAAAAAACGAAAAGAAAAACTACAACGAAACAAAGAACTAAAACTTATTAAAGAAAATCCTCAATCTTCATTAAAGCTCTGACAAACTTAAAAGTACCTTCCATCCAGACCCAAGGAAACGTACAGAGAGGTGAAAATTCAAATCCAACTAAAATTCCTTACCAGCACGATCTCTGGTACAGCCGAGGGTTTCTCTTTTGTACTCGCGACAGAGCAACGACGATTAGCAATTAGAGTTTAGTTGATTTGGAGAACAGAAGCGGGTCCAGTGAGAGGGCGGAGCAAATCGAAGGGGAAAGCTTGAATCATTGTGTTTGTGCAGAAATTTGTTGTGTGAGAGAGGGAGAAACTTGCTGTGGAGAGAGATGAGATTGCCATGGGAGAAATTAGGATTCGAGATAGAGAGAGCCAGAAAGAAATTGGTGCGGCGCTAGGGTATTCACCTCACCTCTTTCTCTCCGCACCCCAAACATCTGCAATTCTTCAGATTTTACCACACGCGAAATTATGGGCTGCAAATATCAATGGGCCAACGGAAATAAAGTAAGCGACGGAACGTAATTAATCGATTTCGTTTATGTTCCGTCAATCGGAACGAAACTGAATATCATTCCGTTGTCATTCCGTAGGATGAAACGAAACCAATATCTCTAACGTTTTACTGTTCCGTAGGGACGGAACGGAACGGAAACGTGCGAAACTGCACGGTATTGACAGCCCTAACAGTGCGTAAGGAATCCCCCTATAGCCGGGTGTGACAACACTTCAACCTGACAGCACCATTGCACAACAATTCCATGCCCCTTAGTCTCTTCCAAGAACCCCGGTGGTAACGGGGTGGGCTCGTCAGAGCTAACCACATCCGGTCGGAGAACCCAAATAAAGTTCACCTTGCTATTCAATATGCCTTGCGCAATCTCACATAAGTCCCTTTTACTGACATGAGCATAGCTACCAAAAGAGATGTACAACACTGAGCCTGGTTCCTTTGTGTTAAGCCAATTGGTGCAGTCGGACTCTGCCCAAAAGCTGGTTGCAACTGTGCTCCGTGTAAACCCGGTCGGAAAAATAGGGCCGACAGAATAAAAAGGCTTTTCTAATTTGAGACCAGAGATTGTACTGGATTCAAGTTCTTCTACAGTGTTGCACAAAATGATTTTTGCGCGCTTTGCCTCATCAAATGCCTTGAATATGATCTGGTGCACAACTGATGACGTATCGGTCTCTTGTAGGTATGATGTGAGCTCCTTCGGCTCAATTGATGGTACGCCCGGTATGTAGGTTATTGCATCCTTATGGTTATCTGTAATTAGCCGAAAAAAAAATGCAAGAATTACTGTCATAATTGAAATACATGTTAATTTCATCATACCTTTTGTCACTGCCCTTTAAAAAATTGGATAACTAGTAAACACAGAGAGCTTTTATAACCCACGTATTTGATAAATATATCGAAAAAAAAGTTGATCCTAAGTTACAACCTACAAGAACACAGGTAGAAACCTGAATACGTTACAAAAACCAAATACATATTGATCCACAATCGTGTTACCTCGACATCCAAAATGCCCGTTTTTCCTGAGCAGTTCCATGTGGTAGTAGAGTGTAAAGATAAGCGCTGGCTCTGTCCAAAACGAGATGTAAGGCAAGCCCAACTTCTCCCCGATTGTCGCCGGCCACACAAAAAATGTATCGATAATCAAACTTGTGATCGGGGGATCGGTTGTTGCTACGAGCCTTCTTAACAACTCCTCCACGTGCGCCGACAACACGTGCAAAACCGAATACATGAATTGGTCATGATTGAGTGATCTGTCAAAGGATAAAGGGAGGCCATCACTGACCGTCTCATAGCGTATGTCAAGGCCAGACTCACGAGCTGAGATGAACGGATCATTGCAGTCTGCACCAGTGGCTTTAAGGGTTTGGTGGTGCACGGCTTCTGTGTTGATGAAGGTGATGGTGATTCTGCGAGCAGCTAGGCGCAACGCCAGATGGACAGCTGGGATGATGTGTCCTTGTAGCGGATATGGCATCACCACTGCATGGGGCTTTGATTTTGCCATTTCTTGTGGTGGTGATGCAAGATAGGAGAGGGATCAGAGATGATATAGGGGGGAGTATACTTGACTGAGTCTGGAATGTAGAGTGATGCTTTGTCGGTTTATTCTAAGTTTGTAATTGCAAGGAGAACTGGAGAAGTGCTCTTTTCTGTACTACTAGTCTACAAGTGATGTCGCAGTTTTATAGGAAAAAACAATTTGGATTTTGTAGTTACTAGTGACTGGTGCTTATCTGAGGGGATATAGGACGGAACAACGGCTGACACCTGGCCTGGTTCGATTAATGGAATTAATATCTCAGCATTTTGCAATCATGCTAGACATTTCCAATTGATTGTTTGATGTTTGGCTTTCTGAGTAACTAGTTAATGATGCACATGCAACAAGAGTAATGATGAAATTAAGTTTGGAGGCTTGACCCAATTTATGTTAAAAAAAATCCTTTTAATGAAATTATTTGGATTCTAAATGAGTCTTAATCAAGTTGAGCAATTGAAGATATCAAAGTTTCCTGTACGCATGTGGAGACACTCATTATATGTCCGTGCGTTGGCATAAGATAGTTTTATGTGTTTCCTAGTTCAAAGAGCGAGGGAAAAAGTTGTCCGGTTCTAAGATAAGCAACTGAGTCGAGTTCGAGCGAACAGATTTTCTCAGCTCAATTTGAGATTTAATCGAGTGATTTGTCGAATCGAGCATAATTGAACAGGAGCCCCAATCGAGTTCTCAATTATAATTAAGGAAGCAAGTTGCAAAGTAATTAATATTTATTGTTTTCTAGGTTATTTTTATTTATAAACTACTAATATTTTATTCATAATAAAATTTTAAAGAAATTTAGTATTACTATAAATATTAATATAATAGCACAAATTCTTAAAATTAAGTACTAAATGTTATATGTTAGATAATAAAATTATATATCGAGTTAATTTACCGTCTAACATGTAATTTTCTCCTAATTTAAATCGGACCGTCCACTACAAAATGAACAGACCGATTCGACATGATGCATTCTCCGAGAAGCCTCTTTGACTTAAATCTGGTCTGTTCAGATTCAATCCGACGGCGCTCATTAAAATAATAAGACAGTCCAAGAAGAGTAGATAAATCAAGGGAAAAAAGTCGTCATTTACCCCATCCCCGTCCCCGTTAAACCCCCATTACCAACCAACAGTCCTGCTCTATCCAGTCCAGTGCTTCTCGGCTCTCTTTAATCTTAGCCGTCGGAGCTCTCAGCTCTGCCTCCTCAATTGCTGCACCTCACCAAAATCCATCGTTCCAAGGTATCTTTATTTTCTAATTCCAAACTACATTCGTATTTTCATGGACAGAGCGAGCGAACCCGGCTTATTAGTCAAAAGTGTCTCCAATGTGGTTTTTACTTTTTAGGGAGGCAAACAGAGATAAAAGGAAGATTATGATTTTAATAACTGTTTCCCCCCCCCCCCCCCCCCCCAAAAAAAAAAAAAAAGGATACGTGCCTTTTGCTACAACTCTTGTTAACTTTCGATTTTTTTTTTCTGCCTAAGATGTGTTTGTGGAAATGCTTGAATGAAACATAATGAACTAATTAACAGTGTTATATCCAAATTTTCCTTCCTTTAATTACTATACCAGTACTATGTTGGTTTACATAAAATTTAGCCAAGAAATCCTTATATGCATCTGCTTACATCTTTCCAGGCTAACATGCATACAGCAACCCTTCGAGACCCTTACATAATTCGTACGGCATCTGTTCGACCTGATTCGTTAAAACTTCCTTCCTGTCTATTTTCCAAATCTTTCCGCAAGAACCAAAATTATCTGCCAATTGGATATTTTCATTACTCCTTGAAGCACATTATATTCATGCAACCACCTCGATATACAAGCACCTGCTATTTCCAAAAGGTAGTATTGTTTCTTGATTCTTATGTTTCCATGTTTTGGTGCTTTTTTTCTTTTTGTCTTTTAAGACAAGCAGAATTGTGTTACCACAAGTAATTTATTTTTTTCATTGGATCAGGAAAATTCACTAAAGGAGACATCTCTCCCAGTGCAAACTCTTTCTAGATTTCCTATTGAAAAGTTGAATGGAGAGGTGGTGTTGGTGCGGATTGATACAAACCTTGTTTTAAATACATCGAATTCTTATGATAAATCTTCGCTAGAGAGAGCAATCTCCACTATTAAATATTTGTACAGTGCAAAAGCTAGAGTACTTATTGCCACTAGGTGGGCTGAGTCTGAAGATCCTAGAACGAGCTGTCAAAAGTCTCTATCAGGTTGGTACCTACTAACCCCAAAGGATGCTGCCAAAATTTTTCATTTCGTTCCCACTTTTTATTGGGGTTCCTTTTGTTTTCTACTTTGGGAAATTCTCAAGTATAACTCATACATGATACATGTCAATATAACATATGCTCCTGTAACTTGAGAAATGGGAATTGTAATTTATAATGCACATGCTGCAAATATTGAATATGAGATAAGCGTCTTTCCTCATTGTTTCCCTATACTCAAATGTGGAAGAAAAAGGGACAATTTCAGCATTCAAAAGAAATAAAAAAAAAAGAGAGAAGAGGGATATTTATTATATTGTTCATTTTTTTACATTTTTTTTTATACAAAAATTCTTCCTTGCTGGGATATTGATACTATTATGATGTGTTATAGGGGATAGTTGTAACAGCTCATTTCATTTTATTTCAGTATCCATTTTTGTTTTTTGTTTTTTTCAGACCAACCTTCAATAGCGATGTTAGAATAATGAATTGCTAATACCTTTCCGTTCATCCTACTTGTAGATTATTTGTCATCTCTTCTCCAACTAAGAGTGACACCTCTCCAGCTTGGCACCAAACAAGAGGCTGAGGAAGGATCTATATTTCTTTTAGAAAACCTGGCTAATTTTAGTGGAGAACTTGCAAATTGTCCCAGGTTTTCTAAGAAATTGGCTCATTGTGTTACTATCTTTGTAGATGATGCATTTTCCCTATCACATAGGATGCTTGCATCAACTGTTGGTGTGGCCGGCTTCTGCCATGTATCTCTCGCTGGCTTCAATTTTGAGAAGGAGCTCAGTGATTTGTTACAGCTTGTTGATACAACAACTCCACCTTATTTTGCCATTGTAAAGTAATTTACCATTCTTGCCATACTTGTTGGGTCATTTCTAGCCTACCCCAACTTGTCTGGGACTTTAGGCTTTGTTGTTGTTGTTGTTGAATCACCAGAACAAGCCTTACCAGTACATATCAGTAGACAGTAGGTGTATGTCTCATCCAATTTTTTGGTGTCTTTTTATTAATATTAGTTGTATTCACTTGTAATTTTATCACTTCTTGATATTTTTGGGTGCAACTAACTCTCTGCAAATGGTAAACTAACAATAGTGAGACCAGCATTGTTATGTGAAAATAATAGCAATAACATTATTGACAATTTAGTGGGAAATAATAGTTAGATTTACAGTGTATCAGTAAGTCCAATGCTTCCTAATGCAAGTATTTGGGTCTAGATGAAGGAATATAATTTATAGTTAGTACTTAGTAATATTTTGTTTTTTTCATTATATTGGTTTTCATTTCACACTGCAGATCGGAGGCGACAACTTCTCTAAAAAGGCACCAGCTTTGCAATTAATAGCTTCTAAATGTGATGGCTTGTTTTTTATTGGCAAATTGGCTTTTCAATTCATGAAAGGTCTGAATTTGTCAGTACCTCATCACTTCTTGGAAAAAAATGTGACCAGTGAAGTGAAAAAATTGATTCAAATTGCACAGGACAGGGAAGTACCGATATTTTTTCCAACTGATTTTGTTTGCGCTAAGAACACTGATCATGAGCTGTCTGAGATTTTTGGTTCTGATGAAATTTTAGCCGGTCAGTGTTGTTCTTGACCCTGTGGTTTGTGCTTTCTTACATTTGTTAAATCACGTTTTTAATTGCAAACTTGCAATAGTTTTTAAAAATATAAAAGGGTGCAATGACTCTATAGTGGAAGGTTAGTTTCATGAAGATATACATTATATAAATAGAATATTGACTATTGGCTAAGGAGAACCAAAGAACTCAAAACCTTGTTAACAGTTATCTCACTGAATGTTTCCATTTTAGGTTGGACCCCTGTTGACATAGGCCCAAAGTCACTGGAGAAAATTTCATCTGTGATTTCTTCATGCAAGGTTATGACTTAGTTATATCATGCTTTAAAATTTATTATAGTTCTAGCAAACTTCTTGCCCTTATTTTTGAGTTGTGCATTATGGGAGGTTAGCAAACTCCGAGAAAATAATAAACTCTCAAAACTGCCTGAATGAATATTATTTCTTGTTTATCTTAGAATCAAAGCATGTTATGTAACTAACAATACAAGAAAAATAAAAACAAGCTAAAAATGAGGGCTTATACTTATCAAACCTGAGAGTTTTATTCCACAGTTTCAAAACTAAAAGTTCAATTTTTATTGCAGAAGATTTTATGGATTGGTCCTCCAAGTCTTCGTTTATTAAAAGAAGATACGTCAGGAGCATCCCACTTAGCTGCCATTCTTCATAAGTCAAGTAATAATGGGTGTGAAATATTTTCTGCTGGTAACATACCTTGCAATGCAATGGGACAAATCTCAAGATCGTCATCTCAAATTAAGCTTTTGAAAAACACGACTGTTCTTTGGGAGTTTCTAAAAGGAAGGACACTTCCAGGAATTGCAGCTTTAGATAAAGTATATATGATATTATGCTAATCTATTCTGAGGTCTGGTATGGATATATATTGGTGGCAAATGGTCAGTTTGTTGTGGCTTTGAGTTGGTCATTTTGGGGTTCATGCTGTTTCTGGTTTTGGTTGGGTTTAGGTCAATTGACTTTTTGCAAATTCTTTGGATATGTGTCTGTTTTGTAATGTAGGTTCCTGATTCTGTTGTTTGGATAACTAATATTTCTGTTCAGGCTGTTCATAGTGAGTATACTTTTACCAAATTTTCAGGTCAGGGTGAGTTCAGGCTCCCAGTTATCCTCTCTATGTTATCATTTTTGGAATTGCATTGTGGGTGATATGATTTGGTTTTTTACTTTTTTTCAGGCAGTGAACCTGTACCAATTGATGACCTTCTAGTCTCTTTATTTTGCTCTTGTTAGACTGGTATTTGCTCTGTATTGGTATCAAATTAGCTTGGTGCATTCTTATCAGATCTTTTGTTTTGTTTTTTACAGGCATATCCTTATGCCATTAGATGGGATAGCGTCTTTTCTGATCCTTCTCTACCGCTTGTTGTGGATATTGGAAGTGGTAGATTTCTACTTTTACATTCAAAAAAGTTATTTAAACTTTTTCCATCCTTCTTTATAATCTTGAATATTACAGTATTTTTTTTCCTTCTTCTTTGTGTAGGAAATGGGTTGTTTCTCTTTCAAATGGCTAAAAAGGTGAAAGATTCTAATTTCCTTGGTCTTGAGATGAACAAAAAGGTACAATGTTTTTTTGTGATTCATGTGGAGAAACAATTTGCTTAAATGTTTTGCAGTGATCTGAGTTTGTCGTTGTAATCTTCTGCAGCTTGTTAGTAGATGTCGTAATGGTGTTCTTCTCTCAAAGTTGAAAAATTTGTGAGTGGTTAATTGCACTTCAAGGATTTATTTCTGCACCAAGCCTCTAAAATTTTTTCTCCTTGTTTGATGAATATGTATTCTCTTTCTAGACATTTTATTTCGACAAATGCAACTTCGAGCTTTGGACCTATTGTTTCAAGTTATCCAGGAAAATTGGTTCTTGCAACCATACAGGTCAAAATTTATTTTAAGTTCAAACAAAATTCTCTATTCCTGGTGAATCTCATCATTATGAGACTTTTTATCTTGTTAAATGTCTTCATTATGTGTAGTGTCCCAATCCCGATTTCAATAGAGGCATCTACCGTTGGAAGATGGTGCAGAGAACCCTTGTTGAAGCAATCATTGATCTCCTTGCAATAAAAGGAAAGGTAATACCAAGATGATAAATCATAAGAAAAATTATTGTTGTTTTCGAAATCACTTATAACATTTTCGAGTTTTTATGTATAACATCAAGATAAGCATATGGCTAATATATGCATAAGATGTTTAAATAGCTGTTGGATTTCATTCCACTTAAACTTAACAAAATGAAGTGCACTATTGTATAAGGCAAATTGACAGAACTGAGTTTTCCACTTTGGAATTTAACAGGTGCATCTTCGATGCACTATAAAAGAATAACTCATCTTCATATCGGAACTAAACACCCATTCTTGTTTGCTAAAATAGAAATGCATATAATTGAGCTGTACTTTTGAATAATGGGTTCCATGTTATTATAAATGAGAGGGCTCCTGTGCATATTATTAGGTATTCCTTCAGTCAGATGTAGAGGCAGTAACTATTGAGATGAGGGAGCAATTCATTACTTATGGTAAGGGTAAAATGGTCATTGATGTGGAAGATGGAGAGGAATGGATGGAGGAGAACCCGTTTGATGTGCGTACAGATTGGGAGTTGCATACTATCGCTCGGGGAAACCCTATGTACAGAACAATGCTGAGAAAAATAGGGTGATTTTTAATTTTGGTTTTGCCCCTATTGTATTTCCTCCTGCATATATGATAGATGAATTTTCTTTCCTTTGTTTTTGTGTCTTAAGATGAGACCAATACAGAGGGCGTTACATATAAATAAGAAGGGATTGAGGTTTATTGACAAAGTCTTAAACCTGACAACCTCAACAATGTTTTCTATGATTTTAAAATTTTAAAAATTAATAGATTTGTTATTTACTTTATAGAACTCGGTTTGTATCAATGGGTAATTTTCATATAATTTTTATCCCATCAACTTTTGAAAAATATAAAATTAGAATACATTTCAACTGCTAGCTATCAAATTTCTCTCTTTTCATACTTATCAAATCGTCAAATATTTGTTATAGACAAAATCGCTCTACATTAACCTTACATAAAATTTCTAACAGATTAATTAAATAGTTAAATCGAAACTTGAGATAAGTTTCTCTCGCAGAATATTATTGGACATAAAATGCCTTATCAATGCTTACGCAAAATCATTTTATAATAAATTGAACGTTGCTAAATGCAGGCTGTTCAAATTTTCAAAATGCAAAATCACCAACGGAGCAAATATTGTCAAATATTGTCAAATCGGAGTATTATCTACAACACCATTTCGATATGAGAACTGTTAAGGCTAAAATTTCACAGCCGAATGAACCTGTCCCTATCCCATATATAGATGTCACAAGTCACAACATTAAGCATACAGTAATAAAACCAATGTCAGGACCTAAATCAAACAACAGCTGAGTAGTGAAGAATAGCATGAGATTCAAGACAAAATGTAACAATCACAGATTTCATTTCATAATAGCATGTGACTAAAGTCATATCATACAACATTGCCATATTTGACATGCAAAACATAATTCTAACACAGAACAATCAGCACCTCCACGTAATAAGCTCACAATCAAGGCAAGGGCGCCGGCCGGGGCAACCTCTTTGCAACTTCCTAAAAATCGATTCATAAAAATATGAGATAAAAATAAAATTGAAAAGGTGTTTTCAATTGAGCAAAGTAATCATGTCTAGAAACCCTTACGATCTGAATAAAAATGTAGGGTCGTGCAGAGCTTCAATTTTTTAAGTACACAAAAATAATAATATGATGTACGTTTTTAGGTGCCAAAGGTCGTGGGATTAAGCCCTAGTTGGCGCAAAGTGCAGCATATACACGTGAATGAAATGCCCAAAAGACCTGCATATAGCAGGACAAAACCCTAAATCCACGTGGTATTGACTTGACCTCTCAAAAGGAATGGGTCAATCCAGATGGTCTTTTATCTGTATTGAGCAGTTTCATATTGTTTTAACTAGACCTGGCTAGCACAATACCAAAACCAGTAAATAGCTTCTTGATGCGTACCATTACATAACATATATAGTTTGTATTCATCTGTTGCAAAAACTACCCACTAATATTCTGTAATTGATACATCCATAATTTATGGCATTTGCAAAAAGCAGTAAGATGAGAAGGAACAAGCATTGTGATGAAAGAACAAGAAACTTTACCATTATACAGTACCTACTTCGTAATCAACATAATGTTAACCCAATTGGATTGACTGTTTTACCAATAAACAAAAAAGAAATTTGTGAAGTCGTCATTTTTTAACTTTTCCTTAACATCATATTATTGCATATTTTCGAAAATCGTCAAGTCAGCTAATATAATTAGAAGAATGTTGAAATAAACAAAGGTTTCCTGATAAGATAATGTAAGGGTCAAAACTATACCCTAACAGATAATGCAGACAGCTTGTCATTCCTTCTAGAAGTTAAATGGATGTCTTTGCAAATACCAAAACCATGGGTGTGTTATCCAAGTAAGAATAAAACGTGGATCTTTCTGGAAACAATCCTACTATTAAGTAGATTTGTACCTCAAAGAGTTGATTTATGTTATCAGCTGTCTTGGCTGAAGTTTCAATGAAGAACATGCCATTCTTTTCTGCGTACTCTTGTGCATCCTGTAACAATGGACAAAGGAAAAAATAATTATATTGTTCTTTCTTTTCCTAGATGGAAATGGTACTGTACTTTTTTACTTTCACCAACAAGATAGCAAATAAATACGTTCTAACTTTTGTTAGATGAGAAAAATAAAACCTACTTGGGATGATACGCTTCGATTTTCATGAAGGTCTGCTTTGTTCCCGACCAAAGCCATAACTATATCTGGATTTCCATGTTTCTGTAGTTCCTGTTTTACAAATAAAGAAAAGAACAAAAACCGATGTAAATACAAATGGAGTGGTTAATGGAAGAAATATGTTGTATAAAAAATGCACATTACCTTGACCCAATATTGTGCTTTATTAAATGATTCAGGACTAGTTATGTCATATACAACAATTGCAGTACCAGCTCCTCTGTAGTAAAGGGGAGCTAAAGCGGCATACCTGACAAAAATAAATAAATAATTAAGTATAAAAAATACTACAGAAAAGACCTTCAAATTACACCAGCATTACTAAAACTTAAAATATGAATGTATATCTCAAGGTAATCAGATGAATTCGTGTTATAGAAGGTTTGGATTTAAAATCTCATTCATACTCATTTTCAGATAGGAAAAAACAATGAGATGAATGAAATAAATTGAGGATACAACCAATTTGGGTCTTAAATGAATACCGTCTCTGCATACTTTATATGCGTGCAAATAAAATTCCATCCCTATCTTTGGAACTAATTTTGATGGGCCGTTCCTCAACTCATAAAAGGAAATCACAACCTTGTTTCTTTTCTTTCTTTTAAAAAAACTCAACTAAAAAAAAAATTACCATATTCGTTCCTAACAATTTATATGCTGATGTATGTTTTATTAAATTACAAAAAGTTGGCATATTATACAAGCTATTAAGATCAATCGAACAGATATATCTACCTCTCCTGGCCGGCAGTGTCCCAAATTTCAAATTTAACAGTTGTAGAATCTTGCAAGGCTAGAGTCTGTGATAGAAATGATGCACCAACAGTAACCTAGAGCCATAAGAGAAGTAAAAATGTCAAAAGAAATATATTGACTACCTAATATAAATGAATGTTATGTCATAGTCCTTATAATAAAACTCAAAATCACTAATATCTACAAAAGGAAGTACTTCTTGTGCCCCTTTTCGTCCCATTTTCAGAGATACCCAAAATGGTCATCTCATCAGAAAAGATGAGGAGGTCATATTGATTATTCTTAAAATAGATAACAAAAAGGTGACCCAAGAATCATTCTCATGTTCAACTTTCAATAAAAAAAAAAGGAAACTAAGGAAAAAAAATGCCATTTGTTTGCCTACTACAGATTTTTGACAATGTAGAGTGTTATTTCACCTTGGATGTCGGGTCAAATTGACCACGCACAAACCGAAGAACAATGCAACTTTTACCAACACCTGAGTCCCCTAACAGAACAAGCTGCATTTCATAAAAAACAATAGTTCAGTAAAGTTCCGAACACCTAGTACTACATCAGTCTAGTTTGATACTTAAGTTAGTTAATAAGTTTCTGCTCTATTCTTTCATGTTGGCATTGTGTACCTTATACAATATGCATAGGGTTAACCTAAGTTATCCTACAAGTGCAACAGCTGTACCAGTAAACTACAGCTCATGCCTGGCATTCAAAACTAGCATACCTTGACTCTTAAATTATTTGAATCCGCTGGGTTACTTTCACCGTCTAGACTGCCTGCGCCTCCCACATTTTTAGCTGAGATTCAATAAATTTCACATGTCAATAAATATTTGATAATTATATCTCAGAAAAATTGAAATTCTAATTTTCAGAAAAAAAAACTTAATAGTTGCCAAGTAAACAAGAATACTCAAATATGTGGTTGCTAAATGTAGACAAAAAATAGTCTACTTCACATTTGCCCCAAATTAAACAGACATAATTTGAAGTTAAGCCCAGTAGATCTCTAAAATTATAAAAATTGACTGGTATCTAGTCTCAGTCTGTTCCAATTAACCACTCATGGCGCACTAGAAAGCAAAATAACCAACTAATTGAACAAGTGTTGCACAAAATTTGGAACTAGACAGGACCCATTTACTGGATCCGGGTGAAAAACAAAAGTACTATTTATTACTAAGAAAGAAGAAGAACGAACCAGGGAGAGAGGCGGCGCAACCCATTTTACGATGGCGCGAGCGTGAGTTCCCCAAAACGCCGATCGGAGCTTCAACTATTCAATTCGTTAAAATTTGAATCGCGTACAAAAGCGATGTCAGAGTCGTCAAGCTTTGTATTTGTGACTTGTGAGAGAACTTCTACGAAGGGAAGAAGGGAAAGTTCTATTTTCTTTGGGCACTTCACCAGGACTTCACGTGGCGCACGTGCAATCGGTTTATCCTTCTAATTTTAAACAACTATAAACTAATCAATTTAAAAAAAAAACTAATAAATAAACTGATTCTCTTCTGAAAACAAATCAAATGCGGCGTTTACTTATATTGAAGATGTTCGGCCCATTAATGTGGGCTGAAATTTAATTTTGGGTCGAAGCCCATTTTATTCAGACAATCGCAATTCCATCCAAAAGACCCAATGCAGCACTTGTGGATCGTCGTGGTGTGATTATTGAGGCCTTAAAAATCAGAAATTATAATTGCAATATGCAGTTTTTAGGGGTGCATAACGTGAAAAACGACCACGAAAGTGGTCATTTTCGTTAACCGTTGCATTGATGTATGAAATTTTTATACTTATTGCGTTGATTGTTGCATCCGTTTAACACATGTTGCGTTGATTGTTCCGTTGATGGGAACGATCAAAACGGTTATAATCGTCTTTGACTACCTAACTGTTTTGCATTTTATTAAGATGTAAGAAAATAAACTATTCTGCATTTTGTATGAAACAGAGATAGAGAAATGACAGGTTAGGTCACGCGGGAAAGGGAGAGGAGGCACTATAATCACCTCTTGCTCTCGACGGCGATTGTACTCGGTGGTGCAGAGGCGAGATAGATAGATGTGACTGTGTTCGGCGGAGAAATGACGGAGCGACGCTGCAGAAATCTAATTTTACTCATTTCTCCCTCGATCTCTCTGCTGAGGTCCTCTGCAATCTAATAATAAAACCATAAAAAAATTTTAGACGAAATGCGCGAAATAAACGACCACGAAATGTACCAGTTTCACTAATCGTTCCGTTCTGAGACGAAACAATATTTCTATTTGCGTTGGTTGTTCCGTTCCTTAAACGAAACTGAAATCCTTATCCGTTATCGTTCAGTTCCGGATGAAACGAAACGAAAGAACGGTTGAAACGACTACCGTTTTCAGCCCTAGCAGTTTTATCATCACTTGTCACCGCTTGAACAAAACGAACATATAAAATATATAAAATAAATATTTAAATAATCAAAGTGAACACATACAAATAAATAAATTCAATAAAAATAAGTTGAGTATGCATATAAAAATTTGAACCACAATACAAAAAATAAAATCTAACTCATAATTGAATAAAGTGAACTCATAGATAAACTAACTGGACATACAAACAAATAAAGTGAATAAATACAAGCGAGATGGCACAGGATGAAGCATGAAAAATGGTAGATAGTAATTTTCCTTAGAAATATTGTTCTAACTTCTAACAATTATGGGCTTTTGAAGATAGTAAAAGTTGTGTAATTATGGATGAATCCTAAAAACGCTTCTTTTGTAGAGAAATATGGTTATAGCTTGGAAAAACAAGTTATTATCTTATAAAGGTTGTCATTTATCCTTACTATTTTGCATATTACTAACAAAATTAATATTAGAGGCGGATATGGGGTACAATATTTATGTTTGAAGGATTCTAATGTAGTTTCTGTGTATAATTTTTCAGAGCTAAGGTTTTGCTTTTGTTTTTATTTTTCTCGGAGTATTCTTGAAATTATTTCACTTCTGTTGGCATACTGGTAAGGAAGCCAAGTGGTACCTGCCTTTTTTGTGGTGAAGTCGCAGAGCTGTTATGGTTGTTGGCAAAATAACTGTTATCCAATTTAAATTTATCGTGGAATTAATTATTATGTGGTGGTAGCATTGTGCAACAAGTTGTTACCATTGTTGGCAAAATATATGGTTCTGTTTATGCTGGTAAAGAAGAGAAAATGGTAATTTAGGTCATAAAGTCAAGCAACCTGATGTAAATTCTTTGCCAAACAAAATAGAAAACAAAAGAAAAAGAAAGAAGTGGCTTGTGGCATAAAACACTAACAAACTGTTTCATGGACTTTCCGTTCTGGATTCTGGTACCAATCATTCAAATGCAAATTCTGCACAGCTCCATATTAGTTTGTAGGTATTATAAAACACTTTCAATTACATGCAACGAGTGATATTAAAGGCTAGTTGCTAGAGCGGAAGAGAGGTCGACATTTTCTGTTTTGAAATTTTGATGGATTGTTGACAGCTAGACTGGCAAATTAATCTAGAATTTATTGGTTTTAGGTGCAAGTGTGAACTGTTTATGTGTAGATGAGCTAGGTACCCTCTCCTGCTGCTGTTTACAACTACTATGCTGAACAATCAAATTAAGTTAAGAGGAGATTTAAGTGCCTACTATTTTGGTGTTCCCAAATTAATTAGAATTTTGAGTTCCCGGCTAACTGACCCATTAAATTGGACTTAATTGCCCTACACTAGAAATTGGTCTGAATTGTAGCCATTAATTTTGTTGGGACACGCTCTCAGGTGCCTAGGCACAACGGAAGCCAAGGAAACAAGGAGGTAGTAATTTCGACAAACACGTGACGGACATAAAACAAACCCGCAAGAACAAAGCTATGATGGTACCACTTGAGAACCAAACAACAATAGCACAATCAAGCACAAGAAAATAAAGTAGAGACACAAGATTTTACGTGGAAACCCGAAAGGGAAAAAACCACGGGAGCGATCGGTGCAAATCCACTAAATCAAGAGTTTCTTACAAGTACATGGAGATCATCAAGCTATCTACCTTCCTCTCTCTCTCACTCACACTCTCTCACAATTTAGAAGTGGAATTAACAAGAGATTCAAGAGAAATAGCAAAACCCTAGATAGCTTCAAAAAGGGAGACGGAGAGCTCACGCACGCACAGAGAGTCCTTCTGTTTTCAGCGCACAGAGAGACTCACAATTCGCTGCCCCTATTCATCTCCGTATCTCCCTTTTGTTTCCGTGTCCATACGGGCCTTCATGGGCTCGGCCCAATTTTGGCTTCGCACACAACAACCTCCCACTCGAAGACAAAACTCCCACTTGATCACACAAGCATACATCTTGCACCTCGCTCCAACCACATCCGAGTTACTCAACCAACCCGGATTGCCTCCTACAAAACATTACCTTGTCGGGAGGCACCACCTTCGTGAACATATCGGCAACATTCTCCTTCGTGTGAACCTTTCTCACGACTAGTTGCCTATGGTCTAGAACATCACGAATGAAGTGGTATCGCACATCAATGTGCTTAGTTCTTGAGTGATATGCCGCATTCTTTGAAAGATGTATGGCACCTTGATTATCACAATGCACCACATACTCCATTTGCTTCAACCCAAGTTGTGCAAGCAACCTTTTCAACCAAAGCATTTCCTTCACCGCCTCGGTCAATGCGACATACTCCGATTCCGTGGAAGACAAAGCAACAATGTCTTGTAGTCGAGACATCCAACTAACGGCTCCACCACCGATAGTAAAGACAAAACCCGTCGTGGACTTTCTTGTCTCACTACAACCCGCATGATCGGCATCAACATACCCTTCAATTGCCAATTTAGAATTTCCTCCAAAACATAACCGCAAGCCACGAGTGCCTTTCAAGTACCGAAGTATCCACTTCACCGCTTGCCAATGCTCCCATCCCGGATTAGACATATATCGAGAGACAACTCCCACTGCATGTGCAATGTCCGGCCGTGTGCACACCATAGCATACATCAAGCTACCAACGGCCGATAAGTATGGAACCTTTTCCATCTTCAATCTCTCTTGAGCATTCTTTGGAGAATTCTTTTTAGACAACTTAAAATGACCGGCCAAAGGTGTAGTCACCGGTTTGCAATTCACCATGTCAAACCTCTCAAGGACTTTATCAACATACTCCGTTTGACTTAACCAAAGCTTGCCTCTCTCCCGATCCCTATGAATCCGCATGCCCAATATTTTTCTTGCTTCGCCAAGATCCTTGGTTGCAAACCTCTTAGACATATCAAGCTTAAGAGACTCAATCTCATCATGATCATTACTAGCAATCAACATGTCATCCACATAAAGTAACAACAAGGTGAAAGTGCCACCCACCTTTCCTTTCATGTAGACACAATGATCATAGCCACTTCTTTCAAAACCTTCTTCTTGCATAAAAGTATCAAACTTCTTGTACCATTGCCGAGAGGCTTGCTTCAAACCATACAACCCCTTCTTCAATCTACACACAAGATTAGGGTTTGATTCATCAACAAAACCTTCCGGTTGTGACATATAGATCCCCTCATCCAAGTCACCATGCAAGAAAGCCGTCTTGATATCAAGTTGCACAAGCTCCAAGTCTAAGTTAGCCACCAATGACAAAACAACCCTTATGGAACTATGCTTCACAACGGGAGAGAATATCTCATTAAAGTCAACACCATGTTTTTGTCCATAGCCCTTGACTACTAACCTTGCCTTATGCCGTTTAGAACCATCGGCTTCATTTTTCAACACAAATACCCACCTATTTTTCAATGCTTTCTTTCCCTTAGGAAGTTTAACCAACTCCCAAGTCTCATTGAGATGCAACGAGTTCATTTCATCTTCCATTGCTCCAAGCCACATAGCCTTCTCCGAACAATTTATAGCCTCATGAAATGACTCGGGTTCACCCGCATCCGTGAACAAAGCATAATACAAGGAAGGTGAATACCTTTGTGTAGCTCTTGAAATCCGAGTTGATCTCCTCAACTCTTGTATCGGGGTATTAGTGTGCTCTTCTTCAATAATGCCTTCATTATCATGCGCTTCCACCGGCTCACTCTCATCCTCATTATCATGACCACTTGCTTGAGGATCCGCTAGCATTTTGGGTGCAACACTAGCATCAACATGCTCCTCCACATGTCTTTCTTCACTTTGCTCTTTCTCATGATTTTCCATGAACATCACATCTTCACGAAATATGACATCTCGGCTTCTAATTGTCTTTTTCTCAATAGGATCCCACACCCTATAACCCAAATCATCACCGCCATAGCCAACAAATGCACACCTCCGTGACTTGACATCGAGCTTATTCCTCTTGACATTAGGAATCTTTACATAAGCCTCACATCCAAAAGTTCGTAAATGGCTATAAGAGATCTTCTTGCCACTCCATACGACTTCCGGTATGCCACCGTCCAATGCCACACTAGGTGATCGGTTTATGAGATAAACCGCCGTGTTAGCCGCTTCGGCCCAAAATGATTTTGGAAGACCCGAGTGAGACAACATACTTCTAATCCTCTCCACAATGGTCCGGTTCATCCTCTCAATAACCCCATTCTCTTGTGGAGTGTATGGAACCGTCTTCACTCTCCGAATGCCATTTCTCGCACAAAAATTGTCAAAATCATTAGAGCAAAATTCACCACCATTATCGGTTTGTAAACACTTAATGGATTTTTCACTCTCTTTTTCAACACGAGATTTAAAGTTCTTAAAGGTTTCAAGAACTTGATCTTTTGAGGACAAGGGATAAATCCAACACTTCCTAGAAAAGTCATCTAAGAAAGTAACAAAATAACTAGCACCACCAAGGGATTTGACATTAAATGGACCACACACATCGGAATAAACCAATTCCAATGGTTTCATCTTTCTATGGGACTCATTCCTCTTAAAATTCACTCTCTTTTGTTTTCCCATTACACAATGAACACAAAATTCAAGAGATGAACAATCAAAAGAAGGAATGTAATTTTCATTTTGCAACACTTTCATACCTCTTTCACTTAGATGACAAAGGCGGTTGTGCCACATGTGCATATCACCATGCTCACTTGCCATAGCAACAACACCTTTTCGAGGCGCTCCATGAAGAGTGTACAAACTCCCATCTTTGTGTCCCTTCATCAATGTCATGCAACCCTTTGACACTTTCCATGATCCCTCACCAAAAGATACAACAAATCCGCCATCATCAAGTTGACCCACCGAGATAAGATTCTTGGTTATCTTGGGAACATACCTCACATTGCTCAATTTACATCGCCTTCCATTGGCTTGTTCAAGCTCAACATCACCAACTCCAAGAATCTTGCATGGCCGACTATCACCAAGATAGACATTCCCACCATCTACATCCTTGTAGTTGACAAAATAAGAACGATCCGAGCATATGTGGAATGATGCACCCGAATCCAATACCCAAACATCCATGTTCTCCTTCTCGGAACTTGTCACACTTAGAGTCACCGCATCTCCAATCTCATCGGAAACTATACTCACTTCACCATTTTGCTTCTTCTCTTTTTGCTTGCCTTTCAAGAGAGGACAATCTCTCTTCAAGTGCCCTTCATTCTTGCAATGCCAACAAGAAAATTTTTGGCCTTTAGACTTTGATCTTCCTTTGCCTTGAGAACCACCCTTCTTGCCCGAGGAATTGCCCCTAGTCATCGGCCGTCCCCTATCAACCGTCAATGCCTCACTAGGCCCGGTTTCCAATTGGGTTGTGGCCTTTCTAGTTTCCTCATTCATCAATGAAGCAACAACATCACTCAATTTGAATTGGTTGCCCATTGTGTTTGCAACGGTAGTCACAAGAGTATCCCAACTTGTAGGCAAAGAGCTCAAAAGTAACAAGCATAAAACCTCCTCATCAAGGTTTACCTTCAAGGACTTCAATTGAGCCGCAATTGAGTTGAACTCACTTACATGCGTTCTCATTGAAATGTCATCCTTCATTTTCAAGAGAAATAACCGCTTCATAGCATGCATCTTGTTTACACCCGAAGGTTGCTCATATGATCGCTCCAATGTGGTCCAAAGCTCATGAGCGGTCTTACATTGGTAGACATCAAACAAGATAGATGGTGAAATACACGGCCTTATAGCCGCCAAACACTTCCGATCTAACAACTCCCATTCATGATCCTCCATATGAATAGGTTGTGCACCCGGTCCCATCAATGGTAAATCCAAATCCCTTACCACCAAGTAATCTTGCATTAGCATTTTCCAAATTGGCCAATTGCTATCATTCAACTTCTCAAATTCCATAGCTTTTTCCATTCTATCACTACTACACGTGTAACCACCGAAATACACAAGAACTTAGACCTATACCAATCCAAGTCTCAAACTCCTATTCTTGACACCAACGAGCCAACACGCTCTGATACCAGTTGTTGGGACACGCTCTCAGGTGCCTAGGCACAGCGGAAGCCAAGGAAACAAGGAGGTAGTAATTTCGACAAACACGTGACGGGCATAAAACAAACCCGCAAGAACAAAGCTATGATGGTACCACTTGAGAACCAAACAACAATAGCACAATCAAGCACAAGAAAATAAAGTAGAGACACAAGATTTTACGTGGAAACCCGAAAGGGAAAAAACCACGGGAGCGATCGGTGCAAATCCACTAAATCAAGAGTTTCTTACAAGTACATGGAGATCATCAAGCTATCTACCTTCCTCTCTCTCTCACTCACACTCTCTCACAATTTAGAAGTGGAATTAACAAGAGATTCAAGAGAAATAGCAAAACCCTAGATAGCTTCAAAAAGGGAGACGGAGAGCTCACGCACGCACAGAGAGTCCTTCTGTTTTCAGCGCACAGAGAGACTCACAATTCGCTGCCCCTATTCATCTCCGTATCTCCCTTTTGTTTCCGTGTCCATACGGGCCTTCATGGGCTCGGCCCAATTTTGGCTTCGCACACAACAAATTTGGACTAAAGTAGAGAAATACTTAGAATAATAGTTATTATTGTTATTATTATTATTTTGTCATTATCGTCATCTCCATCCCTTTTCTATTATCTAAAATCAATAATCTTGGTTCTTTAAAATTCTCAAAATCAGGTCCAGTTTATTTTCTTTTTTTTCCTTTTGGCCCCGATCAAAATTCCATTTTTTTTAACATGAGATTTCATATCATTTTATTTCGTTGGAAAATTCTTGATCAAAATGAACGGATTTGGTAACATTTGATTGGAATTCTTACGTAATTAGATCCAATTAAATCATGTAAAAGCAATTAAAATGAAATGAAATCCTGCGAAAAAAACATTTTGGGCCTTTATAGAATCAACAAAGTGCTGCCTTTGGATGGGAGCGCAAAAATATCTTCTTCGAGGAGACGAGCACAAAGAAATCAGGAGCTGTAATTAAAGAAGCCCCGTTTAGACTTTACTGCTTTATATCTGATAAACGACCTTTTATTAAATTAAACTGCAAGATTTTTGCTAAGTGCCAAATCAATTAGTGGAAGGACACTGTAACCCCACTTTCTTACATTTCATTTTCACTCTTTTTTGGGGATCACCACTTTTAATAATGTGTATCTACTTTAATACTAGGTGGAGATATTATACCTTAATAATTGGTTTTTAATGTGTTGAATTAGAAAAATTATAAGAAGCTGAATTTGGAAGGGGCAAAACAGTTGTGTTTACGACCTGCCAAGTGTTGCATGAGAAGCTCGTTTTTTACGTGTAGTGTGTATTATATTATGAAAAAAAATGTGATTATGTATAAAAATATATATAATAACCAGTTTCTAGTTATTTTAAAAGTTAATGACTGAACCAGCCTCTAGCTACCTGCCAACAATTTATTTATTTATTTTTCATACAGTTTATATATTTATCAATGCATTTTATGTTTCGAAAATTAATGACAATTTAGTTTATAAAATTTGACAGCGGTTACCAAAGAAAAAGAGTAATTAATCCCTACCAGTCCGTGGCAGACGACATTTAAACTTTCTCTGATACTAAAAATTATTCCTCTTATTTTGCTTATGATATAACATTCTGGGGGTGTTTTTTTTCATTTTTGGCATTGTCTGCAGTGATACCGTCGCATAATCTGTCGTACCGCTCACACACATCGTTGCCTCTTCTTCTTTTTTTTCTTTTTAAGATTAGTGGATCGGTAGTTCGGTACCTTATTATAGGGGCCCACCGTTGCATAATCTGTCGTTACCGCTCACACATAATGCGAACTAGTATTGTCTGAAATTTCTCTCTGTTTTTCTTTCTTTTAGTGCATGTCTACATAAAAACAAATCAAATTTCGAATATAATTTGACAATGTTTAACTACCGTGATACAAATAAGACATAATAGCATTTTTTTTAATAATACTTTTACAAAATGAAAATACTACATAAAATGCTAATTTTAAAAAGAAAAAAAAACTCGTAATTTCATAAATAATTCGGCTATAAATCACTTATTACATAGGATATAACGAATTAATCACTAACACATACTTAATTAGTTTATTCATTAGAAAAAAAAAAGATATTATACGAATAGAATTATATTGACAAAATAATCTTGCATTAAAATTTGCGAACACAAAAACTTCCGGAATTGGAACAAGCCCAAGCCCATTTGTTGAAAAGATCTATAGAAAATGAAATCCATTAATAATTTAGGGGACTTTGTCAAACTTACCAGCCTGCATGAGCTTGTTGGTTTGTCTGTCTGTTTCAATAAAAGCAGCCATCAAATTTTTTAGGATAAAGGAGAGAGCAGAAAAGAGACAACTTTATTTAGGAAAAAGACATGATGACGAATTTTATTTTCAAAGCCAGAAAAAAAATCAAATAAACCACATTTGGACTTGAGATTGTTATCTGTATTTTGGATTTGTCACTTATACAAATGTCTGAACTTTAAAATATTTCAAGAATTCTGATGTAATTTTCACGGCACTTTGTTTTCTTTCACATTTATTGTTGGTCCAGTAAACGCTAGCTTCTGTTAAAATCAATGGTTGGTTTGTTTCATTTTCTATAATGCTGATAATTATACAATTTTGTCTTTTGGTTTGGGGGCCGCTAAAACTAGTTTTGAAAGCGCCATGCAAATCAATTTTAACTTTGCTTACGCAACTCCTTACATAAACTAGCACTTTCAAAATAGATTCATTGATTTTGGAAGTTTGACATCATTTTCAATTGTTTATTTTTCACCTTGAACTTTCTAGAGTAGGATCAATATGTAGTCCAAAATCTTAAAACCCCTTTCATTCCATACCAGTTTACAAAATTTCCCAAAAAAAAAAAAGGAAGAATTATAATGTGATGCAACCTGAAAGATAGTGTCCTTTTCTTCATTGCGAATTTTGTTTTCAAACCAAAAGGAAGAAATGTGGTATTTTGAGCGTCGAGTACAATATATATTTTTTAAGATAAATTGGATTTAAGTCTTCCAACTTATTTTAAAATTAAATATCTATAAAATAAGACTCTATACAAGTCGAGTTCGAGTGAGCTGGGAGCAACTCAAACTAGACTCAATTGTAACTCGAGTTGGATCAAGTAAAGTTAGAAATACTTTCGAATTATTTAAACTAGCTCAAACTCAACTCGTCTCTAACTCGAGTTGGCTCCTGAATCACGAGCTAGCTCTACATAAGCAATTATACTTCAAAATTTTTCTTTTTTAATTCATAAATTATTTGAATATCAAAATTAATTGATAGATACAATATTATAAACAATAAAAATGATTGTCAATTTTAATCTTTCTATTGATTTGAAGTAAAATGTGTCTTGAAACTCAATATTTTGTATTTTATAACTATCTAAAATAAAAATATACAGTAACAAATTATTATGTTATTTTATGATTTTTATATTATGCATAAATCATGCTAATAATACAGGTAAAAAATTTTATTATGTCACGAATCAGCTCACTAATTGACGAGTCGAGTTGAGTCTAACTTAAACTCGATTTGTTAGTTAACCGAGTTGATTCCACTCGAGTTCTTTTTGCTCGAGCTACAGTCGAACTTTTTACCGACTCGAGTAAACTCGTTAAAAAGAGTTTTTTTTGCCTTTAGCTCACTCCTAGTTGACTCGGCCAAACCTTAGGACGGTGAGTATTACAATTCCTTTCCTATCCAATTCACATGTCCGTAAATGTGCAAATTCGAGCTTTATCTGTACCTAAGAATTCATGGACTTTTTTTTTTTTTTAGAATAAGAGGAATCTATGTTGATATACAAGGAATTATATAAAGTAGTTCATTTGTATAATGAGTTATTTAGAACACAATAAACAAATAAATCAAAGATTGAATGTATGAAACTGTGGGGAAAAAAGTTGCCGCTCTAACGCTCTTTCAGAAAAAAAAAATAATAATAAAAACGAAAAGGCTGCAACCAGAGAGAGACGAAGCAAAAAAAAAAAAAAATGCATGCGCTTTCACTAGCGTCTAAAATACAACCCTCCAAGATATATAATACTATAACACGTCTATCGGCAAAAAGTGCAGGTGCGTGCTTAAGGAGTAAGAACTGGAACTCATTCACACAGCGGATATATATTATAAAAAAAAAAATCAAGATGGATATAGCTCGTAGAGCATGTCTAGTAACAAGAAACATCCATCTGACTAATGTGGAATAATTTTATTAAGCAACGAAAGTGAAGGATAATAAGTTTGACACGTCAAGTGGCACCAACTGCGATTTCAACTTTCAGATGCAATGACGTCACAATAATAAAGTCCATTCTGAAGTTTCTATGTAATCATTTGTGTAGCGGGTGACTAAGAAGTTATATTGTTATAATCTAGCATTGAACTGCCGCACATTGAGTTACACATAAAATGTCACTATAAAATCAGATTAATTGGTAAGGCTCCATGTAGACTGGTCAAACAAACCGGATTGAATTGAGTCCTATTTGAGGGTTGCAATTTGCAATAAGAGCAGGATAAAATTGACACGTCATGCCAACCTTGGCAAATAATTTATGATGATTGTGCTTGGATCGTTTGTTGCCTCAACTAATGAGATCGATATTGTATAGTGTTATATGGCTTTTTCTTTTTCTGAATAATTGTATAATCAATAATGTAATTTTGCTAATTTGCTTCTCCCAGTGTTCTAGTCTCTCTCTCTTCACGGGACTACGAGCGGATATGTGATATGTGTGTGCATGCGTAGTACGGTAGTAGTGAAACACCACCTTTCTACAACAAATTGCACAGGAGGTCTCACTGTGAGCAACATTCGTGCGTACCACGAGATCCAATGCAGTCTATGTTGAATACAATTTTGTATCGAATTAACTATTAAGCCTAAACTGAAAAAAAGAGTGAACGGAGAAAATAAAGACATCGACAAGTCCCATGTTTAAAACAGGTCTGAACTTATCATAAAAAAATTAAAAGAGGTCTGAACTGAAACCGGCACCATATATGTTTTTTGATGTTTGATTATTAAAGTGCAAGATTTCTATTGCTTAGGATGTACTTTTTTTTTAAAAAAAAAACGAAGCTGAAGGTTATCTATTCACCATTTTTTATTAGTATATAATAATAATCCGCAGCATGTGTCCCGGGAAAAAAAAAAGAAAGAAACTTTAACATTTATTTTTTATTTCAGTTTTATCGAAGAAAATAAGTTGGTCCTTCAAGTTTATCTGCACCAACTTGACCTTGAATTTTCAAAAGAAACGGAGTAGTTAAATTGGTGTCCTTAAAAATACTAAAATTTGGCTATTTTTAATTTATAGTTGTTAAAGGACCAGATTGATATAAAGAAAAATTCTAAAATCTACACGATTTTATTAAAAAGTTCGAAGACTATGATTCTCCAAAACAAAATCTCCTCGACGCTCAAAACCCAGTATGATCATGTTACGTTCCTGTTGTCAGGGAAATTATCAAAATTTAAAACCCAATATTTGTCCCTAGGTAAATAAATTATATAAACTAGCAAATCAAGGTAACCGCCGATGATGATGGTGAAACTTTTAATTCATTGTGTTATTTTCGACATCAAAACTTTGTTTTTATATAGTGTGTGTGCTAACCGAATTAACCCACTCATATATTTGGGCAATCAAATTGGAGAAATTTGGTTAGGATAAGTTTAAATATTGGAGGGGATGACCGAATGAGGACCTGATGGCGGCATTAATCAGTTCTTATTTAGACGGATTCGGGTTGTTCCATCGGCAACACATAAAATACCCGATACCATTATTAACGTATATGTTGTAGTTCTATGCAAAATTGCCCCAATAAAGGTCATCCACGTTGTAATTAGCAGACAATTTTTGTATATATATATATCTGTTAATAACCAATTCAAAACGTGTCCCTGAGAATCCAATTTCTTTGTTTAATGTAATTTTGAAATTAAACCCATATAAACTCTATTCATATTTGGTCTCTAACTTTCACTTTACAGAAATATTATAATTTGATCGAGATGATTAAAAATATGTACCCGGAATTCGGATGCTATTTTTAACTAATCTAACTAAATCGAATATGGACGTTGATTCGTAATTAGTGCACCGTGTTGTTCCAATATAAATTAAAGTGCCACGCATAAATAAGTCTCAATTGAATGCTATACTATGCTAGTACCTCAGAGAAAAAAAAATCTTAGTTTTTCTGTAACCTACTTTAGTATTAAAATAAAGGCGTTATGCTTTGACAACGAGATCAGGCAAAAGAAAGTTGCGGGGTATAAATAATCAAAGGGCTTTCCACTAATTAATTAATTTTATGAAGAAAATTTAAAAAATGCGTATGGTACGAAAATGACGGAATTATATGATGAACGATAAAAAAAAATAATAGATTTACAAAATAACATACAAAATTAAGTGTAGTATGAGTTATAATTTCTGCATTCTGCCTCCAAATGATATTAATTAGCTATTGGACGACATCAGATCTAATTTCATGTGTGATAATTTAAAAACGTACTCAAAATTTTGTTCATTATGTCTTTATTTTCAAAGTTCAAATATACCATAATGCAATTTGTATCACAATTTTTAATAAATTAAATTAATAATATAAGAATTATTTATATATTTTTTTAGAAATACATAATATGGACCTTATAAAAATGCAATTATTTTTTGTTGTTGAGCCCCCATCAGATACAAGTCATGCACTTTTTTTTAATCTAATTATTACTACAATGACACACATTTTTTTTAAAAAAAATTATCAACACCTTTTGTATTTTCTGGCTCTGCCTATAATGCAAGTTTGTGTGTTGAAAGAGCAAAACGAAGATATCAGAAAACCATTCTATTACACGTCCATGATTTAAGATTTTTGAAGTCCTGACGTTAAATGTTGTCACCGCGCGCGAAGATACATTCTCTTCCCACTCAGAGCATTTAAGTTGCAAATGGACTTAAAATAAAGATATATGGTAGAATCATTTAAGGGCTCGGTCTTTTACGTCTGGCATGTGAAAAAGGATTAAAGCAAAATAGATATTAAACTATTTGAACACATCAGATTTTGGCAGCAGTGGAATAAATAAAAAACAGAATTAATTACCATCATCATAAAATTCCATCATCTCCATCTAGCATGACAACATATATTCTCATTAATTATCCAAGTGTTTTATTTTTCCGTTTTCAGAAACTTACCAAACGTCTTCATTAATTATTCATTTTTATTTTTGTCTAATCCTCACTCCTTGTCATCCAATGCCTACCTACACCTCCCTACTATTTTCCTTGACATCTAATCATTTTTTATCTGGACAATTAACATTTTTCCAGACAATTATTTTTTTGAGGACGATTAGTATTATTTTTCTAATTGTCATAGTTCTGTAAACTAATTGTCCTGATTTTGTAAGCTAATTGTCCTAGTTTCAAAAACAGTTAATAACATTTTATGTGACAATTAATTTTTTTTAAGAAAAATTAATTAGTATTATTTTTCTAATTGTCTAGTTCTATAAACTAATTGTTCTGGTTCTAAGGATAGTTAGTAACATTTTTCAAGATAATTAATTTTTTTTTAGAACAATTAGTATTTTTGAGAAAATGACTGCCAAATAAGAAACAAGAACAAGAGCTTGTTTTTTGTTTCCAACAAATCCAAACAAGACATGCTCTTGTTCTTAATTTTCACAAATCTATAGAATAAGAATAAGAATCAAAACAAGGCTCGCTTGCTCTAATTATTGTTTCTAGTTCATGAATTTGTCCAACATATCTTTTTTTGAAGATAAATTGGAGGTCTAAGCCGCCCAAATTATTTTAAAATTAAATGTCTATGAAAGACCCCCAGCCGGGTTTCGAACCTGCGACCTTTTACTCAAGAAGTCAAAGTGCATTGCTCTTTGCCACTAGACCAAAAACTTGTTTTTTTGAAGAAATAGGGAGGTCTTTGCCATCCAACTTTTTTGAAATTAAAGATACATGCGAGACTTGAAACCTTGACCTCACGAAGGCCAGTCTAGTGCTCTTACCACTGAGCTACTGGGCCACATGCTTGTCCAACATATCTATGATGTAGTAATGTGCAAGTGCAACCCGTCTCTCTTAGGCAGATTTTTCATTGTTGGCAATTTATTCCAGAGTAGAATCTAGCTTCTGTCATCCAGCTATATGTCATATATTTGGAGTAGAAGCTTTTATCTTCCACAAAGATATTTAGAGTAGGAGTTACGTATACCCGTACTAAAAGAGTACACTGTACGCTGATTTTGTTGAGGCTTGTGCATTGCCTCTCCAGTGTGATTAATAGACCGATAGTTGGGTATTCAATTGTTTTTTGAAAAATATAATAAAAATCAGGGGTTAGATGAAAAGTTGCAGTATCGTAAGTTCGGCCACTTCGAAACAAATGCTCTGACAGGCTTTTTCAGAAGGAGCTATAATTAACGATTCTGTAGAGTTGTCATCGTACCAAATTGCACGGATCATTTAAGACCTTTCTGATTTCGTTCTATTCTTTACTGCCACATCTACACATTTACAACATGGTTCCTTGTTTTTTCAGATTATCCTAATAAAACCCTGAAAATAGGACATCCAATTACCATGTGTTCGTTTGGGTGAAAAGGAAAAATAATTGCAGACGATAAATAAAGAAAATAAATATATTAATATTTGAGGTTTCAGAAAATTGGGTTTTAGACATCAAATTCGATAAAAGAATACGTGAAAACAAAAATTAAACCCAAACATTAGGGTGTGTTTGGTTGGAGTGGGAATAGAGAATAGGAATAGAGAAAAACTTATTCCTTATTCCTTATCTAAATTCCTTAGTTTTGTTAGAATATGGATAAGGGCCGGAATAAGTCCAAATTCTCTATTCCTTAGTTGTTTGGTTTTCACCGGAATAAGGAATAAAGTGAGACCTGCAATGTAAGAACTAGAGGAGAGTCCAACTCCAATGCCAATTAGACTAAAATTAGTTATATCAAGTTTGAATTGATTTTCATTCATTCATTAAAGGATGAAGGACGTCTAAATAAAACATATAGACTATTTGTTCATTATTATATACTTAATTTATGATTTGATCATGAAAACGTAGTTAAGAAGAGTTGCACTAGCTAGGAAATAAACCTTTGAATTTGATAAATGTTCTTGTTTATATCAGATGATGGAAGTAAAATTTGGTTTGTAGTTAATTAGGCATTTCTTGCTCGGATGATAGAGATATTTTTCTAGTAACCTGCGAGATCCACTTAAGATGTAATATTCATTTATCACTAGATTAAGGACTAATTTTATTTTTAGTCAAAAAGTTTAGAAAGAAAAAGAAGAATACTGATCGTATTTTTTCCCTATTTTAGATACTCTATACAACCACATTCTTATTTATAGTTAATTAGTTATGAAACTTTACTTCAATAAAATAAATAAATAAAACTTTGTGCTCAAGGACGATGCAAAAAGGTTTGAAATGAATATGATAAACCATATTAAATATTGATACAAAAGACAACGATGCTAATTATGTTTAAAATATACTTTTGTCTTTCAAACTATTTTTAACAAGCTTATAGACTTTGTTGTAACCAGGCACATATCAGTTTAATGAGATTTTTTTTTCCCAAAGTGGCATGTATCACAAATTTTTCTTATTGTTCTACATATTAGATGCATGGTTTGAATATCTCAAAAAACTTTTTTGATACGATCATATGATACAACTCATTCGTCATAAATCGGATGGTTAGAATATAAAAAAATATACATATATGGATAACAACAAAATTCGAGTGAACTCGGTGGTAGTACACTAGTACTATGTTGAAAAAGTGCCTACAAAATACTTAAAAAAACTAGGGTGGTATACTAGTAAAAATGTTCTCTTGGATCCTCATGACCTCATGCGCTTTTGAGGATCTTAGGGTTATTTTACCAAAAGGTAATGTAATAAAGCTTTGCATTTACGAGGTGATGAAGAGGAGATTTCCCAGAGCAGAGGAGAAAGAAAGCTAAGATGCAATCATGTCATGTGACAAAAGCCAGAGTAAAGCCCGGCCTTCTTTGCTATCCTCTGTAAAGCTGTTTGGTCCCTTCATCACTGCTAGAATATTATTTCCATTGAACCCTCCTCTCTAATGATATAACTTTTCACAAAAGAAGTTTATAAAGGAGGAAAAGGGAAAAAAAAAAGATAAAAGAAAAGGGTAAAGTTTGCAAAATAAAGAAGCCTGAAAATAAGATTTGCTTTTTCTTTGTGCTTAAATTTCATCAAAAAGCACCTTTTGTGCCATAATTCTTCTCATCTCCTTTTTGGAAGTTCTGCAAAATTCAGGTATTTTATACTTATTTTGAAAAAGGAAACGGAGTATTGCACTACTGTATGGAAGCTTTTGTATGTGAACATAGCCATAATTCTTCTCAAACTTTCTTTTTGGATGTTCTGCAAATTTAGAGAAATATACTTCTTTTGTTAAAATAAAGAAGAAAAAGAAACGCAGCTCTTTTGTTCTATGGAAGCTTTTGAACGTGAAATTTATGTTCATCACTATTTTGTTTTTTTTTACTAGAGCTACATGCTAGTGAAATCATCTGCACATACAGAGGAACCCTGCACACATTGGGATTAACTTTGATTTTTATGATTTTAAAAATTATTAAAAATATTAACAAGGGTTAATATCAGTTATTAGCATGATTAGAGGGGTAAGTATCCAATATATATTGGCAATTAGAGGGGTATGTATCCAATTGCGGAAGATCAGAAGGGTATACACCCAATTTCCCTACTTCTTGTCTCAAACATTTATAATTACATATCATCTCCACTCCACGTAACATAATAATAAAAAAAATCATAGGTTTTCCTCAAAAAAAAATCATAGGTAATTAAAAATTATCTCTAATAAATTTTTCCATATATATATATATAATATATATATTATGATTTATGAAGGATCCTCAACCCTCTTGTTAGGAATAAAATTTATGGTTAATTTTGGCAGTTTAAGATTCTAGGTACAACTCACAACCAGTTTTCTTCGAGTTATTTGTTGTATTTAAACATTTATCAAGAAGAATACGACGGAGAACTCTCCAAATATAGAAAAACATGAAAAGAAGTGCGACTAAGTGCGTTAGCGCATGCTTCAATCAAGAACGCGAATGACGAATATGTTGGGTCATGAGTCAGAATCAGACCTTTCTCTGAATACAAACGAATAAGTCATCCTAAAAGATGGAGATTTGAAAACAGAAATCAACAAATTGACAAGCTACAGAACAAAAGTACCAAGGAATAGTTCCTACTTTGAGCCTTTGACATCTCTCCTACCTCTTTGGTCCAAAAACCCTTTTGAATTTTGAATTAACCAACATGTATGTTAGTTAGTAATAATAATGATGACAATATATATAATAGCAACGTGATGATAAAAAAAAAGCAACGATGATGATCATGCAACCAAACCCGTAATTAATGTAATGCCATTATTGTGTAAACACAGAAAATGAGAAAACTGATTAATTTCTATACACTCTCACGTGGATGTTGAGTCACTGTGGTTCAAGAATTTTCCTTCTATCCTTGAAAGTTAGAAATATATATGTGGGTAAATCCATAGAAATATATCCAAAACGTTGTTGTCCAGTTGAATAGTAGGACAGTACGACATTAATTTCTCAATAATTTGAAAATACGGTGGGAAATTGTTACAGAAATTTTGAATTTTCTTTCAAGAATTTAGTGCAAGATAATACATAGCATTGGATAATGACAACCTTTCAGAACCGAACTGGTGCAATAGGTAGGTGCATCAGTTTTTTTTTTCGCCCCTAAGGACATGGAATATTTTATTAAATTATTTCATAAAATTGGAAACAATTTGACGCATCGAAAAATTCCTACACGTCAATAGTTTAATTTGGCCAGGCCATAAAGCAACTAAAATCATATATTTTTTTTTAATTAAATTGGAGAAATTGCACGTTTGAAACACGTCTGAAGATCACACATTTAAAAGTTAATTAAAATTAAAATTGTTCTTACTGTTTATACATTAATAGTAAGATTGTTAAGGTATGTTAATTGACAAACATGCGCTTGCATGCTGCCTTGCTCCGTATTTAAATATGATTATATGAATTTTAGTTGTTCACAACAACAGAAAAATGTAATAATGATTGGTCTATCATGTAATGATCTTTTATTTTAAAAGCGTTGTTGGGTGCAGCTGTTTACATATTGCCAATTCTAGTGTAGTATCGTATCCCCCCAAGTTAAATAACAAAGAAATAAGCATTATGTACTCGAAAGAAATTATTGCTTCGTTTATTAGTGTTGTTTTATTTTGCATTCAATCTTGCTTTGTTAATTAGCATTGAATTTAGCGATTATTTTGAAACATTATTTAGCATCTGGATATATAAATGAATATGTTTGAATTATTATCCGCTAACTCAGTTGTTCGGCTTTTTTTTTTTTTAACCAAAATTACGTAAGCAACTATTTGCAAAAATCTGAGTTAAAAATTTATCTTTGCTTACAATTTCGTAACAAATTCACAAATTTCTTACATAAAAGAATTTATTTTTAGGTAATTTTATTAGATATTTTTAACTTCAATTATAAGTAATTTTAGGTAATTTTCAATTAATGAAAAATTACCAATTTGCAATTTTCTTTCATATTAGATATGACTAGCAAAAAATGCCCTCATACATGAGCAAATAAAGAAACAATAATGTTAGGTAATAAAGGTATGTTGCTCAATCTACCAACGATACATATAGATATATTGCTTAATTTATTTGGAAAATCAAAACATATTTTTATTTTGTATAGCGATTGATATACACCCACATATCAAATCAATCTAACGACACAAACATATGTTTACACATTAGATTTTGCGTGTAACCTCTCTTGGATCTGTGCGTATATAAAGAGTAGAGATTCTAAAATATTTCTATTAGGTAATTTTATTACATATTATTATTTTAGGTAATTTCATTAGATATTATCCTGTTAACGTTGTTATTGTTATTGGTGTTCTTATATAGTAATTAATACTTATCTATAAAATTTACAAATTAAGATTATACAGCTATTTTACTTCTTAAGATTTCGTAAGAATATTATATATAGTACAATCCGGATTCGCTGTTGCGCTACACCGCGTGTCGCGCACTACGAGCCGTCTGATCTTGATCGGACGGTTCACTTTTTACGGGCCTACCAATCTAGGTTACATGCACGGGGCTCCCTTGTCCATTGGATCTTAATCGAACGGCCAGCATACCGCGCGACACGCTGTGTCGCGCGGCAGCGAATCTCAATTTTATATAGTAGGGACGAAGAGGTGAAGTAGTTGACATGGAGCAGGTTTCCTCGGAACAACTTATACTTCAAAGTATATTA
Source organism: Rhynchospora pubera (assembly GCA_028095005.1). Classification (NCBI taxonomy): domain Eukaryota; kingdom Viridiplantae; phylum Streptophyta; class Magnoliopsida; order Poales; family Cyperaceae; genus Rhynchospora; species Rhynchospora pubera. The sequence continues at coordinate 25,261,955 of CM051460.1, read as the reverse complement.
TTTTTATGAACCAACTACCTCATTAAATTATTATTATCTCCAACATATTTTACCACTTGTCCTCAAATCCATAATCCTTACGTAGGGTATGCCTAACAGTTTTAAAGAATGATTACCTAAACAACACGACTACAATCCATAAGCAATGCATATCCAGAAAACCCCCACTTAAAATATATATATTTGCGTCACAATTGAAAGAACTTTCTAATACATGAATAATCTTATGATAACATCAATAATCGATTGTCGACAATCAACAATCCCACAATTGAGATTCATATAATTTGTTAGGTAATTGGTAATGTATTAAAATAAAAAAATTGTTAATTCAGATTGTCGAAAATTTAAATCTCTTGATAAAATAGTAATATATATATATATACATATACATAACGATATGTATTATGTATACATGTTTCATGTAGAGGGTACGCCAACAATTAATTTAGGAGTATGCTTCATGAATAGGAAAACAGAAGTTTTGTTATCGCAATATAAAGAACATTCAGGGTTCTATAAAAAAAATTTTGGACCAGGTAACCTACCCTAGCTGGGTTAATAACTTTTCTTACCCTACCTAGGGACTTGCCCTATTAAATGATACCAATCCGCAGCAACCGTCGTACCAACCCACAGAATTTTCAATGCCCATATGATCCTTGTAACTTGTCAATACGGTCACTAATTCGTTACACGCGTTATTCTATAGAAACATTTGCATTCATACCCAAAAAAATTTGCAAACCATGACATCCCTTACGTCAGTAAATATTTTGAAGCCGTCAAATCTACTTGTAAACTAGCACCTCAGAGGAACTCTCTAGAAGTACCTAATTTTAAAAGGATTTTACACCTACTTCTGACTAACAGATACAAGGCATTGAAGAAATATTAAATAAAACTAACTCGTTAGCTTAATAACAATATTAAAAAAGAAATACAATCTCATCTTGGCAGCGGCACCTCCACCCTACCAAAAGACCAAAAATGCAAAAGGAAAAATAAAAAAACTAACCAACAAATACATGAAAACAAAATCGGTACCAACCCACTATCATCCCATCACTTCCACTACCATTTTTCCCTATACTTATTTACACATCTGCCCTTCTACGACCCTCACATGATTGAGCATGCATTAGGGTTTTCATCACTGAACATTTGTGGTGCATGAACCATATCCGGCCGGTATGCGGATGGGTACGGCGGTGGTGCATAGTAGTCATACCGGCTTGCATCCATCGGCATTGGCATGTGACCCATAGGAGCCATTGGCATATAACCCATGGTACCCCCCGGACCCATCGGCATATGGCCCATTGGTCCCATTGGCCCCCCGGGACCCATTGGTCCCATCGGGCCCATAAACATCGGGTGATATGGCAATACTGGTGCTTGGCTGGCCTTCTGATCATCAGATTTCTCTGTCTTCTCTTTTCCCTCTTTCGAGTCATCTTTCTTCTCCTTCTTATCCTTTTTCTCTTCGCCGCCGGCGCCTTTGTCCTTGCCACTCACGACCTCTACACTCCTTTTGAGCTTCTCTTTTAACACCAAGGGAAGAGCTTTTACATCCATCGTGCCCTTCACAGTGACCAAGTCCTTTGCCGATTCTACTGCCACGTCCTTTACACCTGTGTGATAATAAAAATTGGAAATGTGGTTAAGGACTTGATAGTATAATTGAAAGAGACTTGAGGAGCTAATAGTTAATTGTTAATATATTATGTTACCTTTGATTTTGAGGATGTGGCGGCGGATCCTGTCAATGCAACCCTCGCAATGGAGACGAATTTTAAGCACAACAGTTGATTCTGGCATCTGTTAACATTGAATCAGTAAGTAAATTATTTTAACAGATATATTCCTTGGTAATTACACAATGTTGGGGTTGAGGTAAATTGGAGAAATAAGCACATGGAAAAAGCATGCGTGCCCAAAAGGAAAAAGGCAAAATTTGTAGGGTCATCAAGTAAAGCATCCCTTTACAGAGTGGACACACAAATGTGGTTAAAAGGAATGTTAGTGCAAAATAAGAACAAAAGAGCTTGGTCCTGACTCAATTCCAAATCTTGGCATAGTGGTTTGAACATCATTACATGCATCCAAAAGAATTCAATTGCATGCGAAATATCTTTTAAAAAATTTATGAACTTATGACAACATTCTCAGAGGTACATACCATATCAAAGTACCAATTTGCAACTTCATATGATGATATAAGCTAAAAAATACTGCAAGAGAAGTCCAAAATTTACCTCCTTTGGTTTCTCCTTCTCTCCTTTGTCTTTCCCTTTCTCTTTCTCTCCTCCCTTATCTTTTCCCTTCACATCTTTGGATTTTCCATCTTTGCCTCCTTCCTTCCCCTTCTCTTTGTCTTTCTCCTTCTCCTTTCCTTTATCCTTCTCTTTCTCTTTATCTTTCTCCTTCCCCTTTTCCTTCTCTTTTTTTGGACCAGCAGGAGATATTAAGTCAACCTTTTTCTTTATTTTGGACTCTAATTTCTCTTTAATTTCCCATGGATCCGCTGCACCAATCACAGATATCAAGTTTGTGTTACGATCAGTCGACACCTTCTCCACTCCTGCATATTTGAGATTTAATCAAGCATTAGTATTTATAAACTCCAAAATAGCATTACAAATTGCATAAAACGGAATAAAGAACTCTAATAAACCCAGCTAAATTACAGAAAACCCATGAAACTTTCAAAAATATTTTGAATATTCTGCATTACGCCCTTCAAAAATATTTTTAACATCTGCAACAAATATTCACTTTTTGTAAAAGTACCTTTAGCTACTAGGAACTACAGAAAAATTTATTTATGCTTAAATAATGAATATTATATACTCCAACTATGTCAAACAGAAAGAACCTTTGTCCTTCAAAAGAGCAACGACCTTTTGCATTCCCAAAATCTATCTAAAACAATAAATCCTTTCAAAAGAGAAGACCTTGAAAATACTTTTAATTAACTGATTGCAATGTTATATTATATTATATTGAAAAAACTCTACGAAAATGGCAGAACTAGACAATTCCGAAAAAAAAAAACGAAGGGAAAACTTTTATGTACTTGCTTTATCTTATAGACGTAAATTAACACTGAAACCTTTTGCAAGGGTTTGTGGTTACCAAATCAAAACAACCCACATATAAACAAACCTAACAGAGATTGCATACGCCGACAGAAACAAACAAGCAAGAAATCCCTAAGAAAAAGTCAAGGAAGCAGGAGAGACGAAGCTTTCGAAAGGTCGCAAGGTATCTCATATTATTCTGAAAGTGAAAGGCTGCCTTAATTTTGTCTTGAGAAGAAAACTAAGAATTTTTTTTAAGAACATGCAAAAAATCAACAAAATCTTCTCGATCGTACCTTCCAAACCCTTGATTGCCTTCTTCACCTTCATGGCACAACCCTCGCAATGCAAGTCGGTTTTAAGTACGATAGGGGCAGAACCGTCTTTTCCCCCTTCCTTCTTGCTCTCACCTTCTCCTTTCTTCTCCTTCTCTGCTCCCATTGTTGCGCCGCCAAGTTTTCTCTTCTCTTCTCTCTCTCTCTCTCTCTCTCTCTCTCTCTCTCTCTCTCTATTTGTCTTGTGAGACTAAGTCGGTTTTTCTCTTGTTTTCTCTGTTTGGTTTGAACAAGGGGAGAAGCGAATGGGGCGGAACTGGGTATAAATAGGACCGAGGTTGCTAACAAATTTCGGATCGGGTTTGAGAAATGAGAATCCTTCAGATATTTGTTATTTAAAGCGGATCCGAAAGGTCTCCGAATTTACCGTTTGGATCTCCCAATCGTACCCCATTAAGCGGAAGTGACCTGTCAGGTTCTTCATTATTTTTTTTTTCCTAAAGTAATCTAGCACCATAATACACTCATCAATTGCTAATAAATGATAAAAACTTTACAACTCATAGGGACTAAAATTAACCAAACATTTAAAGCTAGATATGTCAATGAGTCAATGACGCATAAAAATTAATTTTTGCATAGGGAATTTTCATTCTATTGTATGAATATTTCCACTATTATATTGCAAATTTCACTCTAGTAGTATTTAGTACTAGCAATAACCCATGTATTTTTGAAGCAAGAAGATGAAGAAGCCAATGCATGATATGATAAATAAATCAAAATTGTCCTCGCTTTAAGTCTAACTTTTCCAAAAAAAAAAATGAAAATGAAAAGAAAAGAATAGATAAACAAGAGTTCACTTTAAATATGCATTTGTATCCGAATTTAAATAAATAATTATTTCAAACTAAAAAGTACGGCGTATTTTAGAGAATTTAAAAAAAATAATTGAAACTTTTAAGACTTGTTTGCAGCCATTAAACGTTTTTAACTTGTATATCAAAATATGCGTAAACTATCGGCAATCGTTCTTAATTAAACTAGTTTATTATTATTATTATTATTATTATTATTATTATTATTATTATTATTATTATTATTATTATTATTATTGAACGTTAACATGTATTTGAAGTGACAACGACGAGCGAACATTTTGCCGTGACGATTGGCACGAGACTGCAATTTTAAAGAGTACGTCTAAATTCATAATGTAGCAATACATACACGTATCATGTGTAAAATGAGATTTAATGTATTCACGAGTTATCATTAATTGTATCCACCAAATTATTTCTTAGCTATCAAATCATCAGCTACAAAAGTATAGAATCGTTAGGAGTTTTTATTTTCGCAAATTGAACAACCGAATAAATGGATATGTCGATTTATTTTGTTGCCAGCCACAGAGATATTGATACGTACAGTTTAGTCATAGCGAATTTTAATGATAATGACCCCTTTTTACCTTTTATTTTATTTTTTAAACCATGCTGCCATGAAGGAGAATATACACTTGTACAATATCTTTTTTTTATGAGTATTTTAATTTGAATCTCAGAAATATTCTTGTGAACATCACATTAATGAAAACCCCAAATTTGGCCCATTACTGTATTTCCACGAGGTACTTTATATCGTTGTTCTTGTTGTACAAAGTTGGGAATTTTTCAAATTCTAGTAAATTATCATTTAGGGGCGTTTGGATCGCTTAGGAATTTGGAAAAGTTGCAATTTCTAGAAATAAAATTATTGGGAAGTGTGTAACTTTGTGAAGAGTTTGGATTGTTTATAATAAATTTATGGTAGGAAGATGAAATTTCTTAAATTCCTTGAGGAATCCAAACAGCCCCTTAATGAGGACAACATTGGACTAGTTTTCAAAATAAAATATGATTAGGTGGTCCAAGTTTCTTTCTCTCTCTTTTAGAAAATCAATTTATTTTTGTGAGTGTAATTAATTTATTATCACGTGGTTAAAAAAAACTCCTATTTCAAGATGTAATGTTTTTTTTAAAATTATGCTCGCTTCATTAGAAGCGTTTAGTATGTTTTTTTAATCTTTTGATCTTCAAATTGTTATGCTTAAAGAAGTGAACGAATTTGGATCGTTGATAATTTCATTGCACAAAAAATTATTTTAATTCGGAAAAGTTCTTAATTATTTTAGTACTTATAAAACATAATTAAATTAGTTTCTCTTCTCACTAAACACTGATGTTTAATTACTGAAATTTAATATACCATCTGGAGAGTGAAGACACTACCCCTTCAACTGGAAGGAGGCCATACGAGGAATTGGGAACTGACTGTTTTTGAGGTATTTCAAACTTTTTGTGATGTAAAATTTGGATTTTATTGTGTTTTTATTTATGTTGTGGTTGTATCGTTCCTTAAGCGTGTACTCGTATACGGTAGGTAGCATGGGCATACAAATATCTTTTTTTGGGTACCTGTTTTGAATTTAGCTCGGGGGTCTTATAGTGCATGTTTTCTGATAAAATTTTGGCTTGTACGAACAATTATATTTTTCAATAATAAGAAGTGGTGGAGTGTTACTCCACTCGTTTTAAAAATAATAATAATAATAAAACAAAAATACAATATTTTGCTTAATCTCTACTTCTTATAAAATATCAATCTAAAAGTCTATTCAAGTTAGGTCTATCCAATTTTGAGTCCAAAGATTTATCCAAATATTATAATATATGATATAGACCATAGATAAATCTATGATGTGATCTAATTAGTGGTCTAGATTTAATAATGAGATAGAATATTTAAAGCTAGAATTAAAAATATAGCAATAATACATAAAAATACAAGATAAGAAATAAATACAAATGGGCTTATGGTATTGTCCACTCACTATTTTTTTTGGCGATTCTCTCTATTGACTTTAACCAAAAGTGTCTCCCGTGGCCGTGTGTTTGGATGCGGAGCGAATAAGTTATATGAATAAAGAATAAGAAAATTGATTTTTTTTTTTTGTTCATATTCTCTAGGTTTTTGTTAGAATATGAATAAGCACCCGATTAAGCTCAAATTTCTTATTCATGAGTTGTTTGGTATCATACGGATAGAGTTTATTCGCGAATAGGCTCATATAAGTGCAAACCAAACATGCCTGACTTACTTCATCAACATGATTTTTGATAATGTCCATAACGCGAATCAACGTGTGGATAAATTTTGATAAATATCATCGTATGAGAAAAAAAAATTTGGTTAAAAAGCCAAAAAAAAATTTTCTACAAAACGATTTACGAGATTAAAAATTGCAATAGATATTGAGGTATCTTTTCTACCAAATATTAATGTCCGCAGCACATTAGTTCATTTACTTCAAATCCCAAAAAAAAAATTTCGAGATAATACCTGGGTACGTGGTGCTAAAATTAGTACCATAGTCATCCTCATGCCTATATATAGTCTTATATATCCGTCGTTATACGTAAACAAATTTGTATATTCAAATTTTGATTTGTTTTGCATAAATTAATTTAAATTTATATTTTAACTCTAAAGTTAATTAATTTAATACATAAACATACAACTGCTAAACTTGAAATATAACATAAATCCACACACATATGAGCACATGTCATATAAATAATAAATCTTCATTAATATATTCCAATACACAGTGCAATCATAAATTCATTATTTAATCTTTCTCTTGTTAATTTGGGTTCAAATTGGGCGTCATTAAAATTCCCCTGCGGTGGGAGTTATGGGCATTAACTATATCGCACCATCCTCAATTGCTCATTATCGTCATCAACTTGATCATCATAACAGGAGCATTCAAACATCATCAAGAACTGTACTGTGGGTAATTCAAAAAAAAAAAAAAAACTGTACTGTGGCACGTGAGAAGTTGGCCCCACCTACCAGGACGTGGGGCAGCCGTCAGTTTTGAACCTTGGAAAGGAAGGTGGGTGCCACGTGTCCAAGATCTGGATTTCGCGCGCAGCGTCTCGGTCCGTTCGTCCTCGGAACGGACTTGTTTCCGAATGACTAAAGTGCCCTTCCATTACCGTACTCTGCTTGTCTCGTGTAGTTAGGCAAGGTCAGGGGTATAAAGGTAATGAGGGATGTACTTGATGGCGTAGCGTGGCTCCCACGTGAAGGAACCTTCCTGACAGGTTACAAATCCAAGGACGGAGTTTGGTTTGTGTTCCGTCGGCACTCGGCGTTCCATTCAAATTTTTTAAACGGATCGGACTTTTTCTGTTCGGTTCGGTTTTTTCTGTTACCGTCTGCTTCGTACACTGTTTAGTATGCACATTTTTGGCATAGTTGCTTGTCTACCCTGTAAAACTTCAAAATATCTGTTTCAGTAGAAACGGATTTTAATCAAAAGTTCAGTGGTCTATTTGCTTTCGGAGTAAACTAAACTATTTGCAAACGGATGATTTTTTATTTTCACCTTCATTTTATTTAACGTATTTAAACTGCTATTTGGTGAGGTGTGCAAACTTTCAAATCTTAAAATACAAAATAATTTAACAATATAGTTCTTGCATGAAACTCATGTATCTGGGGTCATCTAATCATGTATTTGTCGGTTGAACTCCTATAAGCAGGAACTATATGATTTATTCATATTTTATTCGCCTCTGGAGGATTGCAGGTAGGAGTATATGTATCTTCAAATAAAACTTTTATCACAGTAATAGACACCGCCATAGAGAAAAATTTTGAAATATTTGAAACAGGTAAGGTGCTCAGGCAATTATTGACAGACAAATGGGAGCCCACTAAAGGATACATCGAATAAAAGAATGATTAAAGTGACGTGCTATAATAATTATTGGTGAGGAATTGGAGGGAACCAAACGAGGAAAATGAAGCAAGGTATGAAATTTGTTGTTGTTTGGCATATATAATTAAAGTAATTAAAAGTTATTATATATACTGGTTCCTCTAATTAGAACTAATAATCATGATCTTGTACATTTGGGAGCTTTGAAGTTTTTTTTTTTAAAATTTTTGGGACTTTTGAGTTGAAAGTTTTAGAGGAGAATAATTTTACATTTTAGTTTCTTTTTTTCGATAGTTTGACAACGGCTGTCAAAGGGGAATAGAGAGGATTCTAAATTAACGGTTGGTAAAATGTTAAAATGAGAGGCTTATAATTTTTTTCAAAGAAATGCTTGGTAGGGGCAATCAAGTGAAGAGGCTTCTAAATTTATACAAATTTTTTTTTTCCATTTTTGATATTATAATGGAGTGGAAGCAATATTTAACACTTTTTTGTTTCAAAAAAGAGGGAAAAAAACAATTTCTTAAACTTTAAAAAAAAGTTTAGTCATTTTCTTTATTATAAAAGCTAGAATTGACAATTGTATTGGTGTATTATGACAGTTTCTTACAGTCAAGAAGGACACTTTCAGACTTATCAGATTCTTATAAAGTTCTAGGACTGCTGCATTGTTTGCTTTTCTTGTCATTTTTAAAACACTTGTTCAGGCGGTTGATGTTTTTCTTTGATTATATGGAATGTTGTATATATTTTGCAGTTGTTTTTCTCAGTTGGAATTTGGTTTACATAGTAGCAGTAATAGCTAGGACATATATAGGAAGGTGAAATATAATTCGTTTAACCCATCCCAGTCAGATATGGGAAGCAAAACACCAACTTGCTCAATGAATATTAATAAATAGGTTAATTTAGAACCATAATTTTATTTTTTTATGTAACTTATTTGTAATTTCTGTTTAATTTTTTATTTTTAATAAAATTTATTGGTTGGCTCTTGCTAATTAACCTTTAAAAAAATGCGATAGATATATTTAATGTTATCTCTTCTATTGTTTACCTAGATTATAATTAGTGTTACCATGGGGCAGAATTACTTGCAAATGACTCATTATATGCATTATAATTGTATATGTTCAGTTGGTCACACAATGTTCTCACATAAAAATATATTATTGAAACATAATATCTTTGCAAAGCATGCGCAAGTGTTTTTCCTTTTCTTTTTTTGGAAATTGTCTTATGAGCTAAAAATCGGACAGTTATTCCTTTCAAACTGTCGAATAGGGGCGCATAACGTAGAAAATGACCACGAAAGTGGTCATTTTCGTTAACCGTTGCATTGATGTACGAAATTTTTATACTTATTGCGTAGATTGTTGCGTTGATTGTTCCGTTGATGGGAACAATCAAAACGGTTATAATCATCTTTGACTACCTAACTGTTTTGCATTTTATTAAGATGTAAGAAAATAAACTATTCTGCATTTTGTATGAAACAGAGATAGAGAAATGACAGGTTAGGTCACACGGGAAAGGGAGAGAAGGCACTATAATCACCTCTTGCTCTCGACGGCGATTGTACTCGGTGGTGCAGAGGCGAGAGAGATAGATGTGACTGTGTTCGGCGGAGAAATGATGGAGCGACGCTGCAGAAATCTAATTTTACTCATTTCTCCCTCGATCTCTCTGCTGAGGTCCTCTGCAATCTAATAATAAAACCATAAAAAAATTTTAGACGAAATGCGCGAAATAAACGACCACGAAACGTACCAGTTTTACTAATCGTCCCGTTCTGAGACGAAACAATATTTCTATTTGCGTTGGTTGTTCCGTTCCTTAAACGAAATTGAAATCCTTATCCGTTATCGTTCAGTTCCGGATGAAATGAAACGAAAGAACGGTTGAAACGGCTACCGTTTTCAGCCCTACTGTGGAATCATTTTTTTTCCTGGGAAATTTCTACTTAGTTTATGTTCAACACAGAGCCCAGTAGCTAAAAGACCTTTGGGCCTTATAAAGTTCATATTAGGTTTGGACCTTCGCCATTCTTAGAATTTAGAAATGCTGGTCTCTTGGTCTATGAGTACAAAAGAAATACTTCTAAGAAAAAAAAAATCAAATATAATAATTACATTCTGAGCCAGAAAAGTACTTTGCTTTTTTTGGTCAAATATAAGTTTACATTAAAATATTAAAAGGAAACAATGATAGACGTAATCATTAATTAACATGTTTATAAATAATAACACGAATTTTCAGGATCCGTAAATCATATAAAATAACAAAATCATGAGTATAGAACTTACAAATTGAAGAGCATAAATCGTTAATCGTTAGACGGAAGCGTAAGTACTGACCTTCAATAGTTTTTCTTAGACATAATGATGGTCTTCTTTAGGCGTTTTATTTCCTCAACTTAATATTCTGATTTTTCTTTAGTGGAGAAAATGTGTGTAAAAATAAACACACCCTTTAGTAGAGATGGGAATGAACCACACCCTTTAGCAGAAAATTAATGAGATATTTATCAGACTCTAAGACAACCATTGGGATCAAATACAATGAATCTAGTCCATCAGAATTTCCATCAAATTTTGATGCACCCTTTAGTTAATTTCATTGAATGAATTTGAGTTAATTTCATTGAATGAATTTGGTTCACAATTAATAATATAGGCCACATAAAAAATTCTAACAAACAAAAGAAACACATTAATAAAAAAAGATGAGACCAGGGGATCAGTTCTGCGGGGTACGTCCAAGCTGACATGAGTTCTGATTTAAAATTCATACTGTCAAATCAACTGCCTAAGTTGGATGCGGCTTTATCTTGTAATTGAAGTTTTTCAAGTGCACAAATTTTATAGCATTAATTATGTGTACATGTAAGCAATATAAGTACCAGTATCAGTATCAAAATAACCATCGACAAACAACCAAGAAAAGACACGGGTTATATGATAAGCACATGAGATGCAATCAGACTTACAAGCATATGTATGGACTATGGACCAAACTAAAAGTAATACTTAATTCAACATCGATTAACATAACAATCTGTACAAGAATATTAGAAAGCAACAACATGGGAGCTTTGCCAGGATTGCGGTTACATGGTAATAACTAATAACGCATCAAGCTCTAAATTTCCTTCTGGTTTGAAATGCCAACTAGAAATTAACAACAAAAATCAAAATTACTTCTATCTTTTCGCAATTCATCTAAATGTAGCAGAAACCCAGTGAAAACTTGACGAAAGATAACTTACCAAATAAACAAGCGAACAAACCACAACTAAATGCGATAGACTCATAGCCAACAAAGAGGGATGCTCCGCTGAAACGCAAGAAAAAAAAAGAAAGTAAAATATCTATCCTTCTTAATTACGGCAGCACAGTTTCTTGTAAATATTTACTTGTCATCATCACTCAAGTATTAAACATTTCTCAGTTTTGACTTATATACCATTTAGTTTGGATACCATCTAGATCCTTAATTTTCTTTAATTAAGTTTAATATTACAGAGAGTTTGATATTGAGCTTAAATATGAGGCCGCCATACAACTTGTGATACGTTAAGAATAATATCAATATTGTTTTTTTTTTGTTTTGAATTGATCGTTAATATATTATGTTTGCTTATACAGAAACATCATTTTTCATATATATTTTAAACGTTACTAAATAGAAAACTATTTATGAATTTTTTTTTGAGAGTCAGGTGGAAATTGTCACACCAACAAATTTTATTAATAAAATAAATATGTACATGAAAAAGGTAAGAAACGAAAAAAACGAAAAAGTTTTACAGAATCTAATAAAACAGAAAAAATAAAATTGAAAATTAAATTCTAGGCGTGCTTTGTTCAGGAGTTGGCATCGACGTCACAGATACTCTTGAGTAAAAAAAATCCGCTGGAAGTCTGAGCTTGTGAAGATTCGTTTGTTTTTGCCTTCCAAATGTTCCAAGAGGTTGCCGTCCAAATGATATCCCAATTCTTTGTAGCCACACTCCTGATAGAGAACCAAGAGTCGCAACGATCTAAGGTGAGGTCTAGAAGTGGTAGTCTAAACAGAAATTGGACCAAAGACCACACATTAATAGCAAATTGGCAATGCATGAAGATGTGGTCGACAGTTTCAATGGAGCTTAAGAGTTGCAACCGGGACATGATGGAGAGGGCCAGCCTCAGATGAGAAGGTTATGTTGAGTATAGCGAGTTATCCCTTTATTTCAGTTGACTCTACGGTATTGAAAATGCTCAAGTTTGTTAGTTTTGAAAGTTCTATTAATATATATAAAAGAATTTTATAAGTATTGTTAGCATACAGATTACTTGTGTACCAATTTCGTGTAACTCAAATGTAATTATGCATTTCATAAGAACCATTCAACGTACGTATATAGTAGCATATTTCAAGTCATTTGCTAGAAAAATTAGGTAATATCAAATTTTACTATTGACGTATGCAAAAATTATATTATATTTATTTCATTATTTTCAAATTTCGTCAAGTTAGTTTGCTGCTAATAGATGCCATATCATATGCGACGTAGTTCTCAACGCATGAAGGATTGTAATTTACTTTGGGTTGTAATGTGCCTGCTAGGTATGGCTGTCAAACGTTAATAACGGAAGCGGAACATGGTGTTCCGTTTTCCGTTCCCTGTTCCGGCACACGGAAATGAAACGGAACATTAACGTGCAATACCGCCTGTTCCGTTTCCGTTCCTCATTTTTCACTTATTTCAGCCTATTTTTCATTGATTTCAGTCATTTTTCGGTAAAACGGAACATTAACATGCAATACCGCCTGTTCTGTTTCCGTTCCATTTTCTGCAACGTAACCAATTTTCCTTCCGTTTCTGTTGGAAACGTTCAAAACGGTACCAAATTGACACCCCTACTGCTAGGTGAGCAAACTTTAAAATCTCAAAAGATATACGAGTCCTCAACAATATTTCTTTTTTTTTTTAAAAAAAAACTCAACAGTATATATTTTGCATGAACCACTTGTATCTGTGATCATCTAATCATGTTTTTGTCGGTTGGACTTCCTGTAAGCAGGAACAATATGATTCATTCATATTTTATTTGCCACTGGAGGATTAGAGCTAGGAGTTACAAGTCATATGTATGTATAAATATAATAGTAGAAGGCACCCACCAAAGAAAATTAAAATGAAAGGTGTCCAGGTAAATGTTGACAGACAAGCCGGACAACCCCACTATTAATTTGATACATCAGTAAAAAGAAAATGGACAACGTGACGTGCTATGATAATTATTATATATGAGGAATTCGAGGAAACCGAACGAGGAATATAAAGAATGGTACGAAACTTTCTTGTTGTTTAGCACATAAATAATGAAATTAAGATTGACTCTGGTTAATTCTTATTAGAACCGATAATCCTGATCTTACATTCGGGAGTATTGAATTATGGAGAAAATATATGGTTTCCCGTTTAGTTAGCACTTAGTACATTCTGGTTTTGACAATGAATGTTTGGCAAACTGTTAAATAAGTGCTTTCTTAACTGAAACAAAAGATCCTTCTTTCAAGGTACATAGAGTAAAATTAAGACTGAGCACTATATTCGACGTGGTTTCTTTGTAAGTCAGAACTGACTAGTATATTGATGTAATTAGAGCAGCATCTCACATTCATGAACCACAACTTCCATGTCAGTTCATAAAATAAATTATGAGCAATTACACTCATTATAATATTGTAAATAATTGTATACTCATATAATGATCTCACATGAATTTGTTGATCAAAAGAACCATAACCACATGTCCACTGCTTGCAGTTAAAATCATGGTGCATTAAGAGTACTCGGCAGTAGATACAGCTCTTGTTAGATGGATGAGTCTTTTCGGTCAGAAAAACATGAAAGGATGACTATATCCATAGATGTAATCCAATCAAAATAGGTAGCGAAACTCACATACCAGTCCTTTTCAGTCATTCCTCTCAAGAAATTAAGTATGTACCGGGTACACTCAGATCCAACGCAATCTGTGATGCAATAAAATTTTATTGTATATTTTGCTAATTGTAATTATGTTCTCTTGTGCACTAAAAGTTAGATAGATCTATTTTTTTTCAAACTGTCCGATCATTCTGAGAAATAATTTGTACTCAAGTTTAAGATGAGCCAAGTGCTTATAAAAACTTTGGGCTTGCATCCAGTATGTATTAGATTTGGGCCTTAGTCAATAGAAATGCTGGTTTATGAATATCCGTGACACGAAGAAAAGAAATGCCGCTTCAGCAACAAATAAAATATAATTTACATTACGAGTGAGAAAATTACTTTTTTTTTTTGTCAAATTACGAGTTTTGCACCTTGACTCCTTGAGTGAAAGGTCGCAGGTTCGAAACCCGGTTGGAGATCTTTCATAGACATTTAATTTAAAAATAAGTTGGATGGTTTAGACCTCCAATTTATCTTAAAAAAAAATTACGAGTTTTGCAATGAAATACTAAGAAGCAACATAGGAAATACAATGAAAAATTAGAAAAACATGACACCAAACAATCAGTTATGCAGAACTAGGGCTGCAAAATGATCGAGACGATGGCGCAAATGAATTGTTGTGTCGATCGTTTCGTCCTATGCGACGAAACAGATTTTTTATTTCGTTGATCGTTTAGTCTAGACGAAACGATCGAAATATTTTCGTGATTTACACATGGACGAAACCGTTATTATTTCGTTAACCGTTTCGTCCAACCAAACGAAATCGTTTTGTTGTTTCGTTCGGACGAAACCAAACGAAAAACGGTTAGAACGACTTCCGTTTTCAGCCCTATGCAGAACAACAAGCCGACATGACTTTTGATTAAAATTCATATTTTTCAAATTATGTGAACAAATTACATAGAAATTATGTGTACTTGCGAGCACAATAAATACAAAAGAAAAAAAAGAATAATCAACGACAAGCAACCAACAGAGGTAACAAGTTAGATGATAAGCACGTGCATTACATCCATATGTATGAACCAATCTGAAGGATACACTTATTGATCCAACGAATTGATCAACATCAACATGACAACTTTGAATCTATAACATGCAATTTGCATAAGCATATAGGAGGACAGTATAGGGAAAATCGGCAAGGTTTGTGTTTGCTGTAGGAAATGACAATACGAAAATTTGCAAGGAGAATCAATTTTACTCGGGTCATTCCAGAATTAAACTAAATTATGCAGAAACCAAGTCAAAACTTGATCACATTCAGTATCACAGGGGAGTATCTGCCGTACTTCCCACTTACCTACTTCAATTTCATACACATCAACAGAAAATCTGGGATCTTGATGGTTGCTCAATAAGTAGATACAATTGCTTTTGAATTGATTTGAGTCACCAGATGATCTTTTTATCTGGTTGGTACCAGATCAACAGTTTTATCTTTCCTCATTTTTGTACCTAAATGGGATAACCAATAGAGCTAATATTAGTATAATTTGTCCCCAAAGAGGCAAAGAGAAAATAATATCTTTTGTTCTTATGATAACATAGTTTCTTGTAAGTATTCACTTTTGTCAGCAGCCACCAATTAATAAACATTTATGGTTAGATTTATAATTTGGTTGGGACTTCGGAAACTATCCAGATCCTCAATTTTCTTCAATTCAGCTTTATAATAATGACTACAAACAATTTTGCAGACAGTTTGATATTGATCTTGAATTACATACTGGCAGAAGATTCGATTGTTCCAGAAAATATAGTGATTGTTAATAAACTTTGGGCCTTTGCCAATAGTAGGAAACATACTAATTACTAAAAAAGTTCAATGTCGATCTTTAATTATTAAAATTCCATGAAAAGACCCAGAAGATATGGTGTTAATTAGCTGCTCAGTATCCCCGTCCCTGTAACTACATGGAAAATTGCCAGTACTTTGCTAGTCATCACAAAAACCACTCTGTCAAATTGAACAGATATAAGGCATATTAGAAAAGAAAACGAAATCTGAATCTGACAATAATGGTACCAATACAGTCCTGACCTCAATGATCTCGGCTGTATCAGTCAAATAACATTAATGCAGGCATTCTTTTACCTGGTAAACAAGAACTGGATAACACAGTTCAAATATTTATGGAGTGAAGATGTACAGTTTCTCTGAAAAGGAGACCCGAGGATCAGAATGGAGTGAAAGAAGATATATAAGACTGAAAAATCTCTCATATTATAAACCTAGTTAGAAAATCTCTAACCAGGTTATATATATATATAAGACTGAAACATTTAAACACCCTTGTTTTTATTATTTAAAAAAAAAACATTCTATGGCCAATTCGAAAGCTTCTAGCATTTATAAAGAAACGATGACTTTGTTTTACAAAAATTAACTAGGAGAAATGTAAATTTGTGAGAATTCAGTTACAGCCGGAACAAGATGGCTGTGCAGTGTATTTATGCACAGATATTGTTCCTTTTTTTAAAAAAATTTGCATTCTGACGTTTACATAGTGAATTATTGAAATCCTTTGCATTCAATCATACTGGACAACTTGTAAACATCCTTTGCATTTAATCAATTAGACTCAGAGACCGTTTTATTATTCTTTTACTTTTAGCTTCTGATATGTATGGGGAGACTGGAGAGGGGAGGGGTTATTGATTTTCTCCCCAGTTTTCATTTGTAAAAAAAGTGACCAACTTGGTAGCACAGGAAACTCTGTGGACCTACCAAGATTTTGGGTCCTATTATTTGATAATAATTACATGCAAGTGACAATAGAAAAAATTGGATGAACTATCCCAACCATCTTTGCAATCCGGATTCGCTGTTGCGCGACACGCGGTGTAGCGCACTACGAGCCGTCTGATCTTGATCGGACGGTTCACTTTTTACGGGCCTACCAATCTAGGTTACATGCACGGGGCTCCCTTGTCCATTGGATCTTAATCAAACGGCGAGCATATCGCGCGGCAGCGGATCTCAATTTCCATCTTTGCGATGCACATCGATTGTGTGAAGAAACTAACTTTGACTTTGACGAATTCTCATATGGTGTCGCGCTACACACACCTTGTAGCGCACATACGGACAAAGAATTTATATAGTATGAGTATACTCATTTGCACAACAGTGCACGAAATATTTTGTCCATATGCACGCTACGCAGTGTGTTGAGCTACACATGATTTGGTTTCGACTTTGGCATACAAATTTTGTGATATCTTCCCCAAATGCTTATCGAACGCCTTAAAAAAAATGTTTTGAGGCATTTCATTTGCATGAATGTCATGCGTTAGAAAGTTTTATGTAAACTAGGCTCCTTTAATTTATCATGCTGATCAATCTATTTGACACTGAAGTTTCCAATGTCCAAGGATTTAAGAGAAGCGGATAAGAAATTACTTTAGGCCCCATTTGGATGGAGCCGGAATTGCAAATTCCGGAAATTCGATATGTCAAATTTATTATAAACAATTCAAACTCTTCACAAAGTTACACATTTTCTAATAAATTTATGCCTAAGAATTACAAATTCTCCAAATTTCCTAAATTCCTACAACATCCAAACGGCCCCTTAGAGTCCTTGTGAAAAATTCATGTCTCCGGGCGAAAACATTAATAATATGCAATTGGAGGAAGTCAAATTAAATTAAGATATTATTAAATGAGTTATATGGAAGACTAATCCTCATCACATTACTGTTTCCAAGCATTTCGACTTTAGAGCCAAATTTCAATACTCCTCTGGATCTGAAGGGCTCGGGTAAGCAAAGCGAAAACTTCCCGACTTTTGAGTACTTCAATATAAAATCTGAATAAAATAAAAAATGACAAAGATTAGTGCATTATTTTGTTAGTTATAAAAAATTTAAAATAAAAAGCAAAACATAAGGTACAAATAAGTGATTTAAACAAACCCTTCATAAGCGCTTAGTCCCATAATTCCGACGGCGTCTGTATATTTGATAGTGTTTAAGACATCAAATCCCAACGAATGTTTTCTACTGTTATGGATCTGAAGATCTCAATATAACGAATAGACTACTATGGATATTTAAAATTGAAACTTTTAACACTTTTTTGTTGCTGCTGTTGTTGTTGTTATTATTATTATAAGTTTGTAAATTTTCTAATGCCTTTTCAAGCTTATGACATTTATAAAGTAATGAAAGTTTTCTAAAATCTAGCGGGGAGAATGTGCTTTAAAATTTAATTACGGTCCCCGGAACAAAATAACTGTGAGATGCATTTTTGCATAGATATCCTTTTTCTTCATTTTGCATTCTAAAGTTTCTCATCCGATCAGATATAACAGCTGCCTACTTTAGTGATGCATTAATATTACTGACATCAAGACCAAAATGGTTCGACACATTGAGAATCTATATACGTCTGATAACCGAAGATGTGTAAATAAATGCTTAAAAAGTTAAAATTAATTAACCGAATGATAGCTGCCTATTTTAACCACCTTGTCCCTGTTACAATTTGTACAAGTCACTAAATCAATCATTCGTTGACATGAAATTAGTTGTGAAATTATTCCACTTATTTAAAAAAAAAATTATTTGTGAAAAATAGAAAAATTTGCCAGTATCTTTTATCTATCTTCTTCACCCAGAACTAGCAGACAAGAAAACAAAAAAAGAAAAAAACAAAATTCAAAGTCCAACAGTGAATTACTAAAAATCCTTTGCATTTAATCATGCTAATCTAAGACGGAAAGTCAAAATCAGAGTCTACCATCATTGCTTAGGATCATTTTCAAAACTTTATCATCTCCATCATCTCCTTGTCTTCTATTAATGAGGACGCTGAATAATTAATGAGGATTCCAGAGGATGAGGGGATGATAGAATCCAGGGATGAAATCCAGCGCAGCGCCCTCAATAATTATCTCTGCTCTTCTGCTTCGCTCCCCTTCCCCGCCTTTCTGTTTCGCTCCCTTCAACAATTACGATATTAACTTCAATAGTTACGTATTAATTTCAACAATTATCCAGCACCTCTATGAATTATCCAACGCCTCTATTAACTGTTGAAGTTAATATACATAACTGTTGAAGTTAATATATATAATTCTTGAACTTAATATCGTAACTGTTGAAGTTAATAAATATAACTGTTCTATTTATATATATCAACAACAATTAATATCATAACTGTTGAAATTAATATGTAACTGTTGAAGTTAATATCGTAATTGTTGAAGGGAGCGAAATAGAAGGGTGCTTTGTATCGCTCCCTCCCTCCCCTTCATCCCCTCATCTAAAAAAGAAAAATATGTTAATCATCCCCTCATTCTCACTCCCCTCTTTCCTTTTTTGGAATGCAATTAATCTAAATGTTGGGAGGATGGCGGGGATGATGAATATTGGAGATGATCCTTATCAGCCCCGATTATATAACTGTTGCGATACCATAAAACATCATCAAGATTTATTTTGTTTATTTTACATTTCTAATTTTATCAACAAAATATTTTGTATTACCAGAACTAAGTTTTCAACCGCATACAATGTTGTGACTACATGATCATTCTTATTTAATTTATATATACTAGCAAAAGATGATCTTAATATGTGGACAAACAAACAAATATAATAATGTCAAATGATCTGACTTTTTATCTGAAATCAACATGTAGACCACAAATTAATTGATATAACAATTGTTTGGATCCCTTCTAGTAAAATTGTTATGAGATCTGATCTTATAGTGAAATTGTTATAATTTTTTTATGGATAGTTTTATAAGTAGTATAGATTTATCTTGGATCCACGCATTGCGTGCGCTATTGCGTGTTAAGTTAGAGAAAACTAATTTCAATGTTAATATGATTTGATTATTAATTGGCATCCCACTATCCCATATTATTTAATCTCAAAATCTTAGCATTTTATGTTAATTACTGGCGGGATAATCCAAATCGAATCAACATTATTACATTTTCAAAAAAAAGAATCAACACTATTATTATTATATATATCTTGAGCTATTTTGAGTCGAACTCGAGGTCGCCGAAATAAATTTAAATTAATTGAGTTGACCTTGTTAGATTTAAATCGAACACAAGCCAGTCACAACGAGCGAAATTCCAAATGCGAGTAGGATGGAACTCAAGTTCGATTCAATCATCCAAAGGTGGTAACAATCTGATCTGCTTTGTTTTGGCGATCAGCTCCATGATAGGAAATAAAATACAAGTGAGAATCATTTTGAGTTATTTTTATTTTCAATTTAGTTGACAAGATTCTAATTCGGAATTTCCGTCATTTCTCTCTTCTATCATCTCCATTCTCTCCTCTACAAACGCATTAATTTTTTTTCAATTTTAAAAAACGTATTAATAACTTCTTTTCTATTTTCGAAAATCCAGAGAATGAAAGAATGAACGTCAGAGGATGAGGACAAAGGAAATCAGAGAGGAGAGGGGGAGGGAGCGAAACAAAAAAGGATAGAGGGAGTGAGTCACAGGGATTGACTTATTAACTAGAACAATTATATATTTAACTAGAACAAATATATATATTAACCAGGACAATTACTATATTAAATAGAACAATTATATATATTATCTAGAACAGTTGCTATATTAACTAGAAAAATTATATACATCAATCAGAACAATTATATGTTTCAACTAGATCAGTTGTTATGTTGACTAGAACAATTGTATATATTAACTAAAACAATTAATATATAATTGTAGAGGGAGAGAATGAATCAGAGGGGAGGGAGAGGGAGGGGGACGGGGAAGAGGAGTGAGCGAAACAGAGAGGGAAAGAGGGGATGACTCCTAGGGGATGATGGATGGAAATAACGGAATTTAATTACATTCCGGAAATGAAATTCAATTAATTACGCGTTTTTTAAAAAAGAAAAACGTGTCTTTAGGGATGATGGGATGATGGATTTTGGGATCATCTTTATCAGTCGATTCTGTTTATTAAGAATTCTTTTATTTGATTTATCAGAAAAGATGTGCGAACGCGTAATAAGTTATCTATCATTTAATAAATTATATATTTTTGGCATGCTTATTTGCATGTCATAATAAACTGACATGCATGAAACTGTATTCAATTCCTAATATCACTTAAGATTTAAGAAACAAATTTAGATTTAATGGTCACAAGACAACGCATCTTAATTAAATTGATATATCATATGTCATGATTAGAATAAATTTAAACCTTGCTAATAAATCTCTTATGAATATTCAAAATTAATACATTGACCTGCTACTTTTATTTTCTTAAAAAAAAAATTCCTGCTACCGCTTCAAGCTTCTGGTACTAATAAAGAAACAAGAGATGGGCTAAAATCAGCCACGATTGACGGATGCAACCGTCAGCTACGATCAAATTTCAATTTTCGTGATTCTAACAGTTGATCCGAACCGTTCAATGTATTCTCCATATTGAAATCTCATTGGAGACCAAATTTTACATTTTTCTAAATTTTATTTACTATTTTTTTTTAGATTTTTAAAAATCATAGTTATTGAAGGGTCCATAATTGTTTAGATTAAAAATTTTATAAAATATAAAAAAAATACTAAAAAATTTCAGAAAAATATAAAATTTTGTCTCCAACGAGATTTTAATGTGGAGAACACATTGAACGGTTCGGATCGACTGTTAGAATCACGAAAATTGAGATTTGATCGTAGCTGACGGTTGCATTCGTCAGTCGAGACTGATTTTAGCCAATCTCAAGAAACAATGACTTTTTTTTTTTTGGACGAGAAAAGAAACAATGACTTAGTTTTCTACGAAGTGACTGAAATTTGCACTCTTCTTATTTTACCGAACAAAAGAAACTGTGAAATGCAACGCCTTACTTCGCTAGGTGGGAATTCGGTAACGACCGCTTTATCCTTGTTTGCTGTGACTTTTGTTCTTCTCTCTCTTTGTTTTACTGTTTGAGACTTTCTCTCTCTAACCACTTTTCCCATCTTCTCAAATCGGTTGTCCCCTTCCAAATCTCTCTCAGGATCTCCTAGAAATCAAATTAAAACCTAAAATTTACGGTTGGCCCTTTGAAAATCTGCTGGTGGACTCATAATAAAAAGCTCCTTTCCTAACAAGGAGCTGAAAGGAGGAAAACATGTCGAGGGGTTATAAATATAAAGAGGTACCAGTCAAAAGGCTTTCAGTACATTTGGATGAGGATGAAGAATACCATGAGAAAGTTGAGGAATTAGCGCATGTGATAGTTGCAATAGATGAAAACAAGGCAACAAATGGAAACATTAATAAGGTGTTAGCAAGAATGGCGCAAAGATATGGATTGATGAGGTATCAATTCACATTTTGGAAGGTATCTGAAAGATCCTTTTTTATTAAATTACCTTTGGTTTTGGATTCAAAGGAAGTTATTGAGGATATGACTATGTGGGGTTTAATGCATAGATGGTGGTTTGTGCATTATGATCAGAATGCAGAGAAACATAATTACTGTATGAAATTTAAGGTCCAAATTAGGATGTTTGATTTTCCTTTTCAATGCTGGTCTAAGAATAAAGTGATTAGAGCTATTTCACCCATTGGCTACATCCAGTATTTAAATGAGGAAAACATAGAAGGAACTGATCGAAGATTTATTGAAATGGAAATTTTATGCGATGATCCTAGAAATATCCCAAATTATTTGGATGTGTTCTATGGTAAAACTAAATGGAGGCAATGCAGAATAATTGTTTTAGATTGGGATTTTGATACTTGGGGGCCTGTAACTGTGAGGGATGGTGAAATTGATAAACATATGGATGGATGGAGTAGTGAAGATGATGATGAACAAGACCAGCAAAACATAAATACAAGAGGAGAGTTGGTAAATGGTCATGATAGATTACAAAATTATTACAGTTCTCGAAAACCACCTTCAAATGGTTCTTCGCAACCTTCAGACAGTATCTATAACACTTTTTTGACAAAAAAAATTTCTGATAAAGAAAATGGTGACAGGGGGAAGGAGGAGGAATTGTACCTCGGTCCACAAAGACCAGGTGCAGAGAAGTGGGCACTGCGGAAGGGCGTAGAACTTTCTCAAAAGTTGAAGATGTGCTCAGTGGAACGCCACAGTGAGTTGGGCTTAATGGACCAAATTAATTTAGGCCCTCAACAACAGTCATATGGCAAGGAAAATGAAGAGAATAAGGGTTGTACTAAAAGGATCTGTAATTGGAGTAAGGTAGCAAACTATTTGAACTTGCATATGAAGGATAAAAATGAAGTAAATAAATTGTTAAACTGGAGTTTGAGAGTTGAAAAAGAAATGGATGGGAGACTGTTGAAAGAAATATGCATTAATCATGAAGGGAACTTTGTGGATTGTTGCACGGATGACAACCTTTTATCTAGAAAAAGCAATGAATGCATGATGACCAAGGGGTACGGTAACAGTCTTGGAAAGGTAAAGAGGTCATCTCAAAAGCACTGTTTAGGGGGTAAAAGAGAAATGGAGACTTTATATAAAATTAAAAAGAGTGACCTTTCTGTTTATACCAAGGACATATATAAAGAAAATCCAATTACTACTCATTGTCCTACAATAAAATTTCTCACAAAAATGGAGAAAAATTATGAAAAAGAAGAAGAAGAGCTGATCAAGCGCTTACTGGAGCAGACTAAATTAGGTGGTGAACAAGAGCATGTAATCAAAATTCCTACTCAAGCAGTGGTGGCAAGAAACTGGAGAAGGTGCATTTTGGTTAAAGTTATAACCGATGGAAGAGTCACTGAGGAGAATTTCTCGATGACCATGAGAGCAGCTTGGAGAGTGCATCAAGACACAAAAATAGAAGAAAGGAAGGAAAAAGAATTTCTTGTGGAATTCATGTGTGAAAGAGACCTCTCCAAGGTCTTAGATGGTTGGTGGCACTTCAAAGGAGACCTGGTAGCCATGAAAAGGATATTTAGCCAACAAGAGGCTGAAGAGACTGAAGTAGACACAATTGACCTTTGGGTGCAAGCTCATGGTTTTCCAATGGGACTGATTTTACCAAATGCAATCCCTGATATCATGAGGGTTGTAGGCACGCCAATATCAGACCCTCAGGTAATTTACAACAATGGGGTAAAGGCTTACAAAATCAAGCTCATGGTATCACTCAAAAAACCAGTGCTCCATACCCTGAGTTTGGAAAATGAAGTCATAGGAAAATACAAGGTTTACTTGGTATATGATAAGGTTAAAAAAATTTGTCTCTACTGTGGCATAATTGGGCATGTCAAGGAGCAATGTGTGGATAGAAGAATGTATCTGAGGATGAAGGAATCTGAAAAGTTTAAGGGCATGATGGAGCTATGGAACATGCCAGAAGCTAATTTCAAACCATGGATAATTGATCAAACAAAAGTGCCAATCATAAGATCCTCTACAAAAAATGCTCTGGACTCAATGGGAAGGGGAGGGGAAAATTCTGGAGAAGGGTTTGATGGAGGTAGAGATAAACAAAAGATACATGAAGACTGGTCAAAAAGTGAAGAGGAGCAAGCAAGGCAGATGAGATACCTTAGTCAAGAAAATTTCCTCAATAAAGGAGGCATGAAGAGAGCTGCTGGTGACATGACTCAAAGCCAGAACATACAAAACCAGATGATGATTTATGTGGGATCGCTGGAGGAAGAGAAGGATAATCAGCCTTTAAACAGGAAGAGGGCCAGGGAGGCGAACCCAAACTCGCCTCCACCGTCTCAATGAGGATCATTGCATGGAACTGCCGCGGTTTGGGAGGGCCGCGGAAGAGACGGTTCATGAGCAGACTTATTCAAGCAACCAATGCAAAAATGTTGTTCCTTTCTGAAGTCAAGGTGTCAACAACAAGAGCAGAAAATTATGTAAGAAACCTCCCTTTAGATAATTTCTTTATTGTCCCACCAATAAAAAGAAAAGCTGGAGGTTTGTGTTTGATGTGGGACAGTGAAATTGATTTACAAATTTATGCTTATAATAAACATTATATTGTTGCTTGGGTTACACAAAGAGGGAAACAACCTTGGGTTATGGTAGCAGTTTATGGAGATCCTTATCACTCAAAAAATTACAAAATATGGAGTGATATAAAAATGTTTATTCAAAGAGAGGAAAAAATTTGTTTGATTGGAGATTTTAACGCCATTTTAGGAGCGAGGGATAAGTATGGAGGGAGTGACTATCAGAACTCAAATAATAGGGGCTTCAGAGAATTTATAAATGACATGGGCTTAATTGATTTGAATTTTAAAGGCCCGGCTTACACTTGGACCAATAAACAAAATAGTTCTAAAGCTATTTTTCAGAGGCTTGATAGAGCTCTGGTTTCTTCTGCTTGGTTAAGTTATTTCAATCAAGCCTACCTAAACAATTTGCCCAGGATTTACAGTGATCATGCCCCTATAATGTTAAACACTGAAAAATTTTACCCTCCAACGAAAGATTTTAAAATTGAAAACTGGTGGTTTAAGGAAGAGGGTTTTCTGGAAGTGTGTCAACAAACTTGGAATGAAACTGCAGATCAAAATTGGGACCAAAGATGGAAAAATTTTAGACAAAAATTAAAAAATTGGACAAAAAATTTGCAGACTCCTCAGAAAAAAATTAAGAAGCTGGAGGAAGAAATCTCAAATTTTCAATCATTACCACCGGAGCAGCAACAAACCCAAATAGAAATACACCTCAAAAAAAGTTATGAAAAGGCAGAAGATCAATTGGAAGATTATTGGAAACAAAGGGCGAAACTAAATTGGGATATTCATGGGGATAAAAATACAAAATTTTTCCATATAGTGGCAACTCATAAAAGACAGAAAAATCAAATTTTGGCTATACAAAATGAAAATCAACAGATGGTGAGTGATCATAGAGAAGTTAGAGGAGTGTTTGTAAGATATTTTAAGAATCTCTTTTTGGATGACCAACAAATTGAAACACAATACATAAAAAACTGGTTTTATGATTGGAATTTACATCAAGGGTCGAAGATCCCGGATTGGGCTGTCAAAAAATTAGAAAAAGCACCTGATGAAAATGAAATAACAGAAGTGCTCTTTAAAATGGGCCCGGATAAAGCACCAGGCCCAGATGGGATAAATGCTAGATTTTTACAAATAAACTGGGCTTTTCTGAAAAAAGATGTGACAAATATGATTCAAAAAGTTTTTATAACTGGTGTAGTTTCAAATGATTTGCTGAAATCGGTGGTTGTTCTTGTTCCAAAAACAAGTGATCCCCAGACACCAAAAGAGTTTAGACCAATTACTTTGGGAAACACTTTATATAGACTCTTAATGAAAATTATTTCAGAAAGGTTAAAGCCATATATTTCCCAAATTATTGGTGAAACTCAATCTGCTTTCCTAACAGGGAGGGGGACTATGGATAACATTATACTAGTAAGGGAAGTTTTGCATTCTTTCTCGAATAGCTCCTTCCACACAAAAGCCTTTATGATGAAAGCTGATATTAGTAAGGCTTTTGATAAAATTCGATGGAACTTTATTGAAGTAACCTTACTTATGATAGGTTTATCTCTGAAGGTGGTTAATTTAATAATGAATTGTATTAGAGGTGGTACTATATCCCTTCTTATTAATGGGCAAAAGGACGGTTTTATAACACCGCAAAGAGGGGTGAGACAAGGATGCCCATTATCTCCGTTCTTGTTCATCCTTGCAATGGATGTGCTATCAAAAATGTTTCAAAATTTGCATCACCAAGGGGCTTACAAGGGCATTAAGTTAGCAAGCACGGCGCCTTTTATTTCAAATATTTTGTTTGCAGATGATTTAATTATTCTAGGTCAGGCAAATCAAAATGAGGTGCATTGTATAAAGAAAACCATGAAGATATTTGGAGAGATGTCTGGGTTGAGCTTAAACCCGTCAAAATCAAAAATATGGTTTAGTAAAGTTTGTGGGGAAGATGTAAAAAATCAGATAATGAACCAGTTGCAGGTTACTCAGGCAGACATTGAAGAAAAATATCTTGGTGTGCATTTATCTTGCCAGAAGTTGCCACCTCAACTAGCCCATAGAGATATTATCGAAAAGATGGGTAAAAGATTGGCAGGATGGAAAATGAACACCCTCTCTCTTGCAGGTAGAATAGTATTGCTGAAGTCTGTCTTTTATGCGCTCCCTATTTATTATATGATGACCACAATGTTGCAGAAGAGAACTTATGAGGAGGTGCACAAAATCATGAGGAAATTTCTATGGGGAAAACATAATAGAGAAAGATACTTGTCCCCAATTTCTTGGAAGAAAGTTTGTCAGCCGATAGAAAAAGGGGGTCTGGGAATAAGAGACCTGGAAATTTTTAATAAGGCTCTCTTAATGAAAATGAGTTGGGAATTGATTTCTGAAAAAAACAAGTTATGGGTAAAAATTGTGAAAGCCAAGTATTGTTCTAGAATTGGTTTCTGGAATGTTTCAAATACAAGAGGAGGGAGTAATTTTTGGAAAAGCATATTGAAGATTAGAGATGAGCTAAAAGAGGATGTTTTCTGGAAGGTAGGAGATGGCACCAAGATAAAAGCTGTAGGATCACCATGGTTTATGGGATGGCAGCATTTGCAGTCAACACAATCAAGGGATAATGGTAAGAGAGTTGCTGACTTGATGAGACAAGGGACATTTGCGTGGGACCCAATACAAATTGAGAGAGTATTTGGCACAGAAACAATGCAATTTATTGTGCAAAATGTTAGGATCTATGCAAATGAAGAAGATAGGCTTTTGTGGCTGCCCCACAAATCTGGTAATTACAATACAAATTTATCCTACAAGAGGATGGTAAAACGACTCCAGAGAAATGAAATTCAGGCTGAAGACCAACAGGACGCAAATGGCAGTAAATTATGGGCAAAAATTTGGAAAATAAAAGGGGTACAACCAAGGGTTATAACTTTTCTTTGGAGAGTTCTTCATAATGCCTTGTTCACAGCAAAAAAATTAAATGGTATATTTCCAAATGTACCCCCAGTGTGTGCAAGATGTGGGGAGCAGGAGGAGAATATTATACATCTCATTTTTACATGTCCCTCCTCAAAAGCTGTATGGTTTGCCTCACCTTTGGGTTTCAGAGTGCAAGATCCAAATGTAAATGTCAACCAGTTGATTGTAAATGTAATGCAAAATCTTCAACATGAGCAGTTAGCTTTGTTCCTCAATATGATGTGGCAGGTATGGAAAGCTAGATGTGAGTTCATTTTCAGAGCTGTACCTTTTGAGGTGAGAAATGTTCTGCTCAAATCTCAAGCCTCCACGATGGTCCCCAATGGGATACAGGGAGTAAGCAGAAAGAAGAGAGATTTTATAACTCATTATGAATTACCTGTTGGAGCAGCTCTGGCTATTCTAGATGGTTCATGGGATCAGAAGAATGACATTGGAACAGCATGTGTGATTTATAAGCCTGATGGAACTTTTCACTCGGCAAAATCCTTTTCTGGTGTTGCTCCTGACGCTTTCACAGCAGAGGCCACAGCTTTATTAAATGCTCTTAATCATATAAACTCTCTCCAAATTATCTGTACCTCCATACATATATTTACTGATTCAAAAAATTTAGTGCAGAGTATTGACATTTATGATATGCAGAATATCCCTTCTTGGCATGCTTCAACGATTTTGCAAGGGTGTTTCACTTTCATGCAACAGCATCGACAAGTCACACTTAGATATGCAAGGAGGGAGCATGTACGGCAGGCACATTCCTTAGCGAATCAAGCCAGGAGGGAAAGATGTGGCGTTATAATTGACGGAGGGGAGAACACATATTTGTTGCCGGTTGCTTTTAAATGGAGTCGGGCTGCATGAAGGCTTAAGTAGTTTCATTTTGTGAACATCCCAATTTTTATTTGTATTATAAGGAAATGTTAAGTGTTGTTCTATGTCTTTAACATATCCTTTTCTTTCCGGGGTGATTTGCTATGTAAAGTAATTTAGTTTTATCTCTGTATGGATCTGTTAAACTTCTGAAGTATTTAGTACAAGCCTACGGGCGCTTAAACTTTCAAAAAAAAAAAAAAGGTAACGACCGCTTCACATTAATTGGCAGCAATGATTAAACCACGACCTTGTTCCAAGAAAAAGTTACCCTATCAGTGATAAGTGGACATAACTAAACATATACAATATTAAAAAAAGAAGTTCTAGTATTCATTGGAAATGACAAGAATATATAAAATTAATTGTGCAAAATAGAGAAAAACTGGTGCTGTAATTAACTATCCTTTTCACCCAAAACTGGCAGAGAAAAAAGAAAAGAAGAACGTGAATTGTTCAACGGTGAATTGTTCTAAATTTCTGATTTATAAATATATAAACTATGTACGCGCACCGTGGCACCGGCGCACCGCATTTAATCATACTAGTTCGTTGACGAAAAGTCAATATCAGATAAGAGTCACTGAGTCAGCCATCAGCCCATCATTCATAGGTTAATTAATATTTAATACCGAGAAACTGGTCAACATTTCTACGCCGAATAAAACCAAACTGTTTCACGTGCAGAAGGGAAAAAAATATGACCGGCATGAGGTAAATTAAAATCAGTCGGACTGACGAATGAGCAATGTTTTTGAAAGTCGATCTGGACATCGGTTTAATAATTTAATTGATTTGACTGGTTGAACCGGTAGAACGAACCGGATAACGTTATGGCTACCATATAGTTTATATAAATTAAATGTTATACTTATTTACATCAAAGTCAATTGACCTAGTGGTAGTGCATATCATTTTTATTCAAGACATTCCAGGTTCGATCCCTCTCTATAACATTTTTTTAAAATTTCATTGAACTAAATGAAAAATGTTTAAAAACTTATGGTTCGACGATTTCACTTAAAACCGGACCGGACCAGCCGGTTCATTGTGGGTCGCTAACAGCCAAAAAAACGGCTCAGATTGGACCGGACTAGGCTCCGGTTCGCGGTCGAACCGGCCGGTCCGGTCCGATTTTCAAAACATTCCATATGAGTTCGTTTAACTGCGATTAAATTTTTAATTATTTAGATTCTAACTATTGATCAATGTGTTCTCCATATTGAACTGTTATTGGAGACCAATTTTTTTTTCTGAATTTTTTTTTGGTATTTTACAAAATTCTTAATCTAAACAATTTTAGATCCTTCAATAAAAGTATTTTTTTAATTTTTAAAAAAATTTATAAAATTATAAAATTTGGTCTTCAATGAGATTTCAATATGGCGAACACATTGAACGGTTCTTATTAACCATTAAAACCTTAAAAATTGAAATATAATCGCGGCTGATTTTAGTCTACCTCACATGGTATTACAGCCAGGGGCGAAGCTACAGCCTGAAAGGACCCACCTTGAAAAAAAAATTTATTTGGAGTAGTGCTTATGTGTAAGTAAAAAAATTTACATGACCCATCTAAAAAAGTTCGAAGGACCCATCTTAGGAAATCAGAAATTAATTTGTCTCCTTCTACGAGTAATTTCTTCTATATTAAATATTATGTTGTACATATATTTAAAAAAAAATTATGTACCCTGTTAACATGAAATCCTAGCTACGCCCCTGATTGAAGCATATACCAAGACGGTTAGATGAGGGAATTTTTCTTTCGGACTTTGCATAGATAGGTTGTTAAGTTACATCAAAATTGTAGAAAGGTATTTGACATAATCAATTTTAAATTTTTGAGTTATTACATTAGACAACATATTTCGAGTGAAGGTCTCGAGTTTGAAATATGTTAAGATTTTTTTTGTTATTTAAATTTGAAATAATTTAATCATTAATTTATCATACAAAAATAATTTGACATAAAAAATTAATAGTTCAACGATGAACTGAGAGATTGGAGATTAATGGATTAATTTTTGTCGATTGCTGAAAATTGTACTTATGTTATATTGAGACTAGAGATCATTCTGTGATTATGACCTTCACAAAACATAGAAAGAACATTAATTTACCAGGTCTTTAATTGATCTCGTAACGGACAACGCATCCGCGTCTAACAAGGTCACTTGCATGTCAATGACACGGTCAATGCTTCTAGACCGTTTTTTAAAAAAGGAAAAAAAAAATCCAAAACCGATACAAACAGGCTCATCAGACATAATATTACGAAACTGTTAAAAATGTTTACAGAAAGGAGCTCAGTTATGCTGTTATCAAACACCTCCCAGTCCCAGATAACCAATGTACCAAACACAAAATAATAACAAAAAAAATCATAACCGGCCAACGCAACAAAACATACAAAACATATGCTTCCACACGTGTTATATTTATTCCAGCGGATTTTTTTAATATTTTTAAATAGACAACAATCATATCTTTTTGAAAATTTGAAATTTGTGAGTTTTGTTCTTCAGAAAGTAAAAAGAAAAAAGAAAACAGAACTTCTTTTCCATGCATAGTATATTGATATGTACATGCTTACATGGCTAAATAGCTTAAAATGGAATGTTCAAAATTTGCAAGTCAATGTCTAAAACTCTAAATAAAGCATTAGCGTATTAGTTCTTCGTTAAGGCACCATAATCTATTCAAGCGAAGGTTAAAATGCATTAAATTGTGTCATTGATTGGTGTTACAAGTCTCGATTTTAGAGTGGCCTCAATCATTCAATTTGGTCTATGGTCCGTTTTTCGATATTGGAGATATTAGAGATTCAATCAAATTTTTAACCACTAAATTCATTTACGTAGTTTTCATAAAAAAAGATCGCTTAATCAAAATTTATATTTTTAGCGTCTTTTTATTTAAATTAAAAAATATATATAAAACTTATGTGTATAATATGGAAATTACTAATCAATTTTGCTCTACTTGCCATTGCGCACCATTGCTGAGACATTCCCTTCACCCGGCTACTCTTGGTAGTGGGTAGGGGTGAGCAAAAAGCTCGTAACTCGTGAGTTACTCGAACTCGACTCGAGAAAAACTCAGTTATAACTCGAGCTAAAAAAACTCGAGTTGGCATAACTCGAGTTGAACCAACTCGGTTAATCGACGAGTCGAGTTTGAGTTAGGCTCAACTCAGCTTGTTGACTCGTGAGCTGACTCGTGACGTAATAAATTTTAATTTTTTAAGATTATCAACATGATTTATGAGGGTTGATATTGAGTTTCAAGACATATTTTGCTTCAAATCAATGGAAAAGAATAAAATTGATGATAAATTTGATTTTTTATATTATTGTATATATCAATTACTTTAATTTTGAAATAATGCATCAATTAAAAAAATGAAAATTTGAAGTAGACATACTCATATCAAGTTGGCTCGTGACTCGTGAGCTAACTCGAGTTAGAGACGAGTTGAGTTTGAGCTAACTTAAAAAACTCGAAAGTATTTCCAACTCGAGTCGAGCTAACTCGAGTTATAATCGAGTTGAGTTTGAGTTGGCTCCAACTCGCTCGAAATCGGCTCGTATACAGCCCTAGTAGTGGACCCCCTCACCCAGCGCCTTCATCCAGTAGCATCTCTCTCAGCTCTCTTCCTTTGCCTTATACTTCCCCTTTATCCGATGTGCTATCTCCGTTCCTTGCCTCCTTTTAATAGAGCGATGAGTACTTTCTTTCTCTCTTTTGTGTTTCTCTCGTGTCTTTTCTTCCTTCTTCTTCTTTTCTCTCCTTTGTGCTCCAGCCTATTTCTTCTCTATGCATATTCAATTTATCTTTTATTGAATTTATTTATCGTAAGTGTTTACTTTGTTTATTTTATATATTAACTTTTGTAAGCATGATTTCTGTTGTATTATATAGACCATGCTTATTAATTTAGATTTGAAAATACAGTCCTTTCCATTTTCATAAAGATTTTCCTAGAGCAGTTACCCACTTGCATTGACATGTATGACATTACATTTACTCAGATTTATGTTGCATGGAAGCCATCAATGTAAAAAATCGGATTGTGGCAGATGGTTCTTTTTCAAGCTCGGCTATATGATGTAGCAATGGGGATGTTCATATTTGTGCCTTTAGCCATGTTCTCACGGTTCCTATTCCTGTCTAATTTGCAAACTCATCTCTTGTTCAACAAAGAATTTAAAAGTAAAAAGTTTTTTCTCTTTACGGTAAGGGACAGGTTCAATAAGGAATTCATCAATGTAGATTTTCAAGACTCTTCTAGGAAATTCTATGAAGAAAATTGGGAATAGTGCTTCTTCACTCTCTTCGAGTGAATTAGGGCAGATAATTAGAGACTAATTGGCCTCAAAATAGTTATAATCATTGGCCATTAATTTGTACTAAAGACCATTGTTTATTTCAAAAAAGAAATTATTTTTTTTATTGTTTCTGTCAAGTGAGTTTCTCCAGAATACGTATGGACAATACTGCAGATTTAATTTGATGATTCACTTTATTAATGGAATCATGCCAATGAGAAAAATTCGTATCAAAATTCTGTTACAATTTTTGGAATGTGTTATAAAATAACATAATATCAATCGACATGATTCAGTTGCATGATTAACATATGAAAGGATTAGCTGTTATCTTAATTGAAGCAAACAATAAAATCATCCAAAACCATATGAATCGGTAATAAATCGAAATTGCTTATTATCATCCTTCCTCAGCATCATCCTCTCAAGGCGTTTTATTTTTTTTTATTTTGAAAAGAACTTGTCCAGCGTCCTTTTCGTTTTTCTCTTTGATTCTTTTTTTTTTTAGGGTCTCATCTCTTTGATTTTTTTTTCTCTTTGATTCTCATCTCCTACAACCAACTCCTTACCATCCTGACGCATTCACTTCCCCCTTTCACACACCCCATGTCGATCCTAATTAATATGAACAATCATGCTATTTAATATCAATAATTGTACTAATTAATATTAACAATTATTCCAACAAATATGTGTTTGGAGGTCCATACACACCGCAGTAGATCGTGCATGTGCATCCAAAATCGGAAACGCAATGGAATCCAATTGCAGTAATATGTGTTTGGAGGTCTATACACACTTCCCAAATATCTGTTTGCTGATTATTTAAAAAGTTCTTAGAATTTTCAAGATGCTGCAAAAATCTTTACTCTAAGTAGGGCTGTATACGAGCCGAGTTCGAGCGAGTTAGCCTCAACTCGAACTCGAATTCGTCACAACTCGAGTCAACTCGTGACTCGACAGCA
The DNA here is from genome assembly GCA_028095005.1 of Rhynchospora pubera. NCBI lineage: Eukaryota > Viridiplantae > Streptophyta > Magnoliopsida > Poales > Cyperaceae > Rhynchospora > Rhynchospora pubera. The sequence continues at coordinate 25,227,718 of CM051460.1, read as the reverse complement.
AAGCAGTTCCGAGCTATTCGAGCTAACTCGAACTCGGCTCATTTTAACTCGAGTCAACTCGTGACTCGGCAACGAACTCGTGAGAAGGTGTTGAGGTACTAGTCACCTTAAAATTTTGCTCGAAAATAGAAAAACATGAGCAGTCATGAGGGTGTAAGGGAGGGAAAAAGGTCTGGGGACTTGGAGACTAGGGTTAGTGCACAAGTTATTGAATTGCAAATCAATAAAATTGTTGGGTTGTATATTAATATGATAACATTTTATTTTTTGCAGCCTGTATATTCTGACTCGAGTTGTACCGAGTTGAGTTGGGCCCAACTCGAACTCGGCTCGTAAAATTAACGAGTTGGCATAACTCGAGTTGTTATAACTCGAGTTCTTCTAACTCGAGTTTTCATCGAGTTTTTTTCGAGTCGAGTTCGAGTAACTCACGAGTTACGAGTTTTTTGCTCACCCCTAACTCTAAGTAAAATTAAAGATATATAGTTTCCATAAAAGTCACTGTTTTTTTCTTTTTAGTATGATAAAAGTTACTGTTACATGATCTTCTTACCATCTTGAGAAATGGATTAATTAATAAATGCACCTTTCTCATATAGAACTTAATTGTAAGGGGAAAAAAAAAGCTCACTGAATAGTGAATAAAGAAATAACTCAAAGAAATGTTGTAGTTTTTCTCTGTATATAATTAGGACTCGTTTGGTAGTGACAAGTTTAGCTTGATTTTTGAGTCAACGAGTTAACCTACGGACTTTGCATCGCCAAACAACTTTGGGGTTAACGAGATTGACACTACCTCCCTAACTTTGCCATATTTGAGCTTTCCTCAAACACCAAAAAATAAAAAATTATATCGTATATGAAAATAAAAACTTTGAAAAGAATCCTTAAAATTTCAAATTTTAAAATTTTAATATTTCAAATTTTCAAAATTTCAAAATTTCAAATTTTTAAATTTTTTTATTTCAATTTTTTTAATTTTTAAATTTTGAAAATATCAAGATTTAAAATTTTTTAATTCTAAAATGTCTAAATTAAAATAAATGTTATAAGTAAATGTATTTACTTTGATCACTAACTTTAACCTTTTATGCCAAAAAAAAATTATTAATTTTAAGTTAGTACTAACTTTTACTAATTTAAACCTCAAATACTAATTTCAAAATGCTAACTTTAATTCCACTAAACTTTGACGTTGCCGAACGATCCTCGGCAACGATCCTTTAGAGGATAAAAGAACAAAAAAAGAAGTCAATACATTGGTTCAGAAATGCTATTGACAACATCATTATCTAGTATCTACTAATGGGCTAATGGCTAGGTAAAAACCATCCTGGTTTTTCCATTGAAGGAAGCGATATTTTCTCCCAGCTCCTGCTCTCTATGTCATACTTAGAAAGGTAATAAGTGGTGGAAACACCATCAAATTTTATCAACTCATAAGAGCCTAAGTAGAAGATGCAGTTTCTTTCGGATTGAATAGACCCACTTGCGCTGATTGAAAAACCTTGACCTCCATCTAGGAACAGCATTTGGTCTCCAATGCTACTGATTTTCACCCATTTACAATTTTTGCCTTCACAATTGAGTCTATATATTTTGCAATCCCCGTCTCGATTAAGACTACGGTTGCAAGAGATTCCTAATAGCTCTCCGCACGATTCGACAAGACAGTTCAATTTCGTAGGAGGCGGCGGTACCGTCGTCACAATGACACCTGATTTTACCTCAATAACCTCAGTTGTCCTGGTTTCAGGACTGTAAACAAAGAACATTCTTTTGTGGTATATCATTAAGCAACCTTCAAGGGCCTTTCGTAACACCGTCCACTTATCGTCGCCTGGACGACACAAGCCTAACGTTTGAATCTTGGACTCTGTCTTTCCTCCGCATATAGTGACATAATCGGTACAGTTTTGGGAGGTGCTGATAGGAAAGCACCAGTCAAGAGCTATGGGAGGAAGCGGCGCCTCTTCACTAGTTAGAGGATTGAAAAGTGCCAGAGAGGAACATGTCCGATCGGAGGCAAAGACATACTTTCTTGATGGTCCCATCAATTCCTTGCCATGGCATTCGGGCACAGACATGGTCTGGAATTTGCCGTGCGAGAGCGAGTAGAACTGTAGTTGGTTCTTAGCAGAACCAGAGCTGATGAGAAGCCATGGGAATTGTGACGGTAGGTCCGAGAGAGGTGCCTCGGAGTGCCAATTCTTGCAAACGGCACGAAAACGAGCAAAGTCAGTAAGGTCGGGGAGCCTCTTGGATACGAGATGGAGAACGTCGGGAAGAAGCTCCGACCATTCCCTTTCTTGGTCGTGTTCCCCTTTCAAAGAGGAAGCGCCATTTTTAACGGTCGTTGCAATATACTGATCCATTTCCATTTCCGGATATAATTCGGTAGAGTTTCTGAAAGTATTGATTTGCTTAAGAAAGGTGGACGATGGTTTAAAATGGGTGGTTAATTAGGACTGAGGTCTATTTATACTTGATTCCATACCGGATTTAATTTGTTCAAATTGAGAACGAAACCGCACGAAACTTAAGACTGAAATATTTGGTCAACTAATTTCCTCAGCATTAAGTAAATCTATCAACAGAAAGACTGAATAATACTATTTCAAACTATGAAATAATTCCACAACGAAAAACTAAAATGAACAAAAATGGATGATATATTGGGTCATTCTTATACGGTTTCGGCCAAAACCAAAGCATACCACAAGCGTTTCGTCCGAGATCACCATATTTGATTTATTCTACCAAACAATCATGTTGGATACCATACCACCTACTTGGTACTAGTCAGGTTCTTTGTATGACTTTGAATAATCGGGTGCAGTCTTAAGTCTTAAGCCTCGTTTTGCTTTTGCTTTGTGATTTGGTCCTTAGGCAGCTAGGCTCAGTATTAGAATCGTTCTTTCAATTTCAAAAGACACCAACGCAATTATGCACGCCTTGGTCTGACTAACTGACAAAATTTAAGCACGTTGGTTAAAACTATTAGTTTTCTTACTTCGTCGCCATTGGATTGTGACTTGCTTTCAAGTTTCAACTGTGAAAGAAAAATATTAACAATTCAAGGCGCCGTAATAGTACGCCAATTTCTACACACGTCAGTGGACCTGTATAATTTGTTCGTATGTAGTGGATTTCCATAGATAGGACAAGCAAAAAGTTTAATTGTGGTTTATTTTCAAAGAAAAAAAGGTCTGGCCAGGAATTAATTAAACAATAATATATTTGAAGTAATAATTATACAAATATAAAATTAACATAAGATATTAAGATGGGTACGTACGCGCGGTTGATTTACAGTAATTTGGTCTGATCTTCTGTGCTTAGGTAAAGGTGAAGCGGGTTAAAATGGATTAGATTGCATAAAGAATACTATATGCTACACGATTTACTGCAAAGCTTAGACCACAAAATATTCTTCTGGTAGAAAATAAAAAACACCAATTGTTGAAATCTTCTGTGGCATGTGATCGATGTGTGATGGATCAATATCTGTCAGGATTTATGACTTAAATTCTATCCATTACACGACCATATACACGCGCAGAGAGCTTTTGTGCATTCTTAAGCAATTTAGGGAGTATAATTGTATTTCCTGTCGCTCCCCATTTATAGTGCTTTAATGCAAGAAGAGCTTTGTGCGTTACTAATTCGCTACATACTAGGCTTCGAAAACATTTGGAGGATACTTGCCTATTTGGGTTAAATGTAAAAACAGTGGATAAATTCAATTATTATGTTAACAATAACTGTGATTCATCAAGAGTTAGTACCATACAATAAATTAATGATGCAGTATCTGGTCTTAATTTGAGGGAAAAAAAGGGTTTGAACGAACTTGTCTACAAACTATGACCAATCTATATTAGAAAATTTTAAGAGATAAGCCCGATGGCATTTCCTCCGAAATAGGAAAAAAAAAAAGTTTTCAAAGATAAGTTCGTTCAAACTTTTCTTTATCTGAGCCCAAATAGTTTGAACACTGGACTCTTTGACTAGTTTTATTTGTACAAAATGCAATGGCAAGAGTACAATATTTGTCAGCAATGCAATTAATTCAAACTTTGACTCCACCATATACAGCAAGATAAACTATATGCAAAACGACGAAAGGGTAAGTATTGGAAAATAAGAAGATAACTTTAATTTATTGTCAACGTTTCTTTGTTATGGTTTGCTGGTTCAAATTTTGATACGCATTTTATAAATTTATGACCAGACCTGAAGACCTGAAAGAACAAACTAAAGGGACCGTTTGGATCACTTAGGAATAAGAAAAATAGTCTATTTCTAGGCGAAAAATATTAGAGTGTGTAACTTTGTGAAGAGTTTGAATGGTTAGAAATAAATTTACGTCTAAAAAAAGACCATTCCTCTTATTTCTAAGCGATTCAATCGGCCCAAAGATACTTTTTATATTATGGCTTAGAAATCAATGATCGATGATTAATTAATTGTTCCATATCTGGTTTGAAGATTGGATTTTTTTTTTTGTACTATTGGGCTGCTTCAATTTATTTATCATAGATTATTAAGTTGATGACTGGGCCCATAAAATTATACTTCTGCACCCCATGTACGAAATCATACTGACCCTACAAACAATAATTCGTGTTTGCTTCTGCACCCATGTACGAAATCATACTTATACTTGCAAAAGATTATTAAAATTCCCACGAGTCACGTGGGCGTTAAGTATTGGAAGTTATACGTAGGGATGAAAACGGTGCGGATAAACTCAGCATCCAACCGCATTCTGAATCCGAAAAATATGCTTAATATCTGAACCGTATCCGAATCCGAACATATCCGTATCCGTATTCGTATCCGACAAAAAAATATGGATGCGAATATGGTTTGACTACTATCCGATCCGTATCCGTATCTAACAAAAAAATTCGTTATCCGCTCCGTATTTGGTCTTCATCCGAATCGTTTTCACCCTTAATTAAATCAATGACACATGATAATTAACCTAATTACTCCTCTAGTGCTATAGAAAAAGACTTTTGATTTAATAAACAAAACTTTTACTAGTTAGATTGGCTTATAATAACATTTTGGCAATATAATAACATAATACCATGATAATATAAAATTAATTAAATATTTTTTCTTAATTTATATATATTTATTTTAATATCTGAAATATATTCGTATTCGTATCCGTATCTCGTAATATCCGATTCATATTCGTATCCGTATCTGAATATATTCGTATTTGTATTAGTATTCGTATTCGAAAAAATATAAATACGGATATGATATCACCATTATCCGAACCGTATCCGATCTGTTTTCATCCCTTCATATGGCACGATATCAAAAATAAAATAAAATAAAAAGATTGAAAGTCAGGTGGGTGTCCCACGAATAATCCAGAAACACTTGTGTCACATGGATTGCATTTTTTTTTCCTATTTTTATAAAAAAAAAATTTACACATGTTTTGTTGCATCCGTGTCTTTTTTTTTTTTTTGTCTTTTCCAGTTAAGTCCTGCACCTGCAGCAAATGAAACTTCTTTTTTTTTTAAGCGCATTTCCAACCTATAGTGTATTTGTATGAAGAGGCGTAGCGCTTCCTTTATAGACTACCAGCAAATTTATAGCAGCTGATCAAGATGCCAATTCTGATATTTTTAATCAAATGAAAAATAAAAATATGAGTTTGCTATTCATATTTTAATTTTTATGATGCAAACATATATTTTAGTATGTCAGCGTTCTAAAAAAAGCACGGCGTGTCCAAACATGAGAATTTCGCGTGACGTATCCTAAAACTTATTGTGTCCAACTTTGATGAAATATACACGACACGACACGTATTACAGACACATCAAACACGAAAAGGAGATACATTTAAGTGTTATAGAAATACAATGGATTTCTCAATTATGTACATACTATTATATTTTTTCCAAAAATCTTGCCAAAGATACATTTAATCATAAATCAATGATTATTAATAGACTTATTTCCGAATAAAACACTTGTAAATCGTTAGAATTGGAAATCAAAAGATTACAATATAATTAGGGTAATTCAATAATTAAATCACAAATAAAAGTAGAAGGGTCCAGAGTCATACGCAAATTAAAGATAGAAATCTATATGTGATTTGTCTTAAAAATAATCAAATATTTTTTGTCATATCTTGTATTATTTTGATAAGGATAGTATAAATTATTCATTGTCTCAAAAAATTAAAATATTTTTTTACGGCTCTTGTACTTTTCAAATTTCCAATATTCATTTCTCTCCTCCTGTTTAAACAGATCGGACTAGCAACAATTTGGCGTTGAAATTTGCATAAGTTTGAAGGTGCACGGTCAAAATACTTTGTTGATCGGTGTGCCCTGTTAGAAGATATTAAAAATAGTTGTGTAAATTTTAATGAGTTTGATTTTTTTTAGTAAAATAATTACTAAGTCCGATAAGAAGTTATTCAAAATATTAATCCATTGTTAAAAATTAATCTATATTTTAATTCAATGGTAAAGCACGTCTACTTTCTTAATTTTTGACGTATTTTATTAAACATAATTTTTAAATTTCATAAACAAATTATATTCATGTCAAAAAGTTAAACATGTCTGAATACGTCACGGCACGACATGTCTAAAGAAGACACGACATGAGGACATGAGGCGTGGCGTGTCCTTAGGCGTGTCGTGTCCACATCTTAGGATTTAGACACGACATGTGAAATATTTAGACATGACACGACACGACACAAGAGATGATCTGAACACGGCGTGTTTGACACGACACGACACGTATTTAGAACACTAATGCCAGCTGTAGTTTACAATGAGAAAACATATGAATACCCTCCGCGCGTCACAATTCAATATAAGTCCTTTCTTAATAAAGAGAGAAGAACTCATATGAATTTCTATTCACGCGAAGGTTTATCATTTTGTGAGTCCTTTCTTTCTAGCAGGCGCAAGACCCTGCTGTTAATTACCTCGGGAATAACCGCGAGAACCTCTGATTAAGGGTTCGAAGAATTATATGTGTCTAGGCTAAAAGAGTTGTGAAACGTAACTTGTTGGTGATTATGCATGTGACATTTGTTCATGAGATTTTATGGTAAGTTAAGATTTTAAATTTTTGATGAAGGTATTTTAGACCTAGGTCATCAAATAAATTTATAACCTAGAGCTAACCTCACTAGTCGTTTTAGTTAAGCTTTAGGGTCGAACCCAAGGGACGGTATAACTGATTACTAGGCTTTACTTCCTCACGAAAGCTAGACAATTAATTTTTTGGAGTTTTATGATTTAGAAATACAATTATCTAAAGTGCAATTAAATAAATTATTTGTGGTATTTTCTGGACTCTAAATAAATGCAAGGATGTCCTAGGGTTTCGTGTTCAATTAGTTTAGCTCTAAAGCACCTCGGCCTACGACTTTCATCGAGACAGAGGTATATTTCGGACCGAAATATATGGATTTCGGACCGAAATCCATGTTGTTTCGTTCCTAAACTTGCTTTAGACCTCTTGTTTTGACTTGATATTTTTACACAATGTTATGTGAAGGCTACTAAACAACCAGACCTAAGTCCTAACCTCAGCTATCGCAATTTTGGTTCTAACTTGGTATGGAACTTGATTTTTACCACGTAAACAACTAAACCTATACTTTCGTTATGATTTAGCTATTTAAGTATATTTAGTTGGGTTTCTAGAGGTATTTAAAGTCCTGTCGGATCATTAAAAGCTACACTTTCGGTCGTGAACTAACCTCCTCTTTCGAGCGATTGGCTTACCTCATATACTTAACTAATCAATTATTTGTTCTAGTTTAATGTCCTAATGGTGCTGCAGTTCATCAATAGATAAACAGTCAAACAAACAATTAAATTAACCAAGCAAGATATAATTCTCAACAAAACATATCACATATCATAATATAAAGCAGTCAAGTCATCACAAAATACTAAACTAATCTACTAACTACTACTAAGACATCATTAATTATCCTAACATGCAAGAAAAATAAGATACAAACTCCATCAAATCAAAATATCAAGAGAAAAGGAACGAATAAACCAAATATCGCTTCTAACTCAAGATATCGATCGTCTGAAGTCGTGGTTGGATCGGTTCTACCGCTGTCGCATCCAGAATCGCTCCAAAGTTGCTGCCATGGTCGTGATCCGCTGCGAGAGGTGGAATCCCACGCCTTTCGGCGTGAGAACGGTGGTGGAAAAGGTGGAAATTATTGTATGAAAGGTGGCATGCGTCTCTGGTCGAAATTCGTGCTTAAAAATACCTAGGGAAAGACCAGGAGGCGGCTAGGGCAAGAGAGGATCCTTCCTTCTTTGAAAATTACCAAAAATCACTTTCCATAAAAGAAATTTCGGACCGAAATCTTGAAATTTCGGTCCGAAATGTATAAATTTCGGACCAAAATTCCAGAATCGAGCATTGATAGTATTTTGACCATAATTTCTTCATCCGGACTCCGATTGAGGTGATTCAAAGATCGTTGGAAAGCTTAGGATGAGCTCTACAATGCTATGGACTCCTTTCAGTCATTTTCTTCTTCAAAATCCATCATTTTATGCAATTATTGTGTCCAATCCACCAAGTTCCTACATAACAAGTCAAATTCCACGGCAGTGTCCAATCTTGCAAAATATAATGCAAAAGTGCGGTGAATATCATTGGTTTGGGTAGTATTTTGGTGCCAAGTATGGTTAAAATATATATATAAATAAGAGATATCAATTTTAAATCTAACTTGAACCATAATAGTAAATTACCGACCAGTCCATTAGTCGAGCAAATACCGCTTTATTTTGGAGTTGAGATTTTTATTCTCGTTTTTTGACATTTGATTTAGGATTTGAGTTATTTGTTCTCGAATCCTGTGAAGTACCAGGTTCTAAGTAAAGAGCATATTGTTGACTCAGAAACAAGGACTTCGCAAAGTTAGGGTCAAGAGTGTAAGCCGCACCGGTCACTCAGGCACAATAACTTTGCAACTTGTCACTAAATACAAAGCGGATCGCTGATTCAGGTAACGAGGGAAACTTATGATCAAACTGGGACTTTGGTCCAGTTAGACCACTTTTGATTTTATTTGGCACTTTTTTAGGGTATAACTTGAGTTAATTTGAACTCAAATTATAATTTGGTTTCACTCTTGTTATTTGAATCAATTTGGATTTAAATTATATTAGTTCGAGTCGATTTGGGGCCTCAAACTAAATTTTAGATAACTTGAGTGTATTTGATACTCAAGTTAGTTTTGATTTGGATTTGCACAATTCGAGCCAACTTAGCCTCGAATCGAAATTTGGTTTGGTTTGGTTTGCATTTGTGTCAATTTGAGTTAATTTAAAAACTCAAATCAGAATTTTACCACAAATTTTAGGCATTGGAGTCGCACAATTTTATTTTAGTTTTGTGGACTTTTAAATTTTCTAAAGAAATTTCAATTTAATTTGAACTTTACATAAAACATTATGATGAAAATGATTAAAGCCGGATTTGACCAGTCTTTAGATAATTTTGACATCAAATAATCTGTGAAACTGAAATCTTTAGAATTTTCTGAATTTTTGGACATTTCATTTGAGATTTTTCAAGTTTTCTGTGAATTTTAATGTATTTTGACATTTGGACAGTTTGTAAATTTTTTGGGCTGTACATTTTGGACATGACCAACCAGACCATTAATCAGTTTAAAATTAGAAAAGAGTCTCTCTGTTTCACCAAAAATTATGAAACCAGAATCATTTGAAAGAAGACTCAGAGAGGATTTTAATATCATTTTTACAGAATTTTCGGAATTTGTTTCATTGGGCTTTGGACTTGATCTTTCAGGGTCATTTTCTGAAAAACAGTTTTGTCAGTTAACACGATCTTTGGTCACTGTTTCAATGACTGTTTTTGTTCTGTTTCAAATTTTTACATGAGGTTTATTTTATTTGATACTAGACTTCAAGAGGAAAATTTTGGTATCTAGAATGAAGTCTTCTGACTTGGTTTGGTATTTTTAAGTGAATTTGCAATTCAAGGAAACTTTCTGAAATCGGATTCCGGAGACAGACAGACATCAGTTCGGTTTTTGATTTTTCATTTATTCTCTGTTTGCAGTTATGACTTGAAACTTTCAGATTTGAATATAGACATCCAGAGGGACTTGGTTTAATTTTTGTATAATTTTTAAAAATCCTTTGGTTGCAGTTTTGAATTTTAATTTTATGAAAGTTTTCTGAGACGGTTACTGGAATTTTCATCTTGTTGTTAGTTTTTCAAAATTCATAAAAATTAATCTATCAATTCTTTTGTCTTGAATTTTTTACAGAATGTGTGTTTCAACTTCCTTTATCTTCAGTACAATTTTCAATCAATTTTCTTCAACCATTTTAGAGAAAATAATATTTCTTTGTCCGATCAAATTCTGGTATAATTTTGGCAGCATTTCTTTCTAGTTTCCTTTGTAATTGAGTTATTGATCTGATCAAGGACGACCAAAGCTGGGCTAAGGATCCATTGAACAGATTTTGAACCATTACACATGTTCTTCCTGTGCTTAGCGCAGTCCAAACATGGTAATAACCAAACAACAAATTAATTATCACTTTTAATAACATGTTTTACCATATTTAAACTATTATGCACAGTTTAAACACGGTAATAAAACTGAAATTATTTTGATCATCAAATTTTCATGCTTAATTTCAGATTTTTATTTAGAAGAAAAGAAAGAAGAAAATAAATCAAATAGATAAAACAATAAAAAGAAAGGACAATGAATTAACAACACAATTGCAATTGCTTTCAATAAAACAAATTACAAACCTTGATATACCTTTCTTACAATCTCTTTAAGCCTTCTCTCTCTTTTTAATTTTACAGAATTTTCTCTCTTTTTTTTTTGGAAAAATAAACAACCACACCCTTTTTTCTCTCTCCTGTCTTTTTTTTAGATGCAACTTCTGGGGTATTTAAAAGCCTCCAGACTTAGGAGAGGCGGTTCTGGAGATAGTTATCATAACCCCCTTCTTTTATAAAATTAAAATGCACAGCCCAAGAGCCTCTTCTTCACGCTGCTTCAGCCATTTCCGAATTTGATTCCTCTCCATTACTTTAAAAATGGACAGTTCCATTTGTCGAATTTCAGCAATAAATGATTTCTTGTTTTAATTATTTGAAGATGTTCCCGAAATCATTTTCGCATAAAATTTCATGGGTATGCTCAGAAAATTACAAAAAATTCAATGATGCAATTTTTTCTATTTTTAGACAATTGAAATATTTTTAATAATTTTCTAAATGTTGTGTCATTTTGTCGTATTTCCATCGATTTGAGCATCTTTTGAAAAATTTTAGTGCTCAACATAATTATTTATATTTTTTAAGGATTGAAATAAACTTTAAGAAAAACACTTTCTAAATCTATTTACTTATTTGATAGGCGGGTTTCACATCGAAATATTCAACCCTTTTAGGCCTTCATTTCAATTAAATATTTCTGTTTTAGTTAGATTTTAATGCAATTTAGGTTAGAAATGCGGTACTGCTATTTTCCCTTGTTTAATTTCAGGTTCAATGACGATTTGGTGCAAAATTGGGCCCAAGGCAGAGTTCAAACGGAGCAAGTTAATATCCAAGCGACTGGAGCAAAGGAACAGGGTCAAACCAAACAAGGCCCCTGTTCTGGCGACCCGCCAGGATCCTAGCGACCCCGCCTGACTCAAACAGACATGTCCAATTTAGAGACGATATTTCTAGCAGAGCGTGTTTCCTATTTTCGGAAGAACCAGACATGATCTCCACGCATGAGAACCGTCCTTGAAGTCTATTTAATCATGTGGAAGAACACTAGAAAGTCTAAGTTTGATTTTGGAGCAAGATTCAAAGGGAGTTAGCAGAAAACGCACCCAGCCTGTCTCGTGTCGACCCGCCAGGATTCAAGTTGAAAGAGTTTTCTTTAGTTCTTTGTTGTAATCTTTCTCTATTTTCTCTCTTTTGATGTTTTGTTTGTTGAAACCTGTTGTCTTTATGTTTAGTATGACATGTAGTGAGTAGTTTAGTTTAGGGACAATTGTAGGGAACCAAGACTTGATAGATTAATGAAGTTTAATCTTGTTTTCTAATTTTTCTGAGTTGCTTGCTTTACTTAAGTTTATTTGCTGAAATTGAGAATATGAATTGAATTGTTCTGAAGGTTTGCTCACTTGGTTTAGGCCAGACCTCGTAGATAAGCAAATAGAACCCTAATTTCAAGACAACTTGCATTCCTTACCTTAGGATAGGAAGTATACCTAAAAGGTGAAACCGGAACTTAGCTGAAAAGTTTATTCCCTCCTAAGATCGAGAGATCTAGGATATCCTACCGAATAGTTAAAGCAAACCCTAAAACTTAAGCCAAGAAACGAGAGTTGAAACATAGGATTTAGGGAGGTTTAAAGGTTAAAACTTAGTAATACCAAATAAAAAACGAGAGTTAGTATTTGGACCAGAGTTTAAGCCAAAGAACCTACACTTAGAAAATTTAGAAACTGATTGAACTGAATAATCGAACCGTCCTGGCGACCCCGCCAGGATAGTGCCTGGAAGTGGAACCTGATCAATTGACCCTAGTTTAAGTCCTTAATTCGAGTTTAGATTTTTTTTAAAATTTTTTTAGAGTAATTTAGAGGTTAATTAGAGTTTAAAATTAATTCCTTTAGTTTAAATTTAATCCTTTTAATCGATTAATTAATTTTTGACTTGTTTACCCTTAGATTAATTGAACTAAGTTACTTAAAGTCTATAGTTTAGAATAACCGTCCGTGTGATTCGACCCTCAAACTACGCTGCAATAGATTAGATTTGAGATCTAATTTGACTTAGGTTTCACCTCCGATCATTATTCACAGATACACGTAGAATTAGAACATGAGGACGGATTTTTTTTAATCTACATTAGAAAAAAAACTGGGCTATTTAAATTTATGTACTTATTCACAGATACATGAAGAATTTTGTCATATAAAATATTCTAATTATGGACTTATAAAATATTTTAAATAATTTTCTAAATGTAACAAGTTTAGTATCCATAATATTTTACCTTTATAATATTTTGAAAGCCTTGATGATTTTTTATAATATTTTGCCTTTATATAATATTTTCCTTAGAAAATTTATGTACTAAAATTTTCTGCTTTTCAGCCTTGATGATTTTTTTATTTTTTTATTGTATTTTTAAAATTGTATTCAGTTTAAAAATTTCAAATAAAAAAATATTTTAGATTGTAAAAATGTAAAATACATATTAGAGACCTATTGATGTGAAATATTTTAGATTATTTTTTAAATAGTATTCAATTTTATTAGTATTCAAATATAGATTATCTGCAATTGAAAAAAGAATTGATAACACGTGATTTGTCCTCTAGTGGATACAAAAGTTGGTTGTATACCTTGACTTTGCTATGCAATAGCTTCAATCCGTAAGCAATTTTTCTTTCCAAATGTAAATGCAATCATGGAACCACTTTTTTCTATAATGTATGATCATGGTCTTAGACTGCTCTTAGACCTTCAATTAATCAATTCGTAAGCGCTTGTGCGTCAAAACTTGAATTGATATTAAATTTTGTCTCAAGTGAAACTAAAGGAGATGATGAGAATGATGCGATTGGGACGAAGCATCTGTATTTGGGGACGGTTTATTAGGTGTTCGAACTCCAATCGCAAAGATTTGATATTGATGGCTATAAGGTTGTAAAATATGATCCTCTATTTTATATAATGTAATTTGTGTGATCATTTTTTTTCAGCTTGTAGTATTCGAAAAGAATGCAAATTCCCCTTTCTACGCTCTACAAGGACATGACTTACTAGAGATGCTTTTAAGTCAAATACACTTGAGCTTAGTCTCGTAGTAAAAGTGACATTCTTTCTCCCTTCATTAATTCTACTCATTTTTGTACTATTTTAGGTTTTTTTAGTCAAATACACTTGAGCTTACTTCCATATAAAATAGCACTCTTCCTCCATTCCTAACTACCACTCTTCCATTTTTTTTTTCTATCTATTACACTGCATGTATTGATAAACACTTCCTTCTACTCGCCCCTAATTATCAAACAACCTTTTTAGCTTAACAATTAATTAGTAATTACCTTGAGAATAGCACATGATGGTACAATAATTTTTTTTTTACGTAACACCGTTTCATTCCCTATAATAAGTATATATGCATGTCAGAAACTAGAGATTGTTTCGTTTTCTTGCATCAGAAGGTATGCAGGTCACCTTGTTGTAGGTGTTTTTTTTTTTAAAAAAAAAAAAGAAAAAGAAAGGAGTTAAGTATTTTTATATTAGCAATTAAAATTGCTCGTTATCAATTATTTTTCCTCACGTTTTACTCTTTTATGACACGCAAAGTTTCTTAACTCAACATTTAATATCCTTCTAATAACAGTCGACGATATTTTAATCATCCTTTTACTACCACAAAAAAGACCTTCTGTAACGGACCATCTGTAACGGTTTTAATAAAATCCGTTATAAAAATGACAGAACCAACGCGAGAAACGATGGAAGACTAATTTGTAACGGTTATTTTGAAAAAAACGTCATAATTTTTCTGTCAAAGAAAAATAACAAAACCCGTTAAGTCTTCTATAGCGGTTTCTATATAAAAACCGTTATAAAATCTATTATAATCAGTAACGGTTGTTATATATAAACCGTTACAGAACATAATTTTCAAAACTATAACGGTTTTTACGGAAGAACCGTTACAGATTTTCTAAGTTGTCTCTCTCTTCTGCAGCCGCCACGCGTATATGCAACTTATTAATTATACAAATACTTCCTTTCTCCTCCTTTTCTTAAGCTTCTCCTAGACCTTCCCCAAATTCATTTTCTCTACCTCTTTCCTCGATCTCTCCGTTCTCTATCCCATCCACTTTAGGCCACAAAAGCGGCTGTCGTCTCTACCCAACCGGACTGCTCATCAAACCGTGCGCGTTCGAAGTTTCCCCCCTCCACGCAAACCCTAGCCACCGAGCACCAACAACCTCCTATTCAGTTATTTCTCCTCAGATCCTCAAATCTCCTTTCCCTTTTCCGTCGTCGGCCGTCATCGGCTTTCCCCTTTCCTCAATCCTCAGTCGCCAACTTACCTTGATGCAGCTCTCTGCACTCTCTACCCCGTCACCTCCGCCCAACCCAGCCATTGCCCCGACTCGTGCTCGACCCCTCTTCCCCACGCTCGACCCCACTCTCCCTGTTGCTCTCTCTCTAGCTCCGACCACCCTCAAATGCTTCGCCTCAACAAACCCTAGATCGTCAGATCCCACACACGTTGCTACAGCAAATTGGAGCCCCTTGGCCACACGTTGAAATCGAGACTTCTGCTAACAAGGTGGAATCTATTTCTTTTTTTCTTAGTTTACATGTTTGAGATAATTGGATTTGATTTGATCTGCTCAAGCTCCGATCTGATCCTGTTTGGATTTGGGACATCTGATGCAGCATATTTTCAGCTTCTCTGCATCAGGCCATTTGTAGATTGGGTTTCACAACTCTTGGGGAGTTTTTAATTTTCTAGTGTGTTTATTGGTAATTAAGGAAAGTAGCATCTTGTACCTAAGTTTTGTTCTGATTAGTATCGGTTCATCTTTCATGGGAGTCATATCTTATATCTGGCATTTGATATCAGTATAACTTATTCATCTGTACAAAAGAATCTTCGTGTTGACTCAAGTCCAAGATATGTAAGAAGAAGTGAAAAATGAAAATAATATTAAGTGGCTACAATGTATCTCTCTGATTAAGTAAAGGACGCATTTATTAATTATGCTAATAATTATAACCATAATATCTAAATAAGGGTCAGAGGATAAAATAGGGGTATATGATTTGGTACTGTGAACATGTGACTTGATGAAACTCAAAGTATTATAGTAAGTCATTCCTGTTACCAAGAATTTGATTACGCAGTGTACTGCCCAGTAATTTAAATAGAGATGAAATTAAAGTATAACTTTAATTTGTAAAGATCAGTATAACTTTAATGCAAGATAAGTATAACTTATCTTTCATAGGGTCATATCTTATATCACCAGGGAACTGTGTTCTTATCGAGATTCCATTTGCAAGGTCATTACATGATCGTTTTACTGTAAGGCGTGCATACCACAAGTAATTAATACAAATGTACTCTTGAGGAGGATGTGGTTGCTCACAGCAAAGGTGACTTCGGCGAGGGAAAAAAAAATTCAAATAAGCTGATGTTCTGCTAATATGAGACACAAGAGGTAATTTAATTTATTTTACAATTTGTGGATTAGTGCTTGTTTAGCAAAATTACTAGTGCGCTCTTATATCCATAACAAACAAAAGTTGAAATGAAAGAAATGATGTTCAATGAATACTATTATATCCATAACAGCCATGGTCGAGGTTGACATAGATTGTGGAAGTAGATTGTGGAAGGAACGGCTTTGTCAAATGGATGAAAGCCATGTCAGATGGATGAAAGCCATGGACAAGCGAACGAAAGTCGTGTCCGATGGATGAAAGTCGTGGCCGAGTGATTGAAAGCCTTATCGGATGGATGAAAGCCGTGCTTGAAAGCCATGTTCGAGGGATGAAGTCGTGGCCGAGCGATCGAAAGCCTTATCGAATGGATGAAAGCCGTGGCCGAGTGATTGAAAGCCGTGGCCGACCGAGTGTTATTTATATTAGTTTTATATTATGGATATCTTCATGATTATGATTTGTCTCCAAAAAAAATATTATGTTATTTATGTTAATTTTATGATTGTTTTATATGATGTGGTTAATTATACGATTAATTGTATGATTGTGCTTGCAATATTTATGGTTGCCCGTGCTATCAAAAACATTTTTTTTTAAAAAAACAAGAGTTTGTAACGGTTATTTAATAATAACCGTTACAATATTAAAGGCATAAAAAAATATATTTCATATATTTATAACGGTTTCTATCTAATAACCGTTACAGATTTATACCATCTGTAACGGTTATTAGATAGACACCGTTTCAGGTTTGTACTTTTTGTAACGTTTTTTTTAAATAACGGTTATAAATATGTATGAATCTGTAACGGTTATTTTCACATTTTGTAACGGGCCCTACTGTAACGGTACCATAACCGTTACAGATCTATTTTATTAACCGTTACAGAAGACTTTTTTTCTGGTAGTGTTTGGCCAACAACTAATTATTCCAAGATTAATTAATGCCCAACACTACTTAAATATCACCTTAGATACGATTAATTATTACTAGATAAAATATTTAAATTTCTTATATTAGCACATATATATACTAGCTTGGCATGAGCTTTGACTATCCTTCCGACCATCCGGACCGCCCAAGAGGTGGGATCATAAAAAGAAGAGATTGCGTTGTAAGACTGGCACCGGAGTTCAACTTTCGAGATGATTGCGTTGTAGACTCTATAGTGCGAATGTGCATGTGCGATGGCTTTCTTGAAAATTTGGTTTGTTCATTTACTCGTTGAATACTTTTTATTCTCCACTCTCCAGAGTGCGCAGGAAAAAGATGGTTGAACATATAAAAAATAAAAAACTAAAAAAATGATTCGGACGAGAGTTCAGTGTAAAAAGTAATTGTCAGGAAAGCAAAAATCGACCTTTCTTTAGCTCTTTATGTTTTGAAAACCAAACCGGTCATCAAACCGATGGAGCTATCGGGTTGATGGTTCATCCGAACCGGATTTGAAAATCGGATGACGTCATAATTATGATATAATTATTGTTAATATATATTTATTGTTTAACTATTAAGTTGTGAATAATACAATATGATCAAGTTTCAAGTGTTAATTTATACTAGATATAAATTCATTAAAAATATAAGTAAAATTTTATTATATACTAATAATATTTATTGCATAATTATTTGTTTTATTTAGTATACGAACATTATAAACAAATTTTTGGTCTAAACATGAGAATCATGTAAAAAAAAAGCCACAGAAGATCTGGAATCTTGGATGCCAGCATCACAAATTCACAATTCACAAAAATCACGTCACGTGAGTGCGGCAGTAAAAGAAAAAGGTTAAAGAAAGTTGAACCGGCGATTCCGGTCGACCGGTTTTGTCTTAACTCGGACTGGACCGGCAGCAAGTATTATTTACCTACTGGCTTCGTTTGGATGGTGTGGGAATAAGAGGAATAAGGGAAGAAGTATTGGAAAGTGTGTAACTTTGTGAAGAGTTTAGAAGTAGGAAGAAACTATTCCCTTATTCCTAGGCTAATCCAAACACAACCAATAAGTGTAAATACGTGGTTAATTTAAGAGAGTAACCAAGAACTATAAGGAAATATTTTATTTGTCTCAACTCTCAATAGATTATTTATATTTTCACAAGAGAGTATCTTATAAAATTAAGTAATTATATATCATAAAATAGTATTTATTTGTATTTAAAGGAGTATTTTGTAGAAAAAAATTGTCACATACGAAAAACAAACATGAAAGGAAAAGGTACAAGACATGAAAGGGCGGAAGGAAAGTACCAGGGGAGAAAAGACGATGATAAGGAAGTTAGAGAGGAGAGAACGGGTGAGAAAAGGAAAGAGGAGAGAGAAGGGGAGAGAAAGGAAGAGGGGCGACAGGAATGAAGAAAGGGAAGAGGGTCAACATGCTTTTTATTTTTGACAATACTATTTTTAATTTTGACATTTGATTGCTTGATGGTCTTAGACTTGATTGCAGTTAGCTCCGTATCTAAATTAGGATTATCAACGATATCCTTTTAATAGTTTATCCCTACCTATATCATATTCGATAAGACGAGTATAAATAAGGTTTTATTTCCGTTAAATTATCGAGTATGGGTATGGGTAAATAAAATTTTCGTTAATTTATTGAGTAAGGATAAGGGTAACATTATTTCGTAACCGTTATTTATCCATATCATTATATATATATATATAATATATAATTTATAATCTTTAATGAGAAAAGATATGTTTATAATATTCAATTAATATGTTAATAACTAATAAGGCAATTGGATTGGTAGATATAATCGAGACAATATACTATATTAATAATTTCTAATTCATGATGATGAGTAGGTATTGATTCTTCAATTTAAAACTTTCAATTATTAATTAGTTATACATATTTTTGTGTTAATTTACATGAGAAAATATTATATGATTTTATTATATTTAAAAGAGTTTTGTTATGGTGAGTCGTGAAAGGATCTATGAGTCACGCTCAAAACTCCAAGATCTGATTCAAAATTACTGATCCAAACCTTCAAATACGATCTCCCTATTAAAATCTCCATGCTGACCAAATTTTATATTTTTTTCGAAATTTTTAAGTATTTTTTTGAAATTTTAGAAAATCTTTAATATAATTAGTTATGAACCGTTCAAAAACAGCCGTTTTTAAAAATCGGAAAAAATACTTAAAAATTTCAAAAAAAAATAAATAAAATTTGGTCTGCATAGAGATTTCAATAGAGAGATCGTATTGGACGGTTTGGATCAGCCGTTTTTGAGCGCAACTCACATGAGTCGCCACTCACCATTGCAAAACTCTATTTAAAATATTATTTAATGTTGCACTTTAATAATATACTTATTTGATATTATTTATTTATCCATATTGTATATTTTTTTATTGAATTATCATCATCATTATTATTCGATTTTTACCGACTACCGTTACCCTATTCAGTTATCCTTATCGTTAATTCATAACGAATAAAGATAAAGTACGAGTAAGTCAATTTTCAATGGATACGGATACGATATGGAAAAAAATTTTTAACAAATCTGGGTAACTATCCTATCCGACCTATGGATTGACAGTCCTAATCTAAATTCAATTTTTGAGAACGGTTTTGCGGCATGAATTGGAAGTGGGTATATGGCCCAAAAAAGTGGGTATATGGCCCAAAAAGATTAGTTTGGCAATCCAAAGAACGGGCTTCTTATTTTGTCTTATTCAATTGCTGAGTTATTCATTAATTAATTAATTAACAGGAATTATAAGTGCACAAATATACCATTTCAGCCATCACTAAATACAAAGTGAACATATACAGCAAATAAGGTGAACATATAGATTATCTAAGTGAACGCTTACAACAAATAAGTGTTGTCATCACTTGTTCAAAAGTTTACATGCATATTCAACTTTTTTTTTTTTCTCCTGTCTCTCACTATCCTCCTTTTCCCTCATTTACTCTTAGGTCTTCTCCCGAGACTCTCTCTGTGCCTCAAACCCTAACCCCTTCTCTTTGCAATTTCCAAACCCCAATTCCTTCAACCAAAATGGAAAGAGAAATCTTTAAGATAAAAGAGGATAAGGAGGTTACTGAAAGAATGGAAGAATTAGCGAGGTGTATAGTCATTCAAGCAGATTCCTCCATCTCCTTGGAGGATGTGATCAGCGAGATGAAGCGGCTCCTCCCTCCGGAGCAATTCATTGTCACAAAGATCAAGGAGGAGAGATTCCAAATCATTGGGCCAAGTATGGAATGGAGCAGATCCATGTTTCATAAAGGCTATCTGGAATTGAGATTTCCAGATGCTCGCTCTAAGTTCTGTCCAATTCTTCGTGAAGCAAAGGATTTAGATCCAAGAAATTCTCCAAGACGCTTCACGGTAAGAATCTGTAACATTCCCTACGGTTGGTGTACCAGAAATGGGACTATGCAAATAGTCAGACCCTTCGGTAGACTGCACCATTTGGATGAAACAAACCAACTTAGGTTAGAAGGTAGATGGTTGAGAGTTCAAATTGATGTAGGAGAAAGAGCCTTGATTCCAGAGGCTGCTTGGTACGAGATACATTGGATGAATAGAGAAGTAGAACTTGTCAAGATTAACTTTGTGGTAGAAGAAGATGAATTAGGGTCAGATTATGTGGAAAGCATCAAAAGAATACCAGCTATGGTTTGGACCTTGCATGAACAAGCCAGGGTGAATAACATCCCCTCTCTAGTTTCCAATTTTAAGGCTGACTTTATTGGAGGGAAGAAGGCTAAAAGGGGAAAGAAGAGAAAAGCTAGAGCCTCTCCTCAACTAGAGAATCTGCCTGAAACTAATTCTAGCCCTGGAGTGGTGACCAGAGCTCAAGCCAGGAAAAGCCTGGAAAAGGGTATCTCTATTAATGAACCAAATGCTGGAGGTAGGACCAGCAAGCCATCAGTTGGGATAGGCAAAGGCAAAGGCAAGTTGGTAGACTGTGATAGGGAGGAAGAGGAAAGAGCTGTAAAGCAGGCCCTTAAAGAGAGCAAGAATGCAAAAGTGGGACAATCTAGTGATCCAAAGAAAGGGCAGATAGGGTCCATACTGGCTTTAGAAGCACCCTTCAGGGGCACAACTGTAACTCCTACTATCCCTTCTGTGAACATTAAAACCAATGCTTCTAGTGCCTTACCCAACAGCTCAGGGACTGGAGGGATCTCTTCATTTCCCCCAGGATTCACAAACAAGAATAACCCTGTAAAGAGCACTCAGGAGGTAGCAAAAACCAATGTCAATTCCATCCCTGCCTTCAGATCAACAGGACACCCTAAGGTGAAGTATGTCCCTCCAAAAAACAGTAAAAATGCCTCCTCTTTTCTCTGGGATAAAGCCTTGGAAAGAAAGAGATTGGGACAGGACATGGGAATTATAATTACTGGGCCCTCTAAGGATGATCAAGAGCAGATAGCCACACCTGTGATCATTGAAGCCCCTTCTCAGGATCAATCTCCCATGGAAAAGTCCCCAGCTGAAGAGGAACCAGAGTTAGAGGAGGAAGAAACAGCTCCTGTTGTTAAACCCACTAGAGCAGATCAAATGTTTTATGCTGCTTTGGAGAAAGAAAAGCAAGCTCTCCTGGAAAAGCTGGCAGAAGCAGAAAGTAGGAATGCGGCCATGAAAACTCAAATTCTGAAAATGCAGAAGATGAAAAAGGTGGAAAAGGAAGTTCTAGAGAAAATGGAGCAAGTGCAAGCAAGAAATAAATCTCCAGTTGTCAGAGCTCTTTTTTCTAAGGATTCCAGCTTAGATGAGGTGGTAGTGACTGAAAGAGAGCATGGTGATGAGGTGGAGATCTTACTACAAGCACCTAACAGAGCTCCTAAAGGTAATTTTTCTCACCAAGATTTAGATTTTACTGACTTGAATGTTTCCTCTGAAGAGGATGAGTTAATCCCCTTTACCAAAGGATTACTTCCTTCTGAGGAGGAAATTTTTTGTTCTAAGAATAGCATTTTACCTTGCTCAGAAGTTGACACTGGCAATTGTTGCGGCTTTTTCGTCACTATTCTCCTCGAAGGAATTTCTCGAAGAACAATGGGAACATAGCCTTAGATTCACCTCCCTTAAGGTTTCGATCTCTATGGCGGGTATCTCTCAACACAAGAGAACCCTATAAAGAGTCGCTACTTAAAGAAGTTTCTTAATTTAGCGGGTCCTTTCTTTCCAATAGGCGCAAGCCCCTATTGTTAATTACCCCGTAGTTGCCTACGAGAACCTCTGATTAAGGGACGTGAAGGGTATTGACGTAATGGGCTAAAAAAAGGAAATTATGGAGTGCTATTATTTGTATTAGGGAGGCCTTAATTGACGGTACCAAACCTAGTTGACGGGACCCAATTAAGGATCGCCGAACTACTACTAAAAGACCTTGAACTTGGACTTATACTAAAAGAAGCACGTGAACTTTGGTTTAGAAGAGGTTTTCGTTGAGAGGAATAAACCTTCACTTGGAGACGTTTTGGAGTCGTTTTTAAAGAGTTTTACAACCTTCGGGGCATTTGGCGCCGCTTGTGAAAGTTGGTTCTTTTACAACCCTCGGGACATTTGGCGTCACTTGTAAGAGTTGGTTCTCGGGCCATTTGGCGGCACTTGTGAGAACAAAAGGGATTTTTACAACCTTCGGGGCATTTGGCGCCACTTGTGAAAGTTGGTTCTTTTACAACCCTCGGGACATTTGGCGTCACTTGTGAGAGTTGGTTCTCGGGCCATTTGGCGGCACTTGTGAGAACGAAAGGAAATTTTACAACCTTCGGGGCATTTGGCGCCACTTGTGAAAGTTGGTTCTTTTACAACCCTCGGGACATTTGGCGTCACTTGTGAGAGTTGGTTCTCGGGCCATTTGGCGGCACTTGTGAGAACGAAAGGAAATTTTACAACCTTCGGGGCATTTGGCGCCACTTGTGAAAGTTGGTTCTTTTACAACCCTCGGGACATTTGGCGTCACTTGTGAGAGTTGGTTCTCGGGCCATTTGGCGGCACTTGTGAGAACGAAAGGAAATTTTACAACCTTCGGGGCATTTGGCGCCACTTGTGAAAGTTGGTTCTTTTACAACCCTCGGGACATTTGGCGTCACTTGTGAGAGTTGGTTCTCGGGCCATTTGGCGGCACTTGCGAGAACTAAAGGAAATTTTACAACCTTCGGGGCATTTGGCGCCACTTGTGAAAGTTGGTTCTTTTACAACCCTCGGGACATTTGGCGTCACTTGTGAGAGTTGGTTCTCGGGCCATTTGGCGGCACTTGTGAGAACGAAAGGCAATTTTACAACCTTCGGGGCATTTGGCGCCACTTGTGAAAGTTGGTTCTTTTACAACCCTCGGGACATTTGGCGTCACTTGTGAGAGTTGGTTCTCGGGCCATTTGGCGGCACTTGTGAGAACAAAAGGAAATTTTATAACCTTCGGGGCATTTGGCGCCACTTGTGAAAGTTGGTTTTTTTACAACCCCCGGGACATTTGGCGTCACTTGTGAGAGTTGGTTCTCGGGCCATTTGGCGGCACTTGTGAGAACAAATTATAATTCTTTGGACGAGGGGGCCCGTAAGAATTTAATTTCTAAGTCATATAAGGTTGATCTCCACCCCAAGGAGGGACTTTTCCTCAAACGTGGAGGTTTCGGCTTTGATCTTTGGGTTTCGTCTTTTGACTTTTAAACTTTGACATTTCGCTTGGGATATTGACAATTTCGATTCACTTTGGCCTTTTGCACCTTTGACTTTTAGAAATTCCTTTTTTTTTAGATTTTAGATTAATTTGTAAAGTATTTTTGATATTTGAAAATACTTTTCTTGAAGTTACCTGGACATCGAAAGTACTTGGCTTTTGATTTTATTTAGAAGACGCTTAATGGGTTGGTTTCTTTTGACTTTGTTATTTGTGAAAATAATATTCTTATTTGAAAATATTTGATTTCGAAGATTTTATATTTGGAATTTATATTTCAAAAGTATTTAGTTTTAGTTTTAGAATTTTATGAATGGGTTTATTAGTTTTCTAATATTTATGAATTTCATCTTTAAAGTGAAAATACTTCAAAAATGCAAAAGGCCGTCACTTTGACATAATTTCATATCAAAGTATCAGTGAAGCAGGTTTATTTTGATTTTTAGAATTTCATGTATATTTTATTTGTGTTTTTCTGGGTTTCTTACTATTTTTAACGAATTTTTAAAGCTTCTGCTTAACTTAGTGAATTTTAATCGGTCCATGTCAGCAAGGGGGTACTGAGATGTCGTCTGACTGGAACTGCTGACGTCAGGCTGACGCGTCAGAGCGCTGATCTTTCTACATGGGTTTCGTGTAACGAGTCATTATGCAGTCAGCGATCCGCCTTACACCGTCCAGCCTCAGAGGATCCTATGGCCATCGGCGTTAAGAAACAATCGACAGAGAGACGGGTTTTGTTTTTCGCTAGCGGGTTCGATTGATAACGGGTGCAGATCCGCTTTAGATTCCGGCGGTCGCAATAGTCGAGGAGAGGTTCGTTAGCATCGTAAAGCAGAAAGGAATGCAGTGGTGTTCTTCGTTCATGTCGCATCACCCTCGTTTGGTGGGGGAACCAGTGACTGGTATGATGGTACCAGTTTGGTACCAAGTTGGGTTCGTAGGGCTCATACAATGCTGAAGTTTCGTAGGGCATAACATAAATGAGAAATTGTATTACTTACCTCGTCTTTTATATACCCAATTTGATAGATATCACTTAGATTAATACTGACCCATCTTACTACGCTTGACACATTTCCAACGTTTAAGTATTTAGGCACAATTGTTTCACTGGAATTACATTTGCATTCTCCCTAGAAGTTTTAATCATAACCAAAATATGTGAGTTTCGATGAATCAAACTTTTATTGGTTACCCAGTGCTCACTGTCCTATTTACATCAGATGTCTAGGTCTTCGGCTTTTAACAATTTTAAGTGTCAATCAAATATTACTTTATTCTTACTTCATTTCTGGAAGTTCATCAACTACTTCATTAAGCTAAGGCGAAGTCAAACATTGGTCAGCAAGGCGAATATAAGGAAGAAAGAAATAAATAAACGTACATCACAGTTATTTAACTTCTTCCATTGGGTAAGGCTTCGGTCTTACAGTTTGGTAAACTTAAATACACACTTTATAAAGAAATCTTTTACTATACCGGCCATCTTATTTCAGATAATTTGGTACCTCCCCTGGGAATGCTAATTTATAACAAGTCAAAAAAATTAATACACAGAAGCAACTTTTCTTCTGCAGAACAGCTCAATTCTTTCCTAAATTGGATTCTCATGCATATGTCCAAATAAGAGTACTGTAACAGATAAAAGTATGGCTAACCTATCTTGTGTTAGATACCACCTATGCAAAGAATTTACATTACTTGCATGTGTGACCTTAAATTTCAGATTTATCACATGAATATTCATATTGCACCAGAACATACTCAGAAATGGAAATTGACATCAAGGTAGCTTTATGACTATGGCAGAGACCTTATGGCTTTATGGAAAATGGTCCTCACAAGAATTTTAACTGTACTTCCTAAAGTAAATTATTGACTAAGAAGGGGAAATTGACACCTAGAATCCTGGACAAAATTGGACAGCATCTCCCCTTGATTCTCTCTTGTTTTTGAAGCTTAATGGATCAAACTGAGCTCAAAACGAACCCAATTCAATCAATTAAACTCAATCTGCTATGGAGGCCAAGCCTCTTAGCAAATTGCAAGAGAGAATCCAGCCATGGAGCCATGCTCCTAGCCGAGATGAATTTCACCATGAAAGCCGTGCTTTCAGGTGAAGAAAGATTGTGTTAAAGAAGGAAAGACAAATACAATACACCAGAAAATAAGAGAGGTCGACTAGTGACACAGTTAATCAAATCAACTCCATTGTTTTGAGATTCAAGATCGGCCATAGGAGCCCTGCTCCTTGATCAATCCCGTTTCTCGATTCAAGATCTTACGTCATACGATCAATTCACTCTTAAGAAAAGCTAATGGATGAGACCTTCATCAAGATTAGAGATCTGCCATGGAAGCCGTGCTTCCCGACTGATCCCCTTTCCTGACCTGAGAAAGTCATTAACATACTAACATTCATGCAATTAACATAAGGAAATACGAACTCAGAACGAGAACCTTTGCGATGTAAAGAGGGATCCAAAAGAAAAGAAGTACACGACTTCCATCACAAAAGAATCAAACAAGCTTCATTTTAATTTAAAACCAGATTCAAAAATCTACAAATTCGAGAGCTCAGATCATCCATTGATCCTCTCCCTTCGTCGCAACACCTACCTTTTCTTACAGGTTGATTCTTGACCCCTTCTTTCAATCTTTCCTCCTCTATTCCTATGCCTGACAAGTGTTTGTCAGAATGCCTAATTCTAGCGTGTGTATCTGTGTATACAGTGTGTGTTTTTTTTTTTGGTTTCGAAAATAATGGAAAAATTGGAGCCGATTGGGGATCTCTCCGTTGTCGTGTCTCTTCTCCTCTGCTTCTGGTCTATTTATAGGCCTAGCCTTCGATCTTCTTTCGTCCAGGTTCCATGAATCTTGGGAGGAGCCCGGCGGTTACAGCTTCCTTCACCAACTATTTTCTGTTGAGTTTATTTCACTTCCTCCTTCTTCATTGCTCCTGGCGTACCATGCCACGCCTCTCTGACAGCGGACCTTTGAATAGTCTCTATTCTTTTTCTTTGTACTCCGAGTGCAGCTCTCCTGCTTTTCTTGGATGGTTTGGTTTTAATCGGGAAAGAAACCCCAGCGACATCTCTTCTCCCGCTTGTCATGCTCTCGGCTCATGGTGAACCATGTAGAAAGACACATGCGGTTTACATACTCCATGCCCGATTATCTCAAACACCACTCAGGTGGGAATCTTTTTTTTTAGTTTTCTGGTTTTGAAAGGGACGCCAAGCTTCCTCTCCATTTTTGTATTAATGGGTATGTCCATTTATTGAGTTTTTGTTGCATTTCACACTTGCTGAAACTAGATAAGTTATTTGAAGTAGCTCCCGATAGCATTTTTCCATGAAATTTCACACACCACCTCGTTAAAATATGTAAAATCCATTGGTGCCAGGAATCTTCTAAAAAGACCTCTCCACCTATTTCATTTATTTTCTCCAAAATCAGGGGCTTTAATGCATAGAATGGAATATCTGTGACTCCTTTATTTACTCTGAAAGCCCCTTAATTTCCTTCATGCTCTTCTGGACTTTCGGGTATTTTTTCCATGATTTTTGGGTTTCATTTGACATTTCTTATAAATTTCTCAAGCCTCTTGCATCATTTATCATGAAGTTTGCATAATCGTTTTCATGCATTCATCATCACATTTTAGGGTTAAACAGCAATGTCTTAAGTAATTTTAGTAGCTTGGATAATCCACTATTTACCTTTGAGTTTAGAGGGTGCAATAGTTGGAATAGGATTCATTTAGGTGAGCAAGAAGAGACACCTGAGATTTCTGGCTTAACCTATGATCAATCTCAGAATTTGATGTCTCCTAAGGATGGTAATGTTACTCTTGCTATAGAAAGCATAAGTAAAGGTCAGGATAGTACTTTAGAAGAAGAAATAGCAGAGAGTTATCCTGAGATGGATACAGCAGACTTGCCATTTTTGGCAGGTCTATCCCATCTCAGTAGACTAACTGATATGCAAATAGTTAATCTTTTGGAAGATTATGGAATCTCCTTTGGGGAAAACCAGGAAACTAGACTAAAAAGAGTGCAGATTCTGAGGCACTCTGAACCTTCTAGAGTGATTGACATGCTACTAGAAATCAGTAGGAGCATGGAGAATCTACTTTAGTATTTAGATCAGTTCCAGTTTTTTCTTTTGTCTGGATTTTTTCAGTTTCTTTATGAAGACATTTTCTTGGAATAGCAGAGGTTTAAGAGGTGATAACAAGTTAGGCCAGTTAAGAGATAACATTAGACTAATTAAACCTGAAATTATTTCCATTCAAGAAACCAAAAGATCTTCTTTCACTAGCAGATTTCTAAATTCTTTAGCTTTAGGTTTCATTTGGAATTTTGTTCCCTCCATAGGAGCCTCAGGTGGTATCTTAGTGGGGATAGAGGAGTCAAAGTTTAAAGTAACTTCTTGGACTCTAAAGACTTTCTCCATAACTGTCAAAGCAGTATCCAAAATAGATTTCAGAGGATATTGCTTCACTTTTGTGTATGGCCCCACAGTTGACTCACTCAAAGACTCTTTTTGGGAAGAGATAAACAACATAGGCTTAAATTTAGAAATTCCTTGGATAATTGGAGGTGACTTCAATGCCATAAGAAATAGATTAGAAAAAATAGGTGTCTCTTTTCATCCTAGAAGTATGAATAAGTTCAACAATTGGATAAGTAGGTTTAATTTAACTGACATGAGATGTGTAGATAGGAAGTTTACTTGGGCTAGAGGAGGTAGTTGCAGACAGATGGCCTGCCTAGATAGGTTCCTGGTCAATCAATCTTGGATGGAAATTTATGGGGATTCTTACTCCTATAGCCTACCTAGAATTTACTCAGATCACACCCCTTTAATGTTAGTTTCTGGAAGTCTTAGAAACTTAACTCATTCTCCCTTTAGATTTGAAAGTTGGTGGCTTAATCATAGTGATCTTCAAGACAAAATGAGCAGATGGTGGGGAGAAATTCATCTGGGACTGGACAAGGCTTATAATTGGGAAACTAAATTTCTTATCCTTCAAAAGAAACTAAGAGGGTGGAGTAGAAACCTAGACAAAGAAGTAAGAGATAAAAAAGTTGACTTAGTAGGGAAAATCAAAAGATATGAATTAGCCCAAGAGGCAAATGAGTTGGAAGAACATGATTTAAGCAACTTCATCCAAGCCAAGACAGAATTAGCCTCTTTGCATGCCAATGAAGCAATGTATTGGAAGCAAAGGGCAAAGATTTCCTGGCTTAGAGAAGGGGATGCCAATACAAAGTTCTTTCATAAATATGCCTCTATAAGAAGAAAGAAAAATTTGATTAACCAACTAGTCATAAATGGGGTTGAATCTAGAGACTCCAATCTCATTGCCAACCATGTATTAGATTTTTATAACAATCTCCTAGGCACTAATAGCGTTTGCTGGGGAAAGTTTAACAATGAAGTTTGGGAAGAGAGAGACAAAGTAACTCTGGATGAGAATGCTAATCTCATTAGACCTTTTTCTATAGAAGAAATTAAAAAGGCAGTCTTTCAACTTCACCCAGACAAGGCACCTGGGCCTGATGGAATCCCTATGATTTTCTATCAGCATTTCTGGGATCTAGTTAAAGACAATCTAGTTAGCCTCTTTAATGACTTCCATGAGGAAAAGCTGCACTTGGCCCTTTTAAACAAAGCTAATCTTTGCTTAATTCCAAAGGTTGAGGAAGCTGCTAGAATTACTGAGTTCAGACCCATAAGTTTAATTAATTGCATTTTCAAAATCTTTTCTAAGGTCTTAGCTAATAGATTAGTACCTATCCTCAATAGGTTAATCTCCCCCCATCAAAGTGCCTTCCTTAAAGGAAGATACATTCTAGATGGGGTAGCAGCTGCTAAGGAAATTCTCCATCATATTCATAGTCATAAAGAGGAAGGAATTCTTCTCAAATTAGACTTTGAGAAAGCCTTTGATAATATTAATTGGGACTACATTGTCTCCTTGCTGGAACAAATGAGCTTTAACAGGAAATGGGTTAGTTGGATTAGATCACTCCTAGAAGGGGGGCAAACAGCAGTTTTGATTAATGGGATAGCAGGCCAAGCTTTTGATTGCAAGAAGGGATTAAGACAAGGTGACCCTATTTCACCTTATCTATTCATTTTAGCAGCAGAAGGATTAGCAAAGATTATAGGAAAAGGGATAGAATGTAATCATATTGAGGGGCTTGGACCTGTTATGCCTAATGGACAGAAGATTATG